>OY776305.1:15235781-16435781 GCA_963675345.1 Trididemnum clinides
TTAATATTTTTGTACGATGCAGTACTCATACTGTGTGTTGTGTTGCTTCTTTCAACTTGTCTCAGGCGCAATATTATTGATAAGCGATAACAAATTTCGCTTTAGTCTTGTCAATTAGTGTCACAAATCATGCACGAAAACAAACGAGTTAATTTCAAGGAAGTTTTGTCCGTAATGCGAAAAAAAAGCAAACGTTATCTGGCTAGTTATTGTTGCGAAAGTAAGGGCTTGAGATATTGCTGAAGCCTGTTTATAGGAACGGCGACGATAATCGTGGTAACATAAGCTGGCAAAATATTTAGCTCCTAATAAGTTTAATTAACTATTGACCGAATGTGAGAAAAGAGGCCGCAAATATTTCATAGATGAAATTATATCTTGTGAAAAGCATTCGAAACTTGACCGAATTTCTTTCTTTGTTGAAAAGCATGCGAAACTTGACCGAAGTAAAGGAAGCAGAGAAGTTCATGGGCGCGATATTTGCAATATCTTAGTATATAATTGTATATCATAGGATGAAACAATAAAATTATATGTGAGTCGTTAACTGTGGTGCAATGGATAAGATTTAGAATATAAAATTTTTGGTTAATACCTCACAATTCCAATACTTTACAATAAACTTGTTTTTTACCTGTAAAAATATTTAAGTAGAAAATTTTAAAGCCTAAGATAAGGAATATGATTTACCTTTTATCTCCCAAAATGCAATACCTGTAGCTTTGTAATTCAGATACAAGTGAATGTGTTAGCATACTCTGCAGTATATATCTACATGGTCTCAATAATATACCAAACTGTATATCAGTTTGGTTTTTAAGTTTATCGAAGTTAATAATTTTTATTTTGCACCCATTTGCCCATCTGCTATATTCACTCCACTTTACTTAGATCAAAGCTCTGAACATTTTGTGTGACTCCGCGTACTTTAAGGGTTTTGCAGAGGCTACTTGAGTTTTATTGTAAATATTCAGACCAGATGATTTTTGCATTAGTGTATAAATTGAGTTCATGTGATAGCATAGTACCCCTTTTTCTTACTGTTAGTACTCGTTTTTTTAAATTCTATTCAAATGGGGTTCGACGCAAAGTTTTTAGCAGGCCTATTTTTTAACTTTTGCTACGGAACCTCTTTGTAAGATTTAGCTGTAGCTCCCACTCTGACTGCGGTTTTTGTTTTAACAATTTAACTGCACTGAAAAAAGCTCGCCAAGACTATGCTAACTGCAAGTTAACTGTCTGCTTTTGCTGTCATGCTGCGAAATGCGTTGTTGTGGGAAATCTTACGATAAAATTGTGTGTTAAGTTGTGACACATGTGCGAACTAAAAGTACATTTCGTCCAAATGGCAATAGCAGCTCAGCCAATAGTTGGCCTTGGAGCTGTCTTTTAAAAATCCGCTGAACTAGGTATAACATTCTTGCACATAAAGATTGAAAAGCATTGCCCTAAATCAACCCGTAATATTTTGGACTAATCTATAGTAGTAATTAGGCTGTTTGTAGTTCGTTGTGTGGCTCGTAATCAGTGCTATGGTGTGTGCCCCAAAGTCTTGGCTGTAAGGTGCCTTCAACTTGGAATTTATGATTGAACACGGAATAAGGCTTATCATTGTTGCCTATCAGTGAGAATTTGGTGCCCTTAATTGGCTTAACAGGTATTCTAAAACTGACAATGTGTGTAAGAAGTGTACCTGCTCTGTGAAAACATGCTCCTTGACATATTTTGGTAGTGTGTGCCCAAATACATCGCCAGTTCATTGTCGCTCTATTATATACAGGGTGGGCCATAAATAACGCACCAAAGCATATAAAACAATTCAGATAATAATAACAAACGTTTTGGGCCATAAATAACGCACCAAAGCATATAAAACAATTCAGATAATAATAACAAACGTTTTTATTAAAACAAAACTTCTTAGCAAGATAAATCCGATTAAACTTCTTAGCAACAGATCGATTAGTGGCGCCATCGGCACCAGACATTAACACTAATTCAACTCGTTCTTTAATTGTTAAGTGCATACCCTAAAAATGATATAAATTTTTTTTAAAAGGCAAATCATAACTAAAAAACTTTGATTGAAATTAAATTTAACAGTTATAGTAACTGATATTGAAATTAAATTTAACAGATACCCAAAGAAAAGATATTTACATTATTTCACATCACAATTTATTTTAAATCTTTGGTGCGTTATTTACGGCCCACCCTGTATATAAGCATGTATGACATCAAACGTTTTGACCATTTCAATGATTAAGGTTTGACCGTTGCAGTATTGCCTACGTCAGCGCTTCTCAACCGATGGGCCGCGAAACGTTCTTTTTTGGAAAAAATTATAAATTACGAACGCTAAAAATGTACTATAAACTTAACACTCTTTCGTTTTGTAGCAGCTTCCTTCCTGGAATAATAAATGATTGTTCTGTGACTAATTTTTCATGAAGTGGGCCCCAAAACAAAGTCTCGGAAAAAAGTGGTCCATGACATCAAAAAGGTTGAGAAGCACTGGTATACGCAACTGTGTTGCCAGCAATCTCGGCAGATTTTTTCCCTTTGACCAGGAATTTTTATCAGGTAAAGGTTCAGTAAATGTTTTAAAAGCATTTTATCTGACGGCAAAAAGATTTTCTTATCGCTGCTAAAGCAAAGTTGTTGTTGTACGTCTTTTTAGCAGCAAATTTAAGTTACCAAAGCCGCCAGGGGACGATAGGAATTTTGTTGTGCAAGCTACGTGGTATTCTACTTGGACTTGCATCATTGTTGTAAGTGCAGGTAAAGTGCTATTAGCTGTACAATACTTTCATCGTTGCAATCGTAGTACAGTATTAGTTTTCTTTATTTGATCACGCATCTCTGTTTTTGTTTGGGCTAAAAAAAAATTCGCTGCGTAGACCATAAAATGCGCGACAAGCTTTTGTGTTTTCGAGCTAGTGCCAAATGATAGCACAGCAACTACGAAACGTGTCGTAAACTGTACTTAAGAAGTTTATACAGTTCGAAAGTGTGCTAAAAGCTAAAAGAAAAGTAACCTCCCTTTCTAATTCTTCAAACCTCGTCTTACGCACCGAGAAAGGATCTGATTGTGACTAGTAGTCGTGATATGCACTCGATAGGTTAATTGCTTGTTACCACTAACCACGTTAGCTCATTTAATGTCAGTAATAAGTGCTGTACTTGCACTTGCAGTATTACTTGTAAGTGCAAGTAAAGTGCTATTAGTTACATTAGACTGTCATCCGTCATTTTCATCGATTGTTTTTTTTTCAAATGAGTCTGTTCGTTTCAGCCATCTTAACGTTAAACTTGATTAACAACTGGTGCTTATGTCTATTGTAGATTTCTGATGCAT
Source organism: Trididemnum clinides (assembly GCA_963675345.1). Taxonomy (NCBI): domain Eukaryota; kingdom Metazoa; phylum Chordata; class Ascidiacea; order Aplousobranchia; family Didemnidae; genus Trididemnum; species Trididemnum clinides. The sequence goes on from OY776305.1 coordinate 15,239,140, forward strand.
TTTTACTCGAAGTCGAGCAGTTTTAAGAAAAGTAATGAAGTTACCTTTTTGTAAACCTATAGCGCATTTAATTGAGGTGAATACCTAATTGCAGAGCATATTGTATTAGGTAATTAGCACTGTATTGGCATTTGCATTAAAGATGTAAGTGCAAATAAGGTGCTATTATCTATACAATGCTGTCATCAACAAGAGTAAAAGGTTTTAGATGATTCAGTTTTTGGAATTCAAGCCTTATTACATTAAGCCACTTCTAGTTTGTGCCCTGCTACCTAAGAATATGCGTGGCTGACGTTTCGTACGTTAGATCAGTGCTCTTCAACATTTTTGTCATCGTGGAACCCCAGATGTATTTTAGCTAGCACGACTGCATGTTTGCGGAACCTCTGTTGAAGAGCACTGCGTTAGATTCTTTATTGGGTTGATGTTGCGGTCTCTCATTTTGGATACTAAAGCAGATGCATGTGGCCAGTTGTTGCACGCGTTTCCTTTGGAGTTGTAAGAAAGCTAGAATTTCGCTTGCCGGAGACACTAGTTTACACAGATGTAGTTGAGGCTGTATCCTTTATGCAGGTTTTTTAGTTTATTTACTTATTTTTTGTAATAAACATTCTTATTAACATACCGAGTGAGTCAGAAGTAACTGGGCAGTAATTCATAACTTGTGTAGCTTTGATTGCCCAGTTACTTCTGACTCGCTCTATATATTAAGGTTATAAATACTAATTTCAAAATCTATTGCGTATATTAAAAGACAAAATTAATTTCGTCTCAATAAGACATCAGTTTTTAGGTAGTAAAACATGTAAAAGATTCCTTAGAACTACTAACGATGTCTCAATGAGAGGAAATCAATTTTGTCATTAAATAGTGTTCGACTGACTAAATTTGTTTTTAAACTTTTGATACTCAATCTTTGGCCAAGTTTGTCACAAATTCGTCTAATGAAAGTTAGATGACATGTATTTCATTATAATTTAATTTGTAGAGATTAAGGTTACAGCTGGTTAGCTCCTGAATATGGCTAAATACAAAGCTGTGATCTTTGATATGGGTGGTGTGATTTTGCCTCAACCTCAAAAGAGAATAGCTCGTTATGGGAACGAACTTGGTCTTCCTGCACGATTTTTACCTGCATTATTTCTGCAAAATTCACCTAACAATCCATTTTTCAAATTGGAACGTGGCGAGCTTACTATCAATGAATTTTATTCTGCGTTTGAAGCCCAAGCAAAAGCTAAGGCTAAAGATGAAGCCGTGTATTTGCCCAAGTCGTTTAATGTGAAAGATTTATTTCGTAGCTTCTCAAAATTCACTACGGATAAAATTCCAATAAACCATGCCATGCTATCTGCTTCAACAATTCTTCGCAGAAATGGCATTTTGACCGCTATATTAACTAATAACTGGATAGATGAAGATTGGGAACACAAGAAGATGTCTTCTGTTTTCATGATGGCCATGAGGCAGTATTATAATGAAGTAATCGAATCGGCTCATTTGGGAATGCGAAAACCAAGTTCTGAAATCTATGAATATGCTTGCAAGCTGCTAGGAATTGAACCGAAATGTTGTATTTTTTTGGATGATATTGGTCAAAATCTAAAAGCAGCAAGTGCGCTCGGTATTAAAACTATAAAAGTGATAGATCCTGATAAAGCTTTGGCGGAACTAGAATCTATTACTGGAGTGCAGCTTACGAATAATGTGCCACAAGTTCTCTCCCCCGCCCCTTGTGATCCATCTAAAGTAGTACACGGCCTTGTCGAGACAAAGCCTGGAATTAAAATTCATTTTGTTGAGAGTGGTTTTGGTCCACCTGTGATATTGCTTCATGGCTTTCCTGATAACTGGTATGGTTGGCGACATCAAATTCCAGCTCTCGCAGCTGCTGGATATCGAGCCATCGCATTGGATCAGCGGGGCTATGGCGATTCAAGTGCCCCACCTAACATAGCGGATTACTCGCACAAGGAGGTATGCGGAGATGTGATAGCTCTCATGGATAAATTGGGAATAAATTTGGCGACTGTGGTTGGACACGACTGGGGCGGTTCTGTAGCCTGGGCCTTGTCTTTAAAGTATCCTGATAGATTAGTGGGTGTTTGTGGTGTCAACACACCCTTTTATCGTACCAATCCTAAACAAAATCCACTTGCAAACTTGTACAAGAATCCAGGCGTGTTTGAGTACCAAGTGTATTTTCAGACGCCTGGTGTAGCTGAGAAAGAATTGGAGACGGATTATGAGCGATCTGTTACCACATTTTTTCAAGGGTTTTCTAATAACCCCTCGGCCATTTCAGAGTTCATTACTAATGTTCGCGAACGTGGTGGACTGTTTGTGGGAATGCCAAAAATCGAGAGAAGCAAATTTCTATCCGCCAAAGATTGCGATTTTTACGTGAACGCCTTAAGAAAGCATGGTTTTAAGGGTCCTTTAAATTGGTACAGAAATTATGAAGAAAACTGGAAGTGGTTAAGCACTATTGCTCATCGTAAAGTTACTATTCCAGCTTTAATGGTAACTGCTGAAAACGATCAAGTTCTCAAACCGGTTTACTCGGCAGGAATGGAGAATCACGTGGTAAATCTGAAACGACTCCACATTAAGGAATGCGGCCATTGGACCCCACAAGAGCAGCCCAACGAATTAAACAACGGCTTGATTGCATGGTTAAACTCCTTGCACCCCACAGTTTTAGCTGCGAAGTTGTAATTTGAAAAATATTAGGTTGCTTTCAATTCAATTGTGTGCAATGTAAGCGCTTTTTATGATTGTTATTACTATTAATGTTTTAAAGTTAGCTGTGATTATATGTTAAGATATGCAAATTTCATCATCGTATTTTGATACATTTTCTGTTTTATATAATATCTTTATAAAATTTAACTTAATTTTTGTATATGAAAGTCGTATATAATGCAATTGATGCAGCGTTATTTCTTAATATTACTAATGGACTTAGTTTTGGTTGTCTTTGACGTAGTTGCACGACCCCTTCCAAGGGATGGTGGACTTGCAGAAGGCTATGGAGCCTCAGAAACCGGGCAACTTTCCAGGGCATGTACGAGAGGTTGTTGTTTCCCAACCTGTTCCGAGGGATGGGGGCATGGTGGAAAACCATGGAGCGTCAGAAGCCGGGCAACTCTACAAGGGCCTGGATCAGAGGTCGTAAAAAGACCAAGAGAGTGTCGCCGAAAAGCGAGTGGCCGTAGCTGGACAGACGTGTACTGGGACGAGTGTCCGCAGGCGCTGCAGGAAGGACTCTCGGATGCTTCTAAAATATACAGGTACGCGAGGATCGCTTGGTACGGTACAATTAGGCTTCGAGGTTCGCTAGGTTTGCTTAGCAATTATAGAATCTATAGTAATCACATGGAATGGGCAGTAGTTAATTCTGCTAATAGAAGAATAGGTGAGGTTTCGCTACTGGAAATGTTAATTGAAATACAGGTCTAGGGCTTAAGTAAGGTGGCATCATGTAAGTTTGATTTACTCTTGTCGCGTGTTTCTAACCCTAACGCGTATCTAACAAAGTATACCAAGCAATCCTCGCGTAGCTGTAGATATTGGAAGTACAGAGAAATGTTAATTGAAATACAGATGTAGGGCATAGGAAATTGGTGTCATGTAAATTTGACAACGCGAATCCAGCGAAGTGTACCAAGCGATTCTCGCGTATCTGTATACAGTCCACTTCGGATATAAGAGATCCGCCGGGACCAGCTTAATCGGTCTCATAACCGACTTATTAGTTTATATTAAAAATCATTTGGGACCTTTTGCGTAGTCCCTTATAAGCGAAAATCCCTTATATCTGAATCTCTTATATCCGAAGTTGACTGTATTGTAGAAGTACCGAGGATTCTCGATTCTGCCAATCCTAGAAAGATAAGGGCTTATCACAAGGCTGTGTCCGTTGCAGCGAAGACGAAAGTGAACACAGCGAGCGTGACGAGAAAGCATAAGTTCCTCGGTGGAAATCAAAGAAACCAGAATGCGAAGAATTTCAATGAGACAGTATGCCTCCAGTCTGAGAAAAGAAAAGAGTGGGTAAGAGAAGAGAGACTACAAGAAATTGCAAAGGGCACTTGCAGCGCTCCCCGTCTGACCAGCTCATCAGCCGCATCGTTCCCTAGGAAAGACGAGTGTCCGGGGACCCATTGTAGCCTGATAGAACAGGAGAGAGAAGGCAGTTGCTGCCTCAGAGTTGTGAGAGAAAAAGAAAGCTGGAGGAGAGGACAGAACAAGAGTCGCAAAGAAAGGAAAAGTGGTAGACTTTGTGTTGCCGAGACCAGCAAAGAGCGTGCACAATAGCGCAGGCTTCAGCAGAAACACTTGAGCATATTGGGTGTTACGTGAACTGACAAATAACATAGAAAGGAGAAAATGCTAAATGACGAGCAAGCCAATAAGGCCAGTTTACAATTCATTTATAACTGACATAGATCTAAACGCCCCATTGACATTCGTGTGTTTATGTGGCCGTAATGTTGTGAGTCATTTTAGTGAGTCCGCAGTTCTGATGAAAAACAACTTAACACAATGGCAGGGGATCAATATCACTCTTAGTTAATTTATTATGACCAACATCGAATTGTAACTGGAAAACAAGTTACGGATACTGCTTTCTCCTATGACTACTACCGGTTTGTACTCGGAAAACAAATTATTCATGCCACTTTCTCCGATTGGCAGAAACTACCCCAAGATTATTTTAAATAACGACCCCGAATTCTACTGTGACAGATTAAAGAAAGCATTGGTTACAAAGCCATACTGGAGTACACATCAGCTTTAATAAAGCATTAAGTGCGGTTGTAGATATAGAAATAGTGATATGATTCTTTATATTTGTAGAAGTAGGATAACTCGAATTTAACATCGAAATCACTATCTCGCGCTTAACGCTTCCCTCTAATTGTTCTTATGGCCCATGAAACGTGTGTTATATTTCAAATCTTCGGTAAACAAATGAATTGCTTGATTATTGTTGGCCCATCGATGACCGGGAGACGAGAAAGTGAAGTTGAAATTCGTATCCGCACTTATTCAGATAGCATCACTTCGGTTCATCAAGGCGCTGGAAGAATCGAAGATTACAATAAGTTCGGTTATTTACACTGGGCCTGCTGAAAAGAAAAGAGTGGCCACAGAGAAAGCAGTTGGGAAGTACGCCAGAGCTGCTTTTGCCAAAAGAAACAAAGTATCAGATCGTGAGGGGGGAGAGAGTCAACGTAAGTGAGAGCCGCGTCTTGGCGAGAGAGAGGGGGTATCAGAGCGGGAGCATGGACAAGTAAGGGTGAACTCCACTGTGAAAAAAAGCAGGAGGAAAGGAAGGGCAAGCAAGAAGAGCCTTCCTACGAGAAGTAGAAGGAAGCATGAGCGGGTGAGTGGCCCCAAAAGCTCTCCAGGACGATCTGCAGAGTTGGTTTCACCCCATGTCCGGCCAAACTCGAAATGGGAAAGGAGGTTGGGAGACAAAGAGTCCGCTCATAAGATGAAAGAGTGAAGTTAGTGAGGGTGACTCGTAGGAGAGGTAAAGAAGCCTCGGAGAGAAGAAGTGAGATAGGGGAAGACGAAAGGAAGCCGGAGATGGTGCGACTAGCTGCCCGGTGGAGGCGTTCCAATTTGGTGATCTTGGTAACGCTTAAGAAAGGATACCATCCGGGTAAAGCATAAATGAGAGAGGGTCAAAGAAAAGTCTTATACAGAAGAGAGAGGGGCCCCTTGAGGAAGCAGAGATACAGCGTAAAGCCGTGAGACGAGGTAACAACTTTGCTTTCAGCGAAGTAACATTTAGAAAAGGAAAGAGTGTGGTCGAAGGTGACCCCAAGAACGGTTGGAGTGAAACGGAGGCGCAAGTTGAGTAAGAGGAGGTTTGGCTGGAGGTTAGTTTGGTGGGGATAAACTGAAAAGTAGAGGCCTCACACTTGCTTTGATTCAGAAGAAGACGCCAGTACTTAGACCAGCGCTCCAATCGAAACAGAGCTCCTTGTGTGGCCTCCACCGCATTGGGGACCGAGGGGAAGGAGGACCAAATGGCCAGATCGTCCGCGTAAGGAGCAGCAGACGGAAGAAAGCAGAAAAGCAAAAAGATCATTGATGAAGAGAAAGAAAAGTACGGGGTCAAGAACGGATCCTTGCGGAACACCTCGACGGACTCGAAAGGAACGACTTTTGTGATTTTGAAAAACCACAGAAGCGCGCCTATCACAAACGAAAGATTGAGTTCAACAAGCAAAGCAAGGAGGGAGTTCAGCCGAAATGAGTTTAAGGAAAAGGGGGAAATACCAGACAGAGTCGAAAGCTTTCGAGAAATCAATAGTGAAGAGGATCGTCAGAGAGCCCGGCCTGGGTTTGTTAAACTCATCCGAAATGGACTGAGGAGGGAACAGAATTTGATCCAGAGTAGGCCGTCCAGGGCGGAAACCAGCCTGGCGGGGAAAGAGAACAGAATTAGACTCCACAAAGAAGAGTAGACGGGATAGAATGATGCGTTCAAACAGCTTTGATACGCAGGAGATGAGAGAGATAGGCCGGAAGGAAGCAGGAGAGTTGAGAGGCTTTCCTATCTTGTAGATGGGAATAGTGGAAAATGTCTTCGAGATGGAAGGAAAGGAATATAAAGTCCTGGAAAAATTAAAAATGTGAAGAAGAAAATCCATGCCGGAGTGAGGAAGGCGCTTTAGCATGGAATAAGCAACTTTGTCTGGGCCAGTGTCAGTGGACAGGGAGGGGTTAGAGGCAGTCGCAAGAAATTCAGCGGGAGAGAAATGGGAGCAAAAGGACGAGTGAGACTTCTCAGGCACGTGGCTCGGCGGAGCTCAGAAAGGTAGCCTCTGGCTCTGCTACGCAGAGTCTTTGGCTGGGAGACAGAAAAGTGGGATCTCAGGTAACCGGCGAAAACCAAAGCCGACTCCCTGGGAGAGGAATAGTTTGGGAAATTAGGAGAGGAGGAAGAAGAGCCAGCGACAGAGCGAACAAGAGACTACACAGATTTAGGGTTACATTTGGGCGAGAGAGGAGAGCAAGTCGTCTGTCATGCCTTAGTCTTGGCGACGACAGACGAAGCGCGTCGGGAAGCGGAAATGTAACTTGGCGATCTTCATCACTTCTTTGAGGGGCAGCGAAAGCCTTAGGTCTTTCACTAACCACATCTTCCATTTCAGTGGACCACCAGGCTTTAGATTGGCGTTTGATGCGGCCAAAAGGAATGGAAGATTTGACCGCATTCAGTGTTAGAGAAGTAAAGAGAGCAGCAGCAGAAGAAAAAGAAAGAGACGAGTATTCCTCTGCAGAAGGATGGTAAGAGTCAAATTAAAAGACAAAGTCATCCCAGCGAGCTTTCTGAACAGAACCCAGGTCCTGAAGCACCTCCCAGGAGCAAGACAGGGCAAGAGAGGAGGGAGCAAAGGAGATGTCAGGGGAAGTGCGATGTAGATGGGTGGGTGTGTCAGGGTCAGTGAGGGGGAAGAGGTCAGAGAAGATGACCCATTTGAATACTTCCTCCCCGCGGGGGTAGGAAGTACTTTTTGAGTTCCAGAGGGGGTGATGGAAATTGAAGTCCCTCAGAATTTCTGGAGGATGAAAGAATGGAGGGAGAAAAGGAGTCGGTTCTGCCATCCGTCGAAGAAGAGCGTATAGGGGGAGCATAAACATTAAGAAATGAAAGCGAAGAGTAGTTGTTTAGTGAGATGTTGACCTCCACATAATCAGAGTAGGGGATCAAGCGAAGAAAGAGAGGAGGTAGAAAGTTCAGTGAAGGATAAGCCCTGTCTGACGAAAATGATGACGCCGCCGCTAGCGTGCGTGGCATTTGCAGAGAGAATGCCAGACCGGGATCGGGTGCAATCAGGTCGCAGAGCAGAAAATTCAGGGATCCGGAATGAGGAAAATGAGTTGAGGTTAGATTCCTGGATACAGATAAGGTCAACAGGATGAGACAAAAGAAAGTGTAGCAGTTCAGTGCTCCTGGCTCGGAGACCGTATGCATTTCATTAAAGAACCGTGAGAGAGTCAGGGAGGAAGAGAAAGCAAGAGGTATAGAGAGACAGCCACAAACAAGAAGTGATGAGGAAGAAGAGCCAAAATGGGCGGAAGGGGATAAAAGGTTTGAAGACGAGGGTGGGGCGAAAGTGCTGCATTAGCAGAGGGGAGGCCAGATCGAACAGTGGAGGTGTGCAAGCTGGAGAAGTCCGAAGAGGAAGCCACAGTATTCTCTCCAGAAGAAGCAGGACGCAGCAGGGGGCAACTATAAGAGTAAGAACTGCCAAGAGTTCTGAATTTAGAGAAAAAAATTTGTGAGCACCTTAGATTGACCCATCTGGAGCAGTTGCAGCATTGCACTGACCTACGCCGCCAGGTCACATTTCCAGCGCACACTGTGCGGAGAAAGATGAGACCAGGGTTAGAATGAACGTTGCCGCTCATCAAAAGTAGGAGAAAAATGAGGAGGCGGGGACGGGGAGGAGAAGGGAGAAGATAGACAGCCGATTTTAGAGAAGCTCTGTGCTGCCCTTCTACGGTCGTTCAAGGGACAGTACGGAAAAAAATGGTTTGTGCGAGGGAAATGCCCCGGGTAACTGGGACCCTTGGAAAGGTTAACAGTCATTTCCACCCCACCCAAACGGGGTCGGGGACCGCACCATTACGTTGAGGCGGCTTTTGATTGGTGAGGTTGGAGACTACAGTGACAGAGTCGCCAAAGAGCGAACGGTGCAGAGTCCCTAGTTGAGCAATGCAGAAGGTGGTGGGAGATATCCTGGGAGAGATAAGGCGCCAGGCGCTGCATAAAGGATCCTTAATTTTGCCAATTCTAGAAAAGAACGACTTGAGAAGAAGGCTGTGTCCGTTGCGGCGAAGACGAGAGAGGGCACAGCAAGCGAGACGAGGGAGTAGAAGTTCCTCAGTGGAAATTGATGGGACCTCTTTGTGACAAATTCAGATGAGACGCTACGCCTCCAGTCCGAGAAGAGTGGATAAGAGAGACTATAAGGAATTGCAGAGGGTGCGAGTAGCGCTCCCCGCCTGGCCAGCTCATCAGTCTCGTCGTTCCTCGCGAAAAACGAGTGTCGGGGGACCCATTGTTGCCAAGTGGTAAAGGAGAGGGAAATAGTTCTTGCCTGAGAGTTTGAGGTAAAAGGAAAGACTGAGCAGAGGAAGAAAAATGGCAAACTTGTTAATGCTGCGAATAGCTTAAAAACTGGCGCAGGTTTTAGTAAAAAAACTAAGCCTACTGCAAAGGAAAAAGTGGCCTCAGTGTCACAAAGTGAGCAGTTGCCAGAACCGCCTTTGCTAGAAGAATTACATACTGCACCAAAACAGCCGCTTCAACGTGGTGCTGCGGTCTCCAACCCTGTTTGGATTGAGTCAAAATGGCTGTTGGCCTTCATCGGAATACCAGTTGTCCTTGATTGCTTTGGTGGTCGGTAAAGCAGATCATAAAATTCATAAGGAAAAAGTCTATTGCTAACTTGCCGTTTACACCGGTTTCAATGTTAGCAATGCATGCACGCTCGTGCTTTTCCAACAAATACTTAGGCTATGCTGCCGTAAAACAGAAGGGATATGGATATCTGCACTGTTTTGCACTGCACTGCGCTAGAGCCGACATCACACTAAATCTTAAAAACGACAAACGCATTGCGTGCACTTTTACAAAAAACGAAGATCATTAAATGCGTTCTGAGCGAGCTACAACATTTCCTGTGCATAAATTTAGACTAAAAAACTGGTTTTTATCATCTATTCTGCTTCCGGTAGCATAGCACTGTGCTCTAACTACCACACTTGTCGAAAGGTTGCCAGCTACGTACTTAAAGCGATACGATGCAGGCACCGTGACTGCGCGAAAGCAGAGTTTGCATCGGAACTCACGATTCGACGCAGTCCTGTCCATGACAAACGACGGATTTAATTTTATAGTCTTTCCCACTTTTCGTTCTTGTTGTGTCCAAAAGTTCGGTTCTCATTTATTTTCTTTCACTTGCTTCAGCACCTGGCTTTTGGGCGGTAGTCTGTTGAAATCCCGAAACGTTTGGCGTGTTTCAAGAATTATAGTTATATCAACGACTTTTTTAATATACAAGGTGTTTCATCTCAATATGTTACTTTATGACAACTTATATCTCAATAACTGTAGAAGATATGAAAACCAAACTTTTTTTTTGAAAACTAAGGATTTTAAGTTTACTCAGCAAAAATTTGAACTCAGAAATCAAAGAAATAAACGCTTTATTAAACTTTTCACAAATGTTCAATATACGAGCCCTTGGTTACACGGCACACATCGAAACGGTATTCCATTTCTTGCCAAACTCGAACAAGCATATCGGGATCGATGGTTTTCAAGGCCTCAGTTATCCGAGTCTTCCGATCATCCACTGACGTTGGAAGAGGAGGAACGTAGACCAAGCCTTTTACATAGCCCCAGAGAAAAAAGTCACACGGCGTTAGGTCTGGAGATCTAGGGAGCCAATGCAGGAGCACGCAATCATCATTTCCGGCACGTCCGATCCATTTGTTATGCAGAGTAGCGTTCAGATACTGTCTTGCATTGAGACTCCAGTGAGGTGTTGCCCCATCCTGATGGAAAATAAAGTCTGCTCGCCCTCCCTCAAACAAAAGTTTCATCAACCAATTTTGCAGCATAGCAAGGTACGCTTAACTGTTGACCGTTGTTCCTTAAAAAAAGAAAGGCCCATACACACACATCTTCGATATGGCGCAGAACACGTTCACCTTAGGAGAATTTCGCACATGCTCCTGTATTGCATGAGGATGTTTAGTTCCCCATATTCGTGTGTTGTGTTTGTTGACTTTTGCCAGTTACGTGAAAGGTTGCTTTGTCACTAAACACAAGACGGTCATCAAATCCGTCTTCTTCCAACATCACCTGCATTTGGGTTCAAAAGTCTTCGCGAGCTGATTTGTCGGTGTCTTTCAAATGCCGGAGCAAATGCAGTTTATAAGGTATCATATGCAGGTGTTTTCTTACCACTCGCCAAACGATTGTTGAAGGCATCTGAAGTTCAAGACTAGCTCTTCTGATTGACTTCCTGGGGCTCCACTGGAAGATGTTTCGAACTCTTTCGATCGTTTCAGTTGAAGGTAATGGAACAATTCTTTTTTGGGAGCACAAACATCTCTCCTCCTTAAATTTCGCGTGCCATTTCTTTATGGTACGTCGGTCTGGTGGCTGCTTTGAAAATCCTGTCCGAAATTTACGTGAACACATGTCCACGAATCGATTTTATCAAATTCCATAACACAAAACGCTTTCTCCATTCCAGTAAGACATTTTACGCAAATAAGAAGCAAATCGGTAGAAATGGCATTTTACGCAAAAAGCTTAAACCTTAATTGTGACGTAACAATGGTCTGGCGAAACCACCGCAACAACGAAATTGGAGATTTTACCTTTCCAACGAAACCAATTTTATCCTGCTACTTTTGCCGGTTACTGAGATATGAAATTTTCTAAAGTGACATATTGAGATGAAACACCCTGTATAAACAGCTGTTTTACCAGTACCCAACGCGGATATTTTACAGCGGTTTTAGCGGTACCCAACAGCTGTTTTACCGGTACCCAACAGCTGTTTTACCGGTACCCAACATTGTTTTGCGGAGATGCCCAAACGTGGTTAACGAGGAATAGTGTCATGTGTTTCTAAATTTGGTCTTGACTGTAAAGTTGTCGACTGAAAAAAAAATTTCGCCCTTTGAAGTTACTTCGGAAACGACTATTGTGATAACATTCTGACCTCCAAACTAAGATTTTCCTGATGTTAACTCGAAACGCTGTCGTCTAGCGAAACTCCGCGAGAACTCAGAAACAGGGTTTACTTGGTTAATTTTTCTGCCTCCTCTTTTTCGAGAAATATAAGTATGGTTTATCATTGATCAGGTGAATCTAGAAAAAATGTTGGGAAAGATTACGGGAAAGTTTGATGGTAACTTTGATATTCTAATTCACATTTCTTAGCCTTTCAATCAAATTAAGCTTTGCCTAAAGTTACATGACGCAGCTTTTTATTTCATTTGCTTGAGTTATGGCGAAGCTGAAAATTTTTTAAAAGTTGTTTGTAGTGAGTTCCAACCCAAATTGGATAACCTTTTTAGTTTTTTTCTGGTGATCGGTTTGTAAAAGTGTAACCATTTATAAATCTAAAATTTTTATCTTTTGAAGTTGCATTTCTGGAAACAATCTTGCGAAATTACAGCGTCTGAAATTGTGCATAAAAAGTGTCATATTTTACCACGCAGACATAAGAACGTATCTTTCTAAATCACCAATATTCACTATTGTAAATGTGTTGGTGCTGTAATTCCCAGGAAATTATTTTCCGTAAGACATGAGGATTAGCTTCTGCGTCATCTTTCAAGGTCGCGGCAGTGGCTTCGTCAGAAAGAAGGAATATACGGGGGCCTAAGTTTTTTTTAATTTGAACAAAGAGAAAAAGCATTTTGAGCCGCTAATTGTCGTATTCAAAAAGTTGATGTCCAATAAATGGACTTCACTTCATTTTAGGCCGATGATGAAAATATTCTCTCTTAAAAAGTTAAACTCCAAAGAAAGTAATGGCAATTCAATAAATTTTATATTGTTGGTCCCCCGACAACATTTGCTTCTAGCAAGGTCATCTGCCAAAGCCATGCTTTTCTACCAAATTGTATAAATCTTTTTTGGATTTCACACTTTCATATGTTATTTTTGATTTATCATCAACTTTTAATTTTATCAACCTCCGTCAATTGGCAATTCTCGCTATCTGTGAGCACACGGTTACGAACCGTCTCCTATCACAGGTCGGCAATGCAAGACACGTTATATTTTATTATTTTCTTCAACTGCTATCATTAACAACATAGTTATAGGTATTTTAATTACATAAAAAAGAGGTTTTACTTAAAGCTGCTTTACTAAGCTTGAAAACGCAAAATTTACACAAAAACTTTAATTAGAAAATCATTTTGGTTAAGATTTCTCTTAGAAAATATCACTAGGGTTTCACAAAACTTGCCCACTTCCACAGAGGAGTAGAAAATTGATTTAGCAAGACAGAGGAAAATACTAATTTACGTTCAAAACCACGAAAGCATTTGTGATCACTTTTGACGGCAATAAACAAGATTCAACAAACTTTAGCAGGACCATCGTCAGGAGTAATTGCGTTAGTCTAACTACACAGCGCAATTTTTTTGTCAGCGTATATGTGCCAGTCTGTCTGTTTGTTCCAACTCCTTCGAAACTACTGGGAGTACAAGCTCTTACTCGGCACAATTGATCATCTTCCTTGGATAAATGCCATGTGGGGATTTGCCGTGTCATTACAACGTCAAAATCAAAGGTTATTTTTTGGGTCCCATGTTTTCAAAGAAAACTGTTCTTGACTTAAACGAAAGGCAGTCCCCCACTTACCAACTTCACTTCTTTAGGATCACATGACGTCATAAATGACGATTAGATGCAAAAATTTTTTTTGAAACACTAATCATCGTAGAAATGTGATTGAGAACTTTTTGGGAGATATTGACAGGATGTTTTCGATAAAAACAAATCTACAACGATTAAAGCTCGATTGACGATGCAACGAGCAATTCTTTTTTTTAACACTTTTTGCAATTTTTTAAACCCTTTTTGAAACAAATTTCTACTTTGCTTTTTTTGAACGCTAAAACTAGTTCTATGATTTTATAATGCAGTCTGATACCATCAAAGCGAAAAATGCTGCAGGCAGCCATGCGTAATCCTGTTATCCTGAAACCAAATCCAATATATAAAGCGCAATTCTGTCTGTGTGTTTGTCTGTCTGTTTTAACTCCCCTGAAACTACTACAGGTACAAGCATCAAACTTGGCACCATTGATTACTATACCTTGGTGAGCGTCATAAGGGGGTTGGTGACGTCATAGTCAAAAATATCTTTTTTATAGTTTGCATTACTTGACAGAGGGCAATCGCTTTTTGCTCAAACGAAAACCAGCTTCCGACTTATTATGTTACTAAAACTTTCATTTGTTTGGGGCCGAAAATGACGTCACAATCAACGATTCATTGCTCAATCTGTTTTTTGTTCTATCTCAAAAAGTACTCATCGCAGAAACGCGATTAAACGTTTTTTCAGAAGATAATAAGGTACTTTCGATAAAAACAACTCTACAACAATTAAAGCTTATTTGACAATGCTACAACCACATCCTTATTTAAGCACTTTAAGCCTATAAGCATTATTCTCTATTTCGCTTGCACGCTCAAAACTGGCTCTGTGATGTCACAATGCAGGGATGCACAACACAGGGCAAGCGTGCCCAATGTGGCACGCCATAAGCTCGAATGTGGCACGTGAACGGTTTGGTAAAAAGTATTTCTTGTATTTACAATAAATCGTAATAACTCACGTTTATATCGAAATAAACTTAAATTACCATGTTTATTCTCACATTGCTAGCTCGTGGCCCTGATGTCAGAAGGTAGTAGCTGAAAATAAGTAAGTAGGCTAGCCTACGGTAGCGAGCGGTTAGGTAGGTAAAACGTAATTTTTCTATTTAACGTGATTCGCAATAAAGCGCGTTTGTGTCGTAATAATTTAAATCGGAAAGTTTATTCACACATGCCTAGCTCCTGGTTCTATCAGAAACAGAAACTAAAAAGTAGTGTAAGGTAGCTAAAAATAACTGAGCAGCCTATTGCAGTGTTAGCGTTAATGTCTGATTTGACGACATTTTGTTAACTCCTTTGCATTTTTCTGTTGCCACGAAAGTTAGTAAGCTACCATTAGCTTTCTTAAGACTTTGTAGTAACACTAACTCTGAAAAGTTTATATTCGCACTGATTGTAGCAATGAGCAAAACCTTTCGCTGCAAAAGAAAAAGAGATGAAGCCACTTGTGAATTTCAAGATTCGTGGACGACCGACTATCTCTTTATCGAATGGAAGCAGAAGCCCTTGTGCTTGGTTTGTGGTGCAACGCTTTCTATTTCAAAAGCCTTCAATGTGAAGAGGCACTATGACGCGCTATCAGCAAGACAAATATGATAAAACTGTCGGAAAGCTGAGAGAAGGTTCGGTGAAAAAGCTAGGAAATTCTCTGGGCGTGCAACAGAGCGTATTTAAAAAGCCCATCAAGGAAAATGAAAACACTGTCACTGCATCTTATGTTGTAGCAGAAAAAGTTACTCGCTTTTCGAGGCCTTTCACTGATGGCGAGTTTGCTCGAGAATGCATTCAAGACGTAGCAAAGCTGATGGTTTCTAAGCAAGCACACCTTTTTGAAAAAATCAGCCTTTCGAGGACAACCATTGCAAGAAGAATTGAAGAAATTGGCGAAAATATTTCTGGGCAACTAAAACCGAAAGCAGATACATTCGAATATTTTTCACTGGTTTTTGATAAAAACTGTGATACGAGTGGTACTGCGCAATTATCAGTTTTTGTCCGTGCTGCAGCAAAAGACCTGTCTGCTTATGAAGATCTTGTTGGACTTATTCCTTTTCATGACACAACACGTGATGTTGATATAAAAGAAGCTGTGCTAAATGCGCTTCACTATAAAATTCCAAATTTATCACTGTCCAAATTAGTTGGATTGACGACAGATGGGGCAGCTTCTATGACTGGTAAAGAAAATGGTGCGGTGGCGCTCTTGAAGAAGTACTTGCAAGAATCTGATTTCACTCAGGACGTTATTACTCTTTAAAGCTTTATTCACCAAGAGTCTCTTTGTGCTCAAAGTATAAAGATGACCCATGTTATGGACGTCGTTGTGAAATGTGTGAATGAAATTCAGGCAAAAGGATTGAAACATCGCCAATTCCAGTCATTCTTGTTGGAGATGAATACACAATACAAAGACTTGGTGTATCATTCTCAGGTTCGCTGGTGAAGCCGAGCAAAGATTTTGCAGCGTAGCCTTGAAGAAATTAAAATATTTTTACAGGAAAAGAGTCCAACATTGAACACCAAAAGTGGCGCAGACGTCTTGACGCTCTTACGTGACAATACTTGGTCGGTGCATCTTACTTTTTTGATAGAGATTACACAGCACATGAACAACCTATGTATCAGAATGCAAGGACGTAACCAACTGCTCTCATAGTTACTAAATACAGTCGATGCTTTCGAAGTAAACTGGAACTGTTTCAGAAGCAATTGTCAACTGGCAACATGATCCAGTTTAAAAGTATGTCTTTGTTTGAAAAAACAAAGGCACACTTCGTTCCTGACTTCGAGAAGTATGCCATAATGTGTGGGGACCAAAGTTTTCAAGATCTTAGTGGCCAGAAGACGCAAATGACATTGTTTCAAAGACCATTCAGTGTGGATGTTGAATATGCTGATGACGCTGACACTCAACTGGAACTTCTGGACTTGAGGCCAAACCAAGTTTTGCATGATGTTTTCCAACAAAATTCATTGCTTGAGTTTTACTCTCGCCTCGAAGAAGAGAAGTATCCAGTTTTGTTCAGAAATGCAAAAATCTGGATTTGCAAGTACGTACTGTTTTGAACAGGCATTCTCAATCACGAAAATAAACATACTTCAGCTAAGAACTCGGTTAACAGATGACCATTTAAATTCAGTGATGCGCATTGCTATTTCTCCTTAGAAGCCCAAATTTCAAATTTGGTCCATCAAAAACGTTTTCAAAGCAATAGTTTTTCAGGATATTAAATTGTTTCAAAAGTTATTCGTTATTATGTGTTTTTACTGAAGTTTGTTGTTATGTGTTTTACGGAAGTTCGTTTACAATACCAAGAATTATTCGAAATACAATACAATTACAATACCAAGAATACCAAATAGCGTGGCACGCGACAAGATTATTTTGAAAAATTTGGCACGTATCCTCATTTGAGTTGTGCACCCCTGTAATAATATGTCTGGTGCGATTAACAAAAATCTTCGCTACCGCAGATCATAATATGAAAACGTTTTCAAAAACTGCAACCTTTTTGCAAAATCAGTTTATTAAAAAACTGATTTGTGACTTTATTTCTCAACCGATTTTCAAACTTTCTTCAACAAATTAACGGTTATTTCAGAGCGATTCCGATAGTGTATAATATGGACAATTAATATTTTTTATACTGCAAAAACTGAACTTGAAGACCGGCGGTGAAATTTTGTACCCTCTCAAAAAGTGGTGAGCTCAGTAAGAACAGGTAACCTTAATACAATAACGTTATTGTAACGTACTAACAATTACTGTCCTTGAAAGCTTAGAAAATTTGCTTTCTAGCAATTTGTGACACCAATTACTTAGAGCTAAAGATTAGTTTATAATGGCCGATCAAATCTTGGTTGCCATACATCTTGTTTCATTTTTAGTCGAACAATTATCCTATTTGACCAAACCAACTTGCAATGGTTAAACAAAGTTTGTTTTTTGGTACATTTTGACTACTTTTCCTCACAAGCATGGTTTATGGGCATTTTCTGTCGACGTTTTTAAAAACATCCATCAAAAACCTGAAGTGTGTAAATGTTAATGGAATTTAGTCTACCGGTTAAAAATACCTAAATTTTGATGCCTGCAGTTCACAAAACTGCAATTTCTAGAAAAACTAACTCCTTTGGTGCATTTTGTCCATTCTTTCTCAATACCATGTATCTTTGGCATTATCCATCAAAATATTCAAACAGATTCAACGAAAAATGAAGTCTACAAATTTTAATATGTAGCCAACTCCAAGTAAAACACTTGGTGATCACACAAGAAAAAGACAATTGGGTAAAGGTGGTCCTTTCTTATCGTTTGCATCGAAATGTGTCGAGCTACATATGATCCAAATGTTGAAGCAATTTCCTTTGCAATTAGGCAGCTGATTTTGAATGTTGAAGCTTAGATTGTTGAAGCAAATCAGGTTGGCGCAGCCAGCTGATTTCATCTCCTCTAATTTTGACATTATTGATGGGGGTCCCGCTATCGCTATAACTAGGGCCATTTTTTGACCTAAAAAACTATATTTTTGACTTTATTTTAGCAAAATTTTGACATTATTTTTACCTAACCGCTTTCGCCTATTATTTATGTCTTGTTGCACTTTTTTGATTGAAAATATTTTATAATCCGCAATTTACATAAGTTTTTAAAGAAGAAGGTAGCCTGCTTTAAACATTTTCTCAATCACTCAGTCTTGAAGCTAATTTTATTGTAATACAGCATCATATATTTTTTTACGTTCTTAACATCAAAATTTCTGTCTTTTCTCATTAATTTACTGAGCATAGAAAACGACCTCTCAAAAGCAGCAGAGGTTGGCTGGGCTTTTTGTAATGGTGCGTAGCTTGTTGGGTCAATTGTCAAGTTGGTACAGTTTATTATTGTTTCTAAATGAGATTTGGATAGTTGTTTTTGAATGTAATTTTTAATTGCGCACGGATCATCATCGAATTGCATATGCTTCGATTATCGTGCAGGCACTTCCTTCTAAGAACTCTACGTTGGCTGCTAGAGTCCGGTATTGATTTATTTTAACTAAGTCCGGCACCAAATCTTCCACATTGATAGCGTCTTTTGCTCTGCTGACTAAGAAGCCTGCACTTGTCCAATTGTTGACAATGGTACGAACAGCTGGAAGGTTCTCACTGTAATACAAGGCAGCTCTAAGCCAAGTTGCCCATCTTGTAATTACAGGGTCAGGAGGAGATGGCAGACCAGCATCATGAAAATCTTTCTTTTTGATTGTTGCTATTATGTCATCAATATTTCTAAAATGAGCACGCACACGCATAGCGCAGTTACGTAGTAAGTGCGCAACGCAGGTGACATGCATCAAAGAAGGGTATAATTCCTTTAATGTCTTTCCAACCAAAGACATGTACGGAGCAGCATCAGTCAAGAACAATGAAAAATTGTCGCGTTATATTTCAAGTTGTCGCAAAATGTCATCCACAGTGTGCAGAATAATACTGCTATTAGCATTGCTACCGCTGTCAAGTAAATGGCAATCAACGAGGAATGTCTAATTTGGGGCATCTAAGCAGAGCTGGGCACCGCAAATTTAAACTCAATTCCGCAAAACTGCAAGAGGTGTTCCGCAACCGCAAATTTGCGATAGGTTTGAGGTAACTTTTCGTACTTCCGCAATCTTAGACCGCAATATTTACTGTTATTTTGTCTTCCCGTGATGACCTTTTTGTTTTGGAGGTGAAATTTTGCCGTCGACCAGATGTTGACCTCCAAAAAAAAAAAAAAGTCATCAACACCCGGACGTTAGCCTCCAACTTAGGAAATAAGGTCGTTCACTTCTCAAACGGATTTTACAGCGGAACATGCAATACTGCCGATTGCTTTGCGGATTTGCGGTAAATTTCAGTTTTTTCACCGCAAATATTTGCGGTAGGAAATTAAGTTCGCAAATAGAAACGGTAGTCCGCAATTTGCGGAAGTGCCCACCTCTGCATCTAAGCTGCCCACAAGCACACTAATATACTTTTGTTTAGCAATCTCTGCTTCATCCACAATTTAAAAAATCTTTTTGTCACTAAATAATTCTTGAATTTGTTCTTCTTTTGGGATGCTAATTTAGCAACACATGCTCGGGCTGCAGTCTCCGAAGGCAATACTTTTCCCATTGTAGCAAACAGAGACTTTAAAGAAGGATGGTTCAGTTTATGAAGTGAGATATCTGCAGCTAAGAATGAAGAGACAACCTGTTCCTTGAAGTTTACTTGATCGAGTTGTAAAAAGGTTTGCTTACTTTGGGATTTGCTCTTAGTCTCCAATTTTCTTTGGTGTTGCTTACTTTTTCGGTGGCTTTCCACAAAAAACTTTTTGTTGCATTTGACTAACATGTCGCAAAGGTTGCATCGCAAGTCGCGGGCAGGAGTTGCCGAAAACTCATCCGGATATTCCTGGCAAATTTGCCTAACATTCGCTGTAGAAGATTTGGCTTGTTTAGGTGTTCTTTGCTTTGCAAGCTACGACTTAAAAAAGACCACGTGTAAAGAGCGCAAAGGTTTTATAGGAATAGATTGTCAAACAATTATGTGTTTATGCATCAACAATGACGATTTCATGCATAATAAGTGCTATTTCCTTCTCAATCACCGCACGCATTTTTACCATTGCAACTATTTGAGAAGTTTAAAATCAAATAAAACTGTGCATAAAATTTTAATAACAGCTCAAAAATTCAACGAAATCTAAATTTGTTCGTTTTTGTAAGGAAATTTTTGATGAAGACAATTTTGACAAGTTTTGACTTTATTTTGACTTATAAAATCTACCAAAACAGACTCCTGAACACCTGAAACGAACGTTAGTACACGGTTGATCATGTAACAAGGTCCTGAAAAAATTTTGACTGTATTGACTTTAGCGGGTCCTAGCTATAACTTAACTGTGAGTGCTTCATTTCGGGTTAGTTTGCTATTTGCATGGCGGGGTATATACCAGGGCCAAGGAACATGCACGCAGTCAGACACGTTAGTGACTAACGACAAAGTCATCTCATTCTGCACTGTCCAGCTACGGACTCTTTGCGCCGCTCACTCTTTGGCGACTCTCTGTCTCTACGACCTCTGGTCCAAACCCTGGAGAGTTGCCCGGCTTCTGAGGCTCCATGGTCTTCTGCCATGCCCCCATCCCTCGGAAGGGGTCGGGTAACCAACAACAACAAAGTGGTAAGTAGCGATCCATATTTTCAATGACTTAAAACGCATTGTGAGGTCATAATCTTAAATGACATTTCAATGCTTGCTACTATGTAGTGAAAACAGCAGAAAGACTATGAGAGCGAACTTAAATGGTAAAGCCCATTACTGATATTTGTGATTGCAAGAATATCGGTACAAAATACTAATCTTCATTTAACAGTAGGAAGGTCTGGATAAAGGGGCAAAGTTAAATGTAATAAAATCCCAAATTTAAAAGATCAAAATTAAACAATAATAGCATCAATTTGTAACACTGGATTAAGAGGGAATGTTTTTGTTTGAAAAGAGCTAAATAAGCGTCTATTGCAATAGGTTGTATGACTTAGGGCAAAGGCATGGTCCTTTTTCGTGCTATGGCCGAATTAAAGCAAACAGCGCAGGCGAAAATCTTGATGTCACCACTATTAATACGAAAGCGGCCCCACCAAATCGTCAAAAAAGCCTACCACTAAATAGCTCATTTCTTTATCAGTCAAAACGACCACTGTTTGGGAGACGCCATCAATTTAGACTATGTTTCACCATTTCGACGCTACGATCAGTTTTAATTGTGTTTCAATCCCTGCTCCCTCACAAGTATCGGTATGCCACAATAATTTGTTGCAAGATTCTTTGTTAGCATTGCCAATTATGATGATCACAATATTGATATGATGATCACGAACAGGGCAAATAAAAAGTTTGTTTTTAGGGACTTCAGAAACTTGGGAGGTGTATAGTGGCCACGCGCAACCCCTCATGTTTTTTAATCGTCTTCCTATTCCAAAAGTGGTACTTTTATTTCCGAACATTTGGCTGTGTCACAGAAAACAAACTTTTTTAGCTGATTTTACCACTATTTACTGCCTAAACCGATATTCGTAACCTAGACACCACTGATGGAGGGCCCCAGCGGGCGACGGCGGCTAGTTCAGATAAAAACTAGTAATTTAAAAAGTTAGTGAAACTCTAAAACATTTGCTGATCTCACAAATTTAAACACTGCCATCCTTAAGAACACAATATATTCTTACAGAAAAAATTTCATTGGGCTAAGCCTTTAAAGTTATTTTTTATCGGCAAAGTACATGATTTTTGTAACAACCTCAAATTGTTTATATTCTTCTACAGTAAGTGGGTCTATCCAAATTCCTTCTTCCCGCCACTGCTTTTGCAGTCTTTGCTTCTCTTCTTCTGACAATTTTGGTGGTTCTTTGGTCAATCCAAACATTTTCCAAGATCTAATACAGAGTTTATATTTAGTTGAACAGTAACCAATGTCTGATAGATCATAATCACAGCATTCAATTTATTGGCATTGTGTAACAAGCAAAACTTTTCAACCACAATCGTCTTGGCGATAACAGCACTTAAAAGAGAAATGTTGACGGTGCATAACATAACAAACTGAGCATTGAGCTTTTAACTTTCAAACTTTGGATTCAAATGACTGCTGCTTAAGGCAACTGCAATGATACCTATGAGTGATTGTTGACGTGAAAAAATCGTGCAATGTCACTTTGCAGTCTCCGATACTCATTTTCACTTGTGCAAGAATATCTTTTTGCAAGGTAAAAAATCAATACACAAAAGAAAATGCAATATCTTGACCATCCCTCAAAACGAAAGATTAGTATTTGCATTGGATACCTAACGCTGAGTAACAGATGAAAAAGTTAACTACAAAAAAGGACCCATTAGCAAAAAGGATTCAGTAACACCCACAAAAAATATAGGGCTAGTGTACTAGTGTTCACTTGACATTCCAAGGTAGGTTCTTGCTGGCTTCCCTTTTTTCCTGAAATCCCACTAACTCACCTGACTCTACCCTACATCATAATTGTGTGATTGAGACTGATGATTTTTTTCTTTCCGCATTCGCTTGTAGTTTTCCACATCTCATGTCCACCCATCTCTCTGAAGAAAGGGAACCAAATTTTTAATACACGATTCTCCACAAAACTTACTAAAGAGCTTGCGCTGTCATTGTCACCCTCGCAGTATCTTTTTTCGCCTTTCCAGCAATCTTTTAAACCCCAATACTTCCCGGGATTAAGATGCTTTCGTGCAGCGCCAGCGACCATCTGACTCAGGACACCTCTCACCTCATTCTGCTTTGACACGGCTTACATGATAGGCTACTTTTTCTTTACATTTCATATTTCAGCTGCTGCTACGATATGCTACTTTTCGGCAGCACCAAAAATCTGCTACTTCTCTTCCCATATTCTTGTTCTGCTCTTGCCTCTCCTCCATCATTTCTTCGGTCTCACACTCTTTGGGGTAGCTTACAAAACTCTTCTCCCTTTATTCTTCCACTACTCTCAGGCTACATGGGGTCTAACGTCACTCACTTTTAGACAACGACGCAGCAGATGAACTAGCAGGACGGGGTGCGCTACTTCATTTATCCACAGTCCCTTGCAGTTTCCCACATCTCATATCCACCCTTCTCTCTGAAGAAAGGGGCCTTCAAATTTTTAACATAACATTCTCCTCAAAATTTACTGAAGAGCTTGCGCTGTCATTGTCACCCTCGCACTATCTTTTCTCGCCTTTTTGCCTTCTTTTAAACCCCAATACTTCCCGGAATTAACATCCCTTCGTGCAGCGCCTGCGACCACCTGACATAGGACACCTCTCAACTCATTCTGCTTTGATATGGCTTTTATGGTACTATCTCAGCGACTTTTTTACTAGATTTGTGACGTCGGGTCCAGACCTTAAGATGGCCGGCTCCTAAGGTTCCCACCACATGAAGAAGTGGGGCAAAAAAACATCCTTAGACATTACCATATCTTCAAAAAAACAAAAATCTCTTAGAACTTTAAGTATCATACTTCAACAGAAGTCTATCCCCACAAATGTTGAAAAAAAAACGCAATAGTCTTACGATGCCACGTCGCAAATAAGCATATAGAAAAAGGAATGACCCAGAAAAAATCAAGCTGCGCAATAAATGTCCTTATGGCCGAGGGAAAGCAAATCACACCTAAAACATATACCAAAGATATCTGTAGGTTTTTGTTGACGCTGTTGGAATTTTGTTGTAGATTGAATTTTTAACTGCCGTCTCAAAAAATACTAGTCTCTATTTTGTTAACAGACATATCATCAGCTTAGAAATTTACATCATGTAGAGTAAAATCGAGTGTGGAGTAAAAAAGAGTAAATTAGCGAAATTAATTAAACTCTTTTTTACTAATTAAAACATTTTAAATCAAAACATTTCCAGTTTCATAATCAAATAAAATTGACAAATATTTTCTCCTCCTGGTAGCATTTTACAAAAAAGAACCATTGATATACAAAGAAAAACAAAAAACAGAAGCTTTCGATTCAAATACAATAATGGTGCACCTATTTTGAAAAAAAAGCGAATGCTAAGAAAGAACATTTGCTTTAATTCCAACCCAATTATATTCAGAGGTTGAAAGACGCAATTATAGCTTTGACATTGGTTTTGTGTAGGGAATAACAAAGTCTTCACGCTCATCAAAGCTTGACACAAATACTAACATTCCTGCTCAGGCACACTACTACAATTTTTGATTTTATAAGAAAAAGTTCATTGATTGGTAGCAGAAAGCCTTTGAGCTAGCACTTTCGAACCCGGCCTGAAAACAAAATCATCAAGTCACTGACTGCTGGTAATGAACTTCACAGTTTAGAAACAAAGATCACTACATAGTGCTGGTGCAACCACAAAAAAGCTTTAATTCTACAGCTTACTTTTCCAAATTTTCTCTCTGTTTTGCAGCTCTTTTGGAGAGTTTTCTCTCTTCCATAGCTTTAACAAGCTGAGGGTATTTTTTTCTCCATCTCAAAAGCCTATTCCAAAGTAAAAGTGGGAAAGTTTTTAAGTTTAACTACAAGCATCACATATGTAATTGAGTGATGCTGAACTTCCTATAGAATAACTTATTCACGAAAATGCTATTTAGCACAATGCTCTTTAACAAGGGCTACTGAAGTTTTAGAAAATATGATTTGTATGCAAGTTAACAGGATAACAATCAGTGGTATGTTCTGCATTAATAACAAGCCAGCCACTCACTTTACAAATTTCCTTTCAATTGGAAAAAGGAATTTTTTTTGGAAAGAATCCACTGACCCACTTTATTTTATGTGCAAGTTGAAATGCATACAGCAAATTTATACCTTGCAGTTATTTGACATACGCAGTTGCACAACCAGAAATAGTAAAAGGAGTTTGCAACAAACTATTTTTGAACTTTTAACTTTACGACAAAGATATTTTTTTTGGAAATCAACAGTTTCAAATTCTATATTGGCAACTAACTATATTTTCATCTTTCGTATTTTCAATTTTTCACATAATCAGCACAGCTAGCTAGTTAAAATAGGATGGCATGCAATCTATACACTTTTTCTCCCTAGCAGCTATTCTGCATTTATGACACCATTACATAATAAATTTACTTGCACAAGAAGTTGTGGCTACAGAGCAAACATGCAGTGACTTAAAATGTGGCCCGTCAAGTGCAAAAAAAGTTAAGCATTTGGTTTTGCATGAGCTAATTTCTATTAGTATTCATGCATGCAAGTTCATGTTCTTTTTGCTAGTCTTTTGTTAGATTGACTACTACGACGGGTAGAATGCCAGATCCAACTACCTGAATGGCACGTAAAGACAAAGATATTTTGTTTAAATGCACAAAGAAATTTAACCCTTAGGTTTATCAAATGTGAGGTGAATGCTCCAACCACTACACCACCACACTGTTAAATACACAATGTTTAAATTTCACACTAAAAAAGTTTATAATAGATGGTCATTTGTTGTAAATGTTTTAGTGTTGTTATTAACCCTTTGACGAATACTGGGTGATATATGTCCAACAATTGTTAATTGTTATCCCTTTATGATGTAATAACCACTGTTGTGAAATCCATTATTTCCCATTGTTACCAACAATTACGAAATTGTTTTAAATGTTATCAATTAGAATCTTATGATCCTTAAAGAGTTAAAATGATTGGTCATTCTACTTTGCTATTTCTACGTAGCGTATTGCAGTAAATACTACCCACACCACACGTGGCCAACAAAAATGGTTGTTTGTGTACAATCTAATGCTAATGCTGTAAGAAAGTTATTGTGAAGAATTACAGAACCAGTGGTATATTAAACAGTAGGATTTATGACAAATATTCACTTTGGCAGCCACTTTGATGTATTTCGACAGTGCATTCTACTGCAGCATACAACTGGCTGTTATGATATTTTTTACAACAGCAAAATGGCAAATGGTAATCTGGTAAGTGGGTGAGGTTATTGAACCTTTGGAAAAACACTTTGTAACAATCTTCTGTACTTGGTTAAAGTGCTTGTCAGAGAAATGCATTGGATTGATAATTTTCAAGTGGATCTGCACCAAAGATATTCTGGAATACTTTCCATGCTTCACCGGTTAAAGAATAGTGAAGCTGTTTACCCAGCATGTCGTAAGAGGCGACTATTGGGTACCTACCAATTGCAGTCTGACTATTAATGGTGGGGTTGCCACTTGCCAGCTTAATTGCTTGGTTGGACCACTCATGTCAGAAAACTGAGGTTGGGGGTAAGCAAGGGCATGCTCCCTGTAGAAGAATTTTGCTCCAACAAATCCCCATGCCCAGAAAATATATACAAGTGGCCCCCAGTCCCCGGCAGCTCTAAAATGGGCAGGAGGTGCGAAGAATCTCCGGGTTTAAATCTGAATGTCATGGGATAAGATTTGGTACATTAAATGCGGGAAGTCTTTGTGAAAGGAAAACGGAAGTGTGTGAAGAACTGAGGAAGAGAAGAGTTGATGTGTGCTGCATCCAGGAAGTAAGATGGAAAGGCCAAGGAGCTCGTTTTGTGGGTACTTTGGGACAAAGTTATAAAGTGTGGTGGTCAGGAAATGATGCAGGATTTGGAGGGGTTGGAATTTTGGTGAAAGAGGAAATATCTGGAAACATTGTGGAAGTTAGAAAAAAAGTGACAGAGTGATGGCGATTGTGCTAACTTTAGGTAGAGAAGAGATGCACGTAATATGTGCGTATGGGCCACAAAGTGGAAGCCAGATGCAGAGAAAGTTCATTTTTATGATGAAATGAGTGGGACTTGGGAAGTTCTAGTAAAATAATTGTTTTTTAGGGGATTTTAATGGACATGTGGAGAAATATGCTGAGGGTTTTGAAGGTGTACACGGGGGGAATGGTGTTGGGAAAAGAAATGCAGAAGGAAGAAGATTGCTGGAGTTTTGTGATGAAAGAGAGCTGTGCGTGGCAAATGGTTTAAAAAGACAGACAAAAGGAAAATCACTTATAGTGCCAGTGGATGTGGAACAGAAATTGATTTTGTGCTTGTGGGGGAAAAATACAGAAAGTATATAAAGGATGTAAAAGTGATTCCATGGGAACTTCAGCACAGGATGGTGGTCGTAGATCTAAATAAAAAGGTTCTAAAAAAGGTTGTGAGAAAGGAACAGATCATAAGAAGAAAGATTTGGAACTTGAATGAAAACTAAACAAGAGTGAGATTTGAAAAAAGAGTAAAAGAACTTGTGAGCACAGATGCGCCTGATTTGTGGAAAACTTTTAGGGATGGTGTTTTAAAGGCATGTGACGAACTGTGTGGGAAGAAGAAGTCTAGGAGAGATCAAGGAGACATGTGGTGGTGGAATGAAGAGGTCAAGGATACCATAACAAGAAAAAAGGTGGCATTTAAAGAGCTGTGCAGATTCCCATCAGAACAAAATAGAACTCAATACAAACGTATAAGAAATCAAACAAGAAAAATTGTGGCTAGAGCTATGAGAATGGAAGCTAATCAGGAATTGAATAATTTATATCAGAATTCTAATAGTATTTTCTACTTCCTTAGAAGAATGAAAAAGGAAGGAGAAAGGTGTTTGAGAGGAGGAGACGGACGGTTGGGTTTTATTGAAGAAGATAGGGCAAACATTTGGAAGGAACACATGGAAAAGATCATGAATGAAGAGAACGAATGGGATCGCATGGTGGAAACTGATTTAGTAGAAGGACCAGTGGAAAAAGTGGCTTGTAATGAAATTGTGGAAGCAATTCAAAGTATGAAATCAGGAAAGGCAACTGGAACATCTGAAGTAAGTGTGGAGATGATAGTTGCAAGTGGTGAAATCGGGGTTAAAGTGATGATGGAACTATGCCAGCGTGTATTGGGTGGTAGAGGAATGCCTGATGAGTGGAAAACAAGTGTGATTGTACCTATCTTTAAAGGAAAGGCTGATGTGGTGAGCTGTGGATCATACAGAGGAATGAAACTGCTAGAACATGCAATGAAAATTGTTGAAAGGGTACTAGAGAGGTGAATATGAACACTAGTCAATTTGAATGAAATGCAGTTTGGATTTATGCCAGAAAAAGGAACAGTGGATGCGATATTCATTGTTGAGAAGAATGCAGGAGGAATATCAAAAGGACAAGAAGTTGTATATGTGTTTTGTTGACATGGAAAAAGCTTTTGATGGAGTGCCAAGAAAAGTGATGGAGTGGGCCACGAGAAAGAAGGGTCTATCAGAAGTAATAGTTTGGGCAGTTATGAGCCTGTATGATGGTGCAAAGACAAGAGGGTGGGATCTGCATATTCAGAGAAATTTGAAGTAAAAGTTGGTGTACATCAAGGATCTGTGCTGTCACCACTATTGTTTGCAATAGCGGTGGACGTTATTACAGAATATGCAAGAAGGGGTGTGGTTTAATGAATTGCTATATGCAGATGACCTTGCTATCATGAGTGAAGACATGGAAGGCTTGAAGGAAAGGTTTTGGAATTGAAAGGATGCACTGGAAAGTAAAGGTTTGAAAGTCAACACCAGAAAAACAAAATTGATGGTAAGCAGGTCAGAAGGTGAACTATACAAAAGCAAGATAGATCCATGTGGAGTTTGTGGGAGAAGAGTCATGGTCAATTCAGTGTTGTGCACAAAATGTGGAAGCTGGCAAATGTGCAAAAATAAAGGGAGTTACCGCTAGGTTGGCAATGCATTTTGTTTGCTCGAAATGTAAAGGAATTATGGAAGGGACGATGGATTTGATTGAGAAGTTGTGCAATGAAGTGGAGACAGTGAATGGATTTTGTTATTTGGGAGACAGACTAAATGCTAGTTGTGGTTGTGAAGCGGCAGTTACAGCAAGAGTAAGAATCGGTTGGGTAAGATTCAGGAAATGTTGAGAATTGTAGCTTGGAAATAGGTTTCCTCCGAAGATGAAAGATAAAGTCTACCGTAAAGTAAAGTCTAAAGGTAAAGATGAAATGTGTAAGATCAGCAATACTGTATGGAAGTGAGACATGGTGTCAAAAAGAAAATGAAAAAGCAATTTTGAGAAGAATGGAGAGAGCTATGGTGAGAGTCATGTGCAGTCAGAAAGTGGTAGACAGGAAGACGACTGAAGAACAGATGGATATGTTAAAGTTGAAGGAAACTGTACACCAGTTAGCACCAGTGAATGGAGTTGGATGGTATGGACATGTGCTGAGGAGGGATGACAATAGTGTTTTGAGGGTTGCTCTGAATCTTGAAGTGAGTGGCAAGAGAAAGTGAGGACAATCGAAGAAGACTTGGAAGAAGCAAGTGGAAGAGGAGACAGAGAAGATTGGTTTGAAGAAGGAGGATGCTCTGAGACGAGACAAGTGGAGGGACGGAGTGCAAGCAATTGCAGAAGGAAGGGGGTAAATCCGGCATCTCTGTTAAAGGATCAACACCGGATAAAAACTGAATCATTACTACTAAAATACATAAATCCAGTTTTCAGAAATTAGGAAATGTGTATTGAAACATGGAATTAGAGAATCACAGAATAAATTCATTCTAAAATAAAAAATTACTGAACTGGAAAAATATGAAAAAAACTAATATCTAAAGAAGTATGGAAATGGCAGAAATATAAAAATTTAGAGCCATTCATAAAACCTGAAAATAAAATAACCCAATGATGTAAAATAACGTAATTGAATTGAGTTAAACTATACATTTTGGAAATAGACATATTTCTGTAATTTAGTTGGTGTTTTTCGCCAATTTCTATGCAAATTCTCTGACTCCATCTTTCTGTATTATAGTGTTGCCCAATGTTCTTGTCATACAATAAATTTACTACTTTATTTTTTTATTTAGGTTGTTAAATAATCATGCAGTAATTAAGTGAGCACAATCCACAAAAAATGACTGCTTTGTGACAGCCTTGGGAAAGGTACTTCCAATAATTTTCTCTACTTGATAGCTTTCAACAAGTAGCACATTTATTGAAAGCAATACCATCTATTATGGGAAAAATGCTTCACGTTTGCATATTTCACAGGAAAACTAAACATTTCTATGTTTCATGCCTCAGTAACTGTCCTGCAAGTCTAGAGCACATAAGTGGTATAAATGCAAAAAATAACAGCAAGCACCAAAACTTTGTTCATTGGTGTTAGTGTGATGTCACTCTTTCAAATACTCTTTTATAGTTAATTGCCACAATTAATGAAAAGAAAAAGGGATAGGGCTACCATGCAGAAATTCTGAAGAATTCCACTCATTAGTCCTAATCCTAATTGTAATCCTAACCTTTATCAATTCTAAATGCTCATCTACTCCTTGCAATTTTCAATTTTAAGAAGTATTAAATTCTATGGAACACTTTTCAAAGATATCAATATTTTAGTTTTTTCCCAGAAAAAGATCATCTAGGCTCCATATCCAATAATGAAACAATTAACTTTAATCCCTAACTAGCCAAGTTAATTTGGATGCTCCAAGATGCAAAACAATTGTCACTAAAAAGAGTTCTTACTCACTTATGTCGTCTCATACGTCGACGTCTCCACTTTATATCAGCTTTTGAGGTTTCTAAGGGTACAATAGGTTGTATCAAAGGTTCTTTGATTGGTGTATATATAGCAGGTTCTTCAAATCGTGGTACTAATCCATTTTGCATAAAACATAATGACTCTTCCAACGAGGATACATGAATAAAAGTTTTGTCAATTTTCTGCTGAATGACAGATTTATATGGAATGTCTATTCTTGGTTGCACTGTAATCTTCTTTAAGCCTGTGCAGTATTCAGGAAATTTCATAAAAGGTATTGGTAAGTAATCAATATAAGAACTTGATGAAGGTGACACACTTTGCCCATGATATAATCTGGAGATGAATCCACGACAGCTTTTCATTGAAAGTTCAAGACTAAGAATAGACCTTGCTAAAGCCATTATACAATCAATTAATTGTCAGAGGATTAAATTCTAAATAATTCTGAGTGATTTGCTAAATTAATCGAACCAAGCGAAATCACGTTGTGATGATCTTGATTCTGTACTACAGAAAGTGAATAAATTCTTCTGACCAGACTGACCTGGTCTCGTAAGCAGATTACTTTTAATGCCAGACCTGCTTTTCCAAATGCAAAAAAAGATGAATGCTGCCAGTGACATATGGTAGCATCAGAAGTGGGCAGTAGCGCTCTACTGTAGTGCGCTACTTTTCAAGTAGCGACAACTGTAGCACCGCTACAGTTAGAGTTTAGTAGCGAGTAGCGGCATCGCCGCTACTTTTCAGAAATCGTAATGTCGCTACCGCTGCGGTTAAAAAAATATTTTATTAACTGAGAATACGGATTGAAAACGAATTTTTATTTTTGCCAGATAGAGCTTAGTTTGTGATAATTTGACTATCAAGTAGAAAAAACTGAAAATACAATAGCGTCTGTAGGAAAGTAAGTTGTATGTAGCTGTGAAATTTCACGACTTTGCTGTGTACTATTTTCTATTTAAAAGGTAATTGAAAGTGCCAGATGGCGACTGCAAGAATTCTATAAAAGATTTAACATCTCTTTAAATCACAGTAAAGTTTCTGACACCACGAGCCGCTATAAAATGGTTTGAAGACTTTTAATCTCAAGATTGTGAAACTTGTGATTATTACATGAAAAGAAATGCAAGAGGCCAGCGATACATTTAGCAAACTGCAGAGTACTGACAGACCATCCACCAAGTGGATCTAGTATAGGTCCCACAAGCGTGGCAGTCTAAGCTATGCTTTGTTAAAAGCCTCTAGCTTCTTGTCGGTCACCAACTGCACTGAAGAGACCTGATAAGTCGGAACAGCGTCACTGTCTGCAGCTTGTGATTATTACTTTTTAGGACCAGCTGAGCTGTTTAGCGCGAGTTCCTCTGCATAGACTGGTTAAGCACAGCAGCATGTAGTTTTACAGATTAATTTTAATCCACCCGTTGCGGTGTGACTATAGTTGATTGCGAATGATATTGCACCGCATAATATTTCATTGCTATTGCATGTGCCTAAAGTCGCACACATTTATTTTTCTTTTTATTAAGGCTAGATAATATTTATTTATTTTTCTTTTGATGGTAGCTCGTTGATCGGCTTGCCTTTCCCACCTTCTTTTGTTGTCTATTGTTTTGGTTCATGTGACGTGCACAGTGACCTGGTTTACATAGACGTGTGCAGCGACCTAGTGTTTGGTGAGGTGTGCAGTATTTTGTTGCATCCGACCTTGCGGTCGGATATTTTTGTCTCGCTTCCGTTGTTGATTGTCGTGGCAGGCGGACGTGTTTTCATTATCTGCCACAACCTCTATCATCGCTGGACTTCGTGGAGGACGGACGTGATTTTGATCGTCTGCCACAACAGCGTGAATTGATGCAATAAAATATTACTGTCGTGCTTTCTTCTTAGTGACTGCCATAGTTTCCGGCTATTGGGGTTTAGTCAGCACACTCTCGCTTAAAGTAATATTTTTCCTACACAACGGAAGGGGCTTGATATTATTTTTACTTTATTTATTATGTCCAAGATCGACTCGTACCTGGAAAAAAAACCATGCGTGCTGCTTTCTCCTATGACTATAATCGACTAATACTGGTAAAACAAATTACTAATGCTGCTTTCTCCAGTTTGTAGAAACTATTCCAAAATCATCATAAATAACGGCCCCGGTAGCCCTACTATGGCAGATTAAAGAAAGCATTGGTTACAAAGCCATGCTGCAATAGCCCTATAGGCTACATCAGTTTTGATAAAGTATTATAGCGTGTCGTGCCTCGCCCCTCATCGAGCTGCCATGCCAAACACCTTTTTATTTTTTTTTGTATTTTTTTGTTAGTTTGCTTTCGGCAGCTCAGCACCTTGCTCCTGCCGATGTGTGTGATTCTTGTTGTTTACTGTTAGAGCTGCGTTTGCTAGTTTGCAACTTTGTGTGTCCCCAGTTTGACGCCCAGCTCGTGCACCTTTGCTGCTTTGCCTTACGATTTTACTGATGAAGTAATATTAACTGACGAAGTATCTACCGGCAGGTTTGTTGCCGCTTGGCTCTCTCCGTTTAAAGTATATTGTGCTCTTGTAGTCCGCACGCCTGGCGATGTAATCTCACGCCAGGAATCTAAGCCTGCATGGCTTTCTGGCAATCTGGTCGTGATATTGCAACGCATATTCGTTTATTATTATTGCTTGTGTCTAAAATCACACACATTTATTTTTCTTTTTTTATAAGGGCTAGATATGTTTATGTTTATTTTTATCTTCTCATGGTAGCTCATTGATCGGCTTGCCTTTCCCGCCATCATGTTGTTTGTCCTTTGTTTTCGTCCATGTGACGTGTGTAGTGTTCTGATTTACTTAGACGTGTGCAGCGACCTAATTCGTGGTGACGTGTGCAGTATTTTGTCGCCGACCATGCGGTTGGAGATTTACGACTCTCTTTCTTCGTCGATCGCCGTGGTTGACGGACGTGTTCTGGTTGTCTGCATTTTCTCTTTCGGCGTTGATCGTCGTGGCAGAAGGGCGTGATTTTTGATTATCTGCCACAGCTACGTGAATTGATGGAATAAAATATTACTGTCGTGCTTTCTTCCTTGTGACTGCCATAGTTCCCAGCAATTGGGGTTCAGTCAGCACGCTCTTGCTCAAGAAACCTATTTTCCTACAGTATTAATTACGGTGCGCTTATTGAATGCTGCTCTGAACAGATGTGTAGATATAGCACTAATAAGTTAAAAATGAAATAGTAATGATATAATTTATTGCAGTTGCAGAAGCAAGATAACCCAAATTTGACATCATAGTCTCTATCTCGCTGTTTGTGCTCGCCTCTTTGTTCTTATGGCTCATAAATTGCTTGTTGTGTTTGAGTTCTGCCGTAAATAAATGAGTTGCTTGTTTATTGCCGGGCCATCGATTACCGGGAGACGAGAAGAGTAAAGTTGAAATTCATATCCGGACTTGTTCAAATAGGATCATTTCGGTTCGTCAAGGGGCTTGAAGATAACCGGCAAACTACTATCAACCGTAACTAAATGCATCCAATGTTGGATTCGTTGTTGAAAGAAGCAAACCAATCAATTTGCTTGTCTTTAGGTTCAGCAACAAAAAAAGGGTTACTAAAACGGTTTCAAAATTCACTGAACAACCTAGATTTTATCTTGGCTTTCTCTTTTCACCAGCATTTTAACTTGAAGTAGATGCATTGATTAGCACCCATCTTTGACGAAACCGAATTAGAAACAAAATGATATCACTTATGCAAGCAATCAAAAGCAAAACATCCAGCAATTTCAAAACAACAAACACAGAAGATTCTGAAACGTAGGTTTCTCCCAAAGCTTAAGACGTAATAGGATATGTTCCAAGTCACCAAACCATCAGTTTGATTTTCAACTGTCTTATCCAACCGGGGTGACAAGAGTTCAACACTCGACAGATCCAATTATTATTCGATACCTCGCGCCCCAATCCGTTACTCCTATTGACCTTCAGAGTCGGAATCGCAGACTTCCAAGCTGGTTATCTGATTATGTGTAGCAATTATATGAGCTAAAAAATGTGAAAGGAAAGACGTTAATATACAATGTTCCTCGCCACTTTGCGGCTTCAGTGCATCGCCGATTTTTCAAAGATATTTATCAAAAAACAAAAATAGCGCCATAGCGCTGATTGACTGCGCATCATCACGGCATTCATCATGGCAGCACTGTAGTTTCATAAATTGTCAAAGTGTGAAAAGCTGCATTTGTCAATTCTGACATTATGCATTACTATTTTTCCGCATAAGCTTTCCATTTTCCGCCTAAAATTGAAACACGATACTACATGCTGAATAAGCATGTTTTTAGCCAGGTGTACTAGAGTTAAAAATGTGATTAGTAATCAGCTTATTTGCCGCGAAGAGATCGATAAATCGTTACTCAGCAATTTTTTTAAGTTGCAGAAAGCAGTTTTTCTTGTTTTTTTGTTTCACATTATTCAATTGCAGGCAAAAATGCAGCCCGGGCTTGTCATATTCGTAAAGAAATGTGGGATTAAAGAGTTAAGGTTAAACTTGTGCTCTCATATTCTACATTTTTGTTTAGTTTATGTTGGGGCTGTAAGCATACGATTACTCATTATTTTATTAAACACCAAGTTACAAGAGAGTTTGAGAGGCTGCAAAAGCTTGCAGTTTTTTTGAAGTTTACTTGCTTTATCATAGTCTAATTTAAGCAGTGTTACAAGCATCGAGTAACTAAGTCACAAAGTGATTCTGCAAAACAACCATTTTAAGCTGATATTTTCAAGAAAATTGACACTGTATTTAGAGATGAATCAACTTAATATCAGGGCACATGTTTTTGTACAAATTCTTTGTCCATAGCCAAATAGCAGGTGTACTTGCCTTGGATCTTAACTGGCAAAAATTTATATGTGGGATCAATTGTTCTAAACTTTTATTTTTAGCTAAACGTCTGATCTTTTTCCTAAGGAAATAAGCTAATTTTAAAAGTTTGGTGCTCATAATCTTAAGCTTATAATCTAGATTTTGATGCACCTGCCAAGTTGTCAAAAATTTGAAAAAACTAGTCCTGTTAAACAATACATGTCCATAAAGTCTATGGTGCACACAATGTCTTGCTGTGTTTACTGATCCTAAACCTAATCTTGTAGGCTATAAAGTGGACATTGTGTGCATGAACTAGTTGGAACTACTGTAAAAAACATTATGTGAAACTCAACATTGTAATTAATAGCAAATTACTCTGAAAAACAGTTCTGTTTGACTGTGCCATTCAATGTATTACTTTGAGCATTAAATGGCTTAGCATATACAGATATATGGCTTTGATATAAACATTTAATGTTCTGTTGCCAACATAACTTAGGCTAACTACTGGCAATTTGTAACTCAAATTGTCTATGTGATCCACTTGTTTTTTTATAGGCAGTGGCTATTTCGCCGTCGACAGCAATTTGCCCTTGGAATCTATTTTGCCGTAGTCATTCACGTGTGTTTATATAGCCGTATTTGCTACAATTACACCAGTGACACTGTGGTGACTCACAGCAAAATAGTCTCTGAGGGTAAATTGTCGTTGACGGCAAAACAGCCACTGCCTTTTTTATATTTATGATATACCCAACTTGTAATCTAGGGCTGTTGGACTTGCTCAGGTCATTGTGTAGAGATCGATCATATGATTGAGCATAGTATTAGATCTGATTAGTTAGTATTGGAATATCACCAGAGCAATCTAAGCATGAGAGACTTATTTATAACAATAATTCAACGTTGGTTTCCACAAATTCCTATATTATTAGTGCTGTTAGATCTCCAATTTGATGGTGAGTATTTTTGTAATCATGAGGAATTAATTAACTGACTAGGCTAAGCTATTTTTTAAATTTGTCGTGTTGATTGATTGGAAAGAAAGATTGTGTTGCAATGTAAAAAATGACAAATATATTTTGGGGGGAAAAACTTATGTGGTGGCTATTTTGCTATCAATAGCAAAATAGACCCACAGGCTATATTGTTGTTCAAGATTGGTTTGTCTCTAACTAAGCTTATTTGATAGCATGCCTTTAATGTAGCAGTAGTGCAATGGTTTGTATTGCTACATTTGCATACCATGGTGTGGAGTTCTACTCTTCATGGTATTTTTTCTCAAATTGGTTTTGGATTCTCTGAAGGATGTATTGCTCCGAAGAATGTATTTTTTTTGAATTAATTAAAAACAGTGGAGACTGCAGATGAGATGTGATTGTTAAAACGTAGGGAGGATGTACATTGAGGATTAAATTTTTGTGAAGTTATGTTTTTGTACATCTTGGAAATTGATCAATCATAATTAACTAAAAGTTATGGTTTTATTACATCATAGATATTGACCAATTACAAACCACTAATGTCAAAATAGCCACTGCCACCGACTTATTGTTGCAAATAACTGCAATTTTTGTGACGTTACAACTTAATATGTCTTAGAAATTGATCAGTCACAAATAACTAAAAGTCATGTTTTATTACATCATAGATATTGACCGATTACAAACCACTAATGTCAGAATAGCCTCTGCCACTGACTTGTTGTTGCAAATAACTGCTAAAAAGTATAAAAATTTCTGTAATTTAGAAATGTATTCAGCTAATTATGTTCTATTTGTTTTACGTTTTGCAGTTGCACAAGGGATAAACAAAGCAGAATCCCAAAACCACTTATCAAGAGGAAATCAGTTATTGAATGCTGGCCAATTAGCAGATGCTTTGACACATTACCATGCAGCAATTGGTAGGTTGAAATCATCAAACTGAATATGCTAGTAGCTCCAATTTTTTTTCTCTTTGCTCCCTTTAAACGCTTATAGAAACTGGTGGCATCCTTAGTAAAATTCCTTTGTTTTTGGAGATTAACTTGAGTGCTTTACCCTAACTCCAGGCCTAAACTGCTTTTTTATACTTAATTTGCCCAGCTTGAAGTTGGAGATCTTTGTTGTGGTGATCAAATAAAAGTACAGTAGAACTCCGATTATCCGAACGCCTATTACCCGAAACGCCTATTATCCGAACACGACTTTAACAAAAGAAATTAAAACCTGACAAGAAGCATTAGAATGTCAATTGCGTTTAAGAGAAAAATGCGTCCAAAAATCAAAAGTCATTTGACGCATGCATGTCGTGCTGTATTTATTTGAAGTTTGCAACCAGTTTAGTCACTGCAATACGTCTTCAATGAAAAGAAAGAGAAATGTGCTGACTATTGAGACAAAACTTGATATTATAAATCAGCTAGAAAATGGTGTAAGCGGTTCTTCTCTGGCAGTGTGCTACAATGTTGGTAATGTACAATAAATAACCATGTACCTCTTGTGTACTGTACTTTGTAATGTATTGTATATGATCTAATTTCATGTGTATTGCATGTTGTTCGATTATCCGAACAATTAACTTATCCGAACCACCCCTGGTTTTAATTAGTTTGGATAATCAGAGTTTTACTGTAATTTTGTTCAATTTTTGCTCTCCTCATTGCAATGTCTTGTGATGTCCACTTTTGAGGGTACTGGGTTACAATTTTAAACATTATTAATATGTAAGTATTACAAGTGTGCAATTATGCATAAAACCTTGTTTTGAATTTGCTTGATTTCAAAAGCAGTTATACATTTGAATTAATCCAAGCAAAATTGATTGCCATTTTACGTCTATCTTTGGTGTCTTTTGTGTAGCTATCAGTGTTCCCTCTAAGATTTCAGTGAGTGCGTAACCGCCGGCACAAGTGCGAAATTGCTAGCAAATGTACGAAAACCGCCGGACAAATTTGCAGGGAAAGGAAAGTCAAAACTGTGACAATGCGCTTCGGTGACGTAATAATTACCGTGGCTATGTCAGCCCCAAAATGTTCACAAACAGCTAGCCTATCGGTTGTTATAAGACAGCGGCGAAATACCCGGCTATTTTTCTTCAGTAAGTTAGTTGTGGTTAAATTTGGTCTCAAACTTTACAGCCTTTGCAAAAGCGATTGGTAAGCACTTTGGAATGACAGGTTAACATTGCGCGTAAATAAAATGAATCCTTTGCCGACGCCCGACATGAGCGTGAGAACTAGAACTTTTATGAAGAAATGTGATGTTAGGTAGATTATTACGACTATGACACAACAAAAATTACTTGTGAACTTTAACTGTTGCTTGATTACGGTAAATAATTAGACAACTTACATTTCTTTATCGTAATCAATTAAACAGCAGGTTTTTGCAATTGCAAGCAAACTTTCATCTCAGTTCGGAAAGTAATTGAAGGGAATTCAAAACCAAATTGGTTAGAAGTTGTATTCTTTTTTATTTTTAGTGTTAATAAATGGCAAGTAAAAGAAGGCTATTTATTTGTAACGTACAAAAACA
This sequence comes from Trididemnum clinides, assembly GCA_963675345.1. NCBI lineage: Eukaryota > Metazoa > Chordata > Ascidiacea > Aplousobranchia > Didemnidae > Trididemnum > Trididemnum clinides. Next base: position 15,277,977 of record OY776305.1, read on the forward strand.
GAACCAATCCCTCAATAAATGGTGTTTTTTGTGCTTAACTGAAAGCGAGAACTATGTACTTTTTAATCTTAACGAGCACGATTGAAAGTTAGCGTTGAAACGTAAAGATTTTAAGCAAGTTTAGTTTCAAACTTCCCTCGAAAAATGATGTCTTGAGTTAAAACTGAAGTTTGAGAGCTGCTTGCTATTACTGTTCTTTAGCTACGACTGAAATCGGCTGGGAAAAAGTAAACAAAAAAATTGATTTTACTTCAGGTTAATTGCTGGAGAGATAATTTGTTACGCAAAAAAGTGAGGCAAAGGCGTGCGCGATATTTAAGTCGCCGTCATTAGCTGTTGCGTCACAGCCGTGCGATGTTTGGGTGAGACGTTGCACTGCTCTGAAAAAGCATCTGTCCTAACTTGGATTTCTTTTCACTGTCTCCCATGCATTTAACAGTTGGCTAAGATTTTCCTAACAAAATTGCAAAAATTTTAACAAAATGAAAAAGTTACCAAAAACCGCCGGACTTTTTTTTACGCACTGTTGAATTTTAACTGCGAATCCGCCGGACATAATTTCGCAAATTCGCACTTTTTTTGCGTTTAAAGGAAACACTGGTAGCTATGTAACTTGGCTTTAATAAGTCATTAACTCATGTTATAAAGTTCGTTTGAACCATACTACAATGCAAATGAAAATGCAAAGTTATTTTTTTGTTTTTGTACATTACATTAGATTACTTTTTTAAGTCACATGTCAGCTATTCAGTTTTTGCTGAAATCTTATTGCTTGAGATTTTGAGTACAAGTTGTGGTTAAAAGTTGATAAATATATTCATTACTGTTTGCAGCTGTTATTGCAAAGCGATATTGCTTTTGTTTTGATAAAAGACTCGATAGACAAGTTTGCACTATGATTCATACATTTGCACCTCATTACTGCATTTAGATAAAGATGAACAGAACTATCAAGCTTATTACATGAGGGCTACAGTTTATTTAGCCTTGGGGAAGTCTAGATCTGCATTACCAGATCTCAATAAAGTAAGTCTGTAGTCAAGGCTATTGTGATAATTATTTGCTCATGCTCTGTTTGTTGGTGTTCATTTAGACCAAGCAGACCAATCATTTAGACTAATCATTTAGACCAATCATTCAGACCATTATTACTAACAGACTGCTAGAACCCACTTCCTATCTGCTTCACAAAGGTGTACAAATCCTGGGTGATGTTTCTCCAACGTTGCAACAATGAAACTTGCCAGCATTTTCTCTTCATTGTCCTTGTGTTGCTATGTATCAGGCAAGACTGCTGTTACTACCACTTTGAGGAAGTCACTGGTATAACCCTGCAGGGGTACAAACCAGCAACCAACTGCGGTATTGGTAGATGCTCTAAACAGTGCTATATTATTGAAGTTGGTGTTCTTGTAATCCGGGAGGGCCAAACTGCGGCTCTTTTGACTGTTGTTGTATCTGTGTACAATGATGTAGTGTATAGAGGTGTGCAACTTGCTGTGTGCCACGTTAAGTTTTGTGGCCAGTGAAAGGGTACAAGTGCCTGGTTTTGTGGTTTAAAAATGATGGTCTCAAAAAAAATGGTTATCACCAGTCTTTCCTCTAAGAATTTAGTAAGTGCGTAACCACCGATGCAAGTACAAAATTGCTAGCAGATATACGAAATCAACCAGACAAATTTTGGTGGACATCGCTGAACGAGCTGTTACACAAGCCTAAGTAACGTATTTTAAAATATATAAAAAAGATATTTTTGGTAGCCTGCTGCTGTTTAGTATTTACGCTAAGCTAGAAAAAGATGTCAATCACGCCAATTCACATTTTGGATCCTTCGTCCAAAAGTTTTTCGAAAGCAGCTGAGCATCTGATGTATGCATCACGTGACAGTAAGGCAACAGCGATTTCAAGCTACGCGTGCACTGTTTCCACGCTTTCTTTGTACAGTAGAATTAGTCCAACGGTTTCATTGATGACGTCAACTTGCCTGTAATAACGTGTCGTTTCCTTCAGTCTCGGTAGAATTCCAACATTTCGGATACTTGAAAATCTGCTTACAACATTGGTTTGCATATAACTACATTCTTTGTTTTTCTCTCATACAAATTTTTTTCGATTATCGCATTTTTAGCCTAGTTCAGTGCTTTTTAGCCGTTTTTGGCATGTGGCCCATTTTCGAAGCGCACAGAAGCACGTGGTCCGATCACATATTTTTCTCAATTTCATAGGCAACCTCAAATAAATTATCTAGGTAAATTTCAGGGATGTTGTCCAAATGAAATATTAAAAAAAAGTCGTCAAAAAAGTTTTACAATTACACTCGATGTGAAGGGTAAATAAAGCACTGGCCTCGTGAAGACCTGTGTCCATCGATTGAAAATAACTGATTTAGGCCATCATCCATTTTTAATTCGATTAAGACGCCAGCTTGTGAGTTGTAACTTGTTTACTTTGCTACTTTTTTCGCAGCGGGCACTGGAGTTAACTGTGTGCCAAAGGTTTTCAAAGATGAACTAAAAGCAATTGTATGGGTGCAAACGCATTTTTCAAAATTTCCGGGGAAGAGGAGCAGCAAAACTGACGTTGCGCTCAGGTGCCATTCGCGTGATAAATCAGCTCCCCAAAAAGGTCACAAACAAGTAGCCTATCGGTTACTAATCGGCCGCTGCGAAGTACCTTGTTATTTCTGTTTAATAAGCTAAATGTGGTCTTTGAAATTCTGCCACCTGTGCAACAGTAATTCGTAAACGTTTCAAAATGTCAGGTTAACAGTGCATGTAAATAGAAATAGCCTAACTTTGTGCCGACGCCCAACATGAACGTGAAAAGTATGACTTTTTTGAATTTATGGGATGTTAGGTAGGGTACCACGACTATGACACCACAACAAAAATGACTGGCGAACTTGATTTGTTGCTTGATTGTGGTAAAATAATTAAACTAGTTACACTTCTCAATTGTAATCAATTAAACACCAGGGTTTTGCAATTGCAAATAAACTTTCCATCTAAAATTGGAAGTACAGCGTTCCCTCGCTACTTCGCGGTTCAAGTTTCGCGGCTTCAGTGCATCGCGGTATTTAAAAAAAAATTTTTTTTGCCTGGCTGCGTATCAGATCGCTGATTGTCTGCGCATAATCACTCCATTCTCGTTCACCTTGTTAACTGTGTCTCGTGTATCTTAGGGTTGTCAGTGTTGTACAGCACATTGTTTGTGATTGCAGTACTGTACTGTTAACCCTTACAATGACAGTATCGGATTGTGTTCAGAATAAACAAAACAGAAAACATTTCTAATTTTCCGTGTTCTTTATCCTTCAGTTTTCAGAGAGGTAAGCGTTCATGAATACTGATGTGCGTGAATATGTGTCGAAAAGCAAGCGTTCATGTACTTTATACCTGTATTAGCTCAAAGGCGCCGGGAATTCTATAGTACCGCCACTTCGCGGTGGGGTCTGGAACGCATTAAACGCGATAAGCGAGGGAACACTGTATTTAGTGACCAAATCCACGTAACTTAAAAGGAGAAAATAAATTTTATTGTACGATGTAGTAGTCATACTGTGTGTGTCTTGCTTTCTTCCTTGAACGTATCTCAGAAAACAATATTATTTAACAAATTTCACCAGAGTATTGCCAACTAATTTCACAAACTATGCATGAAAACAAACGAGTTAATTTTAAGGAAGTTTTGTCCCAAATTCAAAAAAATAGCGAAACATCGTTATCTGGCTAGTTTTGGGATACTTCCGAAGCTTTTTTACTGGACCCTCGATGATAATTGTGGCAACATAGCTGGCTAAACATTTTTTTCGCTCCCAATAAGTTTTCATTTACCATTGACCGAATGCGCGAAAAGAATTCTACCTTTGTAAAAGGCATTCGAAACTTGACCGAATTTCTATCTTTGTTGAAAAGCATTCGAAACTTGACCGAAGTAAAGGAAACAAAAATTCATGGACGCGGATATGTGCGACTTTAGTAAACGCAGCTTTTAAATCGAACAAAAAAATTGAAAAGCTGATATTTGTAACTGTGCATAAAACTACACGTTCTCACTTAGAGGCGCTCACTGCAAAAAAGTAAAGTCCATTTATTTAAAGCACATACTTGATTTGCCAGAGGGCTGCGCTTTCCGGAAAATCACTTCACCCGGCGCCACTGACTACAGGCGAATGTAAAAGACTGCAATAGCCGCGCGCGCACATTTACGCTTTAAAGGAAGGTTTATTTGCGCAATGCACAACTTTTTGAAAGTTTTTGACTATTTAGTGATTTTTCTTTACACTAGCAAACATGATTAGATGATACACCTTTATGTTGAATCAAAAAACAGTTTTGAAATGGTCAATCGTAAACGGTAATTTTTTAAAATGCCCTTAAGTTATAGGCAAATTTTACTGTATTACAAATTACCTTTCAAGTAATTAACATAAAAAAGGCTACATTTTAATGTAAAATGTTTTTAGAGATCGAAACTAGAATCCACCTTTTCTCTTTACGTTTCGGGGCTTATTTCAATCATGACTGGTAACTATCACGGCACATAGCTGTTAGCTACATTTTATTTAAAAAACAACATTTTGGGGGTATTTATAACTGAAATTGGTTAGAAGTCGTATTCTTTTATATTTAAGTTTTCATAACTGGCGAGTATGAGAAGACTATTCATTTGTAATTAACAAAAACTAATCCATTCCCTCAAAAAATGGTATTTTTTGTGCCAAACTGAAGCCGATAGCAATGTGCTTTTTTTTATCCTATCAAGCGCGATTGAAATTGACGTTGAAGCGTAAGGGAAACATCTACAGATTAACCACTTCCAGTTTCGAACTTCCCTTGGAAAATCACAACTTACTTTAAACTGAAGTTTGAAAGCTCTTTGGTTTTATTGCTCTTTAGCTACGATTGAAATTGGCCGGGAAAAGTAAGGAAAAAACTTTGATTTGCTTTGAGAGACGATTTGTTATATGAAAGATATATAAGTCGCCATCACTCGCTGTTGCGTCACAGCCACGCGATATTTATGCGAGACGTTGCCCTGTTCTAAAAAAGCGTCAGTCCAATCTTGGATTCCTATTCACTGTCTCCCATGCATTGAACTGTTGGTTGAAAATTTTGCTAGCAAAATCGCAAAAATTTTGACAAATTGAAAAAAATTACCGAATATCGCCGGACTTTTTTACGCATCGTTGAATTTAAACTACGAATCCTCCGGACATGTTTTCGCAAATTCACACTTTTTTCGCGTTTGTTGAGAACACCAATCATCACCCTCTGTCTGGATGGAAAATGCGTCAATTCAAACAAATTAAGGATTGCGTAACGGCTCTTTCAGTAACAGCCTTTATCGTTTTTGGTTTTTTATTTTGGCAAGTGTGGTCACCTCTGTTATAGTCAATCAATTGTGAATTTGCTAGTTGCTTTTCTGAGAACCAAGTTATGTGTTGGAAAATACTGTCCTATCTTTAATATTGGAGATGTAAACTTATTTTAACGAAGCTGATGTAAACTTATTTTCACGAAGCATAGGGACAAAGGTTACTCGCAGTGATCTTGGTATAGATAAAAATACTTGCATAATGTTGACTTTTCTGATCTTTGCGGATATTTGCGCATGTGAAAAGGACTTATGCTAACCAAAATAATATTTTTTTAGTGTGTATTGATAGAAATACTTTATGATACATTTTTTATCCTTGTTTTTTCGGCTGATATGCTAGTTCGTGTTTGTGTTTAGGCTAAAACTATTTGCTTGCAGGTGGTAAAACTTCAACCAACATTTGTGCAGGCAAGATTACAACGAGGAAACTTGTTTTTAAAAATGGGAAAATATGATGAAGCACAGGCAGATTATGAGGCTGTGGTAAGCTATTGCATTGCGAAAGCGATAATAGAATTATAGATTGTAGTTAAACAATGTTTACATTGTTTAGAATCCCACATTGTTTCATTGACAACATTTCCAAAGCCTTGCATTACTTGGCAATGATAGTTCTTCCCAGTAAGGGATTGGTTTTGCAATTAAGAAGTTTGAATGCATGATCTGCCTGAGTTTAATGCTTGTATTACTTTTGGATTGTTATGGCCCGAAAAAGGCACTTAGCAACTAAATTTACTGCTTTATTTCGTTTGTGGAAAACTTTGTTGTTCTAGCAGTACTAGCAGCTTCCAAGCAGATCTGAACGCAATGTTCAATGTATGGCGTGAGCAAGTGCCCTAGTGATTGAAAGATAAAATGTATAATTGTGTGCACAGCATCTTTTTATGTTTTACAGCTTGCTCATAAAGATAACAAGGAAGCATCATTAAAAGTCGAGGAAATTCGTCCTCTTCGAAGAAATGTTAATCACTCACAAAAACTTATTGAAGCAAAAGATTTTGCTGGGGCTATTGAGCTGCTAAATGTTGTGATTGAGGTATAGCAACCTATTGCAGGGTGTTAGCTAAGGCTTTTTAATATCATTGCACATACTAAAGTGCATTGCAAAATGAATACTTAAATGTCATTCTATTCAGGTTTAAGGTATAGTATTTTTGCAACCCAATCTACTTATTTTGCACATTGGAACAGTTTCAGGAGGGCTTACTAAGAAAAAAGGCTTTGATCCTTGTTCAGAGCTCTCTAAAACTTCGTATAATTTAAGTAGTAGTCCGTTAGAGTAAACGAGAGTTTCAGAGACAGCAAGGTGACTACAGTCTTTAGGTCAGCTGCCACTTTTTGTAGTTGGCACAAGCTATGCTTTGAACTCGTTGCGTGAGCATGAAAGCAAACGCTAGATTCTGCCAAGCCATGCCTCACTAAAGTTATACTTTTAGTGTTTGGCTTGTAGACTTCAATGACAAATTCGATGTTCTGTCCATGATACCAGTGCCATGCCGCTGTTTATGTGCTCAGCGGAAAACAGCACCTGGTTAGGGATCCTCGCTTTTGCGATCACATAACGTTTCATAGCGTTACGTTGCAGTCATGTCCTTGGAACCCAGTGTTTCGTGAAATGCGTGCTACTGCTTATGAAAACATTGGTGACTTAAAAAAAGCGATAGCAGATCTTAAACCTACTACAGCACTGAAGTTGGACAATACTGAAGCATACATGAAAATGAGTTGGCTCTGGTACAGACTGGGCGAAGTAGAACAATCTCTTGAGTAAGTTGGATTGATTTAAAAATTTTTTTTTAGGTAATGTTGGAAGATTAGATTTGATTGTTAGCTTGATTGTAGTAAAGTATGCATTTAATGCTTTCTCAGCTACCTTGCATCTATAGAACCTTTAAAGTTTGGCTTAGTAGTAGTACTGCCTCGTCTATTTTATGTTGTTCTACCTCATCTATTGTATGTAATTTTATTCTATTGTAGGTACTATGTAGTACTACCTCATCTGTTGTATGTTGTACTACCTCATCTATGGTATGTAGTACTACCTCATCTATTGTGTGTAGTACTGCCTCATCTATTGTATACATTACTGTGTCTAGTAGTACCTTATCTATTGTATGTAGTACTACCTCATATATGGTATGTAGTACTACCCCATATATGGTATGTAGTAGTGCCTCATTGTGTGCAGTACCACCTCATCTGGTACTATGTAGTATCACCTCATAGGTACTATGTAGTACTACCTCAACTGTTGTATGTTGTACTATCTCATCTATGGCATGTAGTACTACCTCATCTACTGTATGTAGTACTACTTTATCTATTATGTGTAGTACTACCTCATCTATTGTGTGTAGTACTACCTCATTTATTGTATGCAGTATTACCTCATCTATTGGTTGTAGTACTCTCTCATCTATGGTATGTAGTACTACCTTATCTATTGTATGTAGCAGTGTTCCCTTTAAACGCAGAAAAAGTGCGAATTTGCGAAATTATGTCCGGCGGATTCGCAGTTGAAATTCAACAGTGTGTAGAAAATGTCCGGCGGTTTTTGGTAACTTTTTCACTTTGTTAAAATTTTTGCAATTTTCTCAGCAAAATCTTAACCAACTGTTAAATGCATGGGAGACAGTGAAAAGAAATCCAAAACAGAGGCTTTTTTAAAGCAGTGCAACGTTTCACGCAAACATCGCGCAACAGCGAGTGACGGCGACTTAACATATCGCGCGCGCCATTGCCACTTTTTTGTATTACAAATTATCTCTCCAGCAATTAACCCAAAGTAAAATCAATTTTTTTTGTTTACTTTTTCCCAGTCGATTTCAATCGTAGCTAAAGAGCAGTAATAAAAAGCAGCTCTCAAACTTCAGTTTTAACACAAGACATCATTTTTCGAAGGAAGTTTGAAACTAAACTTGCTTAAACTTTTTATGTTTTCTTTACGTTTCAACGCTAACTTCAACCGTGCTTTTTAAGATATAAAAGCACATAGTTCTCGCTTTCAGTTAAGCACACAAAACACCATTTTTTTAGGGATGGTTTTTGTACGTAACGAATAAATAGCCTTCTTTTACTTGCCATTTATTAACACTAAAAGTAAAAAAGAATATGACTTCTAACCAATTTTAGTTTTGAATTCTCTTCAAATACTTTCCGATTTGAGATTGAAAGTTTGCTTGCAATTGCAAAAACCTGTTGTTTAATTGATTACGATAGAGAAATGTAAGTTGTTTAATTATTTACCGTAATCAAGCAACTATTAAAGTTCGCAGTAATTTTTGTTGTGTCATAGTTGTAATAACCTATCTTACATCACATTACTCTATAAAAGTCCTATTTCTCATGCTCATGTCGAGCGTCGGCAAAGGATTAATTTTATTTACGCGGATTGTTAGCCTGTCATTCCAAAGTGCTTACGAATCACTGTTGCAAAGGCTATAAAGTTTGAGACCAAATTAAACCACAATTAACTTACTGAAGAAAAATAGCCAAGTATTTTGCCGCCACCGCCTTATAGTAACCGATAGGCTACCTGTTTGCGAACATTCTGGAGCTGACAAAGTCACGCTAATTATTACGTCACCAAAGCGCATTGTCACAGTTTTGACTTTCTTTTTCATGCAAATTTGTCCGGCAGTTTTTGTACATTTGCTAGCAATTTCGCACTTGTGCCGGCAGTTACGCACTTACTAAAATCTTAGAGGGAACACCCTTTTATGCAGTACTACTTCATCTATTGTATCTGGTACTACTTCATCTATTGTATGTAGTAGTGCCTCATCTATTGTATGTAGTACTGCCTCATCTGCTGTATGTAGTAGTGCCTCGTCTTTTGTGTATGCTGTTGTGGTGGTGCAGTGGTTGGAGCGTCTTTTTTCCAGTCAGTAGACTTGGATTTAATTTCATTTTTGAGTTGTATCTGAAGACTTGAAAAGGTGGTATTTACAACTTTTCTGCTGGGTGCACTGCACGGGAGGAATTGTTTGGAAAAAAGCCTGAAAGTTTGCTAATTGTGCCCAATTGAAAGGCACTGAATGTGATTCGTTTATTTTTGTGTGGCAGATTGGTGGTGGGGCCAAGCAGTCTACTCTTGGCATTAGTCCATTTTGACTAAATGCGTGCACACAAAGCATGGGGTGGTATGCATGAATAAATGAATAGCTGGCACTAACGACCAGCTATTGCATAGCTGGCACTAACGATCGTGTAGGTAGAGAACGTTTGTATTTTTGAAGAATTAGAATGCAGACGACTCGCGATTGTCGCTTTTACCTTTTTTTTTTACGTAAACCTGCGGACTAGCATAATGCTTTGTACGGCAGCTGAAGTTTTTTGCATTACTATAGAGTGGCAGCTGTATTTGTTGCCATGGTGAATAACCGGCAAGGGATCAAATGGATTAGCCTTGAAAATTGGGAGCTTGCTTCACTGTACGAGCCCAATTTACATCACGACATTTTAAATTTAAAATTTTGTTTGCTTAAAATATTCAGGTCATAGTTGTGACTGTCTGTATATTGTTCCAAAGTAGTGATATTTCGAAATGTTTTTATTACAGTGAAGTTCGTGAATGCTTGAAGCTGGACCCTGACCACAAAATGTGTTATGCTCATTATAAGAACGTAAAGAAAATGTTTAAAGCAATCCAGGCTGGGAAAGAAAAAATGACTGAAAAACAGTGAGCAACTTTATATAGAACGAACAAAGAAAAAATTATATGTTTAATATAGCAGGTACCAATACAGATAAAATTAGCATAGTATTAGTAGACTACCTGGTTGGATTGTTAATAGAGTGATGCTTGACTTCAAAACTGGTTTTCTCAGCCCTTTTGGTGCACCTGCCTGTATAGTAAGCTGCACTATTTGCACGGTACTGATTGGAGTTCCCCATTTTTACAGCACTTATTACCAGCAATCGTGTAGCTCAGGTTCAAAACTGTAGTCTAGCAAGCCTTGCACTTTGTTGTTGATGGCGAGGGTATGGCATTAGATTAGTATGAATCTATTGTTTAGAACAGGAATGTCCTCCCTGTGGCCGGCGGACCAGAAAGCGGCCTGCCAGCAAGATACATTCAACCTGTGAGGGTAGCAGCCACTTTCGCCATTACGGGAAAAACTTGCACACAATACGCCTTCCATTCTTCTTACCAGGTTACACAGCATGTGTTGTGGACAGAAAATTTTGCACCTGCTCTGCCCATGTGATCTGTGTAGGTGGACATCAAATTCTAGCGCCATTATGATCGCACATGGCATGCTTTCCATTGATATTCATATTACTTAAATTGCGTAGCAATGTGAAGTTAGAGTCACAATCTGACGATCTTAGACGAGGTAGTTTTTCAGTCTTAGTAAAAAGTATTGGCATCGTCAGCAAGTGGTAGTACGACTCAGAAACGAAAAGTTAATGCTAAGGGTTGATTTGCAACAATTTAAGTCTACTTTGCCACCTTAGATATAACTTAAAATATACTTTTACTAGGGTATTAAGTATTTCTTTACCGATTCGTTGTTCGTGTATCTAGCCCTCGGAGGATTAAAACATCCTGTCTGTGCCCCTTACAAAGGAAAAAAGGTTTGGCACCTTTGATTTAGAGTGCAGCACGGTGTTTTAGGCTTCAGTGCTCCTACTGCAGGTTCGAAACCTTGAAAAGCATCATTGGTGTGCACCAAAAGAGAACCAGAATGCAAAAACTCACTTCCCTATTAAAGTCTGTTAAAGTCGTTCATAGTTGACTACATCGTGTCTGCAATGTTTGGCGCTCTTCTTTGTGAAACAAAGCTATCAGTAAGGATCTTTTTAGATGGGAAGAAGCAATTTCAAAGTTTCAGAAAGTACTAGCTCAAGAAGTGCGAATTGTACCTCTTACTATCGAAATGAAGTTAAAAATCTGCGAATGCTACGTACAAGTAAGCGGTTTATTATTTGTTGTAGCAGCATATTGACCAAACAGGCCAAAAAATCGTATAATTGAGCTTTTAATAACTTTGTCTTTTGAGCTGGTTTTGAATCAGCCAAGTTAGCAAATAAAACAGAGGGATTTAATATAGCTCTAGGTGTGACTTTACAAGACATTTCATCAGCAAAATCATTCATTTTATTGTGTAGATAGCTTTAATGACTGGTTCAGCTACAGCTTGTTTGATGCACTTGTAAGTAGATCTAGTGCAGTAGTTTTCAACTGGTGGCTAATGGCCCTCGGCTAAACTCCTCCATATATTTCGGTTTGGTCACGGCTTATCTGAATTTTAACAAATAAAGAGAACACCACTGAAATTGAATAAAAATATGGTACATTTGGGCAACAGACCCCTGTTTTGTTTGAAAATGGGCCACATGCCTAAAAATATTGGGGACACTGGCTTAGTGGTTTTGCATTAACAGTATTGTTGGGACTTGACGGTATAGGACTGGCAATAAGTGTAAGTTCTTTGAATATTGATCCTGCATTGCTCTGCTTTTGGAAAAGGCATTTTTTTAGCAACTTTAGCTGGACTATAGGGTTTGTTGTTAAAGTTCGTTGTGTCGGCAGCAGTGGTAACTCCAAAGTAGGTCTGAGCACAAGTCCTGTCGTCCTATATATGACCGGAAAGTTTTTTCTCATTGAACTTTATTTTTTAACTTATGGCTAACACCCTAAAGTGAGAGACACCTTTCTGAATGGCAAGCTAGTTATTACCAACAATGCTTTAACTTCTCAGCTTAACCAAAGTGTATCTGACGCTTTGAAAGCATGCACATCTGCTGTGCAGTCAATACCAGCAACTGACATCCGAGCGGCAATGGGATACGTAATGTTGTCAGAAATGCACCACAAAATAGGCGATTTTACTTCAGGTACGCTATGGCAAATTAGCTGCGCCTAAAAGCATAGGTTAACTTGCTAAGAGGCTATAATCGAAGCGATTAAACCTTAGTTGCAGAGCAAGTTAGTTTTAGCCTCAGCTGTAGAATTGTAGTGGGAACTATGGCTTAATGTAGCTTCTTGAAAGTTGTTCTAAGTTCTGTACCATCATTGGTTTGAATATTGATGATGGTTCGGCATGAATTAGGGGTGTTGTGGCCGAAAATAAGAGGCGCCAGGCCCTTCTGTTCACTGCAGTAGAACTTGTAAGCATAAGTATTCTTCTTTTTTGTTGTGGTTTTTCCTCTTATTCTGTATTCTAGTTTCTGTGCGGTCTTCAACTCAAAGGCACACAAGGTTCTCAAACTTGGCCTTAAAGTTGACATTGACCTTGCTCCATTGTATGCTTTGACAAGATGTTATTAAAACTTTATGCGAATTAGGTAAGAGGGTTCAATTTTTTGAAAAGCGATAAAACTTGAAATACAACCATGTGGTTTGCTCGTAGTGAGTGATATATTAGTGACACGGTATAAGTAAACTGCATTTTATGGAGTTAAATGTGCTGCAGACAGTCACAACTTACCTAAGATACATAACTAGGCACTAACAGCTCATTGTAAAACAAAAACCTACGCTTGCGTCAGAATGTCGCCAACAACGGTTTTTGATAGCACCACTATAGCTAATGCGGCTAGCTTAGTCTGCACGCATAACAGTAATATTGCGTTTGCTAACATGATCTGAAACTAACACCATTTCAAATAACAAACTAATTCTCTATTGCGGTACTGCCTCGAAAGAGCAATTTTTCCTGATTGGTTGCAGCACTGGAGTTGAAATGCTCTGTGGCAACCATGCAGGAAACTCCGTGGCGGATGTAAGCACGAGTTCTTCTGTGTATGCAGTTGTACGTGCTTTTAGGCCTGGTAGCGTAGATAACTAACTAACCAACTTATGAGGTATACGATTATAGCCTTCAGTAAAAGTTTGTAATTTGCAGTTGTTAAATAGTTGGCCATTTATGCTTACTGTAGAGCATCTGACCTGCAATCAGGAAATCTTGAGTCCAAATTCAAGATTTGAACTTGATTTGGTGTAATTGTTTTTGGCCCTTTGTGGTGTTTTGGTTAGCTTAAGTGACCCCCTATATATTTGAAATAAATAACTATTAGCCAATGTAGTAATGTAGTGCTCTTGTGTAGGCTGATAAAGCTAAGGAAGGGCTTGCTGCTGCTGATGATGTTTTGAAACTTGATTCTTCAAACATCCCTGCTTTGTTGCTTCGTTCTGAGTTAGAAATTCAAGCCCAAGAATATGAAGCAGGTAGATTGAACGACTTGTGAGATTTATTATGTCTCCTTCTGCCTAATGAAACTACTTTGCGTGCAAGAGATTCAGGATTAGGCCTCTTGTGGTCCACTTACTGTAGAAAGGCTTCATTGTATACCGTATTTCAAAGCCTGGTTTCCACTTGTATTCTCTTAGTCTACCTCATTTTTTGCTTTGTGATAAAAAGCCAGCTGTATTGAGTGTGTTTTCGCATATGTTTTATTGTGTTTTCAAAAAAATATACGCGTACGCTTGTATACTCCTGCACGTGCGTTAGTGGAGTGTGCAAGTGCAAATTTGCCTTTCTACTGCACTGTTAAAGCAATAGTTTATTTACCAGTTTTCTCAGAGCTTCTTTCATGGTTTCTTTATATTAGTGGGACAATAGAAGGAGGAGTTCTCTAAAAAGTTCCTCAGGTGCTGGAATAATAACTACTCGCAAAGACTTGTTAAGTTCCTTCTCCAATCCATATTAAATTCTTTTTTCAAAGTGTCAAGTTTTCCTGTTGTTGTTGTTGTTGTGATTACCCCTTCTCTTCCTCTGGATGGAGGTACGGCACGAACGGCAATTCAGGTTCATGCCGTCAACCTAATTGAAATTAGGCTTGGAGAAAGATGGCAGCCCATTTCGAACCAGTTATGAGTGACTGGTAACTCCATTACCAATAAGGCGGACTGCCACTGGTGGATACCCAAGAGTCGCCTTTTACGACATGCTGAGTTAGCAACTTCACAATTGTAACCCGGTGAAATACGGGTGGGCCACCTGTCTGCCACATAAAGGTGGAGGCATTCCGTTAAGTGCCTTGCCCAAGACACAACAAGCAAGCTTGCGGGCTTGTTCTTCACACTATGCCTTTTTTATGCTGAGCGCTGAGCAGGGAAGCCGTGAATATCATTTTTTAAAGTCTTTTGGTATGACTCGACTTAGGGAATGAACCCCAGTTCTACCGACTGCAAAGCGGACGTTCTAACCACTACGCCATCACGCCGGTTTCAAGTTTTCCTCGTCAAGCAAAGTGGTTCACTTTTGGCGCGTTGTCTTTGCGAATCTTGAGCTTAGTTTAGAGGAAAACAGTTGTTGTTGCGTGTTTTTTGTTTGTTCAAATTATGAAGTGTGTCACATCACTGTTTCAGCCATAAAGTTTGCATTGCAAATGCGTGTTAGAAGCCTCGCCTTTGAACTATTTTATTGTACTAACTTTCAGCTTGTTGCTTATCCGTTAATGTCTACTTTCACAAAGTTTAGACTAGATTTTTGTCAATTGGCGTAGATTTGCTTTACCATCGTTTAATGAAACTTTATTGATTCCTGTTTGTAATGTTATTTAGTAAAGTATTGTTGCCGTTTAATTCCTATAACTACATTTCCGATTTATGGTAACAGTGTTTTCTTTTTTCAGCTTTAGAGGATATTCAGAAAGCAGCACAAATTGACGCCAATTATCCTGGCTTAAAAGCGAAACTAAACAAAGCAAAGAAGCTAGTAAAGCAATCTCAAAAGCGGGATTATTACAAAATATTAGGAGTGCCAAGGTACGTTGATATTGTTTAAAAGTTTTGTTGTCCTTGCCAGAAGTTAAGTTGGGAGCCATTTTGTTGAGGCTTGAAAAATATCTTGAACGATTTCTTTAATACGCTAAAAATCATTGTAGGAGATTTCGTTTTATGTACATAATACTTACGGGTGAATTTCGCTCTAAGAGTGAGAAATGGTCTTCCTGCTTTGTATGAACGCTATTCAAAATTAGACTAGGCTTTTTGTTCTGACCGCCTTATTTCAATATGCGGCGCTAATTAAACTTTGTTGAACACTTTGCTATATTTGCAGAAACGCTGCCAAGAAAGAAGTGATCAAAGCTTACCGAAAGTTAGCGCGAGAATGGCATCCTGATAACTTTCAAGATGAAAATGAAAAAGAAGTTGCTGAAAAGAGATTTATTGAAATTGCTGCTGCAAAAGAAGTGCTAACAGACCCAGGTAAGTGGTGCAGTTATGGAGTAGCGCATAGGGTAGAGTCTAGCTGTTGGCGCTTATTTTCACAGCTCACTAAGCCACCTGATTCAAGTTTTTAAACGCTATTGGTTCAGTGTTAGTTATAGGAAACTTACGAAAACGCATTAGGGTTTTAAAAGCTTGGTGTTAATCAAAGCTTGATGCAACACTAGATTAGTAGTAGACTTACACCGCAATAACAACGTCTATCTATGTAACCCTATGTAAATGGAGAAATGTGATGTTGCTCTTGCTTCTATGCTTTGTGACTTGGGTAATTATGTGTCTTAAAGTTTATGCTTATCTTTTCAGCGCTGTAATAATCTTGCATATTGTGTAGCAGCTGTTCTAATAGATGAAACACTTGCTCAAGTGAGCACTTGTCAATGTTTTGTATTAACGCTTCGATCAGAATTGGGCAACCTGCGGCTCTTTCATTCTAAAACTGCGGCTTTTAGTGGCTTGAGGAAATCTATGCTACAAAGCAAATTTCTTTCTATTCGTACGTAAACACTAACAGAAGGTTTAAATCATTGTCAGTTCCGTTCGTTACTAAATACGAAATGGGTTGAAGAGCACGCACTCTTATCTCCTGCTGTATAACAGAGCCCGGTGACTGTTGAGAAGGGAGATTCTGAAACGCTTTGCAGCGTATATGGAGGAGATGAAAACTTTTCAAGTGCAGCTAAGAGCTCACCTTTCTTGAACTCAAACCACCGGAGTATTTGAAAAAGCCTCACTTTATTGTGGACCCAATAAACCTAATTTTGCTGAATAGAGCTCTTTAGAGGAGAAGAAGCACAGCGCTTTACTTGCTGGAAGAGGAGTTGTTAGAGTTTGAGCGCAAACTGACAGTTTCAGACATAAATTTACATAAAGGGACGGTGTTTCACTTAACCTCTGTAAGGAAATTTATACGTAGCTTACTAGCTAATCAGAATATTTGTAGTAAGCAATCACCACAATGCAAGAGAATCGTTTGGAAAACGATTTCGTAAGTTCATGGAGGGAAAAAGCATGATCTTCTCGTGTTCATTTGAGCGTGTTTTTGTTGGGATTATTTTTTTTAGGTCCAAATGGTTAAAAATATGTTTATTACATAAGCAAGACTTAATATTCTCTGTAAGACTTTGCGGATTTCATAAGCAACACTATAAAGTTGTTCGTATAAAGCGTAAAAATAGAAAACAATAAATATCAGGGACATAAGCTTAGGAGGGACAAGAAACTAACTAAAGTGGGAGGGCTGAACCCACCAAAACTAGCATAGTCTTTTTAATACCTAATACTGAAGTTAAATGTCTTACGCATTCCAATTTTTTTGTTATTAACCTCCCACTTTTTTGTTGATGTATTTGCCCCTGTATTGTATTATTTTCATTTTAGATATTGAAAAGCACTTTTCGGCCCACGGTTTTTTTTGTGGAAACATCGGGTCTAAATGGCTCCGCTGTTGAGGATTACTGATCCCAACCAATAGCCACTGTATTCGGTGAGTTTCACAACAATAGCTAAAATAAATAGAAAAAAGGCTTAAAGACAATCACCAACATTATGTTGTACAATACAATCAATCTATTTATGTTAGTGTGATGCTGGAGGATAAATAGATTGATTGCATTGTACAGTATGATGTTAGTGATCGTATTTGAGCATTTTTTCCATTTATCTTAGTGGAGGCAGGTCCCTGTAGATAGGAATTCACCCGGAAATTACTGACTAGCAACTAGCACAACTTATGCTTCATAACATAGCTGTAATGCTTTTTTTTTTAAAAAAAGCAAGGTAAAATTTTAGTGGTTTTTAGTCTTGGATATAAAATTTGTGTTTACTTAGTATTTGTTCTTACATGCTCTGCATCTTCTATGAATGGAATGCTATTCTCAACTTGGAGGTAACCTATTTTATAAGTTTTAATTGTTACTGCTAGTTCCTCCAAGTCAAACGTAGTTGTAATGTATGCATTGTGGTTTATCCTCTTTACATTTTTGTTAACTTAGCGTTTATTATGAGCTGAAAATATGGTATACCCAACTTTGAAATCAAGCTGATTTCTTTTCCCCGAAATGTTGTTGTTTTTGCACAGGGAAAATTGCATTGCATGTAATCCCTTGTGCTCCAGAAAAGGATTTGCGACTTCAGTTGTTTAAAAACGTGAGGCCTGACAAAAAGTTGGCCTGTGCCCAAATATATTGTCGATTTGTTGATGCAAATCAGTCTTAGTGGAACGATGATATAACGTTAGATTGCAATCTGTCGAAATTAACTGTTTTGACAATACGCTAGCTTACAGCGCTAGGTAGATGCTTGCGTGCTTTGGTGTAGTCTTGTTTAAAACTTGCCTTTGAAACTGTGCTTGGTAGAAGTTATAACTCTTTGGTAGCAGGAAGAATTTTTGACTTTAGCGTTCAGCTCTGGATTTCGACCCTAAGGACTGTCGGTATTTGTCGGAAAAGTTTGAGGAGTTTACAAATAACTTGGTAATGAAACCACGTCAGAAACTACTAACCACGTATAATACTGGAAAATGAGATAAAAAAAGTTGTGATGATGATGACTTTTCTCTTTTTTGGGATAAAGGCTGTTGTTTCTTGCTTGATTGGGCTTGCAATGTGGAGCTTGGATATTCTATGTCACTCTTTGCCTTCATCCCGGAAAAGAGGAGGTCTGACCGACAAGGAAAAGCTGAAATCGCTAACCGTGATTATGTGTTTCAGAGAAACTGAAAATCTTGAACGATGGTTATGATCCACAGAACAGTGACGATATGAAGGAATGGGAGCGGGAACAAGCTTTAAAAAGAACACGGAATATGTTCCAGTTTTTTTTTCAGGATCACTCAACGGTGCAAGAAGATCCATTTCAGCACGGACAAACTCAGGAGCATTTTTTCCGCGCTTTTTCACGTTCTACAACTAAAAAATCTGCAGATCAAGAAACAGAAAATCATTCAAAAAAATTCCAAGATGATAGCTTCGAAAATCTGAAAAGCTTTGCTGACCATCAAAAATTTTATCACACTCAACAACAACAAACACATTCACACAAACAAGCACAACGTCAACACACCCATCAACAGAAACATTCTCACCAACAACCACGACAGCAACACTTGCACCAGCGACCACAGTCACGCTCACATCAGCAACAACACCCGCACTCATATCATCAGCAAAAGCAGCATCAACAACTACACCAATCACAGCAAACTCATCAACAAGAACATGAGCATCATCACCAAGAGCAGGAAGCAGATTATCGACATAAACAAAGCTATTTCAAGCAACAAACTGCTCAACATGGAAAGACTCGTTATTACTCATTTCAACAGGGTCGTGGCGCTAGCATTAAAGTAGAGTGGCCCGAACAAGGTGGTGATCCTAACACTCGTTTTGATGGCAAAACTGGTACTTTTCGTTCAACTCGTTACCAGTACACTCAATATCAAGGTCCTCGCGACACTGAAAATAGACAAGATTTTACTCAACAACGCAACTCTCAACACAGCTCAACACATAAAAGTGAAGGTGGGCAGCATGAAACCCACAGAAGGCAATTTCAAGCTGACTCACACCAGAGCTCTCAGCAAAGCGATGAAAAGCGACGAACCCAACAGCATCCTACCAACACTGAGCAGTCTGGTCAAGAGACAGAGAAAACTTCAGCTCACCCCCAGACTGCACCCAAAAAGAAGCCTAAAGAGAAGAGACAATTTAAAAAAAAGTCTACCAATCAAAAAGACGCAAAAAGATTTACCAAAGGGACTGATGGTATATGGTATTACAAAGGAGATGATGGCCGTTGGAAGGTGCATAATGGTCCCCCTCCTGCTCCGAAATCCCGTGGGAAGAAGAGCAGGTCCAAGCAAAGTAGTGACTCACAGAAGAGCAAAGAGGACAAGAAGCAAGGAGAGCAAAAGTACCGAGATAAGAACGATAACCTATATATCCGCGATCATAAGGGGAATTGGTACATGAAGATCAAGAGTCCTCCTGGAAGGGATTCCTCTGAGAAAGATGCACCACTTGATAATCATCAAGAGCCTACCAGAAAGAATGAGCAAGAAAAGAGCTCAGATTTCAATCGGTTCCAGAACTATGCTAGAGGAGCTTTACCTGCTGGCTTGCAGTACAACAGCCATGGTGATGTCATAGATCGGTTTGGTAACTTATACGATCACTTACCTGACGGAAATTATCGTCTCAAAAGACAAACTCGTGAAGCCAACCAACAACACCTATATCATCAACAGCCACATCAAAAATTTCAAGATCATCAGCAGCATCAATATCAACAAAAATACCAACAAAATTATCAACATCGGCAGCAAAAGCATCAGCAAAATTATCAACAAAACTACAATCAGTATCAACAGAAACATAGCGAAAATCATCAACAAGCTCAGCCGCGTAAACCACCAACACAGCAAGTGTATCATGATGCCTCTGGTAACGTTTATTACAAAGACACAAACGGAAATTTGATAAAAATCAGCCAAAGAAAGTGGGAAACTACTCGTGAAGGGCAGTTCAAACAGAGAAGTAATGCACAACAGAACGCCCAGTCAAGCTTTGAAAGCAAATCTTACCAACGAACCTACTCCGAGCAGCACAAGTTTAGAAATAGAGAGCCCACACATAATGGGTATACGAGACAACACTCTACGCAAAACCGACAACAACAGCAAAAAGAATCGCATCGGAATTATGACAACAGAGAACAGTATTATAGGCCTGTGCATGAAGAATTGTAATCCCGAAAACATTACCTAAAGCCAGTTGCTGTACCAACTTACGTTGCACGATTAATAAAACGTTTTATGCTTTAGTATTTTCTGCAACAATAGCGGCATCTTGCAATGCTTGTTGCTGATTTTAGAAGTTACATTATGGGGGGTAGTGGGAGAAAAGCAGGAGTATACCAACGGTAGAGATCTATAAAACGTCCTCAAGTACCTCAGAAAGACAATTCTTTTAACAGTAACAACAATTTTTAAACATTTTCTCCTCCCACTTAATAGGGAAATAGAGCCTTTACGATTTATTAAACAACGTTTGGTTATTTATTTGTGCTCGTTAGTTTAACTTGTTTGCATTACTTGAAGCCATACTTTTTGTATTGCGTTTTGCATTGTTATGTAGCTGCTACGTGGTAAATACCTGCGACGTGGTTAAGAACCACAAAAATGCTAGGAAGTATAAAATGTTAACATTGTTTTTGATTTTTGTTCTATGAGACTGTTGAACCAATTAATGAATGACTTCGCAAATGTGTACTTTTAATGGATTTTATATGTGTCGGACAAGCTAATAGAATCGAATGACTGGTTTAAAATGTGTGAATTGTAATCAGCTGCTACGTGCCCAGATTTTTAGCTAGGTGTACCACTTGTTGTCGTTATCATTTGGTGACAGGCAAACATTACGGTTATACACAAAAAGTTCATGCCTACATCGGAAGTTAACTTGTACTGTTGGCACAGTGCACTTCTGCCAGGAGCTGGTGATTTGTCGTAAACTATTTTCCCAAAGACGCAACAACCCAAGCCGAGTATCAAACTGATGATGTCTTAATTGCGAGATAAGTGCAACCCTGCTCTACTTTTAACGTGTTTATCTTTTGCAGAGATGAGACGAAAGTTTGATCAAGGCGTAGATCCTCTTGATCCGGAGGAACAAAAGAGAAACGGATTTAATCCTTTTAGGGGCGGAGGTGGAAAATACACTTTCAACTTCAGAGGAAGAAATTTCCATTTCGGAGGAAATCCTTTCCACGACGAGTTTTAGCTTCTAAAACTCCAATATATTAAAAGTTTGAATTACTCAGGTATTATGGGAAGGTTGAGGAGACTGCGAAATGTAGAGTTCTTTGAATCATCAATCACGTGTATTTGGTGACAAATGCACGTGATTTATGATTTAAAAAACTCTACATTTCGCAGTCTCCTCATTCTGTTTTTTGTCAAGGTCCATGTGGATTCTCGTACGCTAAGGTATTTAAAAAAAACCTTCGTTACAAGCAAGAAATCTCCAGTGTAGGCATGTAGAGCGTGCAATGATGGAATGCGGTTAAGCGATATTCATATAAATTCTGATTGAAAAACTGGTTTAATTTCTTGTATCAATGTTACGCGAAGTGCTTACAAGTGCTGTTAAGCCCACTCGACCATTAGTATGCTATTTAATTAATTGCTGTATAGCCACGTGTAATTTCAGCTAGCCGCTTAAATGCGACGCGTCGAAATTGTTTCAATTATTTTTACGAGGTGAAATTGCTAACCAAACACACGAACCAAGGTTTGGGAGTTCATAACTTAACCTTCAGCGCCATGAATACGCATCATTGCATTCTGTTTTTTGAATGACCTTAAAACGGTGGAAGACATAGCCATATGATTTTTTTTATGTTAAATCACGATCTTCAGCTGCATCTGCAAAATTGGTTGAATGTAAGAAAGAAAAAGAAAGTCGGTTTTGCGTCATTTTTCCCGCGTTTGTTGTTGTGATTACCCCTCCTCTTCCTTGGGATGGAGATACGGCACGAGCGGTAATTTAGGTTCATGCCGTCAACCTAATTGAAATTAGGCTAGGGGAAAGATGGCAGCCCACTTCGAATCAGTCATGAGTGACTGGTAGCTCCACCACCAACAAGGCAGACTGCCACTGGTGGGTACCCACGACTCGCCTTTTACGACATGCTGAGTTAGCAACTTCACAATTGTAACCCGGTGAAATACGGGTGGGCCACCTGTCTGCCACATAAAGGTGGAGGCATTCCGTTAAGTGCCTTGCCCAAGGAAACAACAAGCAAGCTTGCGGGCTTGTTCTCCACACTATGCCTTTTTTATGCTGAGCGCTGAGCAGGGAAGCTGTGAATATCATTTTTTAAAGTCTTTTGGTATGACTCGACTTAGGGAATGAACCCCAGGTCTACCGACTGCAAAGCGGACGTTCTAACCACTACGCCATTGCGCCGGTTTTTTCCCGCATTTCGCAGGCTCAGATGTGCTGATTCAATGTATGTCTACCACTACATGCTCGCTTTCGAACCAGACTTTGTACTGGAACAACGTAGCACTTCAAAATCCGGATGCCCTTCTTGACAAATACCAGCGGTGTTTCTATAGAGCTTTGAAGTTCAGAGCTTTCGCTCTGAAGCCCGCAACAATACCACTTCACTACGGAGGCTATGCAATGCATTTATGTAACTAGACGCATACTCCGCTCTATTCCATAAGGCACCGATCATGTGACCGGGTTAAAATAGCATGGTTGCTCACCCAGCGTTTTGCAAGAGGCGACTTTTGAGTATTTACCAATGACGTTGATCGGATGGTGGTAAAGCTACCAGTCTGTAGTTTGTATTTCAGACTGGTTCGAAATGGATTGCCGCCCTTCCCAGCCTGATCTTACAGCATGTGCCTAAACTACACAACTTAACCAAAAAATTTTTTTCT
The DNA here is from genome assembly GCA_963675345.1 of Trididemnum clinides. Classification (NCBI taxonomy): domain Eukaryota; kingdom Metazoa; phylum Chordata; class Ascidiacea; order Aplousobranchia; family Didemnidae; genus Trididemnum; species Trididemnum clinides. Next base: position 15,300,989 of record OY776305.1, read on the forward strand.
GATGCCAGAAATGTTTCATCGATTTTGAGTTGTATTTGGGACGCTGAGTCACATAATCTCATCGGTTTTGCCGAATTGGCTCTACTTTTAAAGATATTGATGTTTTTATAGCGGAAGCACTCAATTTACGAAACCAAAACGGAAGCATTCAATTAATGAGAAAACAACCCCCCAACCTATAATACTGCTATCGCATGCATAGAGTCTTACCACGTCTAGTAACTTTGAAATGTAGTGATTGTGTGGTGTAATGACATTAAAGGAAAAGGTTATATTTCATTTTTAATAAGAATTTTACACATCTTGATATCACTCATCAAACCCCACGCTTTGTCAGAACGAGTAAAAGGAGTTACAATAACTACAGACGCTTTCCTGTCTGATATGCTTTACCGCAGAGGTTACCAAACTTTTTGCTCCGCGGACCCCTTTTTTGCGAATCTGCTGCCTTACGGTCCCCTTTTCGCGAATCTCCTATTTTGCGAGCCCCGATCATATGCGACATAACTATTGTCGTCCGGCTCATTTCCAACAACAATCGTTACAAAACGAATACGAAGGATAGTACTCCAAAAAGAAAAAAAAAAGGTCAGCACCTGCAATACGGTCGCGATTGCATCGCTCTGGCACCACTTCATCATCAGTGAGGGTTACTTGTCAAAATTGCGCTGGAGAAGATTTCCTGGATTTTTGCTACCTAGATCAAGCGTTGATTCATTGACTAATTGGGATGAAGCCACGGACCCCAGTTTGAGAATTTCTGCTTTACAGCGTGATAACCAAAAGAAGTTGATAAAACCTCCCTTCCCAGCTTTGTGTATTGTGTAGCATACAGTTATCAGTTGCAGAGATATGGTAGGCAAAGTATTTCATAACGACTGGAAAACATCACTTAAGCTTAGCCGAGACAGTTTTCCACCCTTTTCTGTTGCAGTATGGGAACTTTGTAATACAGTATTGCTTAAAGAGGAGTTGGCAAACTCTTGCTGGTGGGTCACCTTGACGTAACAGCAAGCACTTGCTGGTCACCAACACTTTTTCCTCTAAGATTTTAGTAAGTGCTTAACCGCTGGCGCGAGTGCGAAATTGCTAGTAAATGTACGAAAACCCGGACAAGTTTGGCGGACATTGCTGAACAAACGGTTACACCAGTCTTAGTAACATATTTTGATGGAGTAAAAATAGACGCTTGCAGTAGCCTACTGCTATTTAGTCAGTGTATACGCTAAGCTAACTGTGCATAGCTTACAGTTTGCCGATAATGTTGGTTAGCGTACAGCAACGTTCTTCATTTTCCCCTCAGACGTACTTCGATTATGAAACTATTTAGTTCAGTGCTTTTCAACCGTTTTTGGCATTCAGCCCATTTTGGAAATGCACAAAGGCATGTGGCCCGGTTATATATTTTTTCATTTTCATGAGCGTTTTTGGCATTTAGCCCATTTTGGAAATACACAGAGGCATGTGGCCCGGTTATGTTTTTTCTGGTTTTCATGAGCATGTTTTTCCATTTGTTGGTTTCAAATCGTTTTTGGCATTTTGCCCTTTTCGAAATGCACGAAAGCATGAGATCCGGTTATACATTTTTCTCGTTTTCATGAGCGTTTTTGGCATTTTGCCCATTTTTGAAATGCACAGAGGCATGTGGTCCGGTCATATTTTTTTTCGTTTTCATGCGCGACCTCAAAACAAGTTATCAAAGTAAATTTCAGAAGCGTTGTCCAACTAAAATAAAATAAACAAGTCAAGAAAAAGTTTTCCTTTCCAGCAATTAAAAAAAAGGCTAGACTTCAACAAAAAACGCGTTTAAAGAAATTGAAACTGCACTTCATATTTTTTCTTCTCGTTTCATGGCTTATTTCAATCATGGCTGGTAAACTATCACGGCACATGGCTGTCAACTGCATTTAAATTTGGAGGGGATTTAAAAATAAAATTGATTAAAATTCGTTCTCTTTTTTTACTTTTAGTTTTTATAAATAGCAAGTGAGAGGTTATTTTTTTCTGGTTTACAAAATGGCGTTTTGTACGCTAAAGTGACACCGAAAGCTATGCGCTTTTTTATCTTAACAAGCACGATTGAAATTAGCGTTGATACGTAAAGAAAATCTAAGTCAAGCAATTCCAGTTTCAAACTTCCCTCAAAAACTAACGTCTTGTGTTAAAGTGAAGTTTGAAAGCTACTTGCTGTTTCTGCTCTTTAGCTACGATAGAAATTGGCCGGTTTACTTTGTTACTTGCTTTGGGGTTAATTTGTGATACAAAAGAAGTTTGGTAACGGCATGCACGATATTTTAAGTCACTGTCACTCGTGCGTCATAGCCGGGCGATGTTTACACAAGACGTTGCATTGCCATAGAAAAGCGGCTGTCCAACCTTTCATTCCCACTCACTGTCTTTCACGCATTAAACAGCATTTAACTCCCACTCATTTAAAAATTACAAAAATTAAAAAAACGGAAAAAGTTACCGAAAACCGCTGGACTTTTTTACGCACTGTTGAATTTTAACTGCGATCCGCCGGACATAATTTCGCAAATTCGCACTTTTTTCGCGTTTAAAGGGAACAATGGTCACCAATTTGATTACTGTTGAGATAAGGTTTCTTTTAGAGTGTTGTTTGGAAGAAAGTCACAAGAAAATTTTAAAGCAATGTGTATCAGCTGGCCAAAATACAATTATATTGAGGGTTCCTCGTGACCCACAAAACATAATTTTCCCACTTGTGGTGTACCCTATAAGGTTATTGCTGCGTTTTCATGCCTACAACTGCACTTCCGTTTGTCACTTGATTTCAGTTTTGGTCATTTTTCTCAATTTTTATTATATTTGCTCTGAAACATATTGCAATATCATAACATGTTGAGCGGTAGCATGAAGTAGTTTCATGGTATGAAATAGCAGTGCAAGAATGAAACAAAATCATATCAAAAAGCCCACTAAGTTCTGAACATCATAGAAAATAAAAAAACGCTGATTTTCACCCTTTTCGGTAATGTCTGAAACCAAAATTAAAGATATCTAAAAAAATAGAGCCAATTCGACAAAACCGATGTCGTTTTCGGACTCTGCGCCCCAAACATATTCCCCGCAAAATCGATGAAACATTTCCGGCATTAAAAAAATTGCGTTAACCTGTGCTATCGCGCCTCCATTATAAGAGGACTAACAGCACTGTCACAATTTCAGGGATTTTGTGCTGCTTTGCTCTGAGGACATAAACTACGGCGCATTTCCACTTATTGGTAATGTTTGTAGTGGACGTGCACTGTGCCCGCTGCATCTATAAGGTTATTTTTATTCGCATGAGATTCAATCGTAGTCAGAAGTATCACTTGTTTATCGTCGTGAAACAAATGCACCATACTTCTACATGCTAGCGCTTGCTTCGTCATCATGTAGCAAACAATGCAATGCTTCGAAATACAGGGTGCCCATAAAGACTTGAACATTAAAAAAAATTGTTGCTAAAAAACTAAAATAGATAAAATCCTTCGGTTTTTGGCAAAGTAAAGTTTGTTTATTCTAATTTTTTATTTAAAAATTTTTAGCTTTTTAAGTAATAACCATATTTCAAGAATTTAAGTTTGCAAGCTATTCATGGACTTCAACATATATTCCATTTGTTTTCCTCACTATGTCAAGGCGATATTCAATTTCGCACCAAGTGTTCTCCAGCACTTCTTTTTTTACTGTTGCAAGAACATTGATGATTCCTGATTGTAATGTTTCGATGTCATGTCTGTGTTCTGTACACTCTGTCTTTTACATAACCCCATAAAAAGTTTTAGGGGGTTATATCTGGAGATCTTGGCGGCCATGGTGTTTGGCCATTTCTCCCAATCCATCGGTTTGGGAAAGTTTTATTTAAAAGGTCACGAACCATCAAACCCCGTGTGGAGGGGCACCGTCTTGCTGAAGCACAACCCACAGTTGGGACTCTTCTGCTTAAGGAACAGCGTAATGTTTCAGCATATCCAGATAAATTTTTGCTGTAATGGTGGATTCAGCAAAAATGAACAGTCCAATAATCTGGTTGTGCATTAAACCACACCAAACATTAGGTTTGGGATTCTCTCTTTTATTTTTTTTACCGCGTGAGGATTTTGTGATCCCCTTATTCGAACGTTATGTTTACCGACTTTCCCAGATACATGAAAGGTGCTTCGTCTGAGAAAACCACACATTTAAGGTAGCCATTGTCATCATCAATGCGCTGAAGAATTTCTTCAGCAAAAGCTACTCGGCGAAGGCAATCATCCGGCTTAAGAGCTTGAACAATTAGTAATTTGTAAGCATGGAGCCGAAGTTGTTTATGTAAAACTTTATGAACTCTGCTTCCAGGGATAGCAAGTTCATTTGATGCAACACGAATTGATTTCCTTGGGCTGCGATGTAACGCTACACGTACAGCGTTAACAGTATCTTCATCAATGCTTGTCCTACCCGATCTTTTGTGATCCAAAATGCTCCAGGTCTCCATAAAATTTTTAAACAATCTGTTAATGGGAGGAGGGTCTTGTCCAAACTCGTATCTGAATTTGCGTTGTACTGCAGTTGGTGATTTCGATTTATGATGCGAAAGAACACATTGAGCTTTTTGTTGAATCGTCAACATTTTTCAAACTTTGTTGCAAACATGCGCCCTAATTAAAAATTATTTATTCTTGCTTGGTTTAACAACGAAATAATCTGTAAAAAAAAACTTTATGGTGTTATAATACACTGTTGAAAATTTGAAGTTTCTACCTTATGCGGTTTTTGAGGTATGAAAATTTTAAATGTGTTCAGGACTTATGGGCATTCAGATACCATGTTAACAGAAACAAATTTTAGCTTCGAAACAGGTTTGAAGTCTGAATATAAGTTATGCTAATATCTGTATGAAGGATTTTAGTGACCGGAGAATTTTTCAGCGAACAATTGCTGTATTACGAAATGCTTTTTCAGGTCATTCTGCTACTTTCCATTAGCATTTGACGCGGTGCAATCCTTCTGTTCCACATTGCACATTCCTTTTATTCAAGTATTGGGTGTATATTCACAAAGTCGTGTTTAGGAATGCTATTGCTGAACCAATTAAAGAAGAAATTCATTTTCTTTTAAGTGTTCAGCTAACAGTGTGGCAGTTCTTTAAAATATCAAAAGTTTATTCGCGTTGGTGTTCAACCCACAGATAATATTTTTGCATTTTGTGTCTACATGTTTTTACTTGATTTTTGGTGCTCTCAGCTTTACTGACCATCATTTTTGCTTTATTGATGGCGGTTTCCTATAGCACGGTTCACAAGCGCACGCTCAACGTACCTTCAACAACAATAGAAGTGCTCTAGCGAGCGCTTGTAGCGTGTGCCACATGAGACCGCATTCGATCGTGTTTTGCTTAGATTTCAGAAATTGAAAACAAGTTTTCTGTACTGCTTCCCACATTGAATGCTTGTGCATGTTAAACAGTCCTTAAGTTAACACCTGTATACTACAAAAATATATAATACAACCCCGTTTTAAAGTATGACTGGAGTCATAATTACCGAATATTTATTGTGCGTGAACGTTTTCTAGATAGGTTGGCTGAAAGCATTTTTACTGGGCAACTAAGTAATTGGATTTGCCATCACTGCTTCTCAAGCTCTATATGGCTGTCGAGCTAGCTTCAGAAAAATGTAAAATGTACATGACTCAAAAGGGCTGAGCAAAAAAAGGTTGCACCATCGAGGAGGGTTAACGGAGATTCAGCATGCTTATATTTGTTTTCAAAACGTGTTCATTCACTGGTTTTAAGCAAGACATGGGCAATTCGTGACGACTTGTTAACTTATGCAGTAAGTACCTGCGACACAGTAGTTTGCTATGAAGTATTTTAGCTACTTCTGAAATTTGAAACTTACTGAAATTTTCAAATTTTGTATTGTATTTAATTTTATAACTTGAAATGAAAAATGTGTGTTATGGTATAGGTGTGTCACAGGAAAAAAATACTAGATACCGTGCTGGGACCAATAGAGATGTGCTTAACTGTTACTTTTGAATAACTGTTACTAACTGCTACTTTGAAATATTTATCTGTTACTTTTAACTGTTACTTTTTATTCGTTAAGCGAAAACAGCTCTTTCGCTAGTAGCAAGTACGAGAAATAAGAAAAAACAAAAAAGCAAGTGAACTGCACTGGCAGATACGAGAATAACGGATAAATTAACAGTTAACTAGTAGCAAAGAATAGATACGGGAAATAACGGTTAAGAAAAGTACTACTATATACTTAACATAACGGTAGGTACTGCTTTTCTTTTATCCGTTATTTTTCGTGTCTGCGACAAATAAGATGTACGAGACTTCTAACTGCTACATTATCTGAAATATCTGCTACTGTTAAATGTGAATTTTTATTCGATAAGCGAAAAGATCACTTTTGCCCGACAGTTCTTGCGTCATATTGAACTGTTAATAACAGTTACTTCTTAACTGTTACTTTTCAATTGGCTTAACTGTTACTAACCGTTAAGGAAATTATCTGTTACTTTTTAACGAACTGTTATTTTTTGCACACCTCTAGGGACCAATCAACAAAAAATAATCCCTACAAAATCCTAAATTTCTTGGAAACAAAGCTAAAGAGCCGCTCGCCAATGTAACTAGGCTCAACAGTTAATACCATTTTATAGTACAATTTGATTATACTGTCTAGCGTGTTGCACCCAAAAGGTCCAATTTGCTAAAAATATTAGGTTTTACACTTTTTGTCTGTTTCGAGTCCCCTGCTTAGTTTCGACCATTGCTTTACCGCAGTGTTGGACAAACTTTATCTTAATGGCCCAAGTAAAAAAACAAATAATGCACAGTTTGACAAATCAATTTGTTGTTAAAAGTTTGAACAATACTATGTTAAAGTTCAACATCAATGCATTCTACTGTAGTTTGTACTGTGGTCCAGGTCCTAGGCTATGGCTGGCTTTAGGCACTGTATTACCACGCGGCTCGTAGACCGGAAGACCGAATGTTTACTTTTGTTTTGTCCGTAAAACACGAAAACACAATATTAAAGATGCGCGCTGTATGGACCAAGAAGTAGCGAAGAACCAATTGAATGGTTTTTAGTGTGGCTGATTTTTGAAACCAACCAAAAGGAGAAAGGATGCAGATTAAGAAAGTTTGTCGACCACTGTAGTTGTACTTTTTATTTGCTTATTTTATTGAGTCGAACATATCAGCAGGGTATGCCGTACAGTTTTGATTCATCACTTTTCTAAAATCACCTTTTGTTAATTTTTTTTGTTTTGAAGCTGATGCCCAAGGTTCTCAGTTTATTGAGTTGAAGCTGTCTATTTTTTCTTTTTTATTAAAAATCATTTTGTTGAATTTATTGAAGCGTTGTGAAAGTTGAAAATACAAGATTTGGTTGAGACTTCGTTTGTGCATGATTTGATAAGAAGAAAACGGAAACTGTTGCATGACGTTACACAACAGTAATTCATATCTTTTTATCACTGGTCGTGGTAAACCTTGTGTCGATTATGCTAGAACAGTTCTCCAACATTTTGGAGTCACGGAACCCATGATGTTGTCAGCTGGTGACCAATTTGGCAGACGTTGTTTGGGGGGAAAACTTTCAGCAAAGGCAAATTTGAAAGTTTCGTTTGGAAGGGAACAAGAATTAACTATGCTCAACATTAAATTCAGAGGGGATAAGTAAACATTTGGAATAAATATCCAGATGTATTTTTGTAGATTGAGTGTTGAAATTGATGTTTTTTGGTGACCTATAAACTTTACAAAAGAAATCGTCTTTGACCATTTTGATCAGGGAAACGTCTTGCCCGGTTTGATCACGGAAAACCTTATTTACTAACGCTTTGTGGCTTTTACTCTTGCTCAACTTATCAGTGAAATTAGATTTGAAACACGTATTTGCGATTTTAAAACAATACACATCAGGGCGTCGCAGAGCTCTTATGAAAATATTTGAATAAAAAGAATGTTCTCTCAAAAAAAACCTGAAGAGGAGGAACCCTTAAAGCTCTTAGAACCCATTTAAATGTTTTCGTGTGTGCTAAAATGTGGCTGAATTTTGACCCTCTGGAGTTGGCCAGTTTTGCTGCCAAAGTACATTTTTGGTAGCAGGAAACATTGCTATGAAGTGCCTTTCGAAAAAAACGTAGCTCCTTACCATCTCTGTTTTGACGTAAGAGTGGGCGGACTAAATTTGCAAACTGACACGAGGTCCAATTCCTTTGGCATGGATCTGCACGGGTAAAGTAAAATAGTCTCCTGCTGGCGTAAGGCGTTTTCACTCTTATATGTACAAGAGTGCTCTGGCTCTAAACGCGGCATATAAATAAAGCGCAAAGGAAGATACGCCAATTATGCTTCCGGAAGGTAGTGATTCGACACCGGCGTGCCGTCAGACAATGACATGTGCGTCGCAGCGTAACCTAAAAATATTTCTTAGCAAACGAAAGTTTTCGTCTACATACAAATTTTAGTGATCAAAATTAAATTTGGGCGAATTAAACACCAGATGGGTAACTGGGTATTTTTAGCGTTTTGCAACGTCATACTTTATCGTTGTTAACTCCTTCCTCGAGATTGGGGCATATTAGAAAACCCCAAGGTTTGTACCAGGAGCCGTAAGTAGACAGTTGCCAAAGCGCAAGGCGCTTCGGTTAAAGCAGGGGTGTTCGACCTGAGACTAGTGGGTCCAATACAGCCTGAGGAAGGATGAAAGATGAGGCATGTGGCGCGAGTCAACAGATTGATTTTTGGGTCAATTAAATTTCAGCTCTTTTGGGGCCGACCTCGTAAGTTGTCATTTCGAAGAAAAAAGACGTATAAGTTTTTTCTTCTTTTTTTTAATAAAAAGTTTAAAGCCAGCATGCTCTTGGTTAAACATTTTTTACAAAGTTTCGCTTTTACACTAAGAGCATCATCAGTTAAATAAAGAGTTACCTTAGTCTACTCTACATTAGTAGCTATTTAGATGTTTTCAGCAAATAGTTGTATTAAAAGCGACCTTTGGCTTTACAGAGGTTTAGGTGCAAACAAATGTGCATTATCGACAAGTTTCCGCTGTCTTTGTTGACAGATTTTCGATGCTAGCAAAATGAGTGTTATTCAGCGTCTACATTTGCAGTGAATTATTTTAATCACCACTTTCATCAAAAAATAAGTTGTAAAACAACCATGAATATAAACGGCAGTCATAAAAAATAGGTTCCTGTACATGGGCCCCATGCGAATGATTGATGTTTACCTAGCACTATATTCTGTGGCGCTATGAACCATCAAACAAAGTCATTGCATTTCTGATTATATTGATGGTCGTTGGCAACTTAAGCTGCCATTAAATAACAAAAAAAGTACCGGACAAAAATTTTTTTTTCATTTGATGACTTTAAGGTAGATGAAAAACAACTGCCAAAAAGGATTTGAGGTTATGATGAATTTTTGACTTTGGCGTTTAATGGGTTAAAGTAATTTTGTTTAATGGTAGCGTCAAACTCTGGAGAAGGGGAAACCGAAAAGATTGAATTGACTTAGAGACCAGAGACCAGAGTCCCTAGAGACCAGAGTCAAAATATCAGATGGGGAACAGTGGACTGCATGTGTTTCATGGCCATTAAGTTTCTATTACACTCCTGAACATGGAATATTTACCAATTGGCCAGAAAAGAATGGCACAACTGATTATGAAACAAACCCTGACGAAAGCCAAAATTTTGAAGTCAACCCTGGCCAACAGCTTGTAACTGTCATTCTGTAAACGTATTTTTCATCAATTTTTCTGGAAAATGCGATATGCCAAATTTTCGGTTGATCGCTCGCGTGCAATTTTTACGAGGTTTCCATGATTACTGTTGAATTGCTCCAGAAAAAATCAATACGTTGAAAGAAACAAAGCAAGTCTGCCACATAAGCAGCGCTGATACAAGAACCCCAGTAACAGCATGCCGTGTTATTAATCTAATTCTCTTGGCACGTGTTTATTATTATTTATCTATTTACTTATAACTCTGTGAGTTTTGAGGTCTAGACCTTTGTGCCATAGTTGGTAGCAAGTGTAAATATCTGTTACGTCATGTTTCTCGCTTGTTTGAGCTTCAGGCTGCTTTCAGACTAGCTGCGCTTATGCTTGTTCTGTCTATGCGTCAGAGTTTTGCTTTTGAGTTGCCAGTGAACGGACGGTAGTGTACCTTTTCTTGTTTTCTGATGTTTTGCACACCCGCTACTAATAGGATTACGAGCAATTTGCGCATTCTCTCCAGCTGGATTTTTAGCCAGTTGAAGCTCAAATAGGAGATTAAAATTTTTTTATTTCTATTATTGTGCTGCAGTCAAGATAACGCCTTTCACAGAAAACTTGCATTTTGTTTTATGTTGATAGAAACCGAATACGTAGTTAGTCGTGAGTGTGACCGTCGTGTTTTTGTTAATGCAATAAACGAGTTGCATTGTACGATACGCGCATGAACTGAATCAAGACATCGGTGATCAGAGAAGGAAGGCGAACTTGAAATGCGTTGGGCTGAAGACTTTGTCTGGGCATGTGTCGGATTCGGCGCTTCGCACATGCTGAGTAGTAGATCCTGTTACAGCTCGTTTGTTCGGCAGCACTGGCGCTTTTACAAAAAAGTTTTATTCATTGCAGAAAAAAATATTTTATTTACGGATTTTACTGTCGTCAGATTAAGTTATATTCGGATTTAACACAGTCCCCAAATATTTTTGCGTTGGTAAAATTTGGTCCACAAAAGACGAAGAAGACAATTTTGAGGAGTCGTAATCAAAAAAAGATTAAATCAAATCAAGTATTTTCCATGTATTTTCGATCTTGCATCTGTTCAAGAAGAAGGTATAAAAGTTGTAAAGTCATCAACCTAAAATTGTTGGACTTCAAATCGACTAAATGCCTACATCAAATTATATCCTAATTTTTAACCTGTTTTTTCAACATTTACTTCATAGCTTAATTTTTGTAACCAAATCGCTCACTTTAGTGTCATTGCATTACTTTGAATTTATGCCTTAATGCGGCATACGGTACATCTCTACGTGGTTGTGATAAGGGGTTGAAGGAACTGTAGATGGGTTAGCAACAGCAAATGGAGTTAGATGGTATGGACATGTGCTGAGGACGAATGACAATAGAGTTTTGAAAATTGCTTTAGATCTTGAAGTGAGTGAGTACAATCAAAGAAGACCTGAAAGAAGCAAGTGGAAGGGAAACCGAGATTGTTTTTTTAAAGGAGGAGGATACTTTGAATCGTGCAAAGTGGAGAGATGAAGTGCGAGCAACTGCGGAAGGAATGGGGTGAATCCAACCATCTCCGCTAAATGGACAATAGCGGACAAAAATTGACTGACTATTGCTACCGCTACATTTGTTTACAATTTCCGACTGTTCGCGATAGTGTATTCCATTTATTCTGCAACAGGGCCTAATGGGAAAAAGTTTTGTGCTTCTTTGGCGAGCAATATCTTTCTTGCAAGTGGTGCTTTTCGTTGGTTTGTTCTATTTAATTAAAGACTGGTACATTTGTTTCAACATAGAATAAACACTGGTAGATTAAAATCTAGCAGTTATTCGTTTTTTGTATACTCTTCAGTGATTCTTGCTTTGGTCTGGCTGGCAGTAAGTGAGTATTGATAAAGCAGGGGGGCAAATAGAGTGTCCTAAAGAATGGGAAGCACTGGAGTCGATCACGTGACGATTTGTGAGATGACTTATGGGGTGACATCAAAGGTGGCAAGCGTGATTCGCGCGAGTGGCACACTTCATGTTTCTATATTTGATCACTATCATCGTTGCGCAAGCTTTTTTGTTAAGCCGTTCAACTTGGAGCGATTGCTCACCACCTCCAGGTGGCAGTGATAAGGGGTCTATGACGTTACAATAACATCAGCAGCACAAATTATTGGGTAAAACTGGTGCGTTTTTAGTAAAAATGTGTTCACTTTAAAACTTTTCGTCGCAAAAACACGAAACTTGGAACGATTAATTGCCACCCCCGTGCGAGTGTCATAAGTGTCTATGACGTTACAGTTTGGTCAAAACCACAAATCATTTTTGTGCAGTATCATTTTACTAAAACTTTTTCAATTCTGAAATTGTGGTAATCGAAGCATGAAGCTTGGAACAATATATCGCTTCCTAAAAGTGAGTGTCATAAGGTGCCAATAAGACCACAATGATACCAGCACCACTGACAAATTTCACACTTTTTGATAGAAATTGTTTTAAGTTTAACACTGTTGACTATTGTGGAAGAATTAAGCACGAAACAATCAATCAACGCCAACAACTGGGTGTCAGTAGAGGCCCATAACAACATCACGAGCAAGTCGTTTCAAAAGACCTTGTCTCCTTTCACTTTTGGCAGCGCCACTGATACTGTGTGAGTTTGTGCGCCATTCAATCACTTTACGCAGTAGATGAGTAGAAAGTAGTTTCTGGTTACGTAATATCAGCTTTATCATAATAAGGCCGTAATGGAAATTTACAATTGGAGATGCTCCCACAAAAGTGGAATTCTTGAGATGAGGACCATTAGATTTCAAGCACAACTAGACTTGTTTTTTGTGGGGAGGGCTGATACAGCTGAAAACAATACATAATTTTTCAAAAGAATTAATCTTTATTAATTTTTTATTCACGCAGGGTCGTAAATTTGCGAAAGAGAGGCTGAAAAAGGTCTTGTAATTGTGAACGGCTTAAAAATATTTGGAAAATCTGCATCTTCCAACATTACCCCATTTATATTACAAGCTTTCATAAAAACTCTTCACAATTTTCAACAGCTGGGTAATTCCTAAGTTGCTTTCTACAACACCACTTTTGATAGCCAATTGCAACCCTAGCTGAATTACTGTGCAAGCAATGAAGTAATCAAGTGGTAACTCTACGTAATATAAAGAGTGAATACACCTATACAGACAGAATCGTGCTTTATTCTTTGATATTAGCCGGCGTCGCCCGGCAGGGACCCTTCATTGGTAATGTCGGGGTTTAGTATTTCGATTCAACTGGCTGCACCACCTTCACCCATCGGGCTCTTGTGTGAGAAGTAGCGAAAAGAATTTAATGCACTTCCACAATTCCTGTACACGAAATTGTGATTATCATATTCTCTTAATCAAGACCTGTATGCTCCTAAACAAAGAATCTTGCATGAGCCAACGCCTCTGACTGCGCGCACGTTGCTTGGCCCTGGCATAAATTTAACGCTGCCATGCCAAAAGCAAACTAATCCTAAATGAAGCGCTCATTGTTAAGTTATTGCAATAGTAGGAATTGCATGAACAATGCCGAGGTTGAGAATATCAAGTCAGGTGGCTACGCCGGCCTCACCCAGTTGCAAGGGAAATTGCTTCAACATCTAGATCATATGTAGCTTGACATTAACATTTTGTTGCAAAAGATAAAACAGTACCCTACCATAATTATTTGCCCTCTTCTTTTTCATGGGATATCACCAAGTGTTTTGCTTGGAATTGGCTACATATTAGAATTTGTAGACTTTATTTTTTGAATATGTTGATCGATAACGCCAAGATAGACAATATTTACCAAAAGACTTACGTTTTGTAGAAATTGCAGTTTTTTGAAATGGAGACACCAACATTTTGTGTCTTTCTAACCGGTAGGCTACATTTCATAAACGTTTAAAGACTTGATTTTTTGATGAGTTTGTTTGAAAATTTAGACAGATAATACAAAAGAACCATGCTTGTGTAGCGGATTAGTTGGTCTTTGATTGCTTCTGGTCAGAGATCACTATTGCCAGAGAAGCAATTCGCGCTACATGTATACAAAAGTTCTCTCACCACCCCGTCCAGTTGCGGTCAAATTGATTCCTTCACAGCGAAGTGACTTGAGAACCATCCAAAGAAAATTATCGCTATTCAAAAATAACTTAATGTCTTATCTAAAAACAGTTTCAATTCACCGACACCTTCTTATTCTACTACTTCTTGCTTTTCTGCCGTCACATGTTGGCTGGAACAGCGCGTGATCTAGTCTATTGTGACGTCACAATACTTACAATAACACGATAAGGAGCATGGTCTTTGACCTAATGCTACACTTGTAGGGCTACCATACGTCCTCTTTTAAGAGGATTTGTCCTCTTTTTTTAAAAAAAATGAATGGTCCTCCAAGGACACTAAAAAGTAGCCTAATGTCCTCTTTTTTACCATTTAGATTAATATAATTATTATAAAGTAAAATTTGGAAAGCTAAATAAAGCTAAACAATGATGCCAAAGAGAAAAAGTGTTTTCTGATGAACTACGGCAGAAGCATCCTTGTTTCAAAAAAGGACGTAGCGATTTTCAATTTTATAATCACGTTAAAGCTGATCCTTCCTTATAGAAAAAAGTTGGGGCAACCGCAAAATATTCATGGGCTGAATCTGACAAATAAATTTGTCTTGTTTTATTGTCTATTTTTTTGCCGTAACGTTTGCTGAATGTAGCCTAGGGGATGGTCTTATCCTACTTGCATTTTACTTGCTGACGAAACTTGTCCTCTTTTTGGGCAACGAAAATATGGTAGGCCTATACACTTGTGAGGAAAAATAGTCAAAATGTACCCAAGAACTAACTTTTTCTAACAATTGCAAGTGTGTTAGGTCAAGTAGGATAATGGTTCAACTAAAAATGAAACATGATGTGTGGCAACTGATTGTTGATCCGATCAACCATTATAAAGTAATCTTTAGCCATAGGTAATTAGAGTCACATATTGCTGGAAAGCAAATTTTCTAAGCTTCCAAAGGACAGTGATTGTTAGTGCCTTATCGTAACTTTTCTATATAAAACCTACCTGCTTTTACTCAGCTTACCACTTTTTGAGAGGGGAAAAAGTTACACAACAGGTCTTAAATTTCAGTTTTTTCAGTGAAAAAACAAACATTAATTCGGTATATCTCTCGCTTGAAATAACCTTTAATTTGTTGAAACAATTGTGAAAAATCTCCGGTAGCGAAAAACTTGTGTTAATGGTACGAGACATATGACATCATTGAGAAAGTTTTAAGAGTGCAAGAGAAAAAAAGAAGGATGCTTAGAAGACTTAAAATGCTTAAATAAAGAATGGCTGTTGCGTAGAACATAAGCTTGTAAAGTTGTTTTTATCGAAGCTACCTTTCTAATATCTTCTGAAACAGCGTTTAATCGCGTTTCTGCGATCAGTACTTTTTGAGAAAGACGAAAAACAAATTGAGCAATGAAGCGTTAATTGCGACGTCATTTTAGACTCCAAACAAATGAAGATTTTTGTCATGTGGTGAGCCGGGAGCTGGCTTTGTTTGAGCAAAAAGCGGTTGTTCTTTATCAAGCAATGCAAATTAAAAAAAATTTTGATGGTGACGTCACGATGGCGTCACAAACTCTTTTATGAAACTCACTTCGCGATGATGATTAATCGTGATAAGTTTGATGCTTGTACCTCTAACAGTTTCAGAGGAATTAAAACAGACAGACAGAATTGCGCTTTAAAAAGTTGCAAATTTCTTGCTCGCCAAATTTACCCCGTTTGAGAACCTCTGCTCTAAAGCGTAGTTGTGCGTGCGGCGGCTATTGCAGTAAGACATCTTCCTGTACATAATGGCGCCGGGTGAAGCAGGCGGGGTACCTTACAAATTTTTTCCGTGGAATGCAGCCTTTTAGTATCTGTAGAAAAACTATGTGGTTTTAAAGAAAGATTACAAACCTGTCAACGTTGAAAACTGTCCGATTAGGAAATATTTAGTGCGAGCAAAACCAAACTCGCGGGGCTATGTCCCCAGACCCTCGTTTATATTTAGCGCCTTTTCTATTCACCTGAATTTATGCTGCTGCGCATGATTTGTGCTCCTGCAGTGTAGAGTATCGCTCTTGCAATCCGACGGCCCCAATCACACATTGTTGGTTCAACTCCCGCCTGTGCAACTAAGCTGAGTTTTTCTATTTTTGAATAAGATGTTTCACGATAGTTGTATCTACTTGGTGGATTTCAAACAGCAAATTGAACAAAACGCCAGAAAATCCAATCGGAAAAAATAGTCGCTTCTAAGCCTGTAGGGTATTATGCACTTGTCATATGCATTGCGCCTCGGTCGTTTTTTCGTGACAGGAGGATAAAGACGAAGAAACAAAAACAAAATTGTGAACAACCACCCTAAAATTATCTTCTCAAACACACACTGTACACATTTGGTTTCTTCAGAACCGAGGAGTGATTCCCCTTATCTTTTATGATTTCTGTAGTTTTGGTCTTTCCAGCTCCATATTTCTAGGCGAGTTCACTGTCTAAAGACATGATGCTGCCTATTTTTGAAAAACCATCATAGATATTGAACGTCTTGTTTTTCGCCACGAACATTGCAAACGTAGCTACCGCATGAACAACTTACGTATCTCGTCTCGTCGTTTTTGAAAAAAGCTAGTAATTTTCTGAGTCTCACAGGCATATGTATAATTCTTTCTGTGATTCTCTGATATAATAGGTTTCGTCAGATCGTTTTTCCACCTCGAGCTACATTATAGTACCTACATCACAAGAACAGCATTTAACAAACTCGTCACTTTTACGCAGTAAAGGATTTAGGGTTGAGGCAAATGAGGCGGCTGCCTCAGGCTTCTCCTCATGAAGAATAAGGCCCTACTTCCAGACAAGTTCTATAAATTGCTTTTTTGCTTTGCAAAATAGTGCTAATCTTCAAAAAAAGGTTTGCGGCGGTATCTTCGGAGGCGAAACCTTTTTGAACTAGATTGAGTATTGTTAAGCCAACAAAATAGAGATGATTTCCAAAAAAAAAAAAAGAGATCATCCCTAGCAATTTTGGAGCTGAAACTCTACTTTGCCACAAGTGTCCCTAATCCAGACCTTCAAAACAATCTGCTAATGAATAAAAAAACAGAGGTCTCAAGTGATTACATTGGGAGCCTCTTGTGACATCTTACCTCAGGCCTATAAAATCCACGATCCACCACTGCCTTTACGATTCCTAGAAATAGATGGGTAGACATTTAGCCACTCCAATTTAGATCTGCAGGTCTACTTTTTCTAATTAGCTACCGGTAACTAATTTACTGATGTTTCATTCAGCTCATCCCCTTAACGCGCTTTCCTCCGAGAAAAGCCTTTTTTAAATACATGAACCACAGTGGTGAAGCTGGCGCCGAAACAAAAGGCTATTGTTGCGCCTCAATGGTTAACCATGATGCTCATGTGGTGAAAAACGAAGTCAATATTTTTGACGACACGGTTGTAGTAACAGGTCGCGGCGTGCTGTACCGTGAGCCTACTGACCTACACTTTATGACATAAGCTCATAGGTAGTTCTTTGACATCAAACTATTTCCTGACGTTCTCAGTTGATACGAATTTCCTGTTTTTTATTAAACCTTTTATCAGAAACTAACGCAAGGATTCAAAATTTAGTGGCTTCTTCAGTCCAAAAGTTAATTATATTCTATCCAAAAGACTATGAGATGTTCATATTTTAGTAACGAAAAAAAGCACAAGTAATAATATTTCCTGAGGTAAAGACAAAGCAATGCATGACTCCCGTTTTTACGAAAACGAAACATAAGGCAACAATTTTTGAAATAGATTCACGTAGGTAAGGGCAAAGATTATATGATCACTACACGATGTACGAAGCCAATAGGTTTTCAAAAGTCTTAAAGAGAAATAATATAAAATAGCTTCAAAACCTGATAGTGTTTTTTGGAAAATGAAAAATTTTGAGCAAATTTAGATTTTTAGTTTAAATCCGAAGAAAGTATAAAAATTGGGAACTCCCGACGAAATCCGGAAATTCAACAGGCCTGAGAATTGACTTTACTATTTTTTTGCAGTAAGCCGCCAAAGTGAGACCCTGTAGATTGTACAAGTAGTAACAAATATTAGCATTTCAACTTTTGTGCTAGTCATAAAACCCTACTTGCCAATATTCGCGTCCACGAATTTCTTTTTTTCTACCTCGATCAATTTTCGAATGCTTTTCACATAGTTAAAAATTCACCTATCAAATATTTGCTACCACTTCACGCATTCGGTAAATGGTTAACTAAAACTTGATTAGCCCGAAAAAATATGCAGCTTGCTATGTTACCGACTAGCTTTGAGAGTACCGTAAATAAGTTTGAGAAGTGTCTCAAACTCTTTCCCATTATTTTCGCCACATAACTTAGCCAAGTAACAACTTTTTTGCATCCGTGACAAAACTTTCTGAAAAATATCTCATTTGTTTTCGTGCTTGGTTTCTGAAATCAGTTGATAAGACTCCGTTGAAATTTGATATCGCTTATCAGCAACATTGCATTCTGAGATATGTTTAAGGAAGAAAGCAAGACACACCTACCATGACTACTCTATTGTACAGAAATCTTAATTTACTCCTTTGAAGTTGCGCGGCTTTGGTCATTATATACGCAGTGCCTTCCAAATTTACATCAAAAGTTTACTGGTTATTGCAAAACCCCGTTGTATTATGCGGAGAAAGTGATATTTTTCGAGAGCATGTCGCGCGTCGATAAAGAATTAAATTTATCTGCCTGCACTATTGACCTGATGTTCTGAAACGCTAACGAATTACTGTTGCAAAGATAGTAGAGCAGGGATGGCGAACCTTTTCTAAAAATCATGGGTCACATATGGAATTTTAATGAGGTAAAAAGGAAAAGTGGATCATAGATTCAATAATTTGGTGGCTAATCCACAAAAAGCGAAAGATTTTTACTTCTATCTCTGCTAAACTTTGTGTCTTTGTATCCAAAACGTTTTAGAGGCCCAACTCATCGAAATTTTGATTCTATTTTCAAACAGCTTCTTAATTGTTCGCTGCAGGTTCAAAATAAACCAAAGTATTTTGGTGAATTGGAAAAATTTAAATTCTGCGCACTTGAAGACGAAACTCGAAACAAACGTCTAAGCAGGCTATCTGCTGAACTTTATCAGCCATACAGTATAAGTGGCTGTGAAGCTTTTCACTACCACAGAGTCCAGGCGCAATCAATTTATCGCATTTAAATTTTTGTCTAGCGGTGTTTTTTTATTGAAAAGTGCAACGCGCTGGCAAATGTTTGGCTGCTCATAGTAACAAGAACTGGCCACTAAGTGCGCTGGAAAAAGGTTCATTAAAAAATAAAGATTAGATGTATCAGAGATAATGGCCTAAATCAGTGATTTTCAATAGATGGACCGTGATCTTCACTGAGCCAGTACTTTATTTTGCCCTCACATTGAGTGAATTTGGAAAAATTTCTCTAGACGACTAGTTTTTACATTTCATTTGGACAACGTTCCTGAAATTGACTTTGATAACTTGTTTGAAGCCACAAATGAAATTGAGAAAAATGTATAACCGGGCCACATGCTTCTGTACATTTCGAAAGTGGGCCACATGCCAAAAACGATTGCAAAGCACTGAACTACATAACGAGTGACATAATACGCGAACTACATCAGCGGGAAAACAAAGGGTGCCGTTATAAGAGAATCTTCATTATGGGAAAACTTCAATATATGCAAAAAAATTTTGAATTCTGCTGGACTGTGGGAAACGTTACGTTATTACAGGCAAGTCAGGCCATAAATGAAGTTGTAAGACTAATGCTACTGTTAAATAGCGTGCAAACAAACTGTGGGTACGAATAATTCTAACGTACAATAAAATCGTGGGTGCTTAGCTGTACACCGCTGTTGCGCTGCTATCGCGTGGTGTCTACGCGAGACGTTTGGCTGAAGAACCAGCGATCTGAATCGGGGTAAACGATATCTTTTGCGAGCTTAGCGTACACATTGAATAAACAGCAGTAGGCTGCCGAAACTATTGTTTTTTACCAACTCCAAACTTGTTACTTAGGATAGTGAAGCGGTTTGTTGAGCAACATCCACCAAAATTTGTACGGCAGTTTTTACCCATTTGCTAGCAATTTTGAACTGACGCCAGCGGTCAAGCACTTACTAAAATCTTAGAGAAAGATTGTTTATCACAACACTATGGTTTATTGTCACACTCTCAAGCATAACCTAATCTATTTGTAATAGCTTAACTGGTAAATACTTGACTTTGGTTTAGTTTGCACTTCCCCTAACCGTCACTGTGCCAGGACTACAGCAATACACACACAGTTAGAGATGTTAGATCTTGCAAATGGGCATGCATTGCGAAACGTCAGTAGTTTGCCAAACATTTAATAGCTTATTTCAGAAATTATACTCCAATTACTTTGGCACCCTCCTCCCCCCCTTTCACATTAAAATCGATGATTGCATTAAGTGGTAAAATAAACCGATAAAAGCTTGCGAAATTACGGGCCGTTTCAACTGTTAGCAAGTCCACTTTATGAGTACGCCTATGTTGGAGACAGGGCAAACAAGACGTTGATAAGAACTTTAGGAGAAATATAGCGCCTATGCGCAATCCTCTTGGTGTTTTTTTACTCGATTCCCATTAAAAACACGATACTTTTGATTTTGGAAAAATTGACTACGTCAAAAAGATTTACTTTCATTACTGGACTGCCCATTGCGTGAAATCGGCACAACCGGCTGAATCGATATTCTCAACTTCGACATTACTGACGGAGGCGCCGCAATTAACTAAGAGCGCTTCACCAAAGTTAGGCTGCTCTCTGCCAGGTCGACCGACCAACACGCGCGCAGTCGAAAGCCTTACGCCGTACAAATACGCCTGCAGTTTCGAAAAAGCGGCAAATAGTGAACCAAATATTTAATAGGTTATTTCTGAACATACAAGGCAATCACGTCGGAACCCTCCCACAACCTCAAAATTGTGTTTCCATGCAGATAACAAATGAACGAATAAAAGGCAAAATTGTTGACTGTTTCAACTGTGAGCAAGTCCAGTTTAAGTACGCCTATGCTGGAAACGGCAAGACGTAGCCAGGAATTTTGGAAGGAATATAGTCGCTATGCGCAATCCCCTGTAATGTATTGTTTACTCGATTTGCATTAGAAAATGGGACTTTTAATTTTGGAACGAGAATCGGCTATTTAAACAACACATTAACTTTTTATTCCTGTCTCTTCACTACTGCCCATTGGGTGAAGCTGACGCAGCCGTTTAAATGTCTGTGAATGCTTTACTTCGGGTTCATGTGGTTTTACCGAAATGCGAGTACGCTAAGATGAAGCAACATACGCGCCCTCACAGGCTTTAGGTCACAAGCAGTGGGCGTAGTATTTAACGCCTTATTCCTGAAAATACATATAAAATCACTTTGGCGCTCTGCCATAACTTTGGAAAAACAATGGCATTTTATTAGTTTTCACAACTATCCATTCGGCGAAGCCAGCTTAGCCGATATTCTCATTCTCGCCATTAGTGTTGGGGCCCTGCGGGCGAAAGCCGGCAGAGCTGGCTAGTGCGCAATAAAAACGTGATAAAATTTATCGTTAACTCGCTCACTGCAAGTTCTTGCTACCAGCGTCCAAAACCTCAAGCCTGCCGACATCGCAAGGTTTTCTCGCCTTGGTGTGTTATTGGAATGCGTACGCATTGCTTAACTCCCAAATAGGGAAACATTGTGCAGGTACTCTTTCAGATCTCAAAGTCACAACCTAAGAATCCCATCGGCAGGATAACCCAGGGAAAAAGCAATGGCTGCCGCGCCATGCCAGCTCAAGAGTATCTATTGTTGGTGCTACTGGCCACTGTTACAAATAAAGTGTAGATGCCGTGTAGAAAATCTATCAACTGTTGCTATCATTTCACTATTTTAATCCAAAGCCAGATCATTGATTTTTTATTGAATTGAAAATTATTAGAAACAGCAAAAACAAACAGCTAGGCATTAATTAAGCTGATACTTTAGACTGCTTGCAATTTAAACGCAACAAAATTTATAGTGATATAAAGCAGCACCTACTTTAAAACCCCAGCAAAGCTTGTTACGATGATTACAAATTAAACATTAATTTTCTTAACAAGTTCCGACATAAGAGCTTCCATATCTTTTGCTCTTGCTTTACCTGTTTCAAGCACCTCTTCATGGCACACATTCATATTAGAATCATAATCCATAATGCATTTATTTGTTATCAGCGAGCATGCTACAACCTTTAAACCGCAATGACGAGCAGCGACCACTTCTTGAGCAGTGCTCATCCCTGTCACAACATATCATATTTAGAAACAAATCCTGCCTCTTCTTCTTCCACCAGTAATAAAAAATAATATTTAAGGTTACATGCAAGCTCTTTAGAGAAATAATTTCAGCTACCTGTAGTCTAGTTTCAACCAAACCACTGAACATTAGCATCAGCACTTCGGCCATTTGCAAGGGCCTACTTTAAAAGCGACATTTTGGAAAAACAAGTTATTGTGATTTTTGTTGTTTTTAAACAAGGCTGAATCTTTTGTGATCGAAACTAAACCAGTCATAGAAATTAAAAGGCAACAAAACCTAGTTGCTACATTCATTGCAACAATAACATGAAAAAAAATATATTTTCTCAGAATTTTGAAAAAACACCTTACTCGGTTGTTGTACATGAAGGAAAGTAGCGCGTTGCGAGTCATCACTACCATAACACAGTTTCAATTGGTCACATGCCATGTGCTCTCAAAGTGGGGCTCTTGGTCCTAAAGGGATCCATGAGGCTATAAGCGAAGCTGTTGGTAATTGAAGAAAGTATAGACGAAAGTGTGGTACTTTCTGCATTTGAAACATTTGCTATCCTCTTATGCATTTTTTGTTTTAGTTTACATATACAGTAGTGTTTTTCAATCAATTAAGTCCCTGTGGCAATTTTAATTGATTTTTCAACAGCCATTTCGACCCAACCCAAACGGGGTCGGGGACCACACCACCATGTTGAGGCGGCTGTTGATTGATGCAGCTTCTTTTCTTCGGCCCCTTCTCACTTACGCTTCACCCGGATGGTTCCCTTTCGTAAGTGTCACCAATTTCACCAAATTGGAATGCCTCCACCGAGCGGCCAGTCGCGCCATCACCGGCTGCCTCTCGTCATCCCCTATCCCTCTGCTTCTCTCCGAGGCTTCTTTACCTCCCCTACGAGTCACCCTGACTCATTTCACTCTTTCATCTTATGAGCGGGCTCTTCGTCTCCCAACCTCCTTTCCCATCTCAGGTTTGGCCAGACTAGGAATGAAACCAAGACTCTGCAGATCGTCCTGGAGAGCTTTTGCGTCCACTCACCCGCTCATGCTTCCTTCTACTTGCTCTAGGATCTGCCTTCGTTCACGATGGAGTCCACCCTTTCCACTCCATGCTCTCGCTCTGATTCCCCTCTTTCTCACCAAGGTGCGGCTCTCGCACACCTTGATTCTCTCCCCCCTCATGATCTGGTGCTTTGGACAGATGGCTCTGTTCCTTTTCCTTTTGGCAAAGGTGGCTCCGGCGTTCTTGCCAACTGCTCTCTCTGTGGCACTAACGCCACTCTTTCCTTTTCGGCAGGCCCAGTATGTTCAAGTTTTTCCGCTGAAGCCTGCGCCATTCTGCATGCTCTTTGCTGGTCTCGGCAGCACCAACAAGTCTTCAATTTCTCTTCTCTTCTCCTCCTATCTGACTCTCGTTCTGTCCTCTCCTCCATCTTTCCTCTTATCTCAAACTCTGTGGCAGACCTGGCAGGAAGTGTCTTCTCTGTCCTCCTGTTCAATCAGACTACAATGGGTCCCCGGACACTCGTTTCTCCCGGGGAACGACGCGGCTGAGCTGGCCAGACGGGGAGCACTGCTTGCGCCCTCCGCAATCCCTTGTAGTCTCTCTCCTCTTACCTCTCGTATCCACTCTCGTCCTATCTCGGACTGGAGGTGTACTGTCTCATCGAAGTTCTTTGACACACAGGTTCCCTCAATTTCCACCGAGGAACTTGTGCTCCCTCGTCATGCTCGCTGTGTCCTCTCTCATCTTCGCTACAACGGACACAGCCTTCTTTTAGGTTCTTATCTCTGTAGGATTGGCAGAATTGAGAATCCTTCCTGCAGCGCCTGTGGACACTCGTCCCAGGACACCTCTCATCTCATTCTGCACTGTCCAGCTACAGACTCTTTGCGCCGCTCACTCTTTGGTGACTCTCTGTCTCTACGACTTCTGGTACAGACCCTGGGGAATTGATCGGCTTCTGGGGGTCCATGGTCTTCCGCCATGCCCCCATCCCTCGAAAGGGGTCGGGTAAACAACAACATGACTGACGAGGCACGTCGAGAAGCGGAGATGTAAGTGTGGCGATCTTCATCACTTCTGTGAGCGGCAGCAAAAGCCTTGCGTCTTTCACTAACCGCACCTTTATCTCAGCGGACCACCATGCTGTCGGATGGCGTTTGATGCGGCCGAAAGGAGTGGAAGATTTGGCCGCATTTAGTGCCAAAGAGGTAAAGAAAGCAGCAGCAGAGGAAAAAAAGAGAAGAGTATTCCTCTCCAGGACAGTGGGAGTCAAAGTCATCCCAACAAGTTTTCTGAAAGTTGAAGGATGTGGGACGCTCGTTGGGGCGAAAGACAGGAGAGAGAGGGACGGATAAAAGAATTGGTAGATGGTCATAACCCAGGTCCTGAAGCACCTCTCAGGAGTAAGAAAGGGCAAGACAGGAGGGAGCAAAGGAAACGTCAGGGGAGGAACGATGGAGAAGGGTGGGTGTGTTGTGGCCATTGAGGGGGAGGAGATCAGAAGAGATGACGCAGTTGAATACTTCCTCCCCACAGGGGTCGGAAGTACCTCTTGAGTCCCAGAGAGGGTAATGGCAGTTGAAGTCCCCAAGAATAAAGAGATTTCTGGAGGGGGGAAGAATGGAGGGAGAAAAGAAGTTGGTTCTGCCATCCGTCGAAGAAGAGCAAGTGGGGGAGCTTTCACATTAAGAAATGACAGCGAGGAGTTTTTGAGAGAGATGTTGACCCCTACATAATCAGAGTAGGGATCAAGCAAAGAAAGAGAAGAGGTAGAAAGTTCAGAGAAGGATAAACCCTGCCTGATGAAAATGATGGCGCCGTCGCTAGCGTGTGTGGCATCACGAGAGGGAATGCCAGACCAGGAGTGGGTGCGATCAGAACGCAGAGCAGAGAATCCAAAGAGGCAGATAAGTTAAGATTGGATTCCTGGATACAGATAAGATCGACAGGATGGGACGAAAGAAAGTGAAGTAGTTCAGTGCTCCAGGCTCGAAGACCTCCAGTATTCAATTGAAGAACCCTAAAAAAGTCAAAGGGGGGAGAGGAGGCAGGAGGTGTAGAAGGGCAGCCAGGAACAAGGGACGGTGGTGAGGGGGCAGAGGGAAAAGATACAAAATGGGCAGACGGGGGATAAGAGGTTTGAAGATGAGGGTGGGGCAGAAGTGCAGCATTAGCAGAGGGGGGCCAGATTGTACAGTGGAGATATACATGTCGGAGGAGTCTGAGGAGGGAGTCAGTTTTACGAGTGGGGTCACGGCAGGGGGCAGCTCCAAGAATGAGAGCTGCCATGAGTTCTGAATTTGGAGAGGGAAAGTTGTGAGCACCTTAAATGGACCTATTTGGAGCAGGTGCAGCATTGCACTGACTTGCTCCGCCAGGTCACATTTCCAGCGCACATAGAGCAAGGAAAGATGGGGCCAGGGTTGGGATAAACGTTACCGCTCATCAAGAGAAGGAGAAAAATAAGGAGACAAAGACGGGCAATAGAACGGCGGGAGCAGAAAGAGAAAACAGGCGACTGATTTTGGAGAAGCTGTGTGCTGCCCTTCTGCGGTCGTTCAGGGGGCAGCATAGCAAAAAAATGAAGGAGTGCCCGGGGTAACTGGGACCCTCGGAAAGGCCAACAGCCATTTCGACCCAACCCAAACGGGGTCGGAGACCGTACCAACACGTTAAGGCGGCTGTTGATTGGTGCAGGGAGCAATAGGTTGCGCAACTACTCTAATGATGGTGCAAATTTTCCTGCTGTTTAGAGTGTGTTTACAGCCAATAAATGATGTCTCATGCACTTCATAACACTTTGTATTTGCGCCCACTCCTGGTTGGATGATGTAATGTTTTTGTTGTTACGTAATTGCCTGCTTTGTTAGTAATACTTTTTAGTGTTTAGTAATACAGGTTGTCTTGATATTTTAGTGTTTAAGAGTTTATACATGTTGCTTTGGTTATAACATCCTCGGTTACGAAGGGGAGCAAGACGTCAAGTTTCAACAATAAATTGTAGAAAGAACGAGTCTATCTGTTGAAAATAATTCTAGAAAAAGCGATATGAAAGTAGCAATTTGGTTTGTTAATGTAAGTACAGAGTGGTTTAGAATTTTCGTACGGCCTAAT
Organism: Trididemnum clinides; assembly: GCA_963675345.1. Classification (NCBI taxonomy): domain Eukaryota; kingdom Metazoa; phylum Chordata; class Ascidiacea; order Aplousobranchia; family Didemnidae; genus Trididemnum; species Trididemnum clinides. Next base: position 15,327,239 of record OY776305.1, read on the forward strand.
TACGATTAAAACACCACCCTTACATACTGTTTATGCACTTAACAATGTGTGGTTGTTGGAAATTGTGAAAGAAGAAAAAATAAATCAAATCAATCACTGCATCTAAATCTAAAGCAAAATTCTGTTTGTACATAGTACGTGCGCTTTAACTCTTCCGAAAACTACTGGACGGACGAACATCAAACTTGGCACGATTGATCACCAACTCGAAGTGAGTGCCATAGTAGGGTTCGTGACGTCATAACCAAACGTAAATGTTTTAAAATTAGGATTTCTTGACAAAGCAAAAGAGCTTTTTGAGAAAACAAACGCCAGTCTCCGACTTGTCACATTACAAATGATTTCATTATACTGGGGTCTGAAATGACATCAAAATCAACGCTTGATTGCACAATTTGTTGTCCGTGTTTTTCAAAAACTCGATCAATAGCTTTTTCTAAAGGTATTAACACGATGCTTTCGATAAAACACTCCACAAAACTGATTTCACGACGTAACGAGCGATTCTTTTTTAAGCATTTTGAGCATGCTTCTTCTCTTTTTTCCTTCGCGCTTCAAACTCGCTCTGCAATGTCATGATGTTGTCTGGTAAGATTAACGCAGCCTTTCTCTGCCAGGGCTTATGATGTATTGGTTTTTTCAAAAGGAGCAATTTTTTCAAAATCAGCTCACCTAAAAACTGATTTGTGATCTATTTCTCTGCCTATCAATAGTTTCAAACTTCTTTTAACAAATTGAAAGTTATTTGAAGGCAATTTTGAAAAAAAATGACATGTATTTCAACTATTTGTTCTCATAGAAAAAGCATTGAACTTTACGACCTATAGTGTAACATTATACCTGGCCTGAAAGGTGGTGAGCTGAGTAAAAAAACAGGTCAGTTTAATACATAAAGATTATAATAAGATACAAACAATTAGTGTCGTTTGAAAAGTGAGGAAGTTTGCTTTCCAGCAATAACAGCCGATCAAAAATTAGTTGCTATGCATCACTTTTCAATTGTAGTTGAACAATTTTCCTTCTAGTCCTAAGAAACTTGCAATTTTTAAAAAGTAAGTTCTTTGGTACATTTTGACTACGTTTTCTCAAACGCACGATTCTTTGGCATTATCTATCGATATTTTCAAACAGATTCATCAAAAAGGAAGTCTCTAATTACTTAAAAACGTAGCCTAACAGGAAAAACATTCAAAATTTTAGTGCCTGGGCTTCACAAAATTCCAATTTCTAGAAAAACAAGCCTTTGATACATTTGACTATGCTTCCTCAAAAGTATGTTTTTTTGAGGAGGCACAGTGAAAATACAATTCATTTTTAAGTCCAATCTCTTCAACCTGTTTAATCACCTGCCATCTCCACATCATCTTCAGTCGCCCACACCTTCTTCTCCCAACCACTTCAATATCCATTACTCTTCTCAACACATTGTCATTATTCGTCCTCAAAACTAGAAATGGGCAATTCAAAATACCGATTCTGAGCTCCATCGAGCCACGTGCCCTGAGAAGTCTCACTCGTGTTTCTGCTCTTCTTTCTCCCCTGCTGAATTTCTTGTGGCTGCCTCCAATCTTTCCTCCTCCACGGCCACTGGTCCAGACAAAGTTGCCTATCCCATGCTAAAGCATCTTCCTCGCTCTGGCATGGATTTTCTTCTTCACATTTCATTCATGTGGAAGACATCTTCCATTATACCCATCCACAAGATGGGAAAGCCTCTCGACTCTCCTGCTTCCTTCCTGCGTATCTCTCTCTCACCTCCTGCATATCAAAGCTATTTGAACGCATCATTCTATCCCGTCTACTCTTCTTTCTGGAATCTAATTCCGTTCTCTTTCCCCACCAGGCAGGTTTCTGCCCTGGACGGTCTACACTAGATCAAATTCTGTTTCTTTCTCAGTCCATTTCAGATGGGTTTAACAAACCCAGGACGGGCTCTTTGACTATCCTCTCCACTACTGATTTCTCCAAAGCTTTTAACTCTGTCTGGCACCCCGCTCTTTTCCATAAATTTATTTCGGCTGGCCTCCCTCGTTGCTTTGCTCATTGGATCAATCTTTCTTTTCTGACAGGCGCACTTGCGTGGTTTAATCAAAATCATAAAAGTTGTTCTTTTCGAGTCTGTTGGGGTGTTCCACAAGCATTTGTTCTTGGCCCTGTTCTTTTCTCTCTCTTCATCAATGATCTTCCGGCTTCTCTGCCTTCTTCCGACAGCTGGTTACTTTACGCTGACGATCTGGCCATTTGGTCCTCCTTCCCCTTGGTCCCCACTGTGGTGGAGGCCACACAAAGAGCTCTGTTTCGATTGGAGCTCTGCTCTGAGTACTGGTATCTTCCTCTCCATCCGAGCAAATGTGAGGCCTTCTTCTTTTCAGTCAATCCCCATCAAGCTAACCTCCAGCCCAACCTCTCTTACTCTGCTCCTGCCTTCGTTTCAATCCAACTGCAACCTTTCTTGGGGTCACCCTTGACTGCAGTCTTTCCTTTTCTAAACATGTATCTTTGCTGAAGGCCAAAGTCTTCCCATGTCTTAAGGCCTTACGCTGTATCTCTGCTTCCTCATGGGGCCCCTCTCTCTTCAGTATAAAGCTTTTTTTTGGCCCCTTCTCACTTATGCTTTACCCGGATGGTTTCTTTTCTTAAGTGTTACCAATATCATCAAATTGGAATGCCTCCACCGAGCAGCTAATCATGCCATCACTGGCTGCCTCTCATCATCCCCTATTCCATTGCTTCTCTCTGAGGCTTCTCTACCTCCCCTACGAGTCACCCTGACTCATTTCACTCTTTCATCTTATGAGCGGGCTCTTCGTCTCCCAACCTCCTTTCCTATTTCTGGTCTGGCCAGACTAGGAGTGAAACCAAGACTCTGCAGATCGTCCTGGAGAGCTTTTGCATCCACTCACTCGCTCATGCTTTCTTCTACCTCTCCGAGGGAGGCTCTTCTTGCTTGCAATTACAATTACTTCTACTAAACGTTTTTTCCTTATCTCCCACCGTATTACTTTTCTTTGAACTCATTCAAATGTCTTCTCAATATCCACAAATCATATATATAAGTTTCTCTTTTTATCTTCGCATTCTTCTTGCTATTTAATTATTTGTTTATTATTCTTTTGATAATAAACAATGCATCTGTCGTTCCTGTGTGAGGCATAAAACCGAATTGCATTCCATCAATATTTACTAGTTCTCAAATCCTTGTTTCCAGCACTCTTTGAACAATATTTATAGTACCGGTATGCTCTAATAACTTTAGTCCACTGTACGCATTTCTATTTCTTACATCTCTGTTTCGTTTGAAAATCGGACTAACACACTCGTTTTCCATTCGTCTAGTGTTCCTTTTTCATCCAACAAATGTTCACAAAGTTCCATAATCACACCAATCCCCACTTCTCCACGGACAGATATTATTTCTGCATATAGTCTAGAGGGCCCAGTTGTCTTTCCTGGTTTCATTACTTTTATTGATATTATCTTTCTTTGCAGGTAACCTTTTCAACGGGTCCCTCGACCATACAAGCTTCTGTCATATGAATTTTTTCATATTCTTTTTGTTTTTTTCACTAAAATCTAACTTTCTGTCTTTAACTCTCATGCTCTCCCTCCTTTGATATCTTCCCATCTTTTTTCATAAACTTCATTGGTTCAAAAATGTTATTTGGTTTTTGCCTCAGATTTGTTAATTCTTTTTCAGGTTCTTTTCACGTAGAATTAGCAACTGCTTTCTTTGTTCAATTTTTCATATTTTTATATCTAGCTTTGTTTTCCTCCAACCGATTTTCTCACATCTTTTTCTATACCAGTTTCTTTTGTCGCATTGCTTCCTTTACCTCCTCATTCCACCCTTATGTATCACCATAATTCCTTCTGCTTTTCTTCTTTCCAAACACTTCATCACAAGCCTTTAAACTACTATCAAAACACACATAATGGGTGCGTCCGCATCAACCAACTTTTAACTCTTTCTTGAAATCTTACTTTTTTATGGCTTTCTTTCAACTTCCAAACCCTTCTTCTAACAGTTTGCTTGTTCTTCACTACTTTCTTTAACTATCTTTTGTCTATATCTGTTACTCCTGAAAATACATGTCAATCCTGATGGATTTAATATGATACTCTTGAATCCTGATTAATTAATTAATAAGTTACACCTGAAAATACATGTCAATCACCTTGGCACCCTTCCACAATTTTGATATGCTCTCAAGCTCTAGCTGAATTCAACAGATAAAGGCTTGTTTACCTTAAAGACGCCTATGCTGAAAACAGGGCAAATAAGACGTTGCCAGAAAATCAAGAAATTTGGGAGGCATGTAGTGCCTATGTGCAGCCCCCAAAATATGATTTTTAATCAATTGCATTTCAAAAAACGATGCTTTTGTTTTGGAACGAGATTTGGCTATGCCTAAAAACAAACTTTTTATTAATGTTTTGACAACTATCCATAGGGTGAAATTGGCTTGGCTTGCTAAACCGATATTCTCAACTTCGACATTACTGATGGGTAAACCTGCAGATGATGCTGCCAGACCCAGTCAGTTCTTAACACAATTTCAAGTCTTGCAGAATGTTCTCGATCTCATTTAAAAAAAATGCAGTTTAATAACATTTTATGATTTTTAATGGTAGAGTACACAGATGAACAGACAAGCGACAAATGTATACCTCTCTGTCCACAGGGACTATTGGAGCAGAATCACAAATAGCAATCTATTGCTTGACTATTGTATCATTAACTGCATGCAAAATGTTTAAAAGGCTGTTAAGCACTACTAGTGGCACCCGAACTACTGTACAAAAGCAACTGCTGTATAGGAAAAAGTCTATTCAAGCATCATACTAATTAACTCACCTACAGCATCCCCACCAATAACCTGGATAAACTTGAGTTCAGCAACAGTTTCATAAGATGGTCCAGCAACGTTGCAATATACTCCTTCTCTCAAAATATGATCCAATTTCAACTCCTTAGCACAAGTTTTTAAAAGATGGCGCAAGTCTTTATCGTATCCATTCAACATAGAAGGAAATCGGGGACCAAAACTAATAAATGTATATGAAATTATTGAAATATAAAAGTGATGCAAGAGGCTGGTGAAACACTTGGCAAACTGCAGACAGTGACACTGTTTTGAATCCCTTTTACAAGGTAAAGAAATTGTTAATAAACTAGTTCAAAGAGATAAATACAAAAACTAATTAATGTGGTAACTGGAAAAAAAACTAAGGCAGTAAGATAGCAGTAATACCTTAACAGTGATGATAGAGGATGAGCGTGGGTTGAACAAACAATCACTAAAAGCTGCCAATTTTTTCACATTTTTTGTATAAATTTAGATGTTTTTTCCTAATATCTACAAACATATCTAACCTTTCGTCGTTGGGACCACGAAGAGGACTGTAACCACACAGCCCTGGAATACTTATATGATCTTTAATTATCATAAAATCCCCAACAGAGAAACTTCTATTGACTCCACCAGCTGCGTTGGTGATTATTAAAACCTCTACACCAAGTAATTTCATAACTCGAATTGGAAATCCAACCTGTTAACGTGGAGAGTGCAATTCAATGCTTACGACATAAAGCTTAACAAATAAAATAGATGTCACAAACGCTGATAGTCAAGAGAAGAAATGTTGTAACAGCAGTGTATATTCATTTATAGCATTATAATCCTCCAGTTTTGGGAGAGAGAGTGACCATGGGGTTTACTACAGAACAACTGTCTAGACCTGCTTCGGAATTTTCAAGTTTCAACTTTCTGCTTAAATGACTTGTTTTCAAAAAATTTAAATCATTGTGAAGTGCCACAATAAAAGCATCACACTGCAGCTATAATAAGACTTAAACATATGACTATTTAGTTGCTGTCACTATAAAACACTGCTATAACCTACTACTCACCACCCATGCTGCATACCCTTCGTATGGATGGAAGCGACCTTGCATACAAATGACGTATTTTCCACTCAGCTGACCAATCACAAGTTGACCTTTGTGGCCAGGCACTGACAAAACAGAAATATTATTAATGCAGGTAAACAGTCAAACAAAATTGAGTGCTTGAACTATAAGCTGCATAGCTGTAGAAAAGATAAAAATAAGTTGTATTTAAAATCACACAAAATTTAACTTCTAATAAAATCAAAAATAGGGAGAAAAAGTCTCCCTTTTTAAAGGATATTTCAAGTTTTTGAACGTGTTTGAATTACAAACATAATATTTTTTTGTAACTGTAACCTTTGGCTTTCAGTACTAATTTTTATCATATTTTGTTGGATATATGCACAAAAGCAGCTTTTCAAAGCAGTTCATTACAGAGTACTAAATGCATTAAAAACACACACCCAAGTAAAAATAACTGAGTGATTCATCTAGTAGCACAACAGCTTTTACTTCAAATTCCTCTGAATATGCAGATCCCACCCTCACTCTTGTCTTTGCACCATCATACAGGCTCATAACTGCCCGAACTATTACTTCTGATAAACCCTTCTTTCTCATGGCCCACTCCATCACTTTTCTTGGCACTCTATCAAAAGCTTTTTCCATGTCAACAAAACACATATACAACTTCTTGTCCTTCTTTTGATATTCCTCCTGCATTCTTCTAACAATGAATATCGCATCCACTGTTCCTTTTCCTGGCATAAATCCAAACTGCATTTCATTCAAATTGACTAGTGTTCGTATTCACCTCTCTAGTACCCTTTCAACAATTTTCATGGCATGTTCTAGCAGTTTTACTCTTCTGTATGATCCACAGCTCATCACATCACCCTTTCCTTTAAAGATAGGTACAATCACACTTGTTTTCTACTCATCAGGCATTCCTCTACCATCCAATACACGCTGGCATAGTTCCATCATCACTTTAACCCCGATTTCACCACTTGCAACTATCATCTCCACACTTACTTCAGATGTTCCAGTTGCCTTTCCTGATTTCATACTTTGAATTGCTTCCACAATTTCATCACGAACCACTTTTTCCACTGGTCCTTCTACTAAATCAGCTTCCACCATGCAGCCCCATTTGTTCTCTTCATTCATGACCTTTCCCATGTGTTCCTTCCAAATGTTTGCCCTATCTTCTTCAATAAAACCCAACCGTCCATCTCCTCCTCTCAAACACCTTCCTCCTTCCCTTCCTTTTTCATTCTTCTAAGGAAGTAGAAAACACTATTAGAATTCTGATATAAATTATTCAATTCCTGATTAGCTTCCATTCTCATAGCTCTAGCCACAATTTTTCTTGTTTGACTTCTTATACGTTTGTATTGAGTTCTATTTCGTTCTGATGGGAATCTGCACAGCCCTTTAAATGCCGCCTTCTTTCTTGTTATGGTATCCTTGACCTCTTCATTCCACCACCACATGTCTCCTTGATCTCTCCTAGACTTCTTCTTCCCACACAGTTCGTCACATGCCTTTAAAACACCATCCCTAAAAGTTTTCCACAAATCAGGCGCATCTGTACTCACAAGTTCTTTTACTCTTTTTTCAAATCTCACTCTTGTTTGGTTTTCATTCAACTTCCAAATCTTTCTTCTTATGACCCGTTATAATATGAGGGAGAAAACCTCCATTAACTTATAATTACCGTATTTTCCGGACTATAAGGTGCATGAAAAATCTTTAAATTTTGTCTAAAATTGAGTGTGCGCCTTATAGTCTGGTGCGCCTAATGTATGGATCAGGTTCGGCTTTATGATCATGCTCTGAACCAATTTTATGTTGTAAATGGCGCTATATATTTATAAACTGCTAATTGTTATTTACAGCATAACTATAAGACCTACCGTACCCGTGTTTGCTTTCCAAGATTGCCGTTCACTGCATTTAAAACCACAATTGTTTTGCAAACAGGCCGTCGTGTTACGCAATAAGCTTCTCAGCAAAACACAATGCGCTTGCAATTACCTACTGTAAGGCGCGGTATTCAAAAAGCAAATAATTTTGAGTATTCAATGTTTGTTTGTTTGATTGATTGTTTCTTTTGAATAAAATATTGTACATTGAGTATTGCTTCATTTAGTTCGTCTTATAACCCAGTGCGCCTTATAGTCCGGTGCGCCTTATCTATGAAAATAAAATCGTTTGAAGCCAATTTTTTATACTGCGCCTTATATACCAGTGCGCCTTATAGTCCGGAAAATACGGTACCACTGTATATGGCTTATGAACAGAGGTGGGCAACACTGATTGACAGTACTAGTACCAAATCACTTTTCAAGTGCAGTTAGTAAGGCATAAAATGTGATATTCAAAAACAGTGCCAAATTCTTTTATCATAATAATATTGGCACTTTTGTTTTAACAGGCTAGCAATTTCCACTCCCAGATCTACAAACATAACTAAAGATTACTAAAACTGCTCCAAGCTATGCCATAGCACTACAGTGCTGTGCAAATTAATTTGAATGAGACAAATATTTGTTAAAATAAGGTTTTATTTAAAAAGTCACAGGAATTACTTGACAAACGATACTTTTAATATGAAATATGACCACCCTTTGCCTTTATGAGCATTTTCACACGTTTTGGCATAGAATCAACCAATGTGGAACACATTTTGACAACTTCATCATCATGGTACCAGGTCCTAATAATGGCAGAAATCAGCTTCTGTACAGTTGAACAGTCGGTTTTCTCAATCCTGCGTTTAATTATTGCCCACAGATTCTCAATTGGATTGAGATCAGGCAAGTTTCCCGGCCAATCAAGAATGGTTACATCCTTCTCTTCAAAGAATGTGTGCATTTTTTTGGAAGTATGGCACATAGCTAGATTCTGCAGGAAAATCCAATCACCATCAGCAAAGTCTCTTTCCAGCACAGAAAGCAAATGAGACTGCAATGTTGCTTTGTATTTGTCACTGTTCATTATACCTTCAATAATAATCAGGGGTCATAAACCTTTAACAGTAAAACTACCCCAAAACATCTTCTTAGGGGGATGCTTTGGGGTTTGTTGAATGTGTTCAGACCAAATACACTCTCCTTTGCTTCGTCTCACCACTGCTGATTTGTGCCCATGCACCTAAAAATGCAATTCATCAGAAAATATCACCTTTCTCCATTCACCTTTTGTCCATCCAGCATGATTACTTGCCCAGCTCAGGCGTTTTTTCTTCATTGCCTTAGTCAACGATTGTTTATGTAGAGGTCTTCTTGCTGTTCTACCCACTTCAAGGAGCCTCTGTTGGACTGTGGAAGAAGCAACATTTACACCAGCTAAGGCTAGGTCCCTCTGAAGATCTTTACTTGTTTTCTTCAGATTTCTTATCATTACCTTGGCATTCTGCACTGTTGCCTTGCACTTTCTTCCACATCTTCAATGTCGTAATGTTCGTGGTTCACCAGTGTCCTTAGCTCTCTTTATGATGTCACCCACAGTTGACTCTGGGATAGCCAGCTTGTCAGAAATATTCTTACACTCAAACCAGTATGTTTTCTCAGAGCAATAATGCTTGCATGCTTCTTTGGTGTAACATCCATAATGTCATTAAAGTCTACCACTCACAGAAAAATATTTCAAAACATACAAACGCAACCCTTTATAAAAATATGCTCAAAGGTTAAATTTTTAAACAGCAATCCCAGCCCTGCAGAAAAATATTGCTTTTAGTTTGGTGTTTTAGAACAGCAAGCAAAGTAAACAGTGTAGTGGTGACACTTGTGATGTGTGATATGGTTGACAAAACACAGCTGGTGGTTGCCATACGCTATTTGTACTCTTTACCTCAAAGAAATCGATATGAAATTAAGAGTTAGTGGAAAATTACAAAAAATGCAAAAAGATCACTGCTGTCCGAACTAACTTGCACAGCACTGTACTGCGAAAATAACAGAATAGAGAACACATGCAAGATGGTTGTTACACAAGTCTTTTACCGGTACTACAAAAAATAATTGATTGCAATGCATCAACGTTGCCCCTTTTTTATTTGGATTGTGTATAGTACATCAAATTTTATCACAGTGACTGTCAAAACAGCCAATTACCAGCGATTATATAACAGCAAATGCAAAAAACTGAACTTTTTTGAAGTGCGATTCTAACCAATGGGTTTCAAAATCTTCATTTTCTTGATACTCATTTTAACCACAACTGTAAAAAATGTTGCAAAATTGTCTTTATTAAAGTTTTTGCTTTCACCTTAGCTTCAGATATTAAAGATGAATTTATTATGTTATCTGTGGATGAAGAAAAGTTGGCACCATGTGTTTTATGGTACTACAGAAACATGTCATCCTTTCTATTATTATTTACTACAGCTTTGAAACGTGATTTATCTCTTCATTGCAAAACTTTAAATCAAATCTTACCAGGAAGAGATTCAACACAACATACTAAAAAGTATATGGCAATCAATAACCAAATTAAAACTGTGTAACATTAGTTTTCTACATTTCATGCTTTTTAAGTTAATAAGATCACTGTTTCAGCAGTCGGTAGTTTGACAAAAGTAAATATGAATTTGCTGATTAGACAGTTGCTATTCCACCCATACCCCTTTCAACTGATAAAAATTGATGTACTGACATCAAGTACAATTTAAGCGAAGCTGTAGTTTTTAATATAGCTACTCTAACTATCCAGTTGAGTAGTGTAGATCTTGGCCTCTCTGTGGAGAATCAAAAATGATGCACAATTTCTGAATAAACAACTCAACAAATGGCCACCCTGTAACGATCAGATCGCACACCAGCAGGTCCAATGCCTTCTGGTATGGCAGTTAAAAAATGCTACTGTTTGAGCACAAGTAAGGGGTATTAGTTTACTGTTGAAGGTACTGATGCCCACCTACACTTATAATCAGAGCTTCCATCAAAACTGGGAATCAAAGATAAGGACAAATGGAGAAAAGTTTTTCGTAATATCTTTGAAATATCATTCAAAATTTTTAATCATATGTAGGCGTTTATGAATACATATTAAGTTGAAGAACTTTTTTGAAAGTCTCAAAATCATTTGCCAAGTATCTCCAGGAAACTAGTCTAACTGAAAAGCAAAACTTCAATGCTAAATTTTAAGTTAGAATGAGACAAAACAAGTTTACATCAACAATTGTTGCATGTTGCTGAAAATTAAGACAAAATAAGAACAGTTCTTAGAGATCAGAATTACATTATTTACATTGACATAGTCTTTCATAATAAGGACAAATTTTAGAAATCAGACAGCACAGAAACCCTGATTACACTTAACCTATATAATACAGTATGAGAAATCAATGACTGAAAACTTTTAATTAATTTCGTGTCCAATCTACTATCAGGCAACAATCATAAAACAAGAAAACTGCAGGGGCCTCACAAAAGCATGCAGTGTAGTGTACCTGTTGATTCAACAAAAGATGGAATTTCCTTGTATGGTACCACAGTCTGGTTGGTAACTTGGTCTGCAATACCGCTTAATCCTGATCCACAAATAATACCAATTTTAGGAGTGCTTGTTAACTTTGCTTTTATAAAATTGGCAGACTGTTTAACTTTTTCAGAGCTGTAAGCATCATTTTGACTGCAAGAAAAAAAATTACAACGTATTTATAAATTAATAAAAAATGGCAACAACAATATTGACTACTGCAAGATATCTTTATCTTTTGTTGACAAGAAAACACTTTTCAATTCATGGTTCTATTAGAGTTCTATATCACAAGAACTGTTATCAAGCTGTCAAAAATGCAACACAAAATACCAACGACAAAGATTTCATATTAACATTAAATTTTTAATCACATTGCTTGCAACAACAGCAAGTTATCTAGTGTGACACTATATATCAAACATCAGATTTATTGTTGTTGGTCTGCAGGATAAAGTGCTCACTGCATTACATTGCATGTAGCATGCAAAAGCAAGAATGTTGTTTGCTTTAAAGCTCATGCTTTAAGTTAAAACTATGGATTGCATCAACTGCAAGACATTTACAGGTGCCTATTGACTACTAACAAGCAATGCAATTTTTGCAGTCCCTAGAACTATTGCTTTATCTGGTGCATGATAAATTAAATTAGTTCACGATATCACACTGAATTATCTTCCGATCATATATGACTGTAGGCCCACATAAATGATAACTTACTTTTCATTGACACTCATGATGCTGAACAAAAATTAATTGCACAATAATACTGACCAAGTAAATTTTAGCTACGTCTGTCAAAGTATAGTTTTATGTTAACTTTTACCACACATCACAAAAGTGTTTTTAGCAAGATCATTCACTACCTATTTCAATAACTTATTGACCTCAGGAATGGACAAACATTCTCCAAATATGATGTTCAGCCACGCTTGTCAGTATTTGGTAGTGGAACACCTGCTTTTGCTGACTCTTTGGTCAGGCAGGCTCACCCAATAGCATTTGCACATGTAATCATGCTTCAAAATAATATGCAAAACAAAATCTAAAATAAATTTGAATAGAGATTAATGCAATCGTTGCTGCTAAATTGCATTGGTCAGTTGTGAAAGTTATGGCTTTAACCTCGTTAAAATTGCCTCTCTCAAGAGTGTCAACAATATTGATTAAGTTTCTCTTTTTAAACAAAATTTCAAAGCAGTTGTACATTGGAAGACCTTGTAATAGTTCCAATAAAGGGCTGTGATCCGATTTAAATAGAGGATGGAGAACAGGACTTGATCTGACCGATCCATTCTGCTGTACACAAAGCAAACTGTTCCTGTCACTGCTGGAAGAATCAGGTTTCTTTTACTTAATTTCCAATCAGCAAATTTTTAGCACAACCAAAGGACACAGCATCTAGGCCCATATTAATACACTAGTAGACAGGTTTTATCCTTATCATATTCGGACACTTTTTAGATAACCATCCATAATGACTAACACATTTTTATTTTTTCACTAAACGTTGATTCTCAATGCAAAAAATAAGTCAAGGATGCACTTGAAATAGACCAGGAAGCAGCCTATAATCAAATAATTGTTTTTTTAATAAAGCAGGTTTCTGAAGCCAGTTCAAGTGCAGAAATGTCTCAAAATTATGAGATGAAAAAACACAAAAAATTGATGACCTGAACTATGCATAATCTGCCTGTGGCAAGAATCACTTGATCACCCCAAATAAAATCCACAACTGCAGATACAATCAGTAGCCTACTAAGGGGAGATGTGAAACCTTTAGGCCATGCTTGGTGGATGGCTCCTCATTAAAAGTTTAACAATAAAAATCACATGAAATTTTTTGAAAAATGTTTTGAAAACTCTGTTTCTTTTGTTTAATCTAGGAAAGCACATTTGGGTATTGAACATGGTTCAAAAGTTCCACATCTCCCTATGCATTGCTAGATTACCTTTCATAAAAATCAATAATTTGGAAACACATAATCCAGCATGAGGCATACTGGTACAGTATCAAATATATTATTAAATCACGCTACTACTTCTTTGCAAAGATTTCACAATCCAAATTGTGCAAAATTAACTAGTATAGTGCATTGAATGAATATCCAAGTGCAAAATTCAACATTTATTAGACATAATGCAATCACCAACATAAAGCTCCACAATGTCAAACACGTAATATCTAAGCTGTAGTATGTATCTTAAAATTGTCCTGTATAAAATTAAACCCTCACAGCCACAGCAATGGAAAATTCAAACTACAAGATCACACCATCATCACAAACTATACATTTATCTGAAGGTAAAAAAACATCATTTCAAACTTTAATTAAGCCAAATTTTATTCTTGTGATGAACAACAAAGAAAAAAGGCAAGCGTTCTGCCCCTTATCAATTTACTAATAAAACATGGTTGCTAGTTGCTTGGTATCAATTTTTAGGTGATCTCCCATTAAAAGGGTTCTTACCTCCAGCATCATGCTAAGGTAGTAGTAGTAGTTCAGTTTTTATCCGGTGTTGTCCCCTTAGCAAAGATAGCTGGATTCACTCCATTCCTTCTGCAATGCTTGCACTCCGTCTCTCCACTGCAGACGGAGTGGAGAGGAGATTCATCTCCTCCACTTGCTTCTTCCAAGTCTTCTTTGGTTATCCTTGCTTTCTGTTGCCACTCACTTCAAGATTCATCGCCACCCTCAAAACACTATCATCATCCCTCCTCAGCACATGTCCATACCATCTAACTCCATTTGCTGTTGCTAACTGGTCTATAGTTTTCTTCAACCCCAACATGTCCATCTGTTCTTCAGTCATCTTTCTGTTGACAACTTTCTGACTGCACATGGCTCTTACCATAGCTCTCTCCGTTCTCCTTAAAATTGCTTTTTCATTTTCTTTTAACCGTTCCTTGGCAGAAACGAGTATACTCGTTTTCACCAAATGTTCCGTTTTCAGTCGGCAATGAGTATACTCGTCTAAAACTTAACCTTCAAAAACCAGGCAAAGACGCATATACTCATCAATTCTGAGTCTTTCTAAGCCATTCTACATGTGAAACGAGTATTCTTGTCAAATAGTACACCTGGCAGAGGCAATGAGGTGAAGCTGTGGGATTTCAAGGACACTCTTACTAGACTTGCTCTGGCAACCACTGTTGTCGCGAGTGTGTTTTTTTTCATCCACATTACCACTCATTTTTTTGTACCCTTTTCAAATAATTCACAACCCAAATGTCTAGTTCTGAGGAAGATAGCGAATATGAACCTTTCCTCATAAGCTTGAATACTTTTAATGACACTGCCAGTTCATCAGACAATGACTATTTCTCGACAAGTGAGGAGGAGGGAAGTAAGGGGAGAGCTTGGAGAAGCCTAGAATTGTATAAAGGGACAGGGCCCTTTACATAAAAAGTTGTAAAAGTATAAAGGGTATTTTCAAAATAAAAAGTTAACCACAAAAATGGGGAAAAACAATAATTCCAAGCTGTTTTCATAATCAGCAGGAAAAATACTATATAGAACTAAAAGAAAAAAATTAGTCTGAAAAAGAAATGCTGTTAACTAAAAAATTGTTGGGAAAGGAGCTACATACCATGCCTCACTTCCATGCAGTATTGCTGATCTCATGCAACAACGATAAACTTTATCTTTCATCTTTAGAAGAAACCTGTTTCCAAGCAATTACTCTCCAGTTTGACATCTGCCATGTTCTACCTTCTCAAAAAGCAAAAACCCAATCATAATAATTTAATTTGTGTGTGGCACAGTTAGATACTTGGTGCTTGCCAACAAATCCCAGCTCAAAGCTGAAAGGAATTTGAACCAAAACTTTTATTAACGAAATCACTTACAAAATGGCGATTTCAACTGCTTGCCAAATCACAAGTAGCATTTGGATTCCATTATATCTGGACATTTAAAGGGAATATTTATTGTTTCTTTGAAGGCAAGAGCCTTTATAATGACTTTGGAGATATTGCAAGGATTAGATTACCATATTGAATCCCACAACTTGCTTTCTATTAGCTCTTTTGTATGTTGTTAAGTGTTAACCACACCTCATGACTCTATACCAAAAAACTTGTTTTTTTTGAAACTTTAAGTGATTTTTTTTCGTTTTCTTTTCAACCTTGTATATCTGTAACGTCTCAAAATGCATTATTTAATGAAAACAGTCAAAAATCTAGTTTTGAGAACACAAGCAACAACTTTACATTAATGGTACCTAAAAACTTCAATAAGTAAACCCTAACCCATTCTGCTGATAGCTTTAATTTAATATTTAGTGACAGTGATCAGAGATGTAAAAACAGCAGTAGACTTGGACTTTGAGGCTTTAATTAGTACTAGCCAATTCATAGACTTTTCTAAACTGGATGACTTTGTAATTGATGAGATACCCAAAGGTAAATTATTGGCCTTGGAACTAAACATGAGACCACTAGTAAATAATGCGAATTTTAGCAAGTTAGACGCACCATTATCATTTATAACATACAAACCAGACATTATATCTGTTTTAAAAACTTGAATAACCCCTTTAAGCTCAGGTCCTTTCTTAAGTCTACCATGCTACAAGTTCATTTACAACTCTAGGTTTCATTTCAAAAGAGGAGGAATAGCATTCTATGTCAAAGACACAATTAGGTTTCATGTTTTGACTGAACTCACCACTATGCATGAAAAGTTATTTGAATCTATTTTTATTAAATTAGAGGTGAGAAATGAAAGTATTATCTGTGAAACAATCTTTAGGTCTCCTTCACATGACACTGGATTAAATCAAATTTTTACTGACAACTTAAAAGAAATTCTTGAATCTATAAAGACCAACCACAAATGCTTTATATTTGGTAATGTTAATTACAACCTTCTTCAACATGATAATAACATGGTTAATGATTTACTGGGCAGTATGTCAGATAGCTTGATTTATTCATTGATAAACAAACCTACTCGCATTACAAATACCTGTGCAACTATTTTTAATCATGTGAGAACAAATTTACATTCTAATGACATCAAAGCAGGAGTGCTCCTCCATCCTATTTCCGACCACTTTCCTGAACCTACTCCTTATTACACAAATCAAATAAAGCCTAAGCTAGACAACAAAATCAGAATTTTTGATCAACTAAACATTGAAAAATTTCAATAATTAGAAAAAATAGATAGGGATTTGATTTTGTAAGAAACTGATCCCAATACAGCCTTTTGTATGTTTATTAATAAATACACTTCTATCTTTCATCACTGTTTCCCTCTGGTAAAAAAAACTGGTTTGATGATGATTAGCTAAAACAAATAAAAGAAAAAGACAAGTTATTTAAAAAATATTTTGCCAAAAAGAGTATCATAGCCAAAGAAAATACAAAGAAGCTAGAAATAAATATTTTATAGCATTCCAGAAAAAAAAAGCTTTCTTTGCATTAATTCCAGAAAAACCAAAACACAATGTAAAAAAACATGGCAGACTATTAACACTCTTTTAAGAAAAACTAAAAATCATAGCTGCACTTCCTTAAGTATTCATGGAGAATTATCTACTGATGACGAAGAAATAGCTGATTACTTCAATAAACACTCTGCAAGAATTGGTAGTGACCTAAGAAAAAATACAAACCACAGTCATCCTAAATTTGATGATTATCTTGATTCATCTTACCTGTACTGTATGTCTATAAATCCCACTTGTGTTTTTGAAATTAAAAGTATCTTATCTGGCATGCAATCAAAAAACAGTTGTGGCTTAGATGAAATCCCAATGTCAATTCTTTAATTATCACCAGATAATATGATGTTAATACTATGCCATATTTTTAATCTTTCATTGGGACAAGGTAAATTTATTAATGACTTCAAAAAAGCTAAAGCAATTCCACTGCACAAAAATAGGATTCAAAACTGATTTGAAAAAACTATTGACCAATCAGTTTACTACCTGTAATACCCAAAATGTTGCAAAGAATTGTCAACAAAAGGGCAAGGACAATTCCTTGCAAAATTTTGGACATTGCAGGTAGTAAACTGATTGGTATTCATTTATAAACGAAGCAGATTTTTTCCATCAACATCAATTTGGTTTTAGAAAAAAACACTCTACAAACAATGCTCTCACAGTTATGATAGAAAATGTTACAAAAGCATTTGAAGAAAAAAACATATACGAGGTCTGTTCAAAAAGTATCCAACATTTTTGTATAAAGCACACAACACAACGAATTTTGCAAGTTTTATTCATCTCCTTCAAAGTATTCCCTTGGCGGTACACACACTTTTCCCAGCGCTTCTGCCACTTCCTAAAACACCTCCTAAACTCCTCCTCCGGAATGCTCCCAAGCTTGTCCGTCGATTTTTTCATAATGTCTTCTCTTGATTGAAATCGCCTCCCTTTCAAAATTGTTTTTAGCTTGGGGAACAGCCAGAAGTCACACGGTGCCAAGTCGGGAGAGTAAGGAGTCTGTCTAACAAGTGGCATGCTGTTTTTGGCTAGAAATGCATGGATCACATGTGCAGAATGAGCGGGGGCATTGTCATGGTGGAGCTGAAAACTCTTTGCTGCCCACATGTCGGGCCGCTTTCTTCGCACAGCTTCACGAAGGTGACGTAGAACCTGCAGGTAGTACTCTTGTCAATTGTCTGGCCTTCTGGTGCGTATTTGTGATGCCACAGGAATAAAAAAAACAGGTCAGCATCACTTTCACATTGTTGCGAACTTGCAGAGCTTTTTTTGGCCGTGGTGATTCCAGATGCTTTCATTGTGAGGATTGAAACTTGTTTTCTGGGTCATAACCATGAACCCAGGTCTCATCACCAGTGATGATGGTCTCAATAAATTCTGGGTCATGATTTACAAGATCGAGCATGTCCTCAGAAATTTCCTTCCGAAGTTCCTTCTGTTGCTCTGGCAGCAGCTTTGGGACAAATTTAGCAGACACTTTCCGCAGGTTCAAATCCTCAGTTAGGATGGAATGAACTGAGCTGGTGCTTATTCCCACTTCTGCAACAATTTCTTGTATTGTTAAGTGACGATCCTCCAACACTTTTTCATGAACTTGATCCATCACCTCCTCCTTTCGGCTTGTGGATGGTTTTCCCGAGCGGGGATCACTCTCCACTGATGCACGACCATCTTTAAAGTGTTTAAACCATTGCTTTATCTGAGTTGGGCTAAGGCCTCATTCCCAAAACCTTGTTGAATCTTTCAAATTGTTTCAACTTGAGTATCACCAAGTTTTTGACAAAACTTGATGCAATACCTCTGTTCGATGTGTTCTGTCATTGAAATGAAATTCGCTGAAAAATCAAAAAATCGACAAACACGTGCCACTCGCCTGCACTAAATGCTTTACAGAGAAAGAAATGAATGATAAATTGGCTCCAAACACTTTACGATTATGCATGAATGCGTGTGTGTGCAGCCACGCTTTGCATGGGCAATTCATTCATACCTTGTTGGCGAGAGAGAAAAAGGTTGAATACTTTTTGAACAGACCTTGTATATTGGGTGTTTTTTGATCTCTCAAAGGCTTTTGACATAATTGATCATAAATCTTACTTCACAAATTATATCACTATGGCGTTAGGAAATTACCATAAGAATAGTTTAAAAATCATATAGGTAATTGATCTTTAAAAACCAAATTAATGGGAAACTTTCATCTTTTACATTGATTAATTAGGACATCCTGCAAGGGTCAAGTCTTTGTCCATTACTATTCTTGATATATGTGAATGATCTTCTGAAATGTCTTAATTCTGGTCAAGCTATTAAGTTTGCTGACAATACAAACTTATCCTTTAATAGTATTTCATAAATTGAACTATTTAAAAAGGCAAATGAGGAATTGCATGAAGTTGATTCCTGGCTTACTTTAAAAACAAAAAAAAATAAGGTCATAACTTTTAAAACTCATAATGGCCCTCTAGTCCCACCCAATGTTGAAATCAAGCTAAACGGCATTGCAATGGACAAGGTAACATCTGTTAGATTTTGAAGTGTAACAGTTCACAAGCATTTAACCTGGAAATCTCACATGGAATTGTTGTGGAAAAAAATTACAGAGCAGGTCATGGCATAATACAAAAAGTAAAACCTTATCTTAACCAAAAACACTTCAATCGCTCTATTATAGCATGATTCAAAGACACTTTCAATACTGTATTTCTTCCAAGTGTTTCAACAACAAAACACTGATTCACAGACTCCAAAACACAACAAATAAAGTAACTGGATTAGCATTTAGTGCCAAAAAAGAATATGACATAAATGCATTTATGAAAAAGCACAACAATGAAACAATAGAACAAACTGCTCAATTAGAGATAATTAAATTTATACCCCAGTATTTTAATAACATGCTATCAGATACATTTAATAACATCTTTTAGCACGACTATCAAAACTGCAATACTAGTAGGTCAGGGTTGAGAACAAAGATATTTCCTAAATTTTGCAGAATTAAACCTACCCAGCCATTATTTAAATACAAAGGTCCTGTGCAATGAAATAATCTTTCTCCAGCATTAAGAGAAATAAAATCTTTTATCAACCAGTCAAGGTAATTCTTTATTACCTCATGAACATTTAATCCACTTAAAAATTACATTTAGTAAATGAAACTGTTTTTTAATACAGTCAACTTCGGATATAAGAGATTCAGATATAAGGGATTTTCACTTATAGGGGACTACGCAAAAGGTCCCAAATGATTTTCAATATAAACTAATAAGTCGGTTATAAGAGAATTTGGTTATAAGAGACTGATTAAGCTGGTCCCGGCAGATCTCTTACATCCGAAGTTGACTGTACAGGTTTTTGCAGTGCTTTGGTTTCTGTGTCCTTTTTTCTGCTTTCAGGTGGAACCTTGGAAGGTTGTGACAGTGAAATGAGAACAGCCAATCATGAACGATTAATTTATAAAGAAGATTAAACAACTAAAACTTCATTGCTGCATATCAGTTTAGGACAATAAGTTATTTTCATCTTTTAAGGTCACTCTGCATCAAATTAATCATTAATTGAGTTGTTAAATTTTATGGAACTAATCTAACTGATGATACCACACCAGTACTACCAACCCACAATAACTTATTTTTTTATAATAGCTAAAATTAAAAATGCTTTATTTAGTCCTTAGTGTGTGACTTAAAACTACAACCAGCAACAGGGTTTGTATCCTTTGAGACATAAAGGAGCTGTCTCTTTTATTTGGCTACTACTTTACAGGTGTGATGGCCATGCCATTATCTTCAAATTTAAACAAAATTCTTTTCATGTGCATGTATTAATGTATATTGTTTTGCCATTGTCTTTTTTTTTTTTTTTTTGTCCACTGCAGTCAAATTTATTTTCTATGTATGCTGATTTGGGAAAAAGTAAAATAAAATGATTGATTGAATGTCTTTGAGCACTTTGTTGCATAGAGAACTATATTTTTGTAGACACTGATTTGAATGGAAATAATACTGAAATATTCAAATATGTAATAATATTCTTTATAAGTAATATCGCAATAAAACTTGCTATAATGAGCCAGCAACATAACAGAAAATTGAAGGCTAAACTGGACCAATCTATGAAACATGGAACAACGAAACCTTCAAAAAGCTATAAAGAGCATTTAAAAAGAATGCATTCAAGAAAGAAATTACAACAAAACTAGAAAGATGGCATTTGAAGCAAAAAATTTGGCTAACAATATGTAATTTGTTGAAAAGTTACCAACAAACTAGGTGGAATAATCCTGAATGATCAATCTTTCTTTAATATAATCTCTGATAAAGTCAGCATAGAGCACAACCAAGAATTAGAGAAAATTTAACCAGAAAGTAATGGATTAAATATTGAAATTGAAAAAGTCAACAATATAGCTGACAAAACAGTCAAATATTTCATGGTATGACTCCACAACAACCAAATAAAAATACAGGTAATATAATTAAAGACCTTGTCCACAGTACATTGGGCATATCAATTCTGGACAGTGACTGCAGTCACAGACTCAATAAACATGAAGCCATTACCTTAAAGTTTGCATGGCACAATCTGAAAAATGAAATATACATGAACAAAAAAAAACGTTAAGGGAACCTAGATAGTAAGTTCTAGATAACTACTTATCACATGAAAGGTTAGAATGCACAAAACAATTAAAAAATTATAAAGTTCGAGAGAAATTGAAGGATACTGGACAATTGCCACATGCATCAACTACATCAAGGCAACAAAGCCACATAAAAAACTGCAGGTGACTGATATACGTAATTTTAGCCTTTATATATGCAGTTAATTTTCAGTGAAATTACGTGGTTATTAACTCTTTTGCTACCACATGAAAAACGAAAAAAAATTTCCATAAGATGGCAGTGCGAAAAACTGTCACAATTAATCATAATTATATATCCCAAGTGTGCTTGAAATTATTACTCATCTGTTTACTTCTGCATCAAGTGTTATATATCATTGAAATCTCCATTTCTTGAAGATTCCAAATATAAAAAAAATTTTTTGAGAACGCAAATTATCCCCCCAATAGGTGGTGAATAGTCTTCGAAATTAAAGTACCCTTACTTCAAAGATCACTACAGATCATATTTTTTACCAATTTTTTTAGAAATGGTCGCTAAATGATGCTAAGGAAATAAGCTTTCAAGGTATATCAGTCAAAACTTACCTAAAAGCCTAGGTTTTCTACAATTTTCAACTTTCTGAAGCCCATGACCTTTTTTTGACTGATACTAAATTTTGTTAGTTAAATTTACTAAATTTTGTTAGTTAAATTTGAAAAGGCAATTTCTTCAAGATTCAGAAAATATCAAGTTTAAATAAAATATGTTGTCACTAACAATGAAACAGAAGTTTTTTCACACCCCTCCCATTTGTTGAGAAACAAAGGGGATACAGCAAACTTTGATTTAGAGAAGCCAAACTTTTGCTAGCTTTTAAACTTGTATTTTAGTTTCTGTCTCCTTGGAAACTTGATACAAAACGACGACTCTAGTGGTGAAATATTTGCAATTTATTTTATCTTTCTATAGGGTGAAGAATACACTAAGTCAATGAATTTTGGGGGGCTTTGAACTGACATGATGTACAGTACTCATTTTTGATCAGTAAATATCATATACTGCTTAGCCTAAACTATTTAAAATTATATATTGCCGAAAAGAAAATTTCCTAAGCTTTAGAATGAGACCGGTATTTAGCAACATATCATAATTTCTAAAAACTAAATCTACTTTTTTCTACTTACCATACAAATTTTTTTGGGGGTTTTTAGACCCCTAAAAAATTTTAAAATTCTAATAGGTATTTTTTTTTGTTATTGCTTGAAATTTTGTCAAATGATGCCACAAAAGAGTAGTTTTCATACTGTGTTAATCACAGAGTTTGCTTTCCTGGATGTTGGATGTGAAGATCTGTGGATATAACTTTTGTTGCCACAAATAATATGTATTATAGGAGGAATCTACTGCCACTTAAACTGCAATATTACCCCATTCCTTGACAAATTTGAGTTAATTATCTTTAATTTAAATAAAAGTAAAAATTACTAATATGTTTGTGGTGACTTCAACAATGATCTGCTTAGTGATCAAAATAAAAAAATTATTTTTGTAAATGCACTTCTCTTCTAGGTTGCAAACAAGTCATCAAAAACGCAACTTTCACGAAATCCAATTCATCATCTTTGCTTGACCATTTTATAGTAGCAATAAAGCAAACGAAATATTTTCTCACATACAATTGAACAATATCTCTGATCTCCATTATTAAAGATTTGATGCCTGTCAAAAAGAAATCAACATTGTGTTCACATGTCACCAAATAATTTAATTCTAAAAACTTTATAATAGATCTTGATCACTGCATGGCTGAAATCGAAAAAAATTGAAAACTAGATGAGGATTAACAAACCTACAATTAATTATACCAAAACAAACTTCATGATTCTAACTCGAAAAAAAATACGTTTATCATACATTTAAAATAAAAATTGGCCAAAATACCATTAATCAGGTCAGCGAAGCTAAATATCTAGGTGTGATTATAGACAATACACTGTTATGAAAATCGCATGTTAGCTGCTTAATCTTTGGAATATCTAATTCTAAAAGATCATGGACAATTTGTAAACTCAAGAAGTATGTAAATGGAAAAACCTTAATCATGTTATATTATACTCTAAGAGTTCCCTCATCTACAGTAATGTATTTCATTATGGGGCAGTGCTCCCAAATCTACTCTAAAACCACTTTATGATCTCCAAAAAACAGATTATTTGATTGATAACTACTAGTGATTTTTAATTACCATTTACTCCACTGTTTAAAAAACAAAGTTTACTCAAATTAGATGATTATACACTACAAATCGCTATTAGAATGCATAAGATCAGTAGTAACATTGTAAATGCCAGGTCGATGACCAACTTAAAAAATTTACATAATCATTAAACTAGATCATCAACCAAATCAAATTTCTTTATTTATTCTGTCAAATCTAATTTGGGTAAATCCAGTGATAACTTTGCAGCAAGCCAAATATGGTATGAGGTATTCAATGCTATAAAGAAGAGGTGTCTAATTGGTGGCCTGCAGGCCAAATGTGGCCCACAACGTAATATTTTGTGGCACAGTGCAATGCCTAACCTCCAAGTTTGGTCTTTGAAAAATTGTTCTCCAAAAGAAAAAAATCTTTTAAGTTGAAATTACGTGAAAGTAGCCATGAAGTAATGGTTGACAACTGCTATAAGTCGCGAGTGGCATTACAGGTTATGGCAAGAGAGGTAATAACTTTTTTGGGGAGATCAGCACCATTTTGGGCTACATCACACAATTTCTGGAGGCCATTGCTAGAAGAAGTGGTGATCTCCAGATAATGCCGTGGCTGTTGTGCTGCAAAATTTGATCAACTGGTTTCCTGTGGCAGGGGGCAAAAAAGTTTGGGGACCACTGATATACAGTCTTGCCTGCTTAAATGTTTTTTCAACAGTCTGGCCCGCATAAAATCCAGGTATGTAAATGTGCCACCCAACACTGTGAATGAGTTTGACACCCCGGTTACAAAGGATTAATCCAAAATCAGTTTAAAAAAAGCATATAAAAAAATTTTATTCCAACAATACTCTATAAACAATCATTGTGTCATAAATGTTAAATTTTGAACCTATTGGATTACATTTACAAAAATTGAATACTTGCATGACTTTACCGTACACAACCTCCACTATTTTTGCTTTCCTTTGTAATTTGCTTCATTATGTGTGTTTTGAAATTCCATTTGTCATGTATATATACTGCTTTTTTGCTTGGCATTTATTTGTTGTAATCTGTTGAGGTTGCAGGGACTTGAGGACTGAATTGTTTTTTTCACTGTCTCCTCGTCTAATGAGCTGTGTATATTTTTCAGCATTATCTTCTTTTTTTGCCTAATTAGCCAACGATCTTTGGCTTGGCTTTGTATATATCCATCTTTCTGCAATTTTCGTACTTCTACAATGCAATTGTTAGTTTTTGGGTATTTTTGAAATTCAGTTATTACTTATTTAAAATGAATTTCTACTTTTCCGTCATTTAGAAATTTCATTAGTCAATATGAATTTCTATAATTAAATATATCCAACTATCCGTATTTTGGTATTGTTGAATTGGGAACTTCATTAGCAATATGCAGCAGTGATATTGCCACAAAGCAGAACACTTGTGGCAGCAAACTTCTGTTGCACTTGCCACACAAGAAGTTAGTTGAAAAGTAAGCATGCCAAAAACTTTTTTGTAATCATATCTTTTATGCAAACTTCTACCAAATGAACAGATAACTGCAATCAAGTTAGCAGATTTGTTCTTTGCCAAGCTCACTACAGGTACTTGCAATTATAAGGGAAGTTTATTATGAGTCGTCATGGACCATTACGTCATGCCCAATAACCAATCACCAGTACTTGTTTATCAGTTTTTAATAGTCTTCTAGTTTCAACTGCCATTTTATAGTGCAATATAAGGTGTCATATCTAAACACCAGTGACCATGATGTGATATCACACATATTGCGATGTGACTGGTAGAAGTTAAGGCAGTATTGCTAATCCTGAACTTGACAGCAACCCAAATTCAACTCGTACTAAAAAATTAGGTGCTGTGATCGTGATATTTGCATAACATGTCAAGCTTCCAATGAAAAAATGTGTACTCCAACTAGAATAGTACCTAGCTATTACAACGAGACACACATCTGCTCAGTTTTGCTCGAGACTGCGCTAACATTGATTGTCAAAAAAAGTTATTTGAAGATAGCTTCTTTTACATTGCTTCTGCATTACCCAAGTCAACATATTCATAGGTTTATAAATTTTGCTTCTTTATTGATCAAAAAGCAATCGACAGCTTCTTTGAGATTACTACCAGTACACAGTAGAGAACTTTAGATTGACTGGTGGAAATCACGCTATTGCAAGTAATGACCTCAATTGGGAACATTAGTCTCGTGTTTTTGACATCTACTTGGTATAGTTCCCCAATAGGAGGCATTTTATGTCACATCTTTACTGCTACTTACTATTAGACTAGATTGTGTTATGCATTTAGACCTTTTTTATGTTTGGACTTGGGGAATGGATTAGTAATCATGACAACTAAGATCAAATCCATTAAAAAGTGCAATTCTTTTCTTTGAAACTAGAGTGCTAAACAACCTATAATACCGTATTTTCCACCTAATAAGCCGAATTTCAGGACCTTAATTTTGGACCTGATTTTTTTGGGTCGGCTTATTGGCTGATAAGCAAAATAATAATAAATAATAAGCAAAAAACCATCGTTTTCAGAGCTAAAAATTGGCCTCGGCTTATTAGGCAATTTGGCTTATTAACCAGAAAATAAGGTAGGTAAGGCAAGTTTTTTTTTTATTTTATAAATAGTCTAAATCACTTTTAGAGTTTATAGTAAGGGCATACTTTTTTGATAAATTTCTGGTTACTGGTGGCTGCTTAGTCAATCTAACATGAAAACTTGCTTAAATAAATTATAAAGAAATAAGGGCTCAGAAAAGTTTGCACAAGTGAGTATTTGTGTCACACATGTAAACAACACATCTCACATGCTGAATATCAAACAAAGTAAAGAAATTAAATCACAACTTTTTAAAGACATGCATGCACAAAATCTGCTACCATGCTCAAACAACAGAAAAAATAAAATACCAAATGGAAGTATTTGTTTGGATGGCATAAACTATGCTGAAAAGTTGTGTTTAACTTCTGCCAGTAGCTTCACTTTCAAAATAGCAGACAGATGCTTCATGACAAGCCCACTAGTTTTGAAGATAATACATTCAGTAAGTTAGACAAAGAAATTACAATTTTTGACAATTTCAACTACATAAGAAATTAAGCACAACAAAATGCATGTTGGTTGGCATCATTAAAAGCTATTGCTAATCAATTCACACACAGAAAAATGTCAAAATTGTTAATTGAAGAGCTCTTACAAGTTGAAAACACTGAAAGAACATCATTCAGTGAAAAGTCGGTTCGCTTCAAAAACAATCACATGTTTAAAATACAAAATAAGCATAATACAGCACAATGTTTATGAAAAAGTTTTTCTGAGGATAACATGTGACAGAAAGTGCTTTCCTGGGAGTAATCAGTAGCCAAACCCCACATTTCAAAATCAAAGCTAAACTTCAGATGATGGATCTTTTGTAAAGAGCCTCCTACAATCAGAAGATTTGGCAATTTCATCAGTGTTTGATGCAGCAAAAGAATATTCATTGTCTTTATTAACAATAAACGTGGCTTCATTGTTGTCACCTAAGTCTGGTAGGAACTATTTCCAAAAATGTTCCTTCATAGTCATCTTCTTCAGGATCATAGGTATCAATATGAATCACGTACTTCAAGCTGTGTGACTTTCCAGCAATCTGTAGAAGTGAAATAACTCATATAATTACCGTATTTATTCGAGTATAACACACACTCGTGTATAACGCGCACCCCTAATTTTCGATTAGAAATCGGTATAAAATTTTGTTTTACTTTTTTTCGATTCAGATCAAGTATTGTAAGCGACACACATGGTTGAACAAGTGCAGCCGTAGTAAAAATTATTTATTGACAACGTTAAGTACGTGTAAATCATAAACGCAATACCGAAATTAAATTTACAATATTTATTCAAAATCATTCAAAGTCCGATTCATCATCAGATATACCAAAGTATGGAATACCATTTCCTTAGCTAGCCCAGCCCTCGTATATAACGCGCACTCAGACTTTGAGTTTTTATTTTGGTAGAACATTTTGAGCGTTATACTCGAATAAATACGGTAACTCCATTGTCCAGTTAAAGGCCTTAGATTTAATGATTTCTAGTCACCTTTGACTTGCAATGCCTTCAAAAAAACATCAATAATGTAACAGTGGCATTTTATAATACCAACGTTATGCAAAAATAAAGCTTCTAGTACCAGAGTTTTCCACTTAATGTATCCTCCAGTTAACGTACCATGGGTATATTAACTGGAAACAGGTGTCAGTTAATGTACCATAGTACATTAATAGGTGCCAAGGTTTTGTTTTGTTTGAATGTCTACTAATAGGTTTTTGTTGCAAAAGCCATTGTAACAAAACAATCTTGGTTGCTGCATGATTAGTGCACAAAATGTTTGTGATAAAAACATGCATATGAGGTGTTTTAAGGGGCCATTATTCCAGCATTGTAACGTGATAAATTTTAGAGCAAACTTGTATTCTGCAAAATTTTTATCATAACTTCTTTTCAAAATGTTATCTAATCAATCAAAACGTAGAGATATTCTAGTAGAAATAAAGTTGGAAATAGTGAAGTGCTACAAAAGCGGTTAATATTTGTACCAACTAGTAAAGGAGACAGGTTTTCAGAGAAAGCAAATAAAGTACTGGGCAAGAAATGAAGACAGCTATATCTCCATAAGTAAAAAACAAAAATGTAAGAGGATTAGCGGCTCTGGCCCAAAAGCCAAATTTGACAAAGAGGAAAATCATCTGTTTGTCTGGTTCTGAGATGAAAGAGAGCACAAGCACCAAGTGAACTACAGTCAGCTGCAAGATAAGGCACAAGAAATTGCAGAAAAATTTCAAATTGTCAACTTTGTTGGCTCTAACAAGTGAATTTTTAATTTCTGTTGTTGTCACCATATTGGAAATCGCTGAATTACACATCAAGGGCAGCAGGATGGATGTACTGCAGAGGAAAAGCATGAAGTTGTAAGTGATTTTCTTGTTAGTTCTGCTCACAGCACAATTGGATATAATCTGATGCAAATCTACAATATGGACGAAATGCCATGTTATTTCGACATGGCTTCAGATCAGACATCTCATTTCAAGGGCAACAAATATGTTGATGGCATTGATACAGGCCATAGAAAATTGTGCTTCACAGTAACTCTGTGTTGTTGTGCAGATGGACAAATGGTAAAGAGTCTGATTGTATTCAAAGGACTTTAAACTGTCCCAAAACTGAATCTGCCAGCTGACGTCAAGGTTACAGTAAGCATGGGTGGTTCCATAAACAAATGTCTGATGGTGAAATGGATTCGAAGCTGCTTCACTCAGCATGGACCTTTTTTAGCGTGTAAACCATCAATACTCTACAGGACAGCATGGATCACATATTAAAGAGGAGGTTTTTGAGTCTCTCCGCTACGATTGTGCAACAAAAGTATTGCTGATTACTCCAAAAATGACATGTGTTCTGCAGCCATTGGACGTTTCACTCAATAGTTCTTTTAAGGCTGCTCTTCATCGAGGTTGGTTGGACTGGCTTATAAATGGTCTGAAAGAAATAACTGCAAAAGGATATTGTGGGCGACCATCATATCAGGCAGTGGTGGACATGGTGTTGAAGGCTGTGCACAGTCTTTTGCTGGAGAGTATCAGAAAGAGCTTTTAAGTGTGTGTGGTATTGCAGCAGAGATAGAAAAAGTCCCTGAGAATGAACTGAATGAGTGTCTGAAGCAGCTTTTGGTGGCTCCTGAAAATGCAGGAATGGTGCTGAATATTGAAGAAGCCAGCAGAGAAAACATTATAGAGGTGGAATCTCACAATAAGTCCAATGAAGAAGATGAACTGGATTTTATTCAGAATGGTGCAAGTGACATCACAGGAGAGTTTGAATGCTGATGACTATGACAACAGAGATGAATAAAACTTTTGAGCATTGATTGTTTTCATTGACGAATGTGCTATAATAAAAAAGCTTTTTGAATTTTGTTGATGAAAGTGTATAAAAAAATTGTTGGAATAGGCACTTAATGTGCATTTCCACCTAATGTGCCATGGTACATTAACCTGGACTAAACTTATTTTGAAATTTTGTTATTTTCCAGTTAATGTACCTGATACATTAAGTGGAAAACTCCGGTAAGTTGTTTTTGGTTTTGGCACAGGCCTATTAGCTCTTTGCTAGTGCAAGATTTAGATTAGAAGTCCCTGTTTGTACAGAGCCCAAAACAAACTTACAGATTGGCTAAGACCTTTGTAAACAAAATGACAATTAAAACAAAGCCTAATGATAGATCTACTTACCTTAACAATTACAAAATTTCCCAGATTAACCCAGGTTTCCTCATCTAGAAAAAGATCTGACTCATCATTATGTTAAATGTTCTTCAGAAGTATCAAAAAACTGTTCCTTTTGTTTTCTGGGTTTGTTCTTTCTAAATAGTTGCTTTTTGACAAAGGACTTGAATTGATCTTTAGTCTTCTGTATGCTTTTCTCTGCCAATTCAATTTTAATTGCAGTGAGGGTAAAAATTTGAGTTTTGCCTCATTGTCATGCATTTTATATTTGTTTTCTAGGTGGAGCCTTTGATAAGCTCAGTATGTTGCTTGGAGAAATTTATGATGTGCAAGATTGATCACTGGGAGATAAGTTGGTGGGGTCACTGTCATTCCATCTGCAATCAAGCTTGGTGGTTCCTCCAGCAGACTATCAGTGCCAGTATCACTGGATGGGGGCATCACTCTTCATATCCATAGCATCAACTACCACCTGCTCAGTTGGCTAGTATGATAGTGTAGCTTTTGCCAGTTGACTATCTGAATGTCATGGGATAAGATTTGGAACATTAAATGTGGGAAGTCTTTGTGGAAGGAAAACGGAAGTGTGTGAAGAACTGAGGAAGAGAAAAGTTGATGTGTGTTGCATCCAGGAAGTAAGATGGAAAGGCCAAGGAGCTCGTTTTGTGGGTGCTTCGGGACGAAGGTATAAAATGTGGTGGTCAGGAAATGATGCAGGATTTGGAGGGGTTGGAATTTTGGTGAAAGAGGAAATATCCGGAAACGTTGTGGAAGTTAGAAGAAAAAGTGACAGAGTAATCGTGATTGTGCTAATTCTAGGTAGGGAGGTGATGCGCGTAATATGTGCGTATGGGCCACAAAGTGGAAGACCAGATGCAGAGAAAGTTCGTTTTTATGATGAAATGGGGAGTGAGTGGGACTTGGGAAGTTGTAGTGAAATCATTGTTTCTTTGGGGGATTTCAATGGACATGTGGGGAAATGTGCTGAAGGTTTTGAAGGTGTTCACGGGGGGAATGGTGTTGGGAAAAGAAATGCAGAAGGAAGAAGATTGCTGGAGTTCTGTGATGAAAGAGAGCTGTGCGTGGCAAATACTTGGTTTAAAAAGACAGACAAAAGGAAAATTACTTATAGTGGCGGTGGGTGTGAAACAGAAATTGATTTTGTGATTGTGGGGGAAAAATATAGAAAGTATATCAGGGATGTAAAAGTGATTCCATGGGAACTTCAGCACAGGCTGGTGGTCGCAGATCTAGATAAAAAGGTTCTAAAACAGGGTGTGAGAAAGGAACGAATCATAAGAAGAAAGATTTGGAAGTTGAATGAAAACCGAACAAGAGTGAGATTTGAAAAAAGAGTAAAAGAACTAGTGAATGCAGATGCACCTGATTTGTGGAAAACTTTTAAGGATGGTGTTCTAAAGGCTTGTGACGAAGTGTGTGGAAAGAAGAAGTCTAGGAGAGATCAAGGAGACATGTGGTGGTGGAATGAAGAGGTCAAGGATACCATTGCAAGAAAGAAGGCGGCATTTAAAGAGCTATGCAGGTTCCCATCAGAAGAAAATAAAACTCAATACAAACGTATAAGAAATCAAACAAGGAAAATTGTTGCTAGAGCTATGAGAAAGGAAGCTAATCAGGAGTTGAATAATTTATATCATAATTCTAATAGTGTTTTCTACTTCCTTAGAAGAATAAAAAAGGAAGGGAAGGATGTGGAAGGAGGAAGGTGCTTGAGAGGAGGAGACGGACGATTGGGTTTTATTGAAGAAGACCGGGCAAAAATTTGGAAGGAACATATGGAAAAGATCATGAATGAAGAGAACGAATGGGACCACATGGTGGAAACTGATGTAGTAGAAGGACCAGTGGAAAAAGTGGCTCGTAATGAAATTGTGGAGGCAATGCAAAGGATGAAATCAGGAAAGGCAACCGGACCATCTGAAGTAAGTGTGGAGATGATAGTTGCAAGTGGCGAAATCGGGGTTAAAGTGATGATGGAACTGTGCCAGCGTGTATTGGATGGTAGAGGAATGCCTGATGAGTGGAAAACAAGTGTGATTGTACCTATCTTTAAAGGAAAGGGTGATGTGATGAGCTGCGGATCATACAGAGGAGTGAAACTGCTAGAACATGCCATGAAAATTGTTGAAAGAGTGCTAGAGAGGCGAATACGAACACTAGTCGATTTGAATGAAATGCAGTTTGGATTTATGCCAGGAAAAGGAACAGTGGATGCGGTATTTATTGTGAGACGAATGCAGGAAGAATATCAAAAGAAGGACAAGAAGTTGTATATGTGTTTTGTTGACATGGAAAAAGCTTTTGATAGAGTGCCGAGAAAAGTGATGGAATGGGCCATGAGAAAGAAGGGTCTATCAGAAGTAATAGTTCGGGCAGTTATGAGCCTGTATGATGGTGCAAAGACAAGAGTGAGGGTGGGATCTGCATATTCAGAGGAATTTGAAGTAAATGTTGGTGTACATCAAGGATCTGTGCTGTCGCCACTATTGTTTGCAATAGTGGTGGACGTTGTTACTGAAAATGCAAGAAGGGGTGTGGTTAACGAATTACTATATGCAGATGACCTTGTTATCATGAGTGAAGACATGGAAGACTTGAAGGAAAGGTTTTGGAATTGGAAGAATGCACTGGAAAGTAAAGGTTTAAAGGTCAACACCAGAAAAACAAAAATGATGGTAAGCGGGTCAGAAGGCGAACTATACAAAAGCAAGATAGATCCATGTGGAGTTTGTGGAAGGAGAGTCATGGCTAACTCAGTGTTGTGCACAAAATGTGAAAACTGGGTTCATGGCAAATGTGCAAAAATGAAGAGAGTTACCGCTAGGTTGGCAATGCATTTTGTTTGCTTGAAATGTAAAGGAATAATGGAAGGGACGATGGATTCGATCGAGAAGTTGTGCGATGAAGTGGAGACAGTGAATGGATTTTGTTATTTGGGAGACAGACTGAATGCTAGTGGTGGTTGTGAAGCGGCAGTCACAGCAAGAGTAAGAATCGGTTGGGTAAGATTCAGGAAATGTGGAGAGTTGTTGCTTGGAAATAGGTTCCCTCTGAAGATGAAAGGTAAAGTTTATTGTTGTTGCGTAAGATCAGCAATACTGTATGGAAGTGAGACATGGTGTCTCAAAGAAAATGAAAAAGCGATTTTGAGAAGAACAGAGAGAGCTATGGTGAGAGCCATGTGCGGTCAGAAAGTGGTAGACAGAAAGACGACTGAAGAACAGATGGATATGTTAGGGTTGAAGGAAACAATAGACCGGTTAGCAACAGCGAATGGAGTTAGATGGTATGGACATGTACTGAGGAGGGATGACGATAGTGTTTTGAGGGTTGCTCTGAATCTTGAAGTGACTGGCAAGAGAAAGCGAGGACGACCGAAGAAGACCTGGAAGAAGCAAGTGGAAAAGGAGACAGAGAAGATTGGTTTGAAGAAGGAAGATGCCCTGAGACGAGACAAGTGGAGGGACGGAGTGCGTAAAATTGCAGAAGGAATGGGGTAAATCCGGCCATCTCTGCTAAAGGGAAAACACCGGATAAAAACTGAATAACTACTACTATCAGAACCAACTTGAACCATGGCTCTATCTGTGACATTTGATGGAACAACATCTAATTCCATGAAGATATCTAAATCATAGGGCAAATTTTAAGTGAATTGATATCTAGACAATGCATTCCACGGAACCATTGCATTTAGTTGCACTTGAATGATCAACTGTGAATTGTTATAGATTAAAAATGTTTTTCTTAGGTTTGATCAAATCTATGCTTCCATGGCACTGTTATCTGGTTATAAGCCTGTTTGAAGACCCCAAATACACATTAATCCAGAGGCTGAAGGTGATGCAAGGTATGGAGTAGAATAGTTAACAGGAACTATCCCAAGCTCTCCGCATTTATCAATGGTAGCAAGTGATATATGGCTTTTATCATTGTTTAGAATCAGTAGCACCATATTTTCCTTAGAGCATTGGGTGTGTGTTGCAAAATGGTCTAGATATTCAATGAACTGCTTCTCATTTATTCAGCCTGATGGGTTTGCCTTTTAAATGCAATTCAATGAATTTGTCTTTTCAATCAATGCAATTTTGTGGACCAACATGGTCCCAGAATTTTTCTGGGAAAAATTAGCATTGGTGGTACTATATTTCCATTAGCACTAATTAAATAAACAACTGTGACTAATTGACCTAGCTTTGCAGAGTTAATTAATCCAACCTTTCTCATTCCTGTTACTGTGACTAATTGACCTAGCTTTGCAGAGTTAATTAATCCAACCTTTCTCATTCCTGTTACTGTGACTGTGCTGTCTCATTCCTATTTTGAGCAATTAGTTACTCTGATTTCATCAAGGTTGAAAATTTGCCTAACTTTAAATTCATATTTATTTAAAACTCTTGCCAAATTTCTGAAATAAAGATTCACAGTGCGTCTGCTAAAAGAAGATGCAAGCCCAATCGATGTCACCTCAGTAGTTCTAATGGATGAGTTTAGTCATTGTTTAAATTCTGACTACCATTCTCTTCCTGTAATCCTATTTTTGTTTTCGCACATCAGGAACATTAAGATTGCTTTAAACAGCAAATTCACATGCTAATTTTTTGCATTTTGCAAGTATTAATCTGTGACATTGGTTTGCAAGCTGCTGAATATGTGTAGCCAAATCCTTTTCCACAAAAGGTGGAAAAATAGATTGAGCCCAAGAGACAGCATTATATCCAACCACACATTCTGGTCTAACATTTTTTTTATGTACTGATGGATGGTCATTTTATCCAAATTAAACAGTGAAGCAGTGTTCTGAACTGACTTCCTTTTTTACACTCTTTGGCAATCACCAACAGTGTTTTGGTTGAAGATCTCACAGATCTCTCAGCTTTTCTTCTATGGAATTGTGGCATGCTGGAAATCAGTTTAGCAGCAGTTATAAAACTTTGACCTAGTGCTAGTTAATATAGACAAGTTTAATTTCTCAATTAGTGATACGACAATCTGTCAACAATTAAAAAAATGAATGAGTAGCTCAACCTAATAGCAACCTACTTGTAGCCCCCATAGATTTATGGACTTGAAACTAAAGGTCTTGCAGTTTCAGTGAAAATTAAAGTTTGAGAGCAAATAAGGTAAAGTTGGGTATAGGAATAAAAATATTTTAGGAAAAAGCAAAGTGAGTTTTAATTAGTATGTTAGAAGGCCTGCAATATTAAGAGCTATCGTAATTTTATGAAACTTAATCCTGAACTCATATTTAAATCCAGTTTTTCAGCTCAGACAAGTTAAGATATCAAAAAGAGCTTAACACATGTAACAAGCTTAACCAAACTTCCACAAGTCCAATCCAGCTTTTAAACTAATCACTTTGACTTATATTATCTACTGTAACTTTCTATTTTATAGAGGTTTGCAAGTTAGTTGATGCATTGTATCAACTATCCAACTCTGGGTTTTATCAACTACCACACCGTATTGTGCAGAGCATTTTTTTCAAAAAACGTGTTCCTCAGCATGCCACTCAATAAATTGATAAAAACCTCACACACCAGTTTAGACCTAATTCCAAAGGCTACAACTCGACCAAATTTAATCTCAACTGAATTTTCGAAGATTCAAAATATATCAATACACACAGCTGATCAAAAAAAGAAAATTAGTAAATATTTCACATTTTTCAAAATTTCGTGCCCTAATTTTACAGGATTTTTTTACCATCGATAGTACAGATAAACGGAGAGTGTTTTTTGAATTCCGAGTCCAGTCTAACTTTTTAAAATCATAATCTAATCCAATGCAATCCAACTCTGACAGAACAGAGTCAGCAATCCGATCAGTTCGAAAAAAATTTTGGTTGTTGAAACTATGGTTGTATGATCATTAATTGTTTTACGATGGTTCCACCCAACAATAATTTCAATTATGATTCAACCAAGCTATGATTCAACAACAGTACTTTGGATCTTTTTTATGATACTGTAGCGCAACGGCAGGCATCTGGCTGTAGTTAGATGTCAAAAGAGTGCACTCCATACGTCGACTAGTCACTTCTATCATGATAGCTACTATCGTAGATTCCGTTCGGTTTATAACTTAACATTGTTGTTGTAAACTTTCGGTTTGTGGTTTGTAATATCTTCGTGCTCATACGACTCTTAGTAGCTAGATCTCATTGTCGCGATAGCTGCGCATGTATGCATCGAAGTTGCAGTGGCTGCAACAATACAAAATAGTTTTTAAGCTTAAGCCTGGTTCAAACAGAAAGTGTAGCGCAACTGCAGGCATCTGGTTGTAGTCCGGTGTCAAAAAAGTGCACTCCGTAGGGCAGTGATTCCCAAACTGTGGTACGCGTACCACTAGTGGTACGCGAGAATCTTTCAGGCGGTTCGTGAGCAACTTACTTAAATTGATAAGCTACAACAATAAATATTAAAAATTAAAAATACTTTTAAATTATTATGTATGTCACAATTGTTTTTATTTGGGCTTTACCCGCCAATTAAAAGGCTAATTGTCTAATCAATAAATTGAATATAAGAATATCAAATAAAACTACCAGACCCACTCCCTATTTATTAAAATTATAACCAAGTCAGCAAAGTGCTTTAGTACGGATTAGCAGTTCCTCAGCCAGCATTTTTGATTATAACTTCCTGCTTTTCGCTTATCTGTAAATAGTATCGGCTTTTTGCAGCTGCTTTTGTTTTGCTTTTCTAGTTTTGTTGTTAAGTGCGCTGACCATGCTTACTACTTGCAATGTTTTTCCATTATCTTTAGATAAAATCAGGCATGTTTTAACAAACTGTATATTCGTTTTGTCGCCTGCATTCTTTTTTTTCATTTACTAATATGTTTAATCTCGTTGATATTGTAGGCTACGGCTTGAACGGAAATACAATTGCCTGCCGGCCTGTCCGATTGTGGTTGTTGTTGTGACAACGTATTATTTATTCCAAGTTTTCTGAATTAGTTTGATAAAGAAAAAGTATCGTTTTACTGACTTTGTGGTACATGAATAAGCTTGAAATTTTTTTCTTCAAATCTGCTATATCAGGTTGATGATAAATCATCATCATCGTCCGTCAAGTCGATATCGACTCTTGGTGACCTTATTAACTATGTTCATGAAGTTTTCTTGGCAAGACATCGCAGTGGTTTGCCATTACCTTCTGCTGGACATTTCTGAGGCGTCTGGGTCATCTGTCTTCCACATGAAGGCGGGTGCGTCCCGTTAAGTGCCTTGCTCAGCGACACAACAAGCTACTTGCCCGCATGTTCTCCACAACCTCCCCTAAATACAGAGCGCCAAGCAGTTGGCTGTGAATACCATTTTTTAAAAGTCTTGTGGTGTGACTCGACAAGGGGAATGAATTCCATGTCTACCGATAGCGAAGCAGACGCTCTAACCATGACACCATCGCGAAGCAGATGATAAATTACAAAATGAAAATACAATACTTGTCACAAATCTGTAACATTCAGCAAAAACCTTACATACTAGTGTACCGCACATCATACATCTGTGATTCATGTTTGCCTACATTTTTCTGCACCTCGCATGATGCTAATACCTAGCTATTAAAGCTCCCTCTCGGAAAATTGTCTGAATTAGGCCAAATATACGCTGATCATCTTCGATATGCCCATCCAAAAATTTGTAAACTGCTAATTGTACTTTTTAATATGTTTATTGTGCACTCACTTGTACCATCGCAATGAATTGAAACAGTACTTGCACCCATAGTTAAACCATGCAATAGTAATATCTCGAGCTCTGCTAATTTTAGGCCAATTGCTCTCGCGTATATAATTTCAAAGTTTTTGAACACTTTGTTTTGCTTAATATTAAACTTTTGTTAAACACAAATAAAAAACAATTCGGTTTTAAACAATCGCATAGTAGGCTACAGATCAATGTACATTCTTGTTTACACAAACTATTAGCTCTTACATCAGCAGTAGCACATCTGTACTGTATTTGCAGTCTTCCTAGACGCCTCCAAAGCTTTTAATAAGGTTAATCACAATATATTATTTGATAAGCTATGTAATTGCTCTGTTCCTTTATGTTTTGTTCGTCTTCTTGAATATTGGTACGCTAATCAGACCATGAAAGTAAGTTGGGGTTGCAGTTTGCCTCAAGAATTTCCAGTGACTAATGGTGTGCGACACGGTGGGATTTGAAGTCCATATCTATTTTCACTTTGCATGGATGATTTATCTGATAGATTAAATACAGTTCAGGCTTGATGCTTGGTCGGAAACAAACGCATTAATCATTTGATTTATGCAGATGCTCTTCGCTGTTTTGCTTCAAGTTTTGATGATCTGCAAGATTTCGTAAATGCATGTTCTAAGTATGCTGAATGGCACTGCATTGTATTTAATGCTAGTAAATCTACGGGTATGATCTTTTGTGTGCCATTTTCGAAAAATTTTTTACCTAAATTGTATTTTGCTGGTTATCTAATTTACTTTACTTACTCTATGAAATATCTCGACATTGTTTGAAACCAGTCCCTTATTGACGACAATGTCATTAGGAGACAGGTTAAATTGTTGTACATTGCAGGAAATAAGCTGGGAAGTGAGTTTTCGAAGAGTTCTATAGCCGTAAAAAATACACTGTTTCGTACTCACGGTTCTTGTTTTTATACTTCTCAATTGTGGTGTAATTTTTAACCGGAAAGCTTTAGAAAATTGCGCGTAGCGTATAATGACTCCTATTGTATGCTGCATAAGATCCTTCGATTTTGCAGTGTTCATCCCTTCCAGATTTAGGCTATCGTTAAAACATTTGATTGTTTAATTCGTAAACTGATATATTGTTTTGTTGAACGCTGTCGCCGATCTGAGACCTCACTTGTTACAGGGTTGATACACTATGCTAGTCATTTTCGTTGAAGTATTATGCTCATTGCCGTGATTTTCTTTCCTTGGACAATGGATAACAAAGTGTTATTTTATTTTTTAAAGAAAACCTACCTCAGCCTACTCTAGGTTTAGTGTATTGTGCGTGTTGGTGTCATATTAATATTTTGTGTGTCCCTGGGCGATGTATATTTGCTTTCGACCAATTAATTCGTTCTGAAATAAACAAAAAAGTAGAATTTACGGATAACAGCTGCATTTATGATCTTTTGAGTGCAATCACGTTTTTGACAGAATGATGAGATTGTAACTAGAAGTGGACTGAAGGATATACATGTGATGAGTTTTTATGCTAGTTACATTCCGGTAATGTTCTAGATGTTTTGTTGTAAAAAACAAGACTGTTGTTAGTTGAATTTCCCTTGTGCTCGTAGCCTACGTCCCTTAGAAGCTAGATCAAGCCATCGCAATGCTCATGATTGCATCGAATTCGCTGAGATTGCATCATGACCATTAATTTGTGTTGTTGACTTGAAAACGAAAAGATGCGTGACACATGTTCAACCTGTTTACAGAGTTGTTTAATACCCTATACCCAAATTGTCAACAGAAAGTGTCGTAATGACAGAAAGGAAAAGCAACACTGGTTTTATGATCCGATAGCAACTTTATAGTAACCTATGACAAGGGTAGCCAAATCGTGGCTTGCCAGTCCCGTGCGGCTCTTTGGGCCTTTGAATGTGGCTCTTTTAACTCATGTTGTTTTCATTATCAGTGGTGTAGCTCAAGGGTTAACGTCAATTAACGCATCTTAAAAAGATCTACACCATAAATTTGAATATAAAATACGTATGTCCAATCTTTGAAAATGGTGGTTGTCTCAAAAAGATCTTCATCTTCATTTTGTGTGCAAAATACGTCAATTCATCAAAATTCTTCAATGCAGCTCTTTTAGATGTGGTTTGCATTGTATGTCGCTCGAGCGTGAGGCAACTCTGGCCACCAAATATGTGTAACGAACGGTGAACTAATGGCGTCCCATACATCAGTGGCCTATGACAACTTGCACTTCGCTGTATCCACTAAAAGTTAATTTTAAAACATCTGATACATCCTGCTGATAATTGGCGTCTATTTCTCAAGTGTAGTAAATAAGCAATAAAAAAATCAAAAATATTAATAACATAAATTTTTAAATTAATACCAAATACAAATCAAACAAACTAAAACACAATTAGCCTACTTTACAAGAATTATTCGTCAATATGTCCTATTGTGCTGATCTACAAAGCAGGTAACTATCAAAGAACCTTTAACACCAGAACATTTTCAACAAACTAATCATTTTAACAAACACTTGTATGTCTATTAATGTTTAATTATCACTAGCTTTCACAGCACGTATAGGTAACATTTCCAGGCCATTGGCCTTGCAGACATTTTTAGCTACACCCAATTCCGACATAAGAAATTTCTCATTATCAGTGATCCCATATTAATTTAAAACACAAATCAGAAATGATAAAAATGCACCCTCACCAACAACAACAACATTCATTTTTTTTTGTAAAATAGTGGGAATTTAAACAGGATAGTAAAAGACCACTGTGGTCATCGAGTCAAAATGCTCGTTTTTTGCAATACAATTACTACATTATTTCATACTAAATGATATGAAACGAAGCATAAGCTACAACACATGTAAAGCCCAGCCACAGCAAAACTATTTCTGGTATTACATGTACACCTGGCCAGAACAAAACTAGTATCACCATTGAGAATAAATGATAATACCAGCCCATAGCATATCATGGCTAGTGAACAAGAATCATTAATTTATTAAATATTTAATAAATTAAACTTGAACATGTCTGTAAAAACTTCTGATCAAAGCTATTCTGGTTTGCCTTGAATATCAATTTTTGGCCTACAGGCTTGAAATTTTGCCATCCCAGTTATGAAGTCTGTGGGGCGGCCCTTTTTCAAACAGCATTGCATATTATTCCTGGTAAAATTCCAAGTCTGCGTGCCCACACGAAACGCTCAAAGTAAACTCGTAAATAAACTAAATAACCGCTACAGAAAATTAATCGTCAAATAGGAAGTACCAAAAGATTTTACGCAGCAATAAATAAAAAAATATTTTAGGATGATGTAGAAGCAGCTTCCACGATAAACTTTCGGAATGAACAGGTTCCTCAACGGCATCTAAACAACAAATGGGTTGCTATACAAAGAAAGGTGATTCAAAGAGTTTGTTCAGTAGGGGTACACTGAAATCGACTTGAGAAGAAACATTGTTCCCCAAAAGTACCTAAATGTGATGTTTTGTGTTTTTCTTCCCGTCTTACATTGCTGATTTCAAAATTGTTTTAGTGACATAACCTCCTTGTAAACAAATTTGACCCCAAAACTATATGACGGCAGGCCTTAGGGGCAACCATAATCCATTTCATCAACGACGAATAGCTGTGCTAGTAATCCTGTTGAAAACTTTTACAAATAAATTCAACATACTTACATTTTTTGAGGTCTTGAAAGAGGTTCAACCATTTACTACTTTTGCGATAAAACACAGGGGGATTTCCTATCTCCGCATAAACTTCAACATATTTCCCATTCCCGACAGAGTTGGGAGCCACGGGTATTTCTGTTCCGTTCCAAATATAAACCCAGTGATCCGCTGGAAGGTAAACGGATTGAGTGCGTTGACCTTCAAGGTAAACAGGAGCCACCAACAGATCTAAAAATCGGATACGGTTATCATCAAGTCACAGAAAAACTTTCTGTTGCGAATAAAAGCTCGTAACTTTCAAAACGAGGGAAATCTCCCAGTTTTTCATAAACCAAATGCGACGAAGAACAAAACTTTTTAAACATGATAAAACTAAATCAACACCTCAAAGTTTTTCGTTTTCTTACCGGGACTTGATCAGATCAAAGTTACCAGGCAACTGATTAGTGGCTAGAGCGTTTGGCTTGCAGTTAGTAAACCTAGGGTTCACTTTCCTGAACGAGTTATACCAAAAGACTTAAAAAAAAGGTAATCAGTGTCCCTGCTTGGCGCTAAGCACGAAAGGAATAATGCGGAGAACATGCTGCCGAGTTTTCTTGTAGTGGCCTCGGGGAAGGCAATTAACGGAATGCCTCCAACCATATGTGGCAAACAGATAGGGGGCCAAGCAGTCTGTCCTTTGTGGTGGTGTACTCAAACTGAAGACTAGAAAATAGAGCGTGAACTTATACGCAGTGTGTGTACAGCTTCTTCGCATAATGCTCAGTAAAATAGCTTAAATGAATAAAAAAAGGGCAAAACCATTCTTGAAACAAATTGAAAAACTCATCACCATTTGCTTTATCAAAAGTTAATTGAACATGCGCTTTCACTAGCATAGGAGTTGCCAGTACTGTGCATTTAATGGACCAGGAAACAAATTTTTCTTGTGCTTTGTATCTACTCGTTTTTATTCTTACGTTTATACTCTTTGTGATAAGCGTGCGAAAGACCAAAGCATTAAGCAACATGCTATAATTTTACAGACGCAATGCACAAACTCTAACACGCTTGAACCTTGATGGCTAAACTGAGCAGAACCAATTTTTGAACATTAAAGTCGCAAACTATCAGGCATGTTAGGCAATGTTGCAAAATTTGGTTAGTAGATAGCTTTTTCGAATTAGCAGATTGAAGCCTCCAGGAACGTTACAAATATTTGTTTCACGCATCTCGATCATTGGCACTATCAAATGCCTACCGCCCGGCACAAACATTTTTGCCTTTAGGGACCCAACAACCATAGTTCGTCATTTTGGCAATGAGGTGCTGCAGGCGCAAAATCCGAACTTTTTCAGGGTAGTCACTAGGATGGTTTTTACTTTTTTGGAGGCTTCCTTCCAAATATTGAAAACATTACTTGATTTAGCGGTGTATTTCATTGGTTAACTCTAAGAAAAGGTCTGCACTCGCTTTTTGAGGTAGGGTTGTCGAGTAGCTTGAAAACGTTTCTTCTGGTTTTAAGTAACGTGATAAAAGACAAAGCTTTAGCCCTCCTGGTAACGCCCCCCATTTGCCGTCTCAATATAAGGGGCAGGCGATTGAGCTTCCAAAATATTTCAAAATTTTAACATTTTTGACCTTTTTATAAAATATTTTTGTTTAGTAGTCTAATAGTTTGGTGGCGTGGTTCAATGGACTGAGTGTCAGACTTGTCATCGAAGGAAGGATGGTTAAGCTTGTCGAGCGTTTCCTTGCATGCGTCATGTCCGAGAAGAATCAAAATTTGCTTTCAAGCTCAGGTTTCGAGTTTAAACTGTAACTTGCGCCGACCGCAACAACGTGTATAGGTGGCTGCTGACTTAAGATCGTAAAGTAAGTTGTTTTGCAGTTTTTTTAACTCTTCGTTTATCTTATGTTCGATGAAATAAATAAGTTCTTGTCATCCTGCTTTACATTTGACGGAGATGTTTACCCGGTGTTAAAACAAAACTGATTCCAGGCCCCCTTCGTTCTGCCAGTGAGTGGTAATCACATAAACTTATTGGTCGTGCGTTTATTTAGACAGCGTTTCCTATTGTTAACCAAAACCAAAAGACATCATCAAAGCTAAGAAATCGACATCACTAAAAATGCGACACCTAAAAAATTGACACTAACTCATTAGTAATGCTTCTATTTAGGCAAACGTTTCGTATTTTTAGCCTAAGCAAAGACATCATTAATGAAATTTGTGCGCTTACCAATCACCAGTAGAACAAAGAAAGGCAGGATTTAGACTTTTTCACAATTGCTTTTGCGCATGAGTTGTACATGTGTGATAGGCTAGTGATAAAGTTGCCATCAGGTTGAAATAAACATTGGAATGCAAGAAGCAAAGGTTACTTGTTATGCGTAAGTGATGATGTGCGCGACATCAAAAAGATATTGTTAATCCTTTCCCTTCGTTAGGATGAAAGGTACGGATATTCAGGTTTGCAGCAAGATTTTATCACAATTAAGCTAGGCGAAAGCCGCATTCCATTTCGAGCCATTTCGTGAATATAAATAAAGATCGGCAGCTTCAGCACGAACAAGGCAAACTGCCATTGGAGGTACCCAAAAATATCTTGTTATGAAATGTTTCACGAGCAGCTTTACCACGCAAAGCAGGTGCAGCGTAAAAAGAGTTTGTTGGTAGAGTTTCTGTATTTCCTCAGAATGTAACTTAACAATGTCATGAGCCATGTGCAGTTAATTTTTTGGACTTGCTGCTAGACCATCTTTATCTTAATGAGGAATTTCCTTGTTATGATAAACAGGGCCTAGTGTCAAGTTCGAAAAATTATTGATATATATTAATGCTTACCTGGACCGTAAATATATTGGTATTTAACATCATAGGCCACTGAATCACTTGGGTACTGAAAAAATATGGGTCTTTGCGCAGGATAACCATGGTTTGCGTTTTCGGAAATAACACTCTTGTGGTAAGGAGCAAGCTTTATAAATATTTCCGTCAAACGACCAAAAGCTTTTGCAGTGTGCTTCGAAGTATAAAGCTGTAAATAGAATGCATTTGTGCGAATAAATATAAAGACCGCAAGTAGATACAAGACCTGATAATAGAGGAGCCATTTTAGATGCATGGTATCTAAGGTATTTTGGGTTGGCCTGTTATCCTTGTGATTGAGCCACCTTCCTGATTCAACTATTTCATACCAATGAATAGTGCTGTTGCAACATAAATTAGAACTAATTTCGAATAGTTTTCTAGATTTTTTCTTTTCGCGTTGCAAAGATTTCAAACCAATACTTCACCATGCAGCTTACCCATTTTCTTGCCAGGCTCCCTTAGCTCGAAGACTATAGCCACACACAAGTAGGGTAGTTACTTGCCTACGATACTAAAATATAAAAACTTTTCCAAATTATCAAACATAGCATGATTGCGCTTGGCCATGTCGCACTCAAAAAACGTTTTGAGTATTGAACCTACACACATTCAACTTCATAGGTTTTACATTGCTAAGCGTTTGAATGGTGTAGAGGTTAGATTTCTGCTTGGTAGTGAATACGCAAGCGTAAAACTGTGGTGAAACTCGACGTCTGGTCAACCAAATGCCTAAAAAATTTG
Source organism: Trididemnum clinides (assembly GCA_963675345.1). Taxonomy (NCBI): domain Eukaryota; kingdom Metazoa; phylum Chordata; class Ascidiacea; order Aplousobranchia; family Didemnidae; genus Trididemnum; species Trididemnum clinides. The sequence continues at coordinate 15,372,177 of OY776305.1, forward strand.
CTATTCACAGCTTTTCTGTTTGACGCTTGCCATTGAAAAATGTGAAGTGTTTTATATTACAAGTCGTTTATCTATTCGTCTCAACTTTCGCAGAGACTATTGTTATTGCTGCAATGTTCCAGTAAAAAGTCTATTCAATGTGATGTTGCTGTTGTTCTTCGTTTGAGCTAGATCCATCTTTTTTTGGTCTTCGCATGTTGCATGTGAGTTTAAGCTCTGCTTGTTAGTATTCAGTTAGACCTAGCCACCACAATTGATAGGCTGCTTGACCTCACCACTTGTCTGCCACATAATGACTGGGCAATCCCATTAAGTGCATTACCCAAGGACACAAAACACAATGAATGATGTTTACACGGTAATAACGCCACTGCCTTTATAGGCTGAATTGCATTACCTGCCAATTCCTGTCTGGTCTGTTTCCTTCATGTGTGCGCATTATTGGAGTAAATACGTTCATCTCTGCCCACCTTAATATCATCTCTTCCGTACGGACCATACAGAAAAAGGAAGTGTAGCCACCAATGTCAGAATGGTGAATGCCCATCCCTAGGAAATATAAATCTAATCATAAATTCACAAAATTTTAGCTCTTCTTGTATGACTCGATACCTTCCCTAATAAGTTTGTCTCAAACTGTTTTCGAAAAAACACTTTTCCATGGTACAGTATATTAAAGCTTTTTTGATGCTTGATTACGACAGCGTAAGTGGTAAACCATCTTAGATTGTTATGGTTGTAGCAAAAAAAGAGGTTTTTGTTGTTTTGTCAAACAATTCTGTTGTAACTGCTGCCAAACCATGTACAAGCGTAAAGTCATTTAGACTTTCACTTTGCTGCAATAACCTTGGTGGATTTTCTGACATCCTTGAGCAGTTCGATGAGTAAAACAACAACAAATAGCTCATCGAAAAATATATCAACTTATGCAATGGCGAAAAAACAATACGTAATGGTTTTACAATACTTATATGCTTAAATTACTTGCAAGCCAGTTATAACCACGCGGACTCACCTGACATTCCGAGTGAAAGTGCCGCTGGAATCACAGAAGCAATGCCATCAGCGTATGAAAAATCAACATTCTGATCGCCAGCCCAAGACGCTGTTGTGTGTCCGGGAGATTTGCCAAAACCTGGATAAAATTACGACTCGGTTTAATGGTAGGCCTAAGCAATACAAAGTTATAGCTTATAATTAGAAGGTTGAGAGCTTGGCTTGACAAAAAGAACTACAAAAATGCCTAAGATTGATTCGATAAGGAAACTGTCACTACTTGAACGAAACACCAAATTTCAAATCGTTTTAAAAAGAATAGAGAGGTGGAAACTAATCTTTCCGTTAGATGTCAGCTAGGTTTCAATGCATCTTTTGGTTTTCTTCCCTTCTGGTCTTTAATCTAATGCAGCGCGGGCGCAGTCTATAGCTAGAAATGCTTAACTTTTTTGATTTTTCAAAAGGAAGGAAAACTGTATTTTCCAGAATTTGGTTGTTGTTTTTATTTACTTTTCTTCTGTCTTAGAATGGTACGGCCGGAAACAATAATTCAAATTTACAATTACATCTCAAACCCGATCAAAACCAGATTAGTAGGAGAAAGCGGTAGTTCATTTTAAACGAATCAAAAATATAACATGTAAACTGTGAGTCCCATTACCAATACGGAAGTCTGCCATTGGTGGGTGTGAATGATGCCAAAGCGGTCTTTTGTGACATGCTGGGTGAACATCTTCACTGATGTAATCAAGCTCAGGCATCAGTAGACAGTATCTGATCGTTTTGTGGATTGTCATTTTGAAATGAGTTGCAACGAAGGAAAACAACAAAATGATTATTCCAAACAGAACAATAACACAATGAATGAAAAATTCACTCTCCAATAGAATTATCAGGTTTTCAAAACAGATAATATTCTTACACAATAAAGGTTTGCAGATACTGGTAGTGCTGCCTCAATTTCTTTCAAATAATAGTTATACGATAAACTTACCAGATCTCATGAATATAAAAGTGTCGCTCATTAACCCCATTTCCTCAATTGCCTCTCTGTTCAGTTTGGCCCAAATTTCAGAGTAAGCATTATGCATTTCAGCTACGCTTCTCGAAGAGTCATGATAAACAGCGTCATCTGGTGGCAAGTATTCACCTCCGAAATCGGCCATCCAACCAGAGAAGCCTAGTTTTCGCATGTCCTACGATAAAAAATGTTGGTAAAACACCGTCTAAATTAAAAGACCGTTAGCTTCAAACCGTCAAAAATCTAATGTTATGCGTGGAAAAGAGCACTGTACTGATTATTTATCGCTCCGTAGCTTATAACCAGCTATCATGTTTGAAGTTTGGTTAAAGCCTGCTAATAAAAAACTGTATTCAAAAGTTGGTTTAATGTATGAAACATTAAGATTTCAAAGTTAAAATTTTATTTATCATTGTTCTTTAGAATTTTGAATGAATAAAATAAATTGAATTGCAATCAACAAAGCCATTGGCTTTGTTGTTGGATTTTTATAATCCAGACCTGTAGGACAGCAACATAGCGCCAAACATCGGACGAGTTGTCCACAAGAGCACTTGGGATAAAGACTACGGCCAACCATTTGGGCATTAACAACAAAGTAATAAAATTTGCTAAATGGGCATGTACTGATACCAGATTTGTGAGAAGTCCCAAGGTTAATTGCCAGAATAAAAAGGCCTCAACACAAAAGCAAGCACAGCTGTGCGTACATGTTGATTCAAACATTGGCAATCACATGTAAATCTGGCTAATCGGGCAGCAAAAACATTTGTAAGTCAACAAAGGATCTAGACTCTCCTATCAGGCCATGGAAACTTTGGGAATCATGAAAATCCGAAAATTTAATCCTCAATAAATTCAATTCAATTTTAAATTTCCGCTGTGCATGCACTCCCAGGTCCATACGTACATTCAATGTATTAGAAATCATTTGATCGAAACGGTTCACTTAAACGTAACACTAAAAGCGTCGTCAGCAATTGATGCTCATACATGCATCGATTAAATTGTTTAATATTAAATTGCGAGGGTGTATATGGCTATGTTCTTTCACTAGAAATTGGGAAAAATACCCTAAAAGTGATCTTGTTTTCTATGTTTTACCTGGACAACTCCTTTGTACCAATTGTACGCTTCTGGGTTCGTGAAGTCCACAGAGGCGCAAAATAGCTTTTTTCCAAATTCAACAAGCTGAGTTGTACCTTGTAAAAACAATACTAGTTCGAGTAATTTAGTTTGCTTAATATGTATCCTCCGATCAAAAAAATATTTTGAAGATTAAACATAGAACAAATTGTGTGTAAATCTGTTTCGAAGTTTCCACATCAGTTGAAACAAAGCTCATCTAAGCCGTTGTGACCACTAGCGGCCGCTGATGTGTTAACATTCGCTCGAGCGCCGCTATTGTCGTCATGAACTAGCAGCGACAATAGTCGACGCTACTTTTTTGTACAGTAGCGCTAGCGGAAGCTATGCTAGTTTTTTCAAAAGGTAGTGCCAGTAGAGCTAAGTCCCTCCCTTGTTAAAATAAATATATCATCGTTTCAAAAGTGCTCAAGGTTCCAAAAATTACAGGCCACCAGAGTGCGTCTTTCGACGACAAATTTTTTAAAGAGCATAATCGAAGAAGTCACGAAGAGATAGAACTGAAAAGCTTTTGGAAAACTCTTTCAAAAAGGGAACGAGTCCCAAAGCAAAGGTAGTGCTATGTTGTTCTTACATACAGCGCTAAAAAAGTCATTTGTGCAGCACCACATCGCCATGCTTTCCAGTGCAGCAGTGAAACGCCTATTTTTGCAAGGGAAGAATGTGCTGAAGCCAAAATGATCTGGGTTCAGCAATAAACATTTTGAGAGGCTCGTTTTTTTGAAATTGCTGCATTTTATTAAATTTTTGTTTTTTGTGCTGTCTTGTTGTCTTTGCAACAGCTAATGCTTTTGTTGGTGTGATCTACGGGCATACTTTGAGTCAGATTCAAACTTGCGATTATTGTTTTCAGCTCATTAGTGCCGCTAGTTTTTAAAAAAGGACCAGCATTAGTGTTTATCGCCCTAAAGTTGAAGTTTATAGGATAGCTGTAGGGAAGAAAAAATTTTTGCTCTAGCGATAGCACCGTAAATTCGTCCCTTGCAGATGCCTACTACCGGTTCTATCCGGCTGTGGACGGCCTGATGGTGTTGAAAGCCGGTATGGTAACTACAGAGCACTTCCTCCTCAAAATCATAAAGCTATATAATGGGATCCCAACAAATAATTTTAAAAAAATGTCAATTAGCTTGTAGTCTATTCTATAACTTTAAAAGCCCAAGTAAAGCTTATCCAAATGTCCTATTTTCGACTTGTTCTTAGTTTTCTACGACAAGCTCTGTAATCAAATCAAAAAAATAAAATAGGATATTAATAACCAAGACAAACAAACCGGTTTCGGAACTTTTTATAAAGTAGCCATGCTTGTCTCCATACTCAAACATTTTGCTTCCGTTGACGACGTGAGGGTTGATATAAGAAAGGAAACGCACATTTTCCTCTTCTTTAAATTGCTAAAAATATTAAAAAATCATATAATAATACCAGAAAGACTTACAAGAGGTCTATCGGAAAACTCTACGTATCAGTTTTCAATTTTTCCAACCGAAAAATAAATCTTTATGGATACACGTAGAACAACTTCTTCTCAGATCTACATTAAATTTGCTAGTAGCCTAATGCCAAAGGAGTGCTTTCTACAGGGATACAATTCAAAATACTCGTATATACACAGACATGTGCCAGCCCCAGCAAAAAGCAAACTGTTGGTCAGTGATCACTCTATAACCATTCTTGCCTTCATTATAGCATCCAACCTTGGATACCACTCTGGATCCCACATCCAATTCCAATAGACTCTCTTTCCGAACGAGGTAACCATTTTTCCCGACCAATCTTGAATCCAAATAGCGCCGATTTTAATTCCTTGGCTTTTCAATTGTCGGTAGCGAGTCAACGCCTTAAAACATACTAGTAAGATCAAAGTAAAGACTGTCAAACACTGCGGTGCGAGCGACCCAAAAAGAAATGTTTATATCACTTGAACAAACTACCATTTTCTTCCTTCAAAAACGCTGAATGTTCGTCTCATTTTTGCTCCGTAAAATTAAACATCTGCAAAACTTAGTGCAATGGCGCTCTTTTCAATAATTTTCCGTCGGTTCTTCCGGCGTCGCCCTGCGAAGCTAATAGCCGGTTTCGCCGTGTAAAAAATACCGGTTTTGCCGGCTACACCGACTTTACCGAAGTAGCATTTCTGAGAGCGGTAACAAAAAGTTGGCATAAATGGGCCGTCGCCGCTATGCACCTAATCCTTCTGATAAGAATTTGAATTAAGGCTGGTTTTACTCACAAACTCTATATCATTTCACAAATTTTTATTTGTTCCTTTATAAAAGTAGCCTAAAGAGAAACAAAAGCAAAAGTTAGTGTTTGGCGCTCTAATGGTTTTGATTGTATGATTAACGGCATAGGGCAAGGGGCCATAACTCTCCCAAAGGCCTTGCATTTGATTGTCCCCATTGGTCGAAATTCTCATTTTCACGCGAAAAACCTCCCTCCACAGGCTCGATTTCACAGAGCGGTACAGACTTTTTTTTTATCAATTTTCTCTCAAACTTGGGATTTCGTAAACTATGCCCCCTGTTCCCGACTTACCTGCTACTAATTTAAGATTGCCCTTAATCATAAGCAATCCATAATTGTGCAACTTTCATCTGGTCCCTTTACTAAGGGCACGGGGTATTAACTAAACTTTAAAGGGACGCTAAAGTGATTGATATATTTATAAAATTTAGCAACAGGGCTATGGGCCTAATAGGCTTAATACTTATGAATTTTTTGTAATTAAAGGCTTAGTTGTATGACCTAAAGGCCTCTGCTGCGTGTATCTTTCTCGGTCTTGGCATAAACGCGGTCAGGGGAGAGAGAAGTGACCCGGTGTCGAGCGTCTACAGTTCATTTACTTCATCACATTAAGTTATAGCTTAAGCCGATAATACACTGATTCGATTTGCGCTACAAAATAAGATAAAATTACTTTTAAATTCACTTCAAATCTCGGCATTTTGTTTCACTTTGCTACACGTGATCAATGTGTCTTACGCTTGGCGTAAAGTTTGGTAAAGTGCGAACTTGGAGCCCATCTGCAGTTTAGTTATTATAATTTTCGCACTTGCCATTGCACTATTTAAAACTAGATTTAAATCTGTATAATAGTACGGTTACAAATCATTATAATTTAACAAGCAGTAAATTGGTAGCAAGCTTTTACCAACAACGTTTGTTTTCATAATGAAAATGGATTGTAAATACAGCTGCTGTTTTTATTAAAATGATACCAACGGCACTATGACGTCAATTAGCGTTGTGACGAGAAAAAGCTTATAACAATAAGCTGGTATAAATGGACGTACCATCTCTACGTCCCTAATCCCGATGATCGTATTTTGAATTAAAGTTAGTCTTAGTCACAAACTATATCATTTCAAAAATTCCGTTTAATAAGTATAGGGGCACAAAGTCGAAATCGCTAGCGATCGTCGTAATGGTTTTTGTGTTACGATTACAGAAATAAGTTCTTTGATGGTAGGCTTGTTTCACGACGACTCGGGGGGCCTCACCTTGTAATGATATTCGTGACATCAAGCTCCTGTGTGTGTGTGTGTGTGTGTGTGTGTGTGTGTGTTTACCCCTTCTCTTCCTTGGGATGGAGGTACGGCATGAACGGTAATTCAGGTTCATGCCGTCAACCTAATTGATATTAGGCTAGGGGAAGATGGCAGCACATTTCGAACCAGTCTTGAGTGACTGGTAGCCCCGCCACCAACAAGGCGGACTGCCACTGGTGGGTACCCAAGAGTCGTCTGACATGCTGGGTTAGCAACTTCACAATTATAATCCGGTGAAGTATGGGTGGGGCCACCTGTCTGCCACATAAAGGTGGAGGCGTCCCGTTAAGTGCCTTGCCCAAGGACACAACAAGCAAGCTTGCCGGCTTGTTCTCCACACTATCCCTTTTTTATGCTGAGCGCCAAGCAGGGAAGCTGTGAATACCATTTTTTAAAGTCTTTTGGTATGACTCGACTTAGGGAATGAACCCCAGGTCTACCGACTACAATGTGGACGCTCTAACCACTGCACCATCGCGCCATCACCTTGTAATGATATTCGTGACATCAAGCTCCTCGGCTTCACCAATGCCTTGGTTTCGCAATAAAGCAAACAAGCTGTACCTCAGAGTAGATGAGGAGATGCATTCCGCAACCAGTCTTTCTTTGTCTTGGTTTGATGAACTTATTTGCTTTATTTGTCTCGAAAAAGAATTTTGTTCAAAAATTTGGACCGGGATAAAAAAGGTCTTCACCTTCAATTTGGATCGATAATGCGTCAATTTACACTTCTCTCCCTTCCCACAAAAAGCTTATGGATCCGCTACAGCTATTAATCTTTCATCCAATCACCACGTTGGTGTAATAACCCATCTTAAGTAAACATTTTACTCCACACATACGATGGTATGATGTATAGTTAGTAACTATGATTTCACTCAGTCGTGTTAAACTACAGGTCAAGACCCCTTGCAGCAGATCACTTACCGTTGTCTCATGTCCTTGTTTAAACCACTTGGCGCGACTGCTCTATCAGGTTTGTTCAATAAAGCTATTACGTGGCTACAAGTACATAAAACATCTGATCCAGGTTACAACAACTATCATAAACGAAAAGAAATTTAGCTTCCAGCGCTTTACTTAATTTAAATATTACTTAATTTAAATAGAGAAGCTACCCAACCGTTATATCATATTGGCTATCCTTCACTGGCAGTTCGCCGGTAATAGAGCTACCATCTTGCAGTTGGTATTCATAAATGATTTGGAATCTACTTCCGCTTTTTATCTATCCCGCTCTCGATTTAGCTAACAGTACAAGCCTGGTTGTTTGTTTCTCCTTTAGCCTCCATTCCAAGGAAGGGCCAGGGAAAACAATTACAACAAAATGAATTTGACTGTGGAGCAGTTATTTAGTCTCGTGTTCCCTTAACTGGACGTTCATTGTCGTCCTCTTACTTGTTCCGTCCCTCCTTGTAGACCGATGATAGCACCATTGTATATCCATTCTGGCAAAGTAGGTTGCCTTCCAAAAAACCCAGTTAACTTCTCTATCAGCTGTGGCCATGAGCTACCAGTACCAAAAATCAATTTCGTTTTGCTAATGTCATCCCACAGTTCTAGTTCCAAGTGCTGAGTTGAGCTAAACGACAACAAAATCGGGTTTTAAGTCGCTGCAACAGGCGCTCTGATTGATCTAATCAGGGTTGTCCATATTTGTCACAGGTTTACAATTGGAGCTATTATAACGTCGCTGTTGTCATCAAAACGACGATTTTAATCGCTCAGTGAAAAAATATTCCATAATTAGTTTGATGTTTTTTATCATGTCCGTTAGAAACAATTCCGTAATGAATATGTCATACATTTGCTTCTAAGTCACAGTTATTACGTTCCTTCATTCAGTTTTAAATATAGAAATGGGAAAAATACGATGCGATCACTCTGCTTCATAAGGATCCAATTAGCCAAAAATGGCTATCTGTTTCAAGATTTATGTAAAGATACCACAAGGTTTACGAGTATACAAATGAATTGCAGCTCAGAATTAAAACTAAATCATCTAAAACGGACTCCAAACAACAATTTGTTTTTCATATGCTGCTATTTTGTGCAATACTTAACACCTTAAAACGTTACCTGAAGTTGAGAACGCTGTAAGAATAGTATTCCAAATGAGCGTAATACAAGCGATCGGAAACGAATGTAGGTTGCGGCCAGTAGGTGGTGTAGTAATCGCCTCCAGCACCACTCATAAAGTCTAGAAACAGCTTGAAATGTTGGTTTGTTGGATTTAGGACGCATAAAGACCTACGCTGTTTAGATAGGTCGGCAAGAGTGAAAGAAGTTTTTCTTACCACAGTTTTTCACACAATCCTACCAGCGACCACATTTTGTTTAGTGCTTTTTGAGGTAAATAGCTGATGTGGATGTTTCGTTTTGTTTTTTTTCATGTTGCAAGTAGTAGAAATAGTAGTAGCTGTAGTAGTTATAGTAGTAGTAGTTGTTATTGTTGACATATGAGGTTATAATGCGCAATGAGCCAACAGCTCTTTCATTATCTTGCTGTGTAAACCTTGGCTTTTTCTTTTCTGCATTTGTTTTTACCAGTACTTACTTTGCTTTATGCAAAATACATTGTTCCACTTCACTCATGAACAGAAAACTGTCGGTCTGTTAAGAATGCACATTGCGTTCAGCCCGCTTTGCAGTTGCCAATACTCCTGATTAAACGCATATTTAGCTCAAGCAGTCCAATTATTCAAAAAAATTGCCATAAAATGCATTTCGTAAAAACCTAACAACGAAGTGGGCTAATGATAAGGTTTAAAAGCACAGCCATCTGATCATTGTTGCCATGCTGAAAGCAGGCGATCAGACCTACCCAAACGGGCGTCTTTTTGCTGAAAGCTGAGAGCACATCTGGAGTCGGTAAATCTGGTCTAATGATCTAATCTTGCCATACATTTAAGCTGGAATCTAATCAGCTATCACGCTCTACGACTGTCTCCAAACACCTTTTTTTGTCGATTTTCTTTAAAAACACACGCAATGCTTGCAGGAATTTATTTATTTATGCGTGTGAGCTTTTGTTCTGATTGCAAGCTTTTGGTTAGACGTAGCCTCTGCGACCGATAGTCTGATCGGTCCTAACACCTACTGGTCGGTCCCAACACCTACTCGCACGAACGCCAAGTCTTGTGAAATACCTTATCCAAGAACACAACAAGCGAACTTGCCGGATTTTTCACGACGCTATCATTTTTGTGCCGAATGCCAATCACGGAAGTTGTGAATACCATTTTTAAAAAGTCTTTAACACGATTAGGTTGAGGTTTGAACCAACAATCTACTGCTTTTAAAGCGGACGCTCTATGCCATCGTTGAGGCAGCAGCCGATAGCATTGTGTAAAACAAAAACGGTTGTCTGGTTTGTTTCAGTTTAATTTTACTAGTGCTGGTGTTGTGTGTTTACCCTCTTCCTTAAGATGAAGACACGGCATGAAACGGATTTATTTCGGTTTATACCCCAAACCTGATCAAAACTGGGCTACGCGAAAGCGTCATTCCATTTCCAGCCAGTCATAAAATATTATACAATTAGCAGAGTGGTAGCTCCACAATCACCAAGACGGAGTCATTGCTGGGCACTCAAAAATGGCTTTTTAATACCTGCTGAGTAAGCAGCTTTACTATTTAAACCCGGTAAAGCACATTGGCTACAACTGGTTGGCAGGGTAGTTCAATAATCTTTAAATGGAATCAGCTTTGGTAAATCGTTGGAAAAACGTTTTGCGAAAATTTAATCCTGGTTGATAATTTTTAAGGATAGGTTCTGCAGTGATATTTTTTACAATCTCTTCTGCATGAGCGCAGCAAGTTGGGCTGAAGGTAAATTTGCTATTAAGCTGGAGGAACATTAAAACGAAAAATGTGTTGTCGATAGGTGGCACTGTGAGCGCAGTTATTAGGTAGCTTTTATGATCGTGGAAAAGTTATCTAAGCTTTGTCTTGAAGAATCAGAAACTTTGATTAATTGATTATGTGATTTCAAAAATTAATTATATTGATGCTGTTTTGAATGATGCATTTAACTGGAATTTAACCTGGTCCCGTATTAACATTTATTCGACGAAACTTTACTAACTACATGGTTTTCGTAAAAGATTCTAACCATTATTTAGTTAATATCGAGTACACATTGCTTTTATTCCCAAAATTCCTAATTTACCGTTTCAAAACCAGGTATTCTACAATACTTTGATTAAATTAATTCAACAAAAAATCAGAATATTATATTGTCAAGAAAAATAACAAATTGAAATTTCACTTTTGGATATGTTCGAAATTTTTTTAGATATTATGTAAATGGCTCTATTTTCGGTGTTTATTTTTTGTGTTCTCATCAAAGTATTTAAAAAATAAATAAAAAATTTGTTGGAAAAGCAAAATATGATTTTCTACACCGTGTAAACCAAGTAGAGCAAAAAGGTTTTTGCTATTCTACTTGCTGCGACCACCATTTGTAATTATTGAAATTATATCTTCCATCGATACTAGGCATAAATAATGATGTGGACTAACTTTACATGGCATAGCTGTTTTCCACGTGTTTAGCGAGAGCATTCTTGGTTGTTGCTGTTGTTGTTACCCGACCCTTTCCGAGGGATCGGGGCATGGAAGCATTCTTAGTAGTTGAAAAGTGCTAAAAAGAGCTCTCAGATTCACCTGCTAATTTGGTCACAGTTGTTGATTTATTTCTACCGACTCCTTGTTCGCGAACCCACATCGGATATGCTTGACCGCGTAAAGAAAAATAACTGAACTGCTCTCCACCTAGAAAATTGATATCAATTAAAAATATTTTACAATAACACTGCGAGATAGCTTCCCCACTTCAATATGTCATGAATACTTAATCAAGAATTGGTTTCGACGGGAAAATAAGAGAAGTTAAGCGATGGTTTGAAAAGTTCTTCATAATGGGTAAAAAAATAAGTACCGTGGATATCATAAGTTATACTATATCGTTACATTAGTTACAGTAGCATGTTTGCAGTCATTGCTCTTAATTGCAGTGCATTTCCTGTCCTATCTTCCTGCCAAAAAATATGAACCTTGTCCTATCAAATGGTCTCACTAGCACATGACGTCGTAATACTGAACAAAATGCCTGCGTACGCGCACGAGCTCACTTCTGCGTTTCTAATACACTGCAGCTCACCCACCTCCGTAGACATGCTCGTCTTCATCAGCGTATAGACGAAGCCAAAGCCTGTTATAACTTCCCTCAGGCTTTATACTCACAACAGTAATTGTGTTTTGATCTCCATCACCAGAGAAAAGTAGAGTGATCTAACAAAGTAAAAAAGTCAATGCAGAGAAGCGATATAGCTATTTATTTTTTTTGGTGGAGGGAAGGAACATCCCACTCTCTCTCTCCAAACCGTAAAACAAAAACAACGATTTTTAGTTTTTTGCTTTTTGTCTTCATGACCTGTCACTATGCCAGTACCCAACTGATTCAGTAAAAATCATTTTAGTATAAAGCATGCAGCACCGACGACGCGATGGCGTAGTGGTTAGAGCGCCCGCTTCGCAGTCGGTAGACCTGGGGTTAATTCCCCTTGTCGAGTCATACCAGAAGACTTTAAAAAATGGCATCCGCAGCTTCCTGCTTGGCGCTCGGCATTTAAGGAAGGTTGTGGAGAACAAGCCGGCAAGTTCGCTTGTTGTGTCCTTGGGCAAGGCACTTAACGGGACGCCCCACCTTTATGTGGAAGACAGGTGGCCCATAAACCTCGAAAAAGGCAACTCCCAAGCGAGTGCGGACTTCCCGTCCAAAGTATAGCGATACAATTCGCTTTCTCGTGAATGGAGGATAAATATGGCAAATAAAGCAATTCACCTAATAGTGAAATAACGAATCATCAGAGGGCTATGGCCAGCAGATCTGCGATGTGACTTCGGAAAGACACTTTCAGCGGCATTTTCAGCTTGGTTAAAGCGTTTGTAACAAAGTGCACTGTGCCAGTTGTAGGATACTGGCTATTTCGAACCAATCTAAACTCAAGTTGTTTTCAAGAATTTAACCAAAATCGAATTAAGAGCCTGAAGCCCTCTTTTCTTTAACCATTATTCTTTTCTTCAAAAAAAGAATGAAGATCTATTTTTTCTCAATGAAACCCAAGAAATTTTGATGCAGAAATAGATGAAAAAAACATGTTTTTTGATTGAGAGACTCCGGGCAACTTGACCACAAATACATCATTATAGTTTTTTGTTAGCCTTCCGTTACAAAAGTGTTGGTTGCTTGTTTGGTTGTTCGATGTATAACTGTAAAGATTATTCAGTGTCCGTGATTGGTGTGCAATGGCAACTATCCATTGTATTAATATTTACCGAGTTTGTGGACCGATCATTTGAAAACTGAACTCGAAACGTGTTTGGACTTTGGCCATCCGCGGATGGGTCATCTTGAACTGTAGCTACCAGTAAGGGAATTCTTTTCCTTATCGTCTGTTTGATATCAAAGTTCCCTTCGTGGTATTTGTATCTGAAACAAAAATCAACAGTAAATTGAGATGTAGCCGTGGTTTTGTCTCAATTTGCAGAAAAAAACTTACGTCGCATTTCCTTGTCCAACGTCAATGGCTGGCAATTCTTCTGTATGACGCAGCAAAAGTCTAGTGTCCAAATAAATCTCTGGAAAAACAAACTGAAGTTGAACCAAAGCGCTTTTACGAGAGCCACAATATTTATACGTCGGGTACCAACTGAATGAAAAGGTTTGAAGTTCTTGGATGAAATTACAAGGAACTGGCTCAACAACATCAACGCCAGCTTCTAATTTGGACAGGGCCTGAAGTAATAAAGGGATGAAATCTCGGCCGCAGCCCAGCGCAGAGGTTCCCAACCAGGGGTGCTCGCACCCTTTGGGGGTGCGAGATCGTCATTCAGATTTTTGTGTCGCATTACTGCACTGTCATGGTCAGTTCATCCTGTGCTAATTGCTCTGCACAACCTGTGTGTAACTACAGCATGCCAAGTGCACAGCCTTCAATTCAGCCCGAGATGATGCTGATCTCAAAAAAAAGTCGACACATGCAGTTTCAGTCGTGACTTCAAAATTGGCCCACATCTTGGCCCGGGACATGTTATGAATTCGTCACATGTTAAAATATTTTAGGGGTGCGAGAACATACTAAAATACTTTTAGGAGTGCGGGCCGTTACAAAGATTGGGACTGTTCTAGCGGATAGAATTTTCAATGGAAAGGCCAATTGCTTAGCTTTTGATAAAATAAAGAAAAAATATAAAAATTAGGGCAAAAACAACGCAAGCCTTTAGTTATCCAGACAGTAACAGCCGTAGATTTGTTTTGTCGATGTGGTAAGCGTGTTTACAAATAAGGTTTGGGGGAAAACGAACAAAAAGACATCATTGAAGGAAAAGGACAATTTGCCCCAGGTTACATTAGTTCAGGGTATAAGGTATTTTGAAAACAACATTTTTTCGTCTTCTAGAGTGAACCGAAATCATTCAACCAAAATATGGGAGTAAATTTTGATTCGGGCGACGGTGCAGCGTTGTATTCTTCAAAGAGAACTGCACTATGCAAGAAAAATTGCTATAAACTGTTTAAAGCAGGCTGGAATTGAACTCGTAACTTGAAACCTTGACGGTAAGCGTACTGTTTTGCTCTTTTGCACTAAAACTTGATTTCATTTACCCAAACTTTGATGAGATGCCTTGTAACGAAAAGTAGCCTCAACTTCGACCTGTGTCGCAGATAAAAATAACAGATTAAAAAAGACTTTTGCTAACTGATACCGCTTCATCTTGTTTACTCTGAAAGTGTAGTCAGCTGCCACAAAGCTTTTCAATAATGTGAGCCAAATTTTATCAAACTCGTGAGTGTAGAACTGCCAGCACGTAACGCATTTTCATCAGTACGGAAACATGCTGAGATGCGTCAGTTAGCTTACAAACTTTAACAAAATATTCAAAGACAGGTAATTTAGTTAGCCATTAAAAAATGCACGCACTACGCTGTTCATATTCAGTTAAATTACAGTTTACGTTGAATGCAACAACACGAAGCTAGACCTGCGTAATTGACAAATATTGATTCTGCTGCTAGCGTCATTGCAAGCCTATTTTAGTGTTTTGCATTTCATTCAGATCCACATTTTAGAGTTCGGTGGAGACCCAAGTTTTTAGCAATGATTTGAAATGAGAAGAATCTCTACCAGTTGTTTTTTTCGCATTTGTCACTGAAACTTCATAACCTTTGTTTTTTTGCACTTTTTTCTCTTTTGCACTTTTTGCGCAAAACAGTGGCACTAGTGGCTCAAAGTAAAAAAGCAGGACAAATTCATAGACCAGCTTCGGAATTTCCGAGTTTCAACATGTGACTAGGGAAGCTATGAATACCATTTTTCAAAGTTTTCTGGTATGACTCGACTTGGGAAATAAATCCCAGATCTGCCGAATGCAAAACGGACGCTTTTACCACTACGCCATTGCGCCGGTTAAACTCATGTCATGCCCATAGCATTTTTCGACGCCAGAGGCATGCCCCATATTAAATTTTTGCTGCAGGATCAGACTGTCAACCATTATGTTTACAAAAAGATTCTGAAACGTTGCTTCGCTCAGAAAGAAAAAAAAGGCAAGATTTGTGAGAAAGCAACTCATGGCTGCTTTATCACGTTAATGTGGTGGCACATACCGCCGTGAGCATCCGGAAGTTTTCAACAGAGAAAAACATTACAGTGCTTGAGAAAGCTCTCTACTCGCCAGATCTTGCTCCACGTGACTTTTTTCTCTTCCTCAAAGTTGAACTCATCATTAAAGGAACATGGTTGTCAAACATTGATGCCATCAAAAGTGTTGTATTGAGGGAGCTTAGAAGATTCTCCAAGGATCTTTTCAGAAGTGCGTTGTTGCATCGCAAAGAAGAATGAAAAAGTGGATTAGACTCAAATATGATGACTTTGATGGAAACAACTTGTAATTTTTTGCTTAGATTCCAAATAAAGTTAACCTGTTGTGACCTCAGTCCTACAACTTTTGATACATACCCCGTGCATTTAAAAATTTTCCTGCCCTCTTACTTTTTGCCAGGCGCTATCAAAATAAGGAAAATCAACCAGCACCTAAAAGTTTCTAAAATGTTGGTTTCAAGAGAAAACATGATGGCATGTGATATCACCATTGCCGACTCGAAATGTTCAAAACTCCCAAAAAATCCCCACCAAGGCAATTTTTGCGTAAAAAATTTCTAGATTCTGTAATGTTTTGGTGCCTTATTTGTTTGAGGTCCACCACACCACCAATTTCTCACAATTCTACTGACCACTCCTCGTTTTGAAGTTAGTTTCTAAAAAACAAAGGTCTCCACCTTTCCTCCAGCACAAATCCCAATTTTTCCACTTAAATCTTTGAAAAAAGAGAGAAAAGGTCTTTACCCCAAATTTCCTAAAAAAATTACAAAATTTTGGGTTTACATGCCAAAATTAAGTGATTTTGCCTATAATTTTGACCAAAAAATGTCACGATTCTCAAAAAATTCCCATAGTTTATTAAAAAAATTCCAAGATTTTTCCCCATACATTTTGCGAAATAAATTTTCCCAAGAAAATCCCTAGTGGCCTTGAAAATGCCCAAGATTGGCAACTGTGCTACCAGGCGACCACGGCAGATTAAGATGGTCAAATTGATTTCTACTTGCCTTATGTGCAAGGACATGATCAATTGGATCTGTTGCATTAAACTCTTTGCATCATACTTTTTTCATATTTAACAGAGCATACATATTTCAAAGCCAGTACCTAAGTAAAAAAATGACTTGGCCAAGTGTTGTGTGGCTCATACTTAAGAACACTTGCAGCATTTTTTAAAATACGTAAGGCAACGTTTTTCCTGTCCCTTTTGCTTTGGCAACAACACCTATTTCTTTCCAAACGTATAATTTTCTAGCTTTTGTCACAATAACTAATTTTTCCTTTTTAACTTCACTTTCACTGTAGTAAGTTGGTCAAGAAAAAGTCAGCCAATTCAAATTTCTATTTGAAATAATCACGTACTCACAACAACAGAGTGAAACAGTACAATAACATAGGATGATCGCGTTGCAAACTAACAGATAGTGCTTGTAAAACAACATAAAAAGCCTGCACTAACCTACATGTGAGCTTATGTTATTCTACCCAAAATAGCCTGTCGCTCACAGAGTACAAAAACAAGAAAAAGGGAATAACTTCTGCTAACATCTGAAATCATATCTTAACCTTGCTTAACTCTATGCTGCAGCACAAGGGCGGCTCGTGTATGGTACTGTGGAGCTGCAGCACCCCCAGTCCACACTCCATCTTATCGATGACATTCGATATAAATCATTAATCTTTTTTTTATTTTTTTTTATGCTTGTAGTTACGTTATATAATACATAAGGTTAATCTCAACAACCATCCTAAGTTTATGAAAAAAATATAGAAATCTTTTTGCTTCAAAGCTCCTGTGATATGGTGTTTGAAATTAGCAGTAGATTACAATGCAGCTGTAGAAAGAGAACTGTCGCTCATGTAGTACCGACCTTTGTGTGCTGGTGTAATAAGGGTTTCTTTTTGACGAACAACTGGCGAGCTATGTGTCTGTGTGTGTAAAGCTGATAGATAGCGACAAAAATTAGGCCTATAACATGATTTTCTGAAGCAGCCCCCCATTAATTTTAGCTACGAGCCGCCCCTGTTGCTGCATAACATAATCGATCACTATTTGCCTGATGATTTAGCCAATGATGTGCAATCTCCGGCCTGAGATGCAAAACTCTGTTACCAGTGGAAGAATTTTGTGGTGCGAAGTGGATGTCTATGTATCAATTCCAACATCAAATAATCGATCTCAAGAAAAGGTAGTGGCTATTTTGCCGGCGACAACAGTATAAACTTCAAAGCTATTTTGCCGTTAGTCTTTTGTGATTGATCAATTTCTACGACATATTAAAAAGATGACTCTTAGTCGTTTGTGATTAGTCAATTTCTATGACGTATTAAAAATGTGACTTAAGAATAATTGAAATTTTAGTATGCTCTCCCATTACGTTATGATGTATGAAAAATATTACTGGATAGAAATTTTGATCCTCAGGGTACACCCTTTTTAGTTTTAAACAGACAAAAACTTAGTCTTCAGTGTAGACCATCTTTAGTTTTAAATATCTATTCCACCCTACCCCTACCAGGAAACCGGCTCCAAATAGCTCAGTGGATGTTACAAACTGCCGACCCCTGGTTTAGATCTATCAATAGCTACTGTGCATGGTGAATTTTATGACATAGCTGTAAAGTTTTTTTTTAAATGCAGGATAGAATTTAGACGGCTAAAATCTTGGATATCATATTTGTGTCAACTAAGTAATTTTCTACTTACATGTACAGCATCTTGTATGAATGAATAACTATACTAAATTTGAAGACAACCTATTTTCACATGCATTAATTTTTAGTACAGGATCTTACAAATTAAAATAGTTTTAATGTATGCAGTGTGGTGTTCCCTCTTTAGATTTTTTTTGATAACTTGGCGTTCATTTCAGCTAAAGGTATACTAAGCCCAACCACTAAATCTAGCTATTTCCTCCCCCTCCCCAGCCGCCATGTTGGATTAATGATGTTTTGGGCTTCGGAACGAGAGATGCCGATTTTGAAACTCTTCAAAAAAAAAACGATTGGTATTCGTCAGGTAGGACATTCGAAATTTAAAGTTCTGGTCCGCTGCTCCAGCAAAAAGTGTGGTTCGACAGCGAGTGTATATTGGTGGACAGGCATACGCTGAATTAGCACTTCCAAACCTGCGGAACGCGGGTTAAAAAAATCGACTTGTTTCTGATACCTGGAGTGGAGGAGCTAGAACCATTAACTTTTGTATATTAAAAGCGATTGGTGAGGCAACTCTAGAAGAGGTCGAGAGCTACGCCTCGAATTCGAAAATATTTTTCAAGTTTGCTAACTAAAATTATATGATCAACTGCATCAAATGCACTTAGCAAACTGCGGACAGCGACACTGTTTTGACCTGTCACATCTCTTTAGTGCAGTTGGTGACCGACAAGAAGCTATAGGCTTTCAATAAAGCATAGCTTGGACCGTCACACTTATAGAACCTATACTAGGTCCACTGTAGTGGATGGTCTGTCCTTTGACAGATCAAGAAATAAGCAACAGTTAAAAGGTATTTGGTCACTATTGCTTAAAAGATAGTCATGTATATCGCAAAGGGCATAGATAGTGGAGGAATTGTTTTTAAACTCATATTGCTGATTACTTAAAAGATTCAATTTTTCGAAGAAGTGACTCAAACGATGATGTAGAAGTTCTTCAAAGATTTTATTAAAATGAGAAAGTGAAGATATTGGTCTATAATTAGTGACGTTATTGGAATCACATCTTAAAATTATTAGTTTTCAGAAAATGTAAGTTTGGTTTTTATATCTTAAAAAGTTATTAAAATACGAGTTGTCATAAAGTGGCATATTGAGATGAAACACCCTGCATTAGCATTAGTTATTTTAGCCGCCAACATGGAATGGCCGAATTGGTTAAGGCGTTGACTCCGGTTGAGTCATATTCCACTTAGATTGCTCACGAATCAAACACAAGTTACCCAGGTCAAATGAAATAAGTAGATTTTGAGTAATTCTAAAAAGTAGCTGTAGATTTTTTACTAGCATGGGCTATATGGTAACTTAATGTAAAGTGATGGCTTTGAGGGAATTGCCACACAAAGTCTGGTGCAAAAATGCTTCTAAAAAGGTCTTGCACCAAATTTTTATTTCTCAGTATCTGACAAGGCTACAACTCGGACGCTTACATTTTTACTCAAATTCGCCCATTCGGTCTTACTAAACAATAAAAAATTAATGTTGCATTAGATTTTTTATCTGGCTGCAATCAATTCGCCTATCCAACAAATAACCGATTTTCGAAAT
The DNA here is from genome assembly GCA_963675345.1 of Trididemnum clinides. Classification (NCBI taxonomy): domain Eukaryota; kingdom Metazoa; phylum Chordata; class Ascidiacea; order Aplousobranchia; family Didemnidae; genus Trididemnum; species Trididemnum clinides. Next base: position 15,391,825 of record OY776305.1, read on the forward strand.
TCCTTCACGGAAAAAAGCTGCGCTTACAGCGAAACGTTCTTATCGCATTGTGTTCTTCAGATCTGAAGTCGCGCGGCAGTGACAGTGATGCTTAGGCTTAGCATAGGAGGCTACGAACTGTCGTGACCTGCTTTTGAGTTTATAAATTTAAATGTTCTTCATTTGTTTGATATCACTTTTGATTAGCAACTGCAAATCGGATGCTGCCAAGCGGCAAATATCGCCCTCCCCCCAAAAAGCAGCGTACCAACAACACAGCTCAGGCAAGGTTTAAACGCTTAACTATTGGATCAGAATCACCTTAAAACTCTCCTGGCTGTAACTTTGTTGCAAACTTTTTCAACATCAGTAAAAACCGGAGCGTTGGGGTAATCATAGCAGGGAACAATGTAAGTTGCAAATACAGTTTGTAAAGAGGATAATTAATCTTAGATGTCCGCCAAAAGGTTGAAAGTTTAGTCTTCAATATGAAAATCAGGATAAACGGACTCTGTGGCAATTTGTACAGGATTATCTAAAAACAAAGATTTTCAATTTTATTTGTGAATAGCTGCTTTTACTCTTTGCAAAGCCAAAATCAATACCCTTTTTTATATATTTTAGATTTACATTAATCTTTGCTATAGAACTGTACCCAAATCAGTTGTAGGCTTTTCTATCTAGATTTTTGTCTGCATTACAATTTGATGTTCCAATTGAATGAATTTCACTTGAATTCAGTTTCTGAAGATGCAGGTGGAGAATTTGAAAACAACAAAACAAATAATGAATTGACAAAGCAAAAGCCTCCTCCGACAATGAAAACTTTTTTGATTACATTTTTACTTTTATTTTTTTATGTTCTGAGTAATCTTTTGGGAGGATTTTTGTTTTTAATTCTAGAATATAGAAAGGAAAGAAATTCATCGTATGTGGTAGAACTAAAGAAAAGCTTTTTAAGAAACCACAAGTCCTGTCTTTCGCAAGAACAAATGAATGACTTCATTGACGTAAGAGTGTGAATTACAAATCTAGGCTCTTTCGGTCATAAGCTATATTTTTATTTTTACATAGCAATATTGAACCGTTTTATGCTTAGCCCTGATCCAAAATTGAAGGCTGCTATCTAAATATCAAAGGCAGGGAACGTTTTGACTACAAATATCCCAATCAAGCAAATAAAATTGCCACAAAACATCTTTTCTAAAAAGGGCTGCAAAAAAAAACAAACGAGCATTGAACTGGCAACATCTTTATCGAGACGCCACAGTTTACTAAGCTGGCACATAGGTGCTGATAGAATCAGGCATAGACATAGACAAAAAGGAAAAGGGGGTATCACTTCTCTAGAGATATTGATCACAGATAAATCTACTGAGCTGTAAGTTGCTGATTTATACCTCCACCAAGTGATATCAAAGATTTATCAAAAATAAGATTCACAGTTTTGCTGCGTTGGCGCTTGGCACAAAAACAACAAGTGTGCAGAAAAAGCCGGCAAGATTGCTTACTAGACCCTTGGTAAAGTCTCTTCACGGGATTCCTCCACTTTTACGTGGCAGAGTGGTGGAGGGGCTAAGCATTCCATCCGTAGTGGTGGTCTTGCAAGAAGACCGAATCAGGCAAACCAGTTGTTCAATGGATTTTTTAGTTCTCAAAAGGACCATTTTAGATTTGCCCTGAAACTTGATAAAAAGGCGTCATTATTATTCAAATTCTTTGGAAAACTCAAAAAAAATATCGCCAATAATATACAACTTGCCTTCGCAAAATATCAAGCTGACTACTTTCTTTGGACTGGTAACGTTGATCATGATGTAGTCCATGCTTTATCTAAGTAACGTTAGACAATCAGGCCTAGTACTACTGCCAGCCCAGCATGTTGTAAGTTGCCGCTTCCAGAAACTTACCAATACCAGCAGCCTTGTTGTTAGTGGGGCTATTATTTTTATGACTGGGTCGAAAGAAACTGCCCCTTTATCCCAGCCTAATAATGGTGCATTATTCTATCGGGTTGGGCTGGTGCCTGAGATTGAATGTTTTATGGCACACGGCGTCTCAGTTCATATGAAGAGCAGAATGAGCTGAACTAAATGAATTTAGCGCGCATGCAGTTTTTCTAGTTTATGGTTCCTTAAACTGGGAAAAGCGCCTGGGGGGGATTTATGTGAAAAGGAGAGGGGCTACGATGCTATGATCTTCCTGTAGTCTCAGTTGCACTATAACTGGTCTAAATCAGAGCTTTGGAGAAGATGATATTCAAAAGCATAAAGAATGTCTCCATATTTTTTGGGAAGCAAAACTGTGAAATTAAACATACACCATTAAATAGTCATTTTATCAGAAACACAACATTAAAAAGTTATTTTACCAGAAACTTTTCACGGGGCTCTCATCCATGAGTGCGTTGCGTCAAATGTAAAGCGCATAAGTGAATCCTATCATGCTTTAACAATATGAAAAACCTGCATTTTTTAAAACGAGACTACTATTCCGTATCCTACCATCAATAAGTTGTTTGGGATTTGAACCCCTGATATCCTTACTTTTTCCACATTTACTGCAAAACGTTATAAATGTTTCAGCAGAATTTTGCTTAGGAAATTGAGAAACTCAAGCAAGACTACCATCTTCCAACTGGAAACTTATCTTGGGCAAACAAGCTGTCTTTGAATGACGGATTTCTGCTATGCGTCACATTGGCCACTACGATAGGTAAATTTCTCTCTCTCTCTCTCTCTCTCTCTCTGTGTGTGTGTGTGCAGGGGCGGCCTTAGGCCGATTTGACCGATTGCTCCAAATCGGGCCCCGCGCTGAGAGGGGCCCCGCATTTTTTTTTCAAAAGGCGACAATCTCGGTCATCTCGATCCTCTGGCGGCCGGCCCGAGGCGTGATCTTGCTGATGCAATCACATGTGTGCACTCAGCCAGTCAGCGCCCAGCAGTCAAACCAGTAGTAACCAGATTAATTAATAACGTATCTTACCACGTGTAAAGTTATGTTTTGAGCTGCCTCCCATTCATGCTGTAGCATAAATTTTGACTTAATGATTTCATTAATAGTTACCATCTAAAAAACCCTACTATGACACACAAAGAAAAGAATTGCAACTTGGTGTTTTGCAAAATATCTCTATTTCTCTATTTTGTATTTCTAAACTTGCCCATTAGCTCCAAGAAAACTATTACCAATTTCTTTTATGTTGAAAATGCAATGAATCTCAAACCATTATCCATGGAAACAGGAAAATCTAAAATCATGACTAAAGGGCTAAACTTTTGCTCAAGTTTGGAGACCTTTCACACCCGCGTAAGACAAAATAGGCTTTAGATTTTTCATGAATGTAGAGCAATGTCAGACATTTTGATGTACAGTTGGATTCAAAAAAATCGCTCCGTTTTTTCCTGAATCAAAAATATATAAAAATAAAATTGGTTAAAAAGACAACTATTTAATAAAAGGGTGTATAGAGTCTTTTTCGTTTTTCAATTTTTATAAAATTTTCCGCCTTGAGAAATTTTTAGGATATAGAAAATTTCTGAAGAATATATAAAAAAAATATTAGAAAGGTTGAGAATGGCCACTTTGCATTTGCAATTCTTTTCTTCTTTATGCACAATAATAAATAGTATAGAGGGGCCCCGCAAGCATCCAACTAATTGGGCCCCGCAACTTCTAAGGCCGGCCCTGTGTGTGTGTGTTTGAGAACGAGACTGACTGATGAAGGAATTAATTGCCACTTCAAATCAGTGCTTCACATATGCCGTTTTGAAAAAAAGTTGACCGTTGTCAAAATGTCCATGTTATTTATGTCACAGCGAATGCGTTATACGATGTGTATGCAACAAAACAACCTAGGCGTATACAACACAATACTTCATCTTTTATAAAATATTTTTATAATAAAATTGAAAATGATTTTAGTTTTTACGCGAAGTATTTCGACATGGTTTGTTTATTGCACTATAGTCTCTTGTTTTGTGATGATGGCTTGTAGATATTTGGACTTTTATTACGTTGAAAATAATCAGCTTTGTGAAGTTCGCAAGCAAAGCTGTTTTAGGTGTTTGATATAAGGATTATCTGTACAGCAGTTTGGACATGATATCAATGTTAACTGCTTTTCAAGCAACTACCAGTGGACTAGCTATTGTTGGTTTAAGTACCCCACAATATACTCGAGAGTGGCCGCATGGTTATAGTTTGGGCTTACGAGGTTTATTTTCGGAAAAAGAAGAGGGGATGTTATCCCTTGTGCGCTACAACCTTTTCCAACAGCACTAGTAGCGTAGTCTCTGCAACTCACCAGTAAAAATTCTGTGAAAAAATTTTATAGTTTTATTTAACAGGTTATGGAAACATTGTCCCTACATCAAAAACAGGACAAATTTTTGCCATTTTGTTTGCTTTTTTCTCAATTCCTTTCACTGGCATTTTGATAACCAAGTTGGGCGGAATCATGGCGTTTTATATTAAAAAGGTAAGCTATAAGAAATTTGGAAGCATATGGTTGAAAACACTCTAACCTTTTGAAATCTGAAACCCGAGCTTCTCCAATCAAGAACGAGAAAAGTTGCTCACCTAGCATGCCCTAAAAATTTTGGCCATCGTCCAGTGTGTTTGAGTCACCAGTCTACAAAATTTATTCATTGTTGTTTTAAATGAACTGCTGCTTTCTCAAGTTTCACATCATGCTCCGCGCAAAAGAGAAGAAAGAGAAACAACAACAATCTTTTAACCTTTTGAAATAAAATTAGTAACGGCTAAATAAGGATCTGATGATTGCTATTCAATAGCACCGAAATGTATTTTTCGTAAATAAATTATGAAGCCGAGTGATTGCCTGCCGCTGATTTTGCAAAAGATCTTGATACGGCAAGTGGTGACCTCGAAATAAAATTGATAAATTGCTTTGGTCAAAATTTTCACACAATGGTTTTTGAGTGAAATCATCTTTGTTTTCATCTTTTCAAATTCGTTCATCTTCGTTCATCTTTTCAAATTCGCGCTGTAAATTTTGGCTTTAAGAGCGTAGTGCTGGCTTGCTGTATTAACAAATTCGTTTGCAGAAGAAACAAAATACCAAAATTAACCAAAAAACGAATGATTTTACATTCAACACTCATTCAAAAGTAATCAAAACGTTGATTTTGAAAAAAAATGGGGCATCATTTTCGAACAACTCTCAATTTGTTAAAAACAAAGATAAAAGTGTGAATTGAAACTACATCTTATCTGCAGCGATTGGTCGAGCAATCACATGAATATATATGAAGTAAGATTTTTATCGTTGACTAATCCTCCTCTCAGCTTATGATTGAACTCATTTATCAAGCGTAAAAATTGAAAATTGCCATCTAAATTTTAACAATTTGCCAGATGTTATATTATACTATAGCATTTTAATTCGCAAAATAATAAAATTTTTATTGTACTCCAATTCGTGCTTAAGTGAAACGCGAACCCTACGTTTGTAACAACTCGCACATTACATGCATAGGTGGCGTCAATGTGTCTTGATGACCCTATCGTTTATGCAGGTTTTTGCATTTTTATGTTAAAGTCACTTTAAAATGTCGATTCACACTTTTAAATGTCGTGGGCCGCGATAATCGGGGGGTGCAGTGATGTGAAAACGCGTGGGAACGGCATTTCCATCTTTCTTTTTTTTAGCATATCCCTGATGATAGTGATAGATATACTGAAATCAAACGCGAAAGAAGAAGTTTGACAACGACAAAACTGAATTATCTTTTATGGACATAAAACACAAAAACAAAAATGAATTAACGATTGACTATGTGTTGTTTTTTCGAACTTGTGTTGAGATTTAGTGCAAAACAAAGCTGTTCAAGTAAGAGTGAATGGAACAGTGACATGGGTTTGTAATTTACTTCCTTGGTCACTAGATGGCTATCTTTACGCTTGTTTGGAGTGTTGGTGATAGAATTGCAATGTTGCAGCTATTAGCACTAGCAGCACGGGTAACTACAAAGCCGATCTTATAATGCTTTTGTCTATAAGATGCTTTGAAATATTCTTTGAGTGTAATATGCGTAATATTTTAAAATCCAATGGCTTACAATAGCCAGGTGATAAATTGGAAACAGAATCATCTTTTTTTTATATGATTTGATTTGAACATTAAAACTATGGTCATTAATTTCAAAGGTGTAGCACTTTGTTTTGTATGGAATGGCTGAAAGTATTTTTGCCATTATTAAAAATGAGTAGTTTGTCCATTTTTGATATATGAGAGAGGAGGTAAAAACATTCTGAGGTAGCTACCTCCTCCTTACTTTTAGGCCAATGCTGAATTTTCTTTAGTCATCCGTTAAATAAAGCTGAACAAATTGGCTATTTGTCAAAGCTTCGAATCGGAATACATCAGTGTAACAAGTGAAGCAAAAGTTATGAGAGGTTGAGTAATGACTGAAAATACGTTCTCGTGATTGCAGGACAAAAATTTCCAACTGATCTAGTTTTCGATTTTTAGGCGGCAACACGACTGATGGGGTTTGTGCCAAAGGCAAAAGTTGCGAGTTTCTGCATATCAATATTGTTTGGAATCATACTGTACGTGATTATCCCTGCAATCGCTGTTTACCTTACTTCTCCAAGAAAAGAAGACAACTTCATAAGCAGTTTATATTCTATCATCATATCACTCAGTACCATTGGGTTCGGCGATTATTATCCAGGTGAGCGTAGTTAAATGTCTGTTTGAAGGCTCTTTAGGCTCTATTCTTTGGGGTAAAAAGTAGCATCACCTTTTCTCAAGCGGGCCTACTGCAATAAAAATCATTTTTTAAAGAATGTTTAATGCTGTACTTTCATCCTTGGTTCTGTTGGCGCCGTGGATTAGCGGCAGAGTGGTTCAAACCCCGTTATTGCCTTGTATTCTTTTCTTGAAACAAAACCATAATCCGCTGAATTATTTTTGAGACGTTGTGTTGTTGTGTTTTCTAGGAGAAATGTAATAGTAGAGAGAAAGCTGTTACTGTTTAACCCCTCACGATCTAAAGGCGACACGATTTACAATAAGTATTAACGAAGGCGTTGAAACACAGATATTGAAGCCACGGTGGTTTTTAAATCAATTAGAGTAACCGATTAAGATTATACAACTCAGTATAACTTGGCTGTGGTCAATTAAAATTCATTTTCAAACGGCAAACAATAGAAAGTGGTATGTAATGACATTTGATTTAGTTGATCATCAGGCATTAAATAAAAATATAAAGTAATGTTGGCGCCGTGTGGCCAAGTGAAAAAGCGCCTTTCTAATAAACACGAAATCCCAGCTAAACCCAAAGTCACGTGTTTTTTAAATTTTTGTATGGTTTTATAATGACTTCAGTTTTAGCATAGAATTTCTGCTACAAAGTAGATGCGTCTTTTGGATGTTGTTGCAATTTTGTTTGCAAAGGAGGCAGGGAAAGTAACACTTACCTCTTTAGATAGGGAAGTGACTGTACTGGTGACGTATCGAAAAATATAGGCAAGATTAAACAGTGTTTGGGCAATCAAAAATATAAACTTTCCAGCATCATGACAAATCAAAAACTTAGGAGCTATTGCATGATTAGGCTTCTATAAAAAACTTTTCACAAATTGAAGCCGAATAGGAGTAGGAGAAAACAATGGTCAAACAAAATTAGAAATTTTTCGCGTAAAAATTTATGGAACTCTTTTGTACCAAAGTTTGCATATTTTTCTGCTCGAAGCATTTCAGTTTTACTCATATTTTTGACTCTTTGAAAAAAATGAGAAAGATGGCATGGCAAATATTTCCTTGATTTCTAGGCAAATTAATAGATATTTATACATGGATGAAAAGAGATTGATGGCTAGATTCTTTTACATACACTGATCCATTGTAGATATAGGTACTTGTCTGGAAATCAATCAGAATTTATATGTTGATCTAAACGCAAATTTTCTTTCTTGGCTGGGATAGACATTCCCTGCGCCAGCAGTACTGGCCATTTCGAAACCAGTCTAAATAAAAATTATTGTCGACTTTTGCCTTGGAGTATAAAGCATATGCTTACAGCTATAATTGTGGAGAACATTTTATTGCTAAACATAAAACAAATGCCTTTTTCGAAGTTAGACGACAAGGCGGTCCTTGATTAGCCTACTTCTTACACGAGAAATTACTTCTTTCAGAAACGGAGAAACACGGTGGTTTGGCTCTATCAATCGTCTTTCTAGTTTGGATTGTCGGAGGACTGTCATGGTTTGCATCAATTATTCACTTAATTACAATGGAAGTGAACAAAAAAGTGAAGTCAATAAGAAAACAAGTCCATGCTGCTAATCCCTTAGGAATGAAAAAGTTCGGTAAGCTTTTACTTTTTGTGGTAAAATTCAAGATGCGCGCACTCAACTTCCATAGAAACCAAATCAATACATTTAATTGTTGTTTGTGTAGATCTATAGAATAAAAAAATCTTTTATATAAGAAAGTACAATAGCATCGAGTTCGACAAGTGATCATCCAAAAATGTTTCAAAAATAAACAAAACAATTGTTTTCAAAAAGTTGTTAAAAAAGATCTGCAGCAGATCATTTGAACCGAATTTTCGGAATTTAGTTCCTAATAAATCAAAAACGCAAAAGCACACGACAAACCCGACAAATTTTGCACCAGTCTCAGGCCAGCGTCTAAACCAGGGGTCGGCAACCTACGGCCCGCGGGCCGGATCCGGCCCGCCAAGCAAAATCATCCGGCCCCGAGACATCTTACTTAAATGTCAAAGAATAAGGCCTGGCTTGTCGTTTGCAATCTTAGATTTTGATGAATTTCAACAATCTATGCGGCAATAAAACTATAATGTATCTAATTATTTTGTCCCAGATAAAAGAGATGCGCGTGACCGTGTCTAATGAGAATGTGTGCGTGTACACAAAGAAAATGCTTTGAAAGAGAGCAATAGGTGTGTGTGACGTGTTTGCTGACACGCGCATTAGTGAGAGTTGAGGCAATCCAATTGTCACATTTTGGAAAGCTTTTTAAAATGGTGATTGCATATAACTAGCAATGTTTGCAGTTTCAGTTTTTAAGTACAGGGCAATGCCAGTGTATTGGTAAAGTGCAATGCCAGTAGTTAGGAAATGTGTTCAGTCTCATATACACTGTGCTTTTTTTAGGTTGTTAAAAGTTAGAATGACTAGCCTAAGTATCATGTTAACTAAAAATTTTAGATAACTTAGGTAAGGATGTTAACAAAACGTAGAAAGGTTGATGCCGAGTGCCGAGATTTTAGTGATGTGTGGACGGAGAAGTACTTTTTTTCTTTGCACTTCGGTAAACCTACATTCGGCGATGACGCTTTAAGCGTGCAGTAACTACGCTCATGAATCACTATGACACAATAGAGATCGTTTTAGTGTTTTTTCTCTTTCAGATATGTTTGCCATTGTGTTCTTTATTAAAGTACAATAGATAATACTGGTTAGTAAACATCTATTTTTCTAATTCATTTTAGCAATCTTAAAATGTTATCAAAACGTAGAAAAGTTGATGTGGAGTGCAAAGTTTTTAATGAAGAATGGGAAAACAAGTACTTTTTTATAAACCATTTTGGAAAGCCTACTTGTTTGATTTGCAAAGTTTCTGTTGCTGTCAGCAAAGAGTTCAATATAAAGCGTCATTATGACACAAAGCATTCAAATTTTTCCAAGTTTGTGGGTCAAGCATGAAAAGACAAACTTGATCGACTCAAAGATAGTTTGAAACAGCAGAGTTCTATATTCCAAAAACAAACGACTCGAAAATGTGTGCGATTCGAAAAATAATACACTTGCGAGCTATAGGGTAGCACAGATAAAAGCCGAAGACAAGAGAGCGTTTACCGACGAAGAATTCGCAAAAAATGTATGATGGTTGTTGTTGGAAGTATATGTCCGTAGAAAAAATAGTTACTTTTGAATGTCAGTCTTTCTGCAAAAACTGTTACCCGGAGAATTGAAGAAATGTCGGAGAACTTGAAATCCAGTCAAGAAGATTACTTCAAAAAACTACAGTTCTTTTCGATAGCCATAGATCAGAGCACAGACACGACAGATACAGCTCAGCTGGCAGTATTTGTGCGTGGAATAAAAGAAAATTTTCATGTTCTTGAATAATTTGTAGAACTGATTCCTATGAAGAATACTACTACAAGAGCCGATATTCTGAAGGCATTGCTTCAATGCCTTGCAGCCAAGAATCTAAATCTCTCAAGACTGGTGTCAAAAACAACTGATGGTTCCCCGCCAATGGTAGGAAAAAATAAGGGTGTCGTGTCTTTAGTTCAGAAACACATGGAAAACAATGAAATTAATAACAATATTGTGAAATTACAGTGTCTTATTCACCAGGAAGCATTGTGTGCAAAGGTGGCAAGCTTAAAAAACATTATGGACGTAGTGGTGAAGACTGTAAACTTTATTTTATCGCGAGGATTGAGTCATCTTCAATTTTGACAACTACTCTTAGAAGCAGAGAGTCAGTATGGTGACTTGCTGTACTTCTGCAATGTCCGCTGGCTTAGTCGAGGTGATATGCTACAAAGAGTATACAGGTTAAGGGCAGAAATACCAACCTTCCTTGAACAAAAAAACATACATGCTGCAGAATTTCGCGATCAGAAATGGGTTTTCAGTTTATCTTTCTTGGTATATGTAACGTCTCATTTGAACAAGTTGAATCTGCAGCTTCAAGGAAAGCAGCAGTTGATACACAAAATGTGGAGTTATATACGCGCATTCACAACAAAACTACGACTATGGGAAGGTCAATTGAAAAGTGGAAATTATGCTCACTTTCCTAAATTACAAGAGAACAAGCCGACAAACAGTACTTTATTTGTTTCTGTGATTCGAAATTTAAGAACTGAATTTTTGTCCCGCTTTGGAGACATTCATTCGCTAGGAAATGATATCAAATTGTTCAGTACTCCCTTTGATGTACAGGTGGACCCAGTACAAGAGAAATATCAAATGGAACTAGTTAAGTTGCAGTGCAGCGACCAGTTAAAATTAAACTTCCACGCCGAGGGTCTATTACTGCTTGATTTTTATAAAAAATATCTAGAATGCAAACAATACCTCAACTTGATCAATCATGCTAAAAAGATGGCATCAATGTTTGGCAGCACTTATGTGTGCGAACAGCTGTTTTCGTGTATGAAGGCCACCAAGAGCAAGTTGAAAACACAACTTAATGATGGCCATTTGCAAGATATTATTCTTCTGGCCACTTCCAATTTAACGCGGGATCTTCATAAACTTTCAAGCCAAAAACAACAACAAATATCTCATTAATGTTGTAATAATAACAACAATAGTAAATGTTTTTATGTATTTTTTTCAAGAGCTGTCAATATCAAGAAATATTTCATTAAGCTTTCATAATAATAAAATGCCTAATAATAACACTTTTAACAACAAATTATTGGCGGAAATTTATTACGGCCCGCCGAGATCTTGTTGAGTTTGGTTTTGGCCCGCGACTAGGAAAAGGTTGCCGACCCCTGGTCTAAACGTTCCTGCGTAAATAGGATAGAAAGTCAGTTGAAGCTAACGAAAGGCACCGGAAATATTACAAATTTTGACCTCTTTGTTAACTTCGATCTCCAACACATAATTCTTAACCTCGAACAAAATAACACCAGCAGTCGTGATCTCGAAAAGAAGATAGTAAAGTTTTTGATGTGGCAGGACTTTTTTTTACAATTGCGACTTATTCCTCCGACCTTCTTTGAAAATCCTTGTTGCGTTTTCGGAGCTGTGAAACCTCTAGAGTTTTTAAACGTTGTCTTTTTTTACCCAAATTATCAAAGCGCAATGCACTTCCGAGGAAGCACACGCCGCATATCTTACAACTTCGTGCTCCCATGCTTTTAACGAAACACATCAGGGTTGCTACAAAAATTTTGAGTAAGGACAAGCAGTTACCAACCAAACTGTAACTTTTGTCGGTATTCACAACACAAGTGTTTAACCAACAAATAATTGAGATATCTATTATGCCGTAAACGAAGCAAAGAAAACCACTCGTTTCTAAAATAACTTTAACTATGACTTTAACTTCAACAAAACTCATTAGTTTACTCAAAACTCATTAGTTAACTCAAAAATTCTGTCGTGCTGCGTTACGAATGCCTTCGTATAGACAAATAGGTGAAAACCAAAAAACACAAAAGCATGCATGATCGCAGCACAGCGCGCTTTGCACAAAATCATTTATTGCAACACATGACGTCGTTAAATACAGACGTTTCGTCATGCAAACCTACTGTATAACTTTTTATGACAAAGTTGTTTGGTAGCTCCAAATAACAGGTCTCGCTCTTCTTTCGAGGTAAATTGGCTTAGTTACAACTCTGAGCTTCATCATCACACTCGTTTTATTTCGGTTTCTGCCTTCATTCCTATGCTATTACTATTACTAACGACAAAGTACGCTAATGCTGTACATGTCGAGATCCAGTGGGTTCACTAAAGTCTATTACAATCAGAAAGGACTCGAAAAGCAATACCCTTAAGTTTCCAAAACTCAACTTCCAGCAAGCTCTAGGAAATAGTAAAAGTCAAATTTATAAAGGCAAGTTGCGAAAGTGTTACCTTTTGGAGTAGTGTTTTCCGGGGCAGATAGCTCCATATTCATGGTTTGTAACTTAGACAAAAAATAGAGTGACGATACTGCCAAGATCACCACTTCCAGATTATAATTACATACTTTTTCATTGAAAAAAACAAGGATTTTAATTGACCTAGGCAAATCTTTCTTACCATTATCCATTATTTTCAAGCCATAGTTTTTGAGGGGGTGTGTAATTGCATTCAGCTCCGTTACAAATTGTAAAGAAACTGACTTTTTTAGAGATTTGTTCTTTTCTGACACTCGGTGGTATTTTTCATGTACTTTTCTACCATTTTTTGCTTCCCCGAAACAAGACGCTCACAAATAAGCTTGCAATAGCTTAGTTGTGCTTGTGCTTGCAATTCTCATTTATTTTAAAGGAAGCAATCATTCGAACGATGTGAAAGAAACTCATTCTCAACAGAGGGGCATTGCAACAAACACAGATTCTGCTGTTTTAGTTAAGGTAAGATTTGGAGAACAACAATACACTCTATTTAAAAATGTCAAAGGTTTTGTGGGAAGGATGGGACCGAAGATCAATTGTAAACGAAAAATTGAGCGACTTGTTATTTTTCACGCACTTTTTTCAACTGTGACGTTTTGTTGCTGGTGCTAAACTTGGTTGCAGCCGGCATAAAGGTCTATTTGGGCTGTATTATGGTATGTACGCTAAATCTATCCTTACAAAGTTGTCTGTACTTACTTGTTGTACAATGTTTAGGTTAACAAACCTGAAAATGGCAAAACCTTACCAGGGAATAGTTGTGAAGATGCAAGATGTTGAACAAGAGGCGGTGTTACGTATTTGGGGAATCGTGTCTCTGAATTGTTATCGTTTCTTACTTATTTTCCAAACGGCCGCCTTGACGTTTTTTCCCACCGTATTAGCTAGTTCAAAGCTGGTAGTGTACATTCTATTTTTACAGCATGTAATTTATCCCAATGCCACCGGGACTTCAACTTAATGTAGACAAAGTTTGGAGTAAAGCTCTTGGTCTGCTGCTTTTCCACAGCTAACTTAATGACGCAAGTTTACTTCAAATAGCTTTGACCTCACACAGATCTTGATGTGAAAGCATTAATATTGCGTGTGAAATCACAAATGCGTTTTAAAGCAAAGCCAAGCTATGGGTCTTGGCGACGAAAACATAAATTGGGTGCTTATAGTAGTATTTGTTTGTTTCTGATGACAATAGTTTGCCTTGTTGAATACAAGAGGTATGTGGTGATGGCATAACAATATTTATTGCAAAGTACTTGAAAAAATTGGTAGTTAGTTAAAGTAGTCTGGGAAAAGAAAAGCAAAAACATTAATACAGCAATGAAATTGATCGCAAAAGCACTTGAATTATAAATAACACCTTCGCTCTTTAAGTTTGCTTTGAACATTGGTATTAGGCCCACATGCTTGAAATTTTGCCATCCCAAACTGCATTGCATGAAGACTACGGGGCCATTCTCAAACAGCGTTGCATGCTGTTGGCTAGGTGAAGTTCCAAATTTGCGTGCCTACAGGCAACGTTCAAAGTAAACTCGTAAATAAGCTAAACAACCGCTACAGAAAATTAATCGTTAAATAGGAAGTACCAAAAGATTTTACGCAGCAATAAATAAAAAAATATTTTAGGATCGTTTAGAAGCAACTTCCACGATAAACTTTCGGAATGAACAGGTTCCCCAACGGCATCTAAACAACAAATGGGTTGCTATACAAAGAAAAGTGATTCAAAGAGTTTGTTTGGCAGGGAGTAAACTGAAATCGACTTGAGAAGGAATATTACTCCCCAAAAGTACTTAAATGTGATGTTTTGTATTTTTCTCTTATAGTGCTGATTTCAAAATTGTTTTAGTGACATAACCTCCTTGTAAACAAATTTGGCCGCTTAATAATGTGATAGGTGGCCTCCAGGGCACGCATAATCTTCAGTAACGACTAAAACGCCATTGTATTCTCGTATTGAAGACTTTCAATAACATGCTTAACATACTTACATTTTTTGAGGTCTTGAAAGAGGCTCAACCATTTACTACTTTTGCGATAAAACACAGGGGGATTTCCTATCTCCGCATAAACTTCAACATATTTCCCATTTCCTTCAGAGTTAGGAGCCACGGGTATTTCTGTTCCGTTCCAAATATAAATCCAGTGATCCGCTGGAAGGTAAACGGATTGAGTGCGTTGATCTTCAAGGTAAACAGGAGCCACTAACAGATCTAAATTTTGGATACGGTTATCATTAAGCCGCAGAAAAACTTTTTCTGCTATGAATAAAAAAAACGTAGATTTCAAATCCGTAGACAAACACCAACCAGCTTTTTATAAACTAAAAGCGACGAGCAGAACTTTTTGAACATGAAAGAACTGAAGTTTTTTTTTTGCCTTCACAGGGATTTCATGTATATTCATATTTTACAATGAACTGACAAAGTTATTACTCATTGGTTCATCAAAAGTTAAACGAACCCAAGTTGTTGCCAGCTTTGGAGTCGCCAGTGCTGCATTTAATGGAACAGGAAAGTTTCTTTTTCATGTATATTATCTACTCATTGTTACTTTTGCTTTGACATTCTTGCTAATAAGCGTTTGAAACACCGAAGTATTGACCAATGTGCCATAACTCCCTAATCGTAACTCACAAGCCCTAGCATGCCTGAACCTTGATGACGTACAGCAGTACACGCAATTTATCAATTACGTTCAGCTATGTAGCAAAATAAAGTTAGTAACTTACTATCTATATTTATTTATTGCAAGTAAGCGAAGCTATTTCACTTAAATTACTAAAACTTTTTTCACAGTGATCAATAGGGCCTACTGTCAAGTTAAAAAAATCATCCATTCATTACTGCTTACCTGGACCATAGAGATATTGGTATTTTATATCATAGGCAACTGAATCTCTAGGGTAATGAAAAAATATGGGTCTTTGCGCAGGATAACCATTGTTTGCGTTTTCAGCTGTAAGACTTCTGTGGTAAGGAGCAAGCTTAATAAATATGTCGGTTAAACGACTGAAAGCTTTTGCTGTGTGGTTGGAAGTGTAAAGCTGTAAAAAAAGAATTGACTTGTATAAAGGCGATGAGCATTGAAATCAATGGTGTGTCGGGACCATGAGATGGGGAATTCTCGTAGGAAATGCTTGTGTTCTTTTTGTAGTGAAACAAAATTTGATGGAGTTTCGGAGCAATACTTGATAATATAAGAGGTGCTTTAGACACAAGGGCTTTATGGTGTTTTGGGTTGGCCTACTGTACGCCTAATTGAATTACTTTTCTGATTGTACTGCATGAAACAAATAAATGGAAATGTAGCATCTTAAATTGGAACTTCTTCTGAATATTCTTTTAGATCGTTTATTTTTTTGTTGCAACAACTTCAAAGCGATATTTTAATTTGTAGTTGTCCCCTTTTCTTGCAAGGCTTCTGCTGCTCGAAGGATGAAGACAATTAGAGTGGATACTACGGCACTTAAATAATAAGAACTTATTTTAGTGCCGTAGTCACTAAAATACTACGGCACTAAAACCACAAGTTGGCCCAATGCTAACCCAAATTGAATATTTGGCAAAAATTGATAACTTGGCCCAATGCATAGGTCGAATTATCAAACACAACAGGATTCTTCTCAGTCATGCAGCAGGCGAAGAAATGTTCTGCATGTTAGATGCACAGACCTTTAGCTCCATAGGTTTTACGTTACTATCTAGTTGGATGGTTTAGCGGCGAGAGCTCCGCTTCCCGGTCGGTAGGAATGAGTAAATCTTTGGTTTGATTCAACGTCGGATTAATCGGAATTAAGCGTAATAAATTTTTGATTTACTCTTTTCTATTTGACGCCTGACATTAAAAAAACGTATTACAAGTTGTTTATTCGTTCATCTCAACTTTCGCAGAGACTATTATTAATGCTGCAGTGTGCCTATAAAAAGTCAGCTCAATGTGCTGCTGTTCTTCGTTTGGGCAAGATCTTTCTTTTTTTGGCCCATGCACATTGCATGTGAGTTCATTCTCTGCTTGCTAATGTTCAGTTAGACTGATTCACCACGATTGATATGTTGCTTGGCCCCACCAACTGTCTGTCACATAGAGATTGGGCTATTCCAGTGAGTGCATTATCCAAGGCAGGGCTCTTCAACCAGATGTAGGGCACAAAACAGGGTGTACCAAAATTTTTAAAGGCCTACAAACGTGATACGGCGTACAAAAGTGCACTAGGCCTTCAATAGAAAGATTTTCCTGAAGAATGTTTTGAAGGAACTCAGTGTTTTGAGTTAGGAATTGGAGAAGAGCAATTGGCAAAAATATCAACATTTTAAATCTGGGCACAATTTGCCGAATATGAAAATTGGAAAAAGTCGTTCCAAAAAAAAGATCATCAACCTGAATTTGGGGTGAAAGTAAGCAAAACTGAGTGTTCAAACATAGCTGCCATCAAACACAAAAAAAGATCTTGCTCTTTCTATCAATGGCAACCAGTTCGATTGCTAAGCAAAGTTATTGTGAATATCAGGACAAAATGTTTTCTAGGTGTATAGATGTAATCAAGTGATACAGAGCGTACCGTTACGTTAACGGTTAAACACCACTGACCCATGAACGCAACTACAAAATGTGTTGTGTTTGCACGATAATAAATCAACTATTTTTAAATTGTATTACCTGCCAGTTCCTGTCTGGTCTGTTTCCTTCATGTGAGCGCATGATTGGAGTAAATACGTTCATCTCCGCCCATCTTAATACCATCTCCTCAGTGCGGACCATGCAGAAAAAAGAAATATAACCACCTATGTCAGAATGGTGAATGCCCATGCCTAAAACATAAAAGTCGAATCCTAAATTCACAAAACTTTAGATCTTCTTATATGACGCGATACCTTTACTTATGTGTTTGTCACCAACTGTTCTTATATAAAGCAATTTTCGAAACTATGTTGAAACTTTTTGGATGCTTGCTGGCGATAGCCGTAATTGAAAACCAAGCTAGATTATTACAGTTGAAGCAAAAAAAAAGACTTTTTTGTTATTTGATAGACCAGCTCCGTTATAACTGCTACTAAATTTTGTGGAATCATTGCAATTACCACATTGCAGTTTCTAACTGACCATGACAGTCTGATGAGTAAAACAACAACGAATACTATAAAACCTTGCACCAAATTGGTAACGCAGCATACGAACGAAAAAGGGCATTAACAAATTAAGGCTGAATATACAAGGAAACAATAATGAGTATACCACCGAACCAATTTTTACAAGAACATCCCAGAACGCGTTTTGTCCTTTTGGACTCATCAGCAGGGCCCGTCCCGTCACAAGCAAAAGGAACCCACCAATTAGGTATAAGGCTTTATAATTTCCGATCTTCGCTTATGATTTTCAAACAACAAATACTTCAGAAAAAAAAAGTATCTGCTAATGCATTGGCAGTGAAAACGATACGTAATGCTTTTACTACATCATGTACTTAAATCACTCGCAAGTCAGTTATAATCTGGTAGAATCACCTGACATTCCAAGTGACAATGCCGCTGGAATTACAGAAGCAATGCCATCAGCATATGAAAAATCGACATTCTGATCGCCAGCCCAAGACACTGTTGTGTGTCCGGGAGATTTTCCAAAACCTGAAAAAAATTGCAACTCGGTTGAATACTTGGCCCAAGCAATATAAAGTCATAGTTTATCAGTAGCAGGTTTAAAACTTGCCTAGGAAAAGAGGGAGCAAAAATGTCTAAGATTGATTCGACAAGAAATAACCTCTGTTCTGTAATAAACAAAAGATAGTTGTTTGCTTTTGCGTGAGTTACTGCTTCAGCGCATGAGTGTGTGGGTTCGCTTTAACTTCTTCAAAACTACTGGGCGTACAAACTTGAGACTTACCACGACCGATCACCACCTTGGGATGAGTGTCATAAGGGACGGTTGGTGACATCACGATGACGTCATAGACAAAGAAAATTTTTTATTTGCATTTTTTGACATAGGAAAAAAATTTCTTGCTCGAACAAAAGCCAGCCATCAGCTTACCAATCAGAAAAAGTTTGCACTTGTATAAGCTAACACTACGTCACAATAAACGCTTAGTCTCAGAATGTTTTCTCATTTTCTCAAAACACGATAACCGTGGAAATGCGCTTAAAAGCTTTTTCAGAAGATATTCGCTAGCTGCTAATGATAAAAATAAATTTACCACAATATTAGCTTTTTTCGCAACCGACCAAGAAAATGTTTTTACGGTTTTTGTAATTTTAAGCATTCTTTTCTCGATTTTTTTCCTAAACGCTTCAAAAGATTTCAGTGATGTCATAAATGCTGTCTGCTACGATTTTAGCAAAAACAATAGCCGGCTACAGTCGTACTTGTTATCGACTTTCTTTATGAAACAAACGTAGATTGCTGATTAGCTGGCTGTTGAAGCAAAATAATACATTGCCATACTAACCTACTAATATAAATTCAATTTGCTTTTTTAACACAGCGATAACAAGTGTAAAAATTACAGTATCTGAACTATAGGAGACTCCGCTTTAGAATACTTTTTGCGTGGTTGTGTCTCGCTCCTGACTAATTTTGAGACATATTGATCATATGCAGTAGAGTAAAACCAAGTGAAAAATTGTGATTTCAGCTCCTGCAGTGAGTCTCTTGGACTAAATGAATCAACGCAATATTTTCGCTTGCAATTATTTTTAAAAAGTGAAGTATGAAATGAAATCACGTGCCCCCATGCCATTACAGTTTTGAATAAGCTCGGTGAGCATATTCACTATTCTAATCCAGGAAAGCTAAGGCAAGAGTAAGCCCTATCTGGTCTCTTTGAGGGTTGCCATTTTGAAATGAGTTGCAACAAAAGTAAACAACAAGGCGAGTTAGGAACGAATAACAACACAGTAAACAAAAAACTCACTCTGTAATAGAATTATCAGTTTTTAAAGAAATAAGGTTTTTAAAAATTAAGGTTTACACATACTGGTAGTGTTGCGCCAATTTCTTTCAAATAATAGTTGGTACAATAAACTTACCAGATCTCATGAATATAAAAGTGTCGTTTATAAATCCCATTTCCTCAATTGCCTCTCTGTTTAGTTTGGCCCAGATTTCAGAGTAAGCGTTGTGCATTTCAGCTGCACTTCTCGAAGAATCATGATAAACAGCGTCATCTGGTGGCAAGTATTCACCCCCGAAATCGGCCATCCAACCAGAGAAGCCTAGTTTTCGCATGTCCTGCCGTAAAAAATGTTGGTAAAAACTGAAACACTGTCTAATCAAAAGATCATTGGGCTCAAACCGTCCAAGATCTAGAGTTATTCTTGGAAAAGAACACTATACAGATTATTTATTGCTATGTAATTTATATTGAGCTATCATGTTTAAAGTTTGGTTAAATCCTGTTACCAAAAACTGTTTTATAAAGTTGGATTAATATATGAAACATTGCGATTTCAAAGTTCAACTTTATTTATCATTGTTCTTTTGAATTTTAAATGGATGAAGTAAATCGAATTGCAATCATCAAAGCCACTATCTTTTCCATTGGATTTTCATAGTCCAGACTTGTAGGACAACAACAATAGCGCCAAATATTAGTTGTCCACAAGGGTACTCAGGGCAAAGGCTACGATCTATCACTTGGGCCTAAACAAAGCAAGAAAATTTGCTAAATGTGCATGTACTAAGAACAGATTTGTGGGGAGGGTCAAGGTTGATTACCGAAATATAAAAGACGCCTCTACCACAAATTAGTCACAATGGTACGTAAATATTGATTCGAACATTGACAAGTAAAAATCTGGTCAATCGGGAAACCAAAACATCAAAGTGCTAGCAAAGAATATCAT
This sequence comes from Trididemnum clinides, assembly GCA_963675345.1. NCBI lineage: Eukaryota > Metazoa > Chordata > Ascidiacea > Aplousobranchia > Didemnidae > Trididemnum > Trididemnum clinides. The sequence goes on from OY776305.1 coordinate 15,412,280, forward strand.
CTCCGTTTTCAAGCAATGGAAACATGGGAGCTCTTGAACATCTGAAAATCTAGCTCATTTAGTCCATTTAGGTTTAAATTTTTGATAAGCATGCACTCCCATGTCTGCGCATCCAATATACTGGTAAACGTTATATCTATTGGCCTCTTCTAATGCAGTAGCTGCAACCTTTTTCTTACATCGTACTCGAACGACCTGGGTTTTCTATGCTGGAGCTGTGTATTGACAAGCAATCAAAGAGCTCATCTTACTTATGTTGTATTTATGAATTAATGATACACAACAACGGGGCAGAATGTCATACAAAGGCTACAACTGTTTCTTCTCTAAAAGCGGATCTTTGTGAGGAACAACCGAGCTCACAGTGCATCGGAAATCATGGCGAGGAGCATCAAAACAATTCCGAGTCTTGATTTTGATACTCATCATGGCACAGAAATCCAAGTAACACGCCTATGTACTGAGAAAATCAACAGCCAAAGAATGCCGATAAGATTCAAAGTCTAGTATTTGGAGACCATGCCTATCGAGAAATCTATTGAAAAGCACTCCTTGTACTTTGCATTTGCTGCTCCATCTGATTGAATGTTAAAGATATCATGCTCTCCCGTTCCTTCATGTTGAAGAGATGGTTAAATGGGAAATAGATAAGTGTTGTGTACACAACATACCACTCGAGGAAAATAATGCTTTAACGCAGTTCTAATCTGCTTCAAGTAACAGAAAAATTTTTCATATAATTCATCATTTGATTGCCCTTGAAGAGAAGTTGAAAGTCCAAGCATCTCGTATTGTTTGTTCTTTAAGTTTTTCAGAACTCCAGTTTCCAAATATAATGGTTCAAACTCGGAAATAAAATCTGAAATAGAGCAATCGGGTCCTTAGAAAAAGCAAATTCCTGTTGTTAAGAGCTTAAAAATTTTCCGATGGATAAACCAACCTCAAGATAAATTCTCCGCTCTCCGAATCGTTATTAAAATTAGTATTTTTCCTTTGCAAAATACATGCCGCTCATTTCCCAATTCAAGCACTCGTCTCGTCATATTTCCTCGTGAAATCCCGCGCCCCTTTATGTAATAAAGAAGACATTTGAGGTTGGAGTTATGATCTTTTCAAAGCCTTGCAAACAGTCGAGGATTCAACGTCGACGCTTTTATATAATTCGCAGTTTTGATGATTCGGTTCAAGCATGATTAGGTAATGGGAGGCAAATTTCATAAGACCCTTTGGCAATTCTTGACATCTTTTAGTAGTTCTGACTTGTCTGGTCATAGCGCTGTTTTTTCACGTTCCCATCAAGTCGCTAGAAATAGCTTTCTTTTTATCCCTTCTTTTCAAGGTACTTTGACTTAAGATGACGCCCAAGAAGACTTGGTTTCATGGACCAATTCAAAAGAGTTTTCATGCACATTATGCACTGCGGCAGGTATTTTCCCCGGTGTTTGATAGCAATAAGACTATATTTTATGTTTTTAGGGCATACTTTCGCTTTGATATTTTGGTAAAGCCCCGGATAGAATAAATTTTGCCAAAATATTATTTCAAAATCTTAAATAAAAATTAGAGTTGGCCAACATTAAGTAGATGCGAGCGGTCAGCAGCTCACTAGACTTTTCTTCATTTACGCCTCTACATAGGTTCTTAAACTTTTTGGACCATGCTCCCTCCTTTTATGTTTGCTTTATAATTGTTGCCTCATTAATCTCATAACCAAATACAAAAAACAGAACAGAAATTTATTTCCACATTTACTTTTTAAACAAGGTAATAAAAAGTAAATCATTTGCTTCCCTTTTTGAAACCCTGAACGCTTTCTTCCCAAGAGAGGTGTGCCTTCTCCCAGTATGGGAATCAATGATTATGTATAATACTTTGCTTTCAGAATCTCACCACCTTTAATTTCTGCCGTTCTTTCAAAGCATGATACTGTATCTATGTTTTTCAACTTTTGCTAAATACCGGCAATTGAGCATTTGTGTTTTTGTTGTTGTCTTGCTGTGATGTAATGTGACAATTTTCTATATCTCTTCAGATAAGATAATTCATGTCTTTTGTGACGCATAAATTATTTAACACTGCATTATCTAAGTACGGAGATATTATGCTACGCTCGCATGAAATATCATTCCGACCGATATAACACGAAAAAAGGGGTTCAGCAGTTTGTTAATAATTTTACATGTACTTCAAGCAAATTCAATCAACCGCGTTTGCCATGTGCCATCTGAAAAGACTTCGCTCACCACTACTGGTACGCGAATCACAAGTTTAGAACCAATGATTTAAATGGTACGTTACAACTTCGTCAGTACTTTATGTTGCTACATCCATCGACTATATTGTTTACCAGTATATTGGCTTTGTGCTTTAACTGGAAAAAAAAAGAGCAAACCTCATAAAATGATCCTGTTTTCTATGTTTTTACCTGAACAACCCCTTTGTACCAATTATAAGCTTCTGGGTTTGTGAAGTCTACAGAGGCGCATGGCATTTCTCCGAATTCAACAATCTGCGTTGTTCCTTGTAAGAGAACAATATTACTTAGAGCAATTTAGCTTATTTGTTATGTATTCTCCAAGCAAGGACTGTCCTAAAGGTTAGACATAGAACACTTTGTGGGCAAACCTGCTTCGGAGTATATCCAGCTAACAATGCTTTTTTTCCAGGCTGTGGCTAGCCTAAAAATGATCAAAGCTAGATGAGCAAAAGTAGACCCTTATGGTAACTGTACGCACCCTCTCCCTAAAAAAGTTTGAAGTTACATCATTGGATTCCAAGAGTTCTCCAAAAATAGGCCTTTTAGTTTAAAATTTATTTTAAAACTTTTGAAGCCAAACTAACGCCAATCTCATATGTCCTGATTTCCACTTGCCCCAAATTTTCTACCTTAGCCACTACAATTAACTAGAAGAATTGGCGCAAACCAAAAAAATAAAAGAGCATGATTAACTTCCAAAACAAACCGGTCTTGGAGCTTTTTATAAAGTAGCCATGCTTGTCTCCATACTCAAACATTTTGCTTCCGTTGATGACATGAGGGTTGATATAAGAAAGGAAGCGAACGTTTTCCTCTTCTTTGAATTGCTAAAAAGCATTTAAAAATTTTTTTAAATTAAAAAAACATAAATGTTACCACAAGGACTCACAAGGACCTGTCTACAAACTCTCACAAAGGTTTTCTGTCTTCTCCGCCCCCCCAAAATTCTTAATGACTATGCGTAGGGAAGTTTGTTCAGGTCTTCATTGAAATTGCCGGTAGCCTACTGCTAACGGAGTAAGTGATTTTCAGGGAGACCGAATTCAAAATAAATACCAACATGTTCCCATCCCGGAAAAAAGCAAACAGTCGGTCACTTTATGGCCACACTCGCCTTCATTATAGCCACCAATTTTGGATACATATCCGGATCCCACATCCAATTCCAATAGACTCTCTTTCCGAACGAGGTAACTATTTTTCCCGACCAATCTTGAATCCAAATAGCGCTGATTTTTACGCCTTGGCTTTTCAATTGTCGATAGCGAGTCAACACCTTAAAATATACTAGTGAGGTCAAAGTAAAGACTGTCAAAAACTGCGATACAGGTGCCCTTGCACGATCAATAAAAAAGTCGAAAAATCTTCGGGTGTTTGTTTTGTTTGACCTATTCTTTTATAGATTTTACATTATTTCACAATTGTAAGTGGCCCAAAGCGCAAAAAGCAGACCACGTATTGTTTCTTGTTTCCTCGTTTTCAGCATTAGGCAAGTCTACTCTGCCAGTTGATCAGTGAAGCTATTGCGTTGCTACTTATACCTTAAACATCTGACCTAGCTAATAATAACCATCATAAAAGAAAAGAAATGTAGGTTCCCGATCTCCGGCTTGTTGAAATAGTGATGTTACCCAGCCAGTAAATCGCATTGGCGATCCGTCATTGACAGACCGCCGGTAATAGAGCTACCAGTTTGCAATTTGTGTTCATGAGTGATTCGAAATGGACTACCGCTTTTTCATCAATCCTGATCTCGATTAAACTAACGGTGTAAGCCTGGTTGTTTGCTATCGATATAGCCTTAATTCCAAGGAAGGACCAGGGAAAACAATTACAACAAAATGAATTTGACTGTGGAGCAGTTACGTAACCTCTTGTTCCCTTGATTGGGCGTTCATTGTCAAACTCTTACTTGATCCGTCCCTCCTTGCAGACCGATGATAGCACCATTGTATATCCATTCTGGCAAAGTAGGTTGCCTTCCAAAAAACCCAGTTAACTTCTCTATCAGCTGTGGCCATGAGCTACCAGTACCAAAAATCAATTTCGTTTTGCTAATGTCATCCCACAGTTCTAGTTCCAAGTGCTGAGTTGAGCTAAATGACAATGAAAAAGGAATTAACGCGCAGTGATAGATATTCTGATAGATCCAATCAATATTGTCCGTATCTGTCAGAGGTTAACAACGGGAGCTACTAAAACGTCGCTGTTGTCATTAAAACGACGATTTTAATCGCTCGGTGAAAAAATGTTCCGTAAGCATGTTGATGTTCTTCATCCAGTCAGCCAGGAACAATCTAATACGCAAAGCAGAGTGCTGTTTTTACCTACGTGCGCTTTTACTACTTCGAAACATCCGGGCGTACAAACATCAAACGTGGCACGATTGATCATCTCCCCAGGGTGAGTTTCATAAAAGGGTTGTGACGTCATGATAATGTCATAATCAAAAATACTTTTTGATTTGCATTTTTTGATAGAGGAAAAACAACTTCTACTCAAACGAAAGCCAGCTTGCAACTCACCAATTCGCAAAAACTTGAACTCTGTATGATGTACGATGAAAATATCCGCATCTTTAGCGCAAAAACCTGGCCCATGAATACTACTCTCAAACCACAACCTAAACTATTGTAATAACTTCACTTTTTGTGCTTGACGTTAAGTTAGCTGGCACTTTGGCTAGCTGCGATTGTACGAGCACCTAGCCATATATACGAGCAACCACTGGTTTAAGGTCAACAAATAAACATACAATTACGAAAAATCGTAAGTAGTATGCCAAATACGTAATAGCTTGGAGCATAAAATTAGCTTTCTTTACCAATCTGAGTAGAAATATGTTAGCCAGTAAACTAGTGAACATTTTATTTCAAAATGTTTTTCTTTTTACTGAAAGCATCATCAGTAGCAATTAAAATGTTATCTACTAGGCGAAGTTAAATTTTTACTGGCTGTCATATTTCTACTCACATAAAATAGCTTATTTTAGAATGTACAACGATCACTTGGTCGCCTCCTTTCCCCCCCATAATATTACATTTATTCTTGTAAGCAAGTATTAAAGTAAACGGATAAAATCTTTCAAATACCAATTGTGAACAAGTTAAGTTCCTAAGCATATGCTGCAAACAGGGCTAATCAGGAATAGCTCGGGACTTCAAAAGCTTGGGAGAAATATAGCGACTATGCCCAATTCTCATAAGGTTTTTCTACTGGATTCCCATTAAAGACACGGTTCTTTTAATTTTGAAACAAGAAATATCTACGTCGAAAACCGCATTAACTTTTTACTTGTTCTCATAACTACTCATTTGGTCTGGCGTAGCCGGCTAAACCGATATTCCTAACCTCAAGATTACTGATGCAAGCACTGCTACTATGATAGTTAAACTGTGAGTGCTGGAAATTCAGATTAGTTTGCTTTTTGCTTGGCTGCGTTTATGCCAGGACCAAGCAACATGCGTACAGCACAAGCTTTAGGTAATACAAATATGCGTGCGGTTACAAAAAAGTCGCAAGTAGTAGACCTTATACTTAATAAGTTATTTCTGAAAATACATATCAATTAAGAGGCTAGCGATGCACTTAGCAAACTGCAGACAATGACGCTGTTTCGACCTATCAGGTCTCTTCAGTGCAGTTGGAGACGGTTCTTGTCGGTCACCAACTGCACTGAAGAGACCTGATAGGTCGAAACAGTGTCACTATCTGCAGTTTGCTAAGTGCATCGCTAGCCTCTTTCATTGCTTTAAGAGCTTGTGACCACGGGGCTGTGACAGCACTATTGTTCTAACAGTTGTTAGACTTAGTGCATCTGCGACAACCGCCACTCATCTACAAATGACACGGCTTCGCAGAGTACTGACAGCCCATCCACTACAGTGGACCTAGTATATGTCCCACAAGTGTGGTGGTCTAAGCTATGCTTTATTAAAAGCCTCTAGCTTCTTGTCGGTCACCAACTGCACTAATGAGACCTAATAGGTCGAAACAGTGTCATTGTCAGCAGTATGCCAAGCACATAAGAATCACTTTGGCGCCCTCCCACAACCTTGATATACTTGTAAGCACTAGCGGAATTGAACGGATAAAAGTCTGCAAAGATTAAGGACCCTTATGGTGAGAACAGGCAAAATAGTTGTTGTCAGAGACTCCAAAAACTTCGTGGAAATATTGCGACCACGCCTTACTCTCCATAGTGTTTTCTCTTTTCGATTTCCTTTGAAAACGGCATTTTTGTTTCGGAACGAGAACTGGCTATGTCAAACAATATTAACTTTTTATTACTGTTCTCACTAGTATCTGTTGTGTAAAGCCGACTCAACAGGCTAAACCGATATTTTTAACCTCAACGTATTGATGGGGGCCTTGCGGGCGACGCTAAGAGAGCCGGCTCGTTCCGTTACAAAGCTGCAGCACATCATCTTCCAAGACACAGTTATCAATATGCTTCAATTAGCTGAGTAGATAGAAATGGGGAAAAAGTGCGTTGCAATCATTCTGTTTCTTATGCATTTGATTTGCCAATAATGGCTATTTTTGAAAACTTTTTATAAAGATAGGTTATCACATGGCCAACAAGTATATTTACAAATCGTAGCACAAAATCAAAACTGTATCATCACAAATGAACTCCAAATAACAATTTGTTTTTCATAAGCTCTTTTCTGTGCAATATTTGACATCTTAATAAAACGTTACCTGAAGTTGAGAACACTGTAAGAGTAATATTCCAAATGAGCGTAATACAAGCGGTCGGACACGAATGTAGGTTGGGGCCAGTAGGTGGTGTAGTAATCGCCTCCAGCACCGCCCACAATATCTAGAAATAGCATAAAATATTGGTTTCATCGGATTTACAACGCATAGAAACCTATGCTATTTAGATCTATCGGCAAGAGTGACTGTAGTTTTTCTTACTACAATCCTTCACACCATCATTCCAGCGACCACAATGTTTTTTGTTTTATGCTTAAAGTTCAAAGCAGTTTATATGCTTGTTTCGCTTTGTGTTATTGTTCCTGTTACCAGTAGCAATAGCAATAGCAGTTATGATTATTATTAGAGGAGACGCAAAAAAAGCAAGGCGCTCAGATCTGACTTGTGCGCATAGATGCACTAAAAGGAAATTTTCCAGTCTTACCCACGGACACATTGCTTTTCATCCATCCACTCTTGAAGCCACACATGAAAACATCCTAGCCAGATTTACTCAAACAAAAAAAATTCGTCTACAGCAGGGGTGTGCAATCTTTTTTGCTGGCCGACCGATTTCAGACGTCTTGAAAATATCGTGGGCCGATCAGAGTTCTTAAGCGGTGATGTTTATTCGCACAAATAAGCTTCGAAGCAACTAGAGAATAATACTTTTTAAGCAATATTTACGCCAAATTTTCTGAATTTCAGATGTGCCGATTTTTTTCGAAAATCGGTTATTTGGAGATGCAATTTATAGGTTTGCCATCCAAGGCTGCAAAACTTCATGTCGTGGCCCACAAGTGGCCAGCGCGACGCAGGATGCACAACCCTGGTCTATGGCCTCAACTTGTTGTCCATTGGTCCTTTTTTAGACCAATCATTTTCGAGTGCTTCGCTTTGCTCTTTTTCTTTTCTTTTCCTTTATTTGTATTCGCTATAAAAGCTCTCGCACTTCCATTTTCCTTCATTCTAACGTGTTCTATTCAAAAGAGTCAGACGAAAAGCTTAAAAAAAGAATAAATCCACTTCTTTTTGCTATTTTATATTTTTATGCGTCTGTGGTGGCAGCGTCACATGAGCCCTCCTCTTTCACTGTCTGGCAGCGTACGACACGTAATTTTCCCTGTTTGCATAGCTTATATTTTGCTAACTATACATTTGTAAATATTTACTATGTTGTATACATAATACTTTACGCCAGTCCACTCAAGCAGAAAACCGTCGGTCTGTTTAGGATGTACGTGACGTTTAGACCCACTTTGGAGTTGCCAATACTGCTGATTAAAGGCATATTTAGCTCAAGCAGTGCGACATGCATTTATTGCAATAACATGCATTTATCGAAACACAACGACAAGGGAGGCTAATGATAAAGTTTGAAAGCACAACTATCTGATCGTTGTTGTTATGTTGTTAGTCGACACTCAAACCCTTTCGACCTCGCTTTTTTGCAATAAAGTTTAATCACATTTAGAGTCGGAAAAAGCTGTTCCAATTAAACTAATCCATATATTTAAGCTGCGATTTAACCAGCTATCACGCTCTAATATTGTCTCAAAACAACCTTTTTGTCGTTTTTCTTCAAAAACACACACAGTGCAGGGCAGGAATTCATTTATTTATGGATGTGAGTTCCTGCTCTCATCGCTAGCTTTTAGTCAGACTAAGCGACAGTTGTTTGTAGACTGATTGGCCCAACACCTATTCACCTGAAAGCTCGAAAAATCTTGTCAAGTGTCATACCCTAGGACAGGGGTGGAAAAACTGCGGCCCGTGAAAGCCTCAAGCAAATAATTAAAAAAAATTAATTAATGTAGAAGAAGGTAATAGGGTGCATTTTTTTCATTGATAGACTTTGAAAATTAAATGTGCTTGCATTTTCAATTGAATAAAACTACTTTGATTCATTCGTGGAATAATTGTTGGTTTTTAATGTTATACCAAATCTAAAATGCAAATCAATTGGAATAATATACCAATGAGTTTGTTAAAAAGTGCGGCCCTCAGCTAGCTTCCGTGACCGCGATGCGGCCCGCAAGCCAAAACAATTGCCCACCCCTACCCTAGGACATAATGAGTGACCTTACTGGCTTTTTCACAACACTATCTCGTAGCGCTTGATACCAATCACGAAAGCTGTCAACACCATTTTAAAAAAGTCTTTGTCAGGTTCGGGTCGAGGTTTGAACCAGCATTCTAGTGCTTTCAAGACTGACGCTCTTATCACTACACCATTGTGGAGACAGTTACTTATAGTAAAGCGTTAAACTAAACGGTGGTCCGGTTTGTTTTAGTTTAATTTTAATAGTGTCAGTGTTCTATTGTTTACCCCTCCTCTTCCTCGGAATGAAGGCACGGCATGAAACGCCAAAGCAGACCAACACCACAAACCTAATCAAGATCAGGCTAGAGAAAAGCGGCAGCTTATTTTGAACGAGACATAAAACATAAATTAGATATAGACTGCTGTTGCACCATTTTCAACAAGGCGGATTGTCATTGGTGGATGCCAGAAAGTTGCTTCTCAAGACGTACTGGATGAGCAGCTTCACTATTCCAAACCGGTGAAGCACTGTTAGTTACAATGGGTCGACAGGGCAGCCAAGTGATATCCAAATAAAATCTGCTCTAAATTCAAGCAAGAGCCCAGCCACAGTGGCGGATCCAGGAAGGTTTGGTGTAAGAACAAGTGGTCTATTTGCAATCCAAATAAAAATGAAAAAGTTTTTTGAAGCATCAACTTTTTCAACTCCATGTTTCGAAATAGAAAGAAATTTAACAGTGTACGAAACCAAGACTCGCAAAGGCTGGTGAAAAGATGCATCCGCCACATTCCCTTCCTCTTTTTCTCTTTGGAGCCGCCACTAAACTTCACTACTACCGTATACCAATGGTCTCGAAACCGTATCACTCAAGCAACATGCAAGGAGCCAAAAACACCATAGATCTAAGATGGAAATCTCAATGAAAAATAATAACGATTTAGTAACAAACACGTTGTTTGATATGAAAAGTGCGTTTCTTTTCCAGACAGCAATAACTCCAAAAGATTCAATTTAAGATTTGACGATTGAGTTTTCATATCCGACGTGGTTTCCAAGTTGCTACGACACTGTCTTTTCATTTGCGTATGCCGTAAAAATTTTAACTTACTTAAGTTGCGTACAAACCAACCAATAGAGAGCAAACTAAGAAGTGCTTTTTGGTCGCGGTCTATATTTCTCATATGTTTGTGCTTTTCAGAAACAAAGGCTCTTTTTGTGTAATCTCTATAAATCCTTGAAAGCCTGTACCTAAAATTCTATCGTTTCTTTACGTCGCCACTTTTTCCGTTCTTCTTATGGTGGCGACTTGGGCTCATATTATTCTAATCTAAAATATTGCTTCATAAAGAAAAAAAGACGGTCCTTCACAGCCAGTGGCAGATCCAAAGATTTTAGGTTGGGCGTAGGATGAAAAGTCTATTGACAATTCAAATTCAAAATGAAGATCTTTTTCAATTTGAATATCAACTGTTTAGAAGTCCAGTTTTCTAAATATCATTCTTTTTTTGACATTAAAGCAAACAAATAATCATGCGAAGACAAGATTTGAAATGGCTGGTGGGGTATGCATTTCCCACATTCCCCCCCTGGATCTGCCAATCGCTAGCATTTTACTTAAAAAGAAAAGGTCGAAGCAGTGTCACTGTCTGCAGCTAGCTCAAATAATCTGCTTTGTTCTACACATAGACAGATATTTCACGATTATTTTCTCGGCCTGGTGGTGACTAACTAACGGTTTTCACCGCGTGAAGCCAAATAACCAAAAATAACGGGTTATGGTATTGCAAAAAGAAAATTTGAAATTGTTCTTGTCCTCATAGCAACTCAGAAAACGATTTAGATTAACTCTACCTGGTGTGACTGTTTTCCACGTTTTAGCGAGAGCACTCTTAGTAGTAGAAAAGTACTATAAATAGCTTACTGTTTCACCTGCCAATTTTGTCACAGCTGTTGATTTATTTCTACCGACTCCTTGTTCCCGTATCCACATCGGATACGCTTGACCGCGCAAAGAAAAATAACTGAACTGTTCGCCACCTAGAAAATTGTTACCAATAAGAAGTAGTCAGACTAAATATTTTACATTTAAAGCCAGACCATATTTTGGAGGAAACCAAAAAGCGTGTGAGTCTGAAGCCCTCTCAGAAATTTGTGAAAATGTTACCTAAGAGAATATGCTGATTTGTCAATTCAACCTTGTTTCCGGGTTAGCCGGCAGCACAAGTAGCAGGCTACCTCGGTTCCGGTACTACATTATTTTGAGGCCACAGCAATAACCTATTTTCGAGTTCACTCAGATTTTTACCAAAAGTGGTCTTGTTTTGGGAAAAATCTAGTTAAGACCAGAAGGTTTTTTCGAATATTAAATGAAGTTACGGCATTTCCAAAAATACAAGGTTCTTTATTTTATTCCAGGTTGAAGTTCATATCTTGACCCCTCTCAACGTTATTCACAAATAGCGTATGCTATGAGCAAGAGATGGATTGAGCCTCGCTGAAGCGCAGATGCACTTCAATCGAAAAAAACGTTTTTCCATTCTGGGGTTGTTTTCCAAGAAAAATGATCTTCACTCGTGTTAGATATTAAAGGCCATACAATACTACTGCTTCTATTCTCTTTTTCCTAAGTAATCTTTAATTTGTGGTTGATAAAAATTATTAGTTTTGAAATTTTTGGGTGAACTTCGAATTCAACTCGGTGGCACGGGCTCTGTGACGTCACCACTTCGAGATTTAAAGCGAGTCCGAACACAAGTTGTTTACAGTATGAACTGATGATAAAGTCGATTACTCGTAGCCGTGGATAGACATCTCCGAATTGATTGTTTACCCAAACACGTTGAGCTGCGTTATAGGCGGCTTACCAGTCATAGCAACTGATGACAGCTGTACTCAACTAATAGGCTGCAGATTGCACAATGGTTTGTGCTTGCGTCACAACCGCGATCTCACAGACCTGCTGGGAACAATGCGAATTAGAGCAGCCAATTTTTCATCTCTTCACGGGAAGTTGCAACTAATTAACTTCTTAATACTAATTACACTTAATACCGTCCTATTGTTTCAGCGGTAGTTAAATTTTCCGGAGACTCAATTAACCTAACGTGAATCGAATTAGAGTCAACTTGTAGGTCTACATTAGGTTTGAAAAGCTTATGATATCCTACTATTTTTTACAATTATGCAGTACATTCGACCCATTCTTACTGCTCTACAAATGCTAAATGCGGATGTAAAGCTTTCCGTTGACGCACAAACTCCAACAGCCAAATTAATTTTAATTTCCTTTAGTCCCATAAATGCTAAACCTATAAGAGTGGGCGACGAAAGCGAAAATCTGCGTTCAAAACCAAATGTCTTTTGCGTCTTTTTTTTGCTTGAATTATCACAACCGTTTTGAAGTCTACTTTTTTCACGTATTATTTTTTGAAGAAAATTTTAGTTAGATTTTTGGGGACATAGAATTAGCCACACCCACAAACGAATCTAAGGCGCAGCCAAAAATATTTGCGAGTCGATTTTTCAAAAAGCTTTGGTAACGTACTTAAATAAAATTGTGAACAAGCTCTTGAAGTTTCGAATCACGTTTTTTAGTTTTTCAGGTAAATTTTACATCCTAAAGCAGGGGTACTCAACCTTTATTCTTTCATTTACCCCTTGAAAAATTTTAAAAGTAAAATTTACCCCCAAATTTCTGTAATATTTTCTCTTTTTGAAATGCCTATTGTAGTAGGTAAAAGTGTGAATTTTTTGCTAACAAAATTTACCCCCAAGGCAAGTCAAATTTACCTCCATGGGGTAAATTTACCCCCGGTTGAGAACTCATGTCCTAAAGGCTGGCTTCCACTACGCGTATATTGCAAGCGTAGCGTAAAAAATTCTTTGTTTTTCAATTTAGTTTTATGCGTACCATAAAAACTAAATAGAGAAACAAAGAATTTTTCACGCTACGCCTGCAATTTACGCCTAGTGGAAGCCAGCCTTAAATCGCATGAAATGACTATGGCTACGACTAACAGCAACACCTTTTACATTAATCGATTAAGTAAATTTGTTGTTTGATGGTAACAAGTTAAAGAAAAGTAAACGGCAGCCAATGTTTGAATGGAAATCAAAAGGAAACATTACGCTCATGTGAAACCACGCGGCAGAAGTGAAAACCTTTCTCATTTTGCCAAAAAATAGCTCAATATCGACATCGGGACGAGGATGATTTTTTGAGGTAGATGGTGGCCATGACTACGTCTACAAAATTCAGCTGCCTAGCGATAAAGACACGTAATAAATAAAGTGTTCATAGTTATATTCTGTACTTGTTGCAGCAGTACTAAAGTAGTATGCTAGGTTTGAGTAAAAAGGTAAAGTGCATCAACAATCAAGCACAAGTAAGTCCAACAAAACGTCTGCGACCATTATTTCAAAATATTTTACAATAACATTGAAGAGGTAATTGCATTAACATCCCTGCTTCAAAATTATTAAATGGCTTGCATCCTTAACGGGATTTACATCTCTGTTTAACATATAGTCAAAACCAAATTAAAAATTGGCTTCGACGAGTAGAATAAGAGGGAAGGGCAGAGGAACAAACAAATGGTAGAAAAAGTCCTTCAAAAAGGGTCCAAAAAAGCACATCCTTCTAAAATAGTAGAAAAGTTAAGTCACATTTTGTTAAAAAATATTTGTAGTCATCGCCTTGTAATAGCTGCACATTTTTCTTTTTTATCTTCCTTCCAAACAACTATAAATCTTGTCCAGTCAAATGGTCTCACCAGCACATGACGTCATAATACTGAACGCAATGCCTGCGTACGCGCACGTGCTCACTTCCGCGTTTCTAATACACTGCAGCTCACCCACCTCCATAGACGTGCTCGTCTTCATCAGCGTATAGACGAAGCCAAAGCCTGTTATAACTTCCCTCAGGCTTTATACTCACAACAGTAATTGTGTTTTGATCTCCATCACCAGAGAAATGTAGAGTGATCTAACAAAGTAAAAAAGTGGATGCAGAAGAATGGTATCATTATTTTCTTTTTTGAGGTGAAAAGAGCAATATAAATCTTCTTTTCCAAACATTTTAAAAAACAGCCAAACAAAAACATTTTTTAGTTTTTTGCTTTTCTTCTTTTTAAACTGACTTACTGTGCCTTTCCCGAGTCAAACTATCAAAAAACATAGTGTTTGTAGCTACAATGCGCTTTGGTAGCAATAATGGCTACTTTGGAAGCAGTCTGAACTCAAGTTCGTTTCAAAGATGTAACGAAATGAAGATCGAGAGCCTGAAGCCTTCCTTCTCCTGAACCATGACACTTTGCCTCAACAAACATGAAAATATTTTTTTTCTTCAAATAAACCCAACAGTTTTGCTACAAGAATAGGTGAAAATACTGTGTTTATTGATAGAAAGACTCCAGGAAACTTGACCACCAAAACATCATTATAGTTTTTGTTAGCCCCTCCTCACAAAACTACTGTTGGTGGCTTGTTTGGTTGTTCTATGTATAACTGCAAAGATTATTCAGTGTCCGTGATTGGTGTGCAATGACAACTATTCATTGTATTTACCGAGTTCGTGGACTGATGATTTGAAAACTGAATTCGAAACGTGTTTGGGCTTTCACTATCTGCTGATGGGTCATCTTGTACTGTAGCTACCAGCAAGGAAATTCTTTCGCGTATCGTCTGCTCAATGTCAAAGTTTCCCACGTCGTATTCATATCTGAAATGAAAATCAACATAAATTGAGATGTAGTCGTGGTTTTGTCTCAATTTGCAGAAAAAAACTTACGTCGCATTTCCTTGTCCAACGTCAATGGCTGGCAATTCTTCTGTATGACGCAGCAAAAGTCTAGTGTCCAAATAAATTTCTGGAAAAACAAATTGAAGTTGAAGCAAAGCGCTTTTATGAGAGCCACTAATTCCATACATAGCGAACCAACTGGATTAAAAGGTCTTACAATTTTGGAAAAGTTTTTGATCCGGACAGAGCATGGGATAGCAATAGGATAAAACTTTGGCCACAGGCTGGTGGATACATTTCCCAGCGTCAACAACGATAACTAAACGGTTATTTTTTGATAAAATGAAGCAAAAAGATTTCAAAAATTAGATCAAAAATGATGTAAGCCTGTAAGCTATTTAACATTTGCATCATTACATTGATTTATTGTGTCGAGGAGATAAGGATGTTTCCAAAATAAGTTTGAGAGGAGCAACAATCAATAATGGCGTTACTAAGAGGGAAAACGGCGATTTGCCTCAGGTTACATTATCTTAGAGGGGCAAAGCTTTCTAAAAACACCTTCTTTCCATCCTTCAGAAAAATCAAAATTATTTGACCAAAATTTGGGGATAGATTAGGTTGAAAACTTTTTTTAGAGAACTCTCTTCACTTTGGGATAAATTTTTATTGATTAACATTTGTCGCAGCCGTCGGTGGATCTTAAATGTGCGTGACGCTTTTCAAATCTCCAGGTGCTAACGAAGTAAAAGACGCTGCTGCAAAGAAAGCGCTGTCTTATAAGCTGTTGTTTCTACTTTTTTTGCTAGAATAAAAAGAGATAGCTCATATTTGGTCTTAAGATCAAAGGAAAACCTTTTGCGATTAGTTACAGACCACTTCGAAATTGCCAGTAGATTTTGCACCAGACAGCGATATAGCGCGTTTCCTCATCGAGCATTGCAACTATGCAAGAAAAATTGCTTTGAACTGTTTCTCATCAGCGCAATAACGACAAAATCTGGCTGGAAATGAACACGTAGCCTCACCAAGGTAGGCGTACTATTTTGCTTTTCGTACAAAACCTCTTTTTATTTACCTAAACTTTGATGAGATGACTTGTAACGAAAAGTAGCTTCAACAACAACCAGTGCTGCAGATAAAAATAACAGATCAAAAAATATGTTTGTTAACTGATACCGTTTCATCTTGCTACCAACTGAAAGTACTGAAAACTGCAAAGTTGAATCTCTATAATTGGCTTTGTAGCCGGCACTGTTAGTTAAAAATTAACCAAAAATGTGTAACACTGGTGTCAAACTTTGCCCTGTATTGTTGTTGCTGAAAATAACCTGTAACAAGCAAATAAATCGCATAAATAGAGAGCAGATTTGCCCTCATTTGAGGAACACACTGTAAAATTTATAATCAGCTGCCATAAAGCTATTCAAAAATGTAAATGAAATTTTAACGAAACTCTTGCGTGTACAAGACTAACTACCTTCACGAAAAATATTTTGCAGCTGTGCGTAAACACGACTGTCATGCGTCGGCCAGTCTACCAGATTTGTCGTTTTTGAGAAAACACATAAAACCAGTTAGTTTAATTAACCATTACAAAAAACACAATACTGTCACTTCATATTGAGTTAAATTACCAGTTATGTTTAATTCCGCAACGTGAAAACCAGAAGAGAGCTATAGATAATTTATTGATTCTACAGCTAGAATCACTACAAAGTATTCTTTTGTTTTGCAATTCATCCAGAACCATTTTAGAGTTGGGAGGAAGCCGACATATCTGGCAATGGTTTGAAATGAGAAGAATCTTTTCAGATCTGCTTGATCGCGTTTTTCTCTCAAACTTTACGACCATTATTTTTCGCCTTTTATGTCTTGACCTGCAGCACAGCGGCACTAGTGGCCCAAAAAAAAAAGTGGGACAAATGATCGACCAGCTTCGGAATTTCCAAGGTTCAACGTGTGGCTTCAATTACTAGGTGTTGGTTCTGATAACTTTACTGCTTGTTAAAAATCATGAAGTAAAAAAAAATGATGTCAAGTGTCCTTTCCTTGGGAACAGCAGCACGGTCTTCTGAAAGTTCAAGGTGCAGCTATTGAAATTTGATGCCACAAAATTCCAAAAGTGATATCTTATCCACATTTGTTGATCCTATACTTAGGGCTCCCACGCATCCTTCTTTTGGAGGACATGTACTCTTTTTACAAGAAAAATGTTTGTCCTCTGACGACACCAAAAAATGCCCAAATGATTTCGTTGTTGCAATTTAACACAAATTTTAAGATGAAATCCCAGAAAGTGGTGGCAAAAGTAGGATCTTGAATAAAAATCTGCAAAAATTACTTTCTAATTGCTGACATTTCAAAAAAATATTTTCAAACGAGGTAAAAAATTAACGCAGAAAAGATATGAGCGAGCAAATTGGGCAAAATAGTGCTTTCGAAAAATTGATCTCTAAAAAAAGGAATTTAGGGCGTTTACTTAAAACATGAACGAGAAATTTTCCGGATTACGATCTCAAAACGTTATCCTCCGTTTACATGTTAAATATATGATAGCCCTACCTTTGATCCAATAATGTCGACAGAAATTTTTAACATGGATTGAAACGACATTTTTATATTTGTTGGCATAATAATTTACCCTTACTTCAGCCTTTCCAGAGTGTGACATTAGCTACGTGAGCAGGCAAAACTTAAGTTGCAGTAAGCTACCTGTTTTGCTTGTTGAAAGACTTAATTAGGTACCGAGTTTTTTAACCTTCTTATGCGCTCCTTACATGTTCATATAATTTTCGTACCTTTGTCTGAAATAATTTACTAAAATAAAACGTTAGCAATCGAAAAGCATTAAAACGTTTTTCTTTGTTACAACAACAATCAGATATCATAGCATTTGACAGCATATCCCTTACACCGGCTTTTTAGGTTCGAACCCCAAGGAGGACACTTACCGTCGGTTGACAAGCGGTGGTTTAGATAAATTACTTATTATAGGTTTCCAACAAGAATCTCATTCCAACATCAACAAATTAAAAAAATTGCAACAGCGCGTTTCAGTTTCGTTGTTGCTGCATTCAAAACAATTGACAAAGATCGATTCCCATGGGAAAATAAGCAGTTCCCGTTGGTAATAAAGGAATTAGAGACATCGTGCTACTATTTACAAGAGTTAACGCGTTCTTGCAAAAAAGGTAGTTTTAAAAAGTTAGGCTCAGCATGCTTCTTTCCTGATTGGCTGATATGTCAATCAAGTAGGTAGATGAAACGCATGCTTTGCTCGGCCAATCACGATAAGGAAATAAAATGATGTCATTTTACTTTCCAAACTAGTAATGAGAAAAAAGCAATGATTGACAAGTAAGCGATGTTGAGATATAGACTTTGTAATTTTCTATTTCTGAAAGTAAAAACACTGCTGTAAGTGTTGAAGAAAATTGAAAAGCGATAAGAATATGTGTGTAGGTTTTTATGATAGAAATTTAAAGGAAATGATGTCGGCAGCTTTGTGTACTGTAAAACGTAGAGGAATTACAATAAAATTGTAGATTAGCCCAGTTTTTGATGGTCCAGAACTTCGACATAACTTTCAAAACGATGCTTTGCTAAATCTTTTCGAGACGCTTTCATCAGTGGCAGTACCATGCGGATTGGGAAGTGCTAGAGTAAAAGTCCTTTCTCTTGCTAAATTTTACTTTTGATCTCCCAGCCCGCGTGATAGCTTATAATCAATGTTAAGTGCGTCACAAAAAGAAAGCCCACAAAAGAGCTTTTTCTTCGTATTGCAGATTGCAAATTAAAGAGCTGATAGCACTGTATATTTTACTTTATCTATGGCCGAAAAAGCATTCGTTCAAAGATTTGATGTTTTTTTTAGGTAGATATTACTGCTACAAAGCAATAAACTAGACCAAATGTGTGTAAGCTGCAGCATGCGACAGGATGTGACTTATAATCCGAGTTCACAAATTGATCGTCCAAAATAAAAAAAAAAACTTCATTTTAAAAGCTCCGCTCTTTTGTGGTTAATCTCAAAAAGAACAAAGGTCTAGGAAAGACCCACACCTGACCCGCAGTATAATTCGATTGAGTGAGACTAGCCCGTCTCCAAAATTTGGGACACTGCACTAGTAGATTGTACCTGGCAGTGTGGCGTGGTAGATTGAACATCAGACTTATATTCAAAAGATTGCGGGTTAGACGCTCAGCGTGGATGTTTAGAGGCGCAGCCAAGGGGGCCTCTGTTCCATGCCCCCCCCCTTTATTCTCAGATAGAATTAAGCACAAAACAAACAATTGCCTGAAAATTTGCTTATAGTATTGGGCTTCATGCGTGAGATTAACACAAGAACTTCAAACTTTTAATAGTTTTCTTGAGATAAAGCAGAAATAACATAGAGCAGAAATTAAGTTCTTTTGCGCGAAAAGCTTGCAGCAATAACCTATGGGTGTTTGACGAGGTGCGCAAGAGTCTTGAGCTACTTTGAGAGCAGTATTGCTAAGATGTGATAGAGGCTTTTAGGGACAATGAAGAACTATTTGTTGGACTATTCAGACATGCCGAAGGTCTCTACGGAAAATCCATACCCATGCCTCGAATTACGAATTGGCAAGCCAATAGAGCAAATCTACCAGCTGTTTCACTGTGGCAGTTTTACAGACGTTTTGTCTTTTTGCCTTATACAGTGCTTGAGCAACTCAGTGAAAGATTTCGCTCTGACCTTGTTGATTGCACCAAACTCCAATATTTGATATCGTCTGTCTGTGTAAAGCATGACATTTGCTTCGACTCGACCAGAAATGCTGTGAACTCCTATCTTCCTTTTCTGGATGACAGCATTGACGCTGTGGAGGTTGAATTTATGCGATGGCGTTCATATTGGCTGCGTCACAAAGGTGATTCTTTACCAAACAAGTGTTTAGGCGCGTTGCTGTCTGGTAAAGAAAGAAAACGTGTCCATCTCTGGAAATTCTTCTTCAAATATTGACGACTCTTCCAGTTACTACAGCAACAAATGAGCGTTCGTTTAGTGCTCTGAAATATTTGAAAACCTACTTGCGACCCACAATGAAAGAAGCTCGTTTAAATGGATTTGCATTGCTGTATGTTCATCGTGACGTCAACATCAATTTTGAACATGTGTTTGATGAATTTTCGCGCAAAAATTATAGGCTAAATTTCAATTAAGTTAAATTTTGACATACAGCACCAGTAAATTTTTTTTGGTTCGCATATCACCACTACCAATCAGTTTGTATCAATAAATGCGTTGATGCAGTTGTGTAAGAGCAAAATTTTTTGTGTGTGCAATTGCCTAGACTGTGTTTTTCAAAAAATTTTGCCCCGTTCCCCCCTTGAAAAAATCTTGGCTGCGCCGCTGGACATGCTGCATGGGTTGTGGCCATGAATTGGCGTTTGCTTTCATGCTCGCGCCTTGATTTCAAACAAAACTTGCGCCGACCGCAGCGACATCCTAAGGGTAATTGTTGGCGAAAAAACCATGCGCCGGTCATTCTACAGTCTCCCAAACTATCTTCAATGAAATCAATAGGGTTTCTGAGTAGCCTAAATGGTTTTGATCACATATTTATGTTTGTTTGATAAATATTGATGCGTCGTTTCGCATGAGGCAAGAATTCTATTGTTGCTGCTAGTTAGGAAAGCTTTTCTTTCACAAGCAAGCAGCTTGGTGTGAATTTAAGTGCAACAATGACTTGCTTTGTCAATATCCTGTTGGGTCTGTGGTTAGATGACTTTTCTATGGTCTTATGCTTTTCCGGGAAAATTATCTTTGCATAACTGAAAACCCCACGCATTTGCTTGTTGATGTAAATGCTTTAGAATAAGCTGACAGTTTGCTTGAAAGTCAGCAGAGTTTAGTTTGTTTCTTCTATTATTTTCGCTCTACAAAGTCAAAGTGTAGTAAAGTATTTGATCTGAAAAATGGGAAAGAAAACGCAGTGGGGCAACAGGCGTAAAGACATGGTAGAGTTATCAAAATATTACATAAATGGTGAAAAACATCAAGGCCTCTTGTGATTGGTTCTATAACTTTGTTTTGACGACGGGAATACCTTAACTGTTGTTTTTAAACTCCATGCATTTAAACCTTTTATTGGAGTTGGTTGCCCCCAAGTTGATGCGATTTCAAAAGCTAGTCTTAGAAAGATATTAGAAAATATTTGATTTTATGTAATGTTTTTAAGCAATATAACAAACAGCAGCTGCGTGAGTTACACTACTCATGCTAAAGCAATACCAAAACATAATAGCAGAAGGTGAGTTTTATGTTAGACATAATTTCACAACCCCCAACTCATGAAGGTGCAATGATTTCCTAAAAACTTCGACATATTTTTTTTCAACGTCAGCATTATTATGAGCCTTCAGATTACGAAACAAGAAAAAACGTTTGATGTGATTGTTACGCTCTTTGTACTCGTAGGGAGGGGGGAGGTACGTAAGCTAGAGGTTTGAGGTAATTTTTTTTAATGATTTCTCTTTCTAAGGTCGTAGTTAATTAATTTCTCTTTAATTTAATTGTATAACATCAGTTATTAACTTAGTCAAGCTATTTGGTCAAACAACTTATGGATAATAAATTTAGCTGAAAAATAAAAGACGTATAAACCTGTATCAAAAAAATTAAAAACTGGCCCAACTATTAGAACAAAAAACTCTCAGCATGGTATAAATAATGCTGGAAGTGCTGAAACGTGTTGCAACAGCACTGAGACCTGTGTGCACTACAGCATATAATCATGCAGCTCATCCATTGAGTATCGCGGCTGTTGTATGGCTACAACGAGTGTAGTATTCCTGCAATAACACACTGCATCGTTACTTAAAGGCCTATTAAAATATTATCTTTTTGATCAAGCTTTTACCTCTAGCTCAGATTAATAAAAATTTCTGGAAAATGTGCCTCTCGATTGTTTTAATTTTGGGCTTCGCTCTTAAAGCTTTTCACTACGTCCCTGTATTTTCGCAGGTTACTTGCTGCATCTTATTCAATAAGCATCTTATTCACTTGTGGCATCTTATTCAACAATCATTGATTAAACGAACAGCACACGGAAAGTTTATTTGAGAAAAGGAAGAGGGGACTTTAACCTCTTTTCAAATGAGTAATGACCGGTTATTTTTGGGACCAAAACTTTGTTTTTCAGAAATCTTGGAAACGCATGTTTTGAACATTGTTTGTTCGTTGGTTTGGTTACCCTACTTACTTTTCCGTGGTCGAGCAATCCAAATACAACCTCGCGAAGTATCGCAAGGCTAAGGCGTCGCCCAAGACGAATATTTTAAAACGTGCCTTGCTCACCGCACACTTATGCTGTTTCAAGGCAGTTGCTGATAGTAATACTTGCGTCATTTGTCAAATCAACCTGCAGGACTGATGAAACACGCGACATATGATCCACATTCAATCACGCTCGTGCTTCCTTTTATAGATTGAAATGCTGTTGTTTCTTTTCGTCTTTTTTCGCAGAATCCACTTGTTGCCAAATGAGTTCACATTTGCCGGTAATCTGACCTTGACCAATAAAATGAAATACAATAGTTTCCTGGTAGAAGACCCCTTCTACAACGCTACTACCTTCAGCAACCCGGTCGAGTGTGGTGGACTGCCGTTAATATGGTGGCTGTGATTCTGCGTTCAAACCTCACGACGGCTACATTGTTTTGAGCTTGAAAAGACCCTGTAAGGAGGTTTCCATTGCTTGGTTGTGCTGCTAGAGACAGAAATGTACTGTAACAGTGGTAGCGGCAACACCGGAGCGGTTCTAAACACAAACATGTGCTAGTACAGGGTGGTTCAAACCCTGGCATGAGGGCAGGCCCGCGAATACTTTGTATGTCGTATTTTTTAGCGCAGAATGCTTAGGAGTCAAAATGCACCTACGTTGTACAAAGTTAAAAGTTAGTGGATGCGCATTGCATTAGCCGCTTAGCGTATGCAGAAGTCAGTTTTTTGAGAAAGAGGAAAAAATATGTGTTTTGATCTTTGTACCTGTCGATTTTATTTTTTTAAATCGCATTTTTACTCCAATTTTGTCAAATTTTACCTCAAATATGTTTGATGATTTTTTTTGGAAGTCGACGTTTATTAGACTGCAAAACATATTCGATCTTTGGTCGGGTAAAAAATTTGGGATGGGAAATGACCCCTGTGGCCTCTTCTGGACACGCCTATGGAGCATTGCGGATATAAATTTGTAAGCAATGAGCAATAAAAATGTGCTCCATGATTACCAACGCATGCAGGTCGAAAAGAACTTCTCAATTATGTCGTCATTGAAAAGTGACGCACAGGTTAGAGTGGCTGGTAATACGGTAGAGGTCCTGCCTACGTACCTCTGTGGACCACCAAATTTAAAGCAGGCATTGCGTTGATAAACCAAAAACAAAAAACACTAGATTCGTTTTGCTGATTTATTGACGAGTCAAGTAACTTCTTAATAACAGAAAGTCATTTTTTGATTGGAAACATCTAAAAGTGTGTTTGGGGGTGCAGGAAAACAGTTAAACCGATTAGAAGAGCGAAATCGAGTTTTGATCACTATTGAGTTTCTCCTTTTGTGGCCCACAAAGTTTTCCTCAAAGTTTCATGGAATTCCATCATGCTCACGGTGGTGGTTCATCCAGTTCTAGTATAACCGACAAGAGGCTGTCACGTATCCGTAGAAAAAAATAAATAACAAAAATACAGCGTTACTTTCTCTTTTACACCAAACTTCACACCTTCCTATTGTAGTCCATTGTAATTGTTTCAATAACCACAGCGCTATACAGACCACCCTGGTTTTCACACCGAGACAGTTATTCTACTAGTTTGAATAAGCTAATTGAACCCCGTGAAAGCTTCTACTACTCACTGTGAGATTAAAATTCGCGCTCGACAAACTATCCCGCTGTGATGTAACACAAACAATTTACGTCTAGCAGTCGGATTAGCTGTTAGGCAAAGTAGGCGCGTGCCTTCTCGCCGGCAAAATTTTGATGACTTTTTTCAAACAAATTTGTAGTTTTTCTTAAAAAACGTTTTGTTTCAGTAAAATTCCGAGACGTACCATGAAGATTCAAAAAAATGTCAAGTTACAGTTTGTTGTTTGTTAGATCATTATTGGGGATTGGAATGGAAAAAATTCTTTTGATTACGTTTACCAATTCAAGTTTGAAATTGAATTCAACGTGGCTAAATTTTTTCTTACTTAGAATATTACAGTTTGCCTCAAGCAAAGATACAGTTTTTTCGTCAGTGTAAAGTACGATTCGTTTTGATCTGATTAGCACTCACTCCTGCTAAGCTAATTCCTTCCTGAGTAACAAACAGGTCATCTAAATTGTTCTCTCGAAGCTCATTACACTCTTTTGTTTACTCTGACCATTTCAATTTTTTCAAGGTTTCTTTTATCCGATTGAAGCTAAATCCGGAACTTCCGTTTAGGATTGTTATATGCAGTAAAGATCGACTCTACAAGACTTACGAAACTAAACAAACAAGATTTTGGTGTGGACTATTTGGGATAGTATGATTACGGATTAGTAATGGCGAAAATAATACTTCACAATTTTTCTGGCCTGGAAACATGTGATCTATTTTTGTGGTTGGAGGTCTCTATTAAAATGGTTTACCACCACTGTGTAACGACAAGACACATTTCTTTTGCCCATAGAGTTTCTATTCTTCTGACATTCCAGTCTTAGTCGGTATGTGAGCATGAAATAGAAGGGAGTAATAAGAGAAAATGTAGCGCTCACTGCGCAAGGGAAATTGAGTGAGGTTTTCACAAAGTTGAGGTTGCGCCTTCAATACTTGCCTGATTTCTACGCGTGACAGGAACTTTCACGGCTTGTGGTTAAAATGCTTTGGGGCGTATGTACGAATACTCCGAAGCAGGTTGTAACACAGGCTTTGCTTATGCAACCCATAACGATAGCGCCTAAGATCTACCGTAATCAGACATGACCAGCCATAGGCTTACAAACCCAATATGTTTTTGTGCGTTCTTTATGCAAATAGACTTCTTCAAACCCATCACAACCATTAAATAGCAACAAAACAGTAAAGGTTGTGTCAGCCGACAAGCAATAAAGGTTTTTTAGCTATTATTGGTGTTGCGATTTGGATTAATCGGGCTTGGTTCTTAGCCACTGAACCAAGCAAACTGCATTAATCAGAATGAAGGAAAAATCGAGAAGATAGCCGCATTACAACTGAGTTTGATTCGTAAATGATAACTCCGCATGCGTACGTGGATTAGCAGGTCAACAGGAGCGCAGTGTGAACGATTTCGTGATTGCATAAATCTAATTTGTGTCAAGGTAAGGTTTGAACAGATACTGCGGTCTTTTACTTTGACCACAACATATTTGTACTAAAAATCTTGAAGCAATGAAAGAAATCGTCTGCTCTAAGTTACACCGTACCGTAAGCTTCGTAGTCGCTGAACGAAGGGTTGTGTAATCACAACGTAGATTTCTGTACCACCGTTTAAAAAACCTCGACTTAGGATGCGGCGAAAGAAGCAACGTGAAAAGTAAAATACGAAGCTGTGCGAAATTCACCCGTTCATAGAACGATATATGCTCAGGCTATACAACCTTAGCAGTTAAAAAGCGACAAAAATCATCATGATCCTCTGAGCTCAAAGAACCAAAAAGACTTTCCCCCAAGTTTGTAAGATGATATATTACGCAGTTTTGGCGCTTTTTAAACGCAACGGTTTTTTAGGGCTAGGAGAATTATAACCACTGAGTAGGGTTACCATACGTCCCGCTTTTTTGATCGCAAATCCCGCTTTTTGCTTCGGTGAAACACAACGGATTTAACCAAATTTATGGACATTTCAATTAATTCACCAATAAAAGCGGGACGGTGAGATGTGGTTGCAGGCTTGATTGTGGAGGCAAGGGTACAGTTCCGAAAACAAAGACGAAAATTGGGGTGATCTCCAAAAAAAAAAAGTCAACGCCTGCTCGGTTGCAAAATTTTTCCAGTTTTGGGCTTGAAAATGACACATTTCGTGAAACTAACAGGCGATGACCTTTTTTTTTTTTTTTTTTTGAGATCACCCCAATTTTGGTCTTTGGTTTCAGATGTGCACCATTACCTCGCCAATCAAGCCTGCAACCGCATCTCACCGTCCCGCTTCTGATAAAAAAAACGTTGGAGGGGCCATAAATTTCGTCTCGTGAAAATTCGTCATCCAATGTCCCGATTTTTGCTTTTCAAAATATGGTAACCCTACCACTAAGTAACTTTAGTTTCTTTCTCAACATAGCTCCCTCAATGAACATGAAGTTTGATGTCACAATTCGACATGGAAATTAAACCCTAATTTACTGACCACAAAGAGGTTGCTTTAGAACCACTGCAGGAAACGGCAGTTTTTCTTGTTTCTGAGTCTAACTGTTGTTAATACTTTATCAGACCCTTTTTTTAAACCAAACATCGCAAGATTCCCCAGATAGAGCATGGGAATCCTTAACAACTTTCGATTTTTGAAAGTAAAAAAGCGAAAAAAATCCTGAGCAATTTTGTAATTTTATGAAATTGGTCTTTGGTCATGTAAATAAATTTTTCACGTCGCAGTTACGAGTATTTACAGCTGATGCGTCATGTTATTTGTTACAAGCAATTTGCTGTGGTGGCGACAGAACGAGTCACACAACACTTGAGTCAGTAACTGAGTTGGTAGCTAGCAAATTCAGACTTATACATTTAATAGAAGGTTAACGGAAGCACATTTCATCAGTCTATGTCGGCTATACTTAAGTAGCAGCTGGGCATGTAATAGATTTATAGTTTAAAAAACCACAGCAGAGTGAGGAGCATACTGTAAAAGAAAGGATGATGCCATTTTGCTAAATTTGGTTGTCTTAGAAAATAGGAGTCGAAAGCTAAGGTTCAGTTGCTTGTTTACAGTAACATTGAGAAGAGAGTGTAAGGGCACTTGCAAGTCCAAAACTTTTATAGCGGCAAAATTTTTTAGAAATGCCATGATCCAAAACAAAACGTGGTTGTCACCCCAGGCCAATAGCAAAGTATGTGGTGCTCTGACATTTTGTCCGAGTTGTTTCAATAGGCTGCCTCCACAAAAGATTCCCAACTCTTTTTCCACCAAGCAATTTTAGTTGGATAGCAAAATTTCTAATTAACTTCCAATAAAAGTTTTCGTTCGTCACCTTATCTCAAAATTTGGTAACAGACATAAAGTACCCTTTCAACGCCTCTGCATATTTGGAAAAGGTGATGAAAGGTTGTCGTTGGGTAGATTACAATTATCGAAACATTAAAATTATGGTTAAAAAAGTGATTCAACAACATCTATTCTTAGAATTAAAATGCGTTCTCAACAATTTTTAAATGCGTTGCTTATCCATCAACATCGAATTTAATTTTAGTAGTCGAAAACCCGTTTTTATTAGCATTAATATTTGCGTGTAATCAGAAGTAACCCTTGCTTTTTCATTACATTAAACAAATGCACACTGATTTTGCGTTCGAGCTCTTGCTTAGCACCATAAAACAAGCAAAGCATGTTTCAGAATGCGCTGGTGAGGCCTTTAGACCTTCTATTGAATAGGTCACTTCTGTAATTGTGTAAACGACCACCACCTTGGTGCCCACTCTTAATTTTGACTTGATACTCCTCTCCCTCGGGGTTATTTGAAAAACCGGAATAA
Organism: Trididemnum clinides; assembly: GCA_963675345.1. Classification (NCBI taxonomy): domain Eukaryota; kingdom Metazoa; phylum Chordata; class Ascidiacea; order Aplousobranchia; family Didemnidae; genus Trididemnum; species Trididemnum clinides. Next base: position 15,439,720 of record OY776305.1, read on the forward strand.
ATTTATGAAAAAGTTATCCTGCTTGTGAGTTAGACTAGCGTTGATTTGAAAGTACGACTATCCGGATTAAAGTTACTTTTACGATACAAAAACTATGCCCCTGCTTGTAACAAGTTTTCGTTACTGCTCTCACAAATGTTGTTGGGGCGAAGCCAGCTGATCTGATATTTTTATCCGAACATTCCAACGGAAAGCCCTGGCAGGAAACGTCAGCGGAACCGGTTACTATCTTATAATTTTGAAAATATTCTTGTATTTACGATAAATCTCTGTTTGATGAAGTAAGATTGGACAAATGTTTAAATGAGGTAACAGAACCTGAGCTCATACGCGTGAATGAGTGTATCAACCAAACCTGAGGTCATACGCGTGAATGAGTGAATAAATCAAACCTGAGGTCATACGCGTGAATGAGTGAATAAATTAAACAAAAGTGGATGCTGGCCTCTTGTATTACTTTAAAAGTAAACAAAATTTTAGCTTTTAGCTTCTAGCTACAAAGCCTCTGGCTACAAAACCTTCTAGCTACAAAACCTCTAGCTTCTTGTCGGTCACCAACTGCACTGAAAAGACCTGATCGGTCGAAACATTGTCACTGTCTGCAATTTGCTAAGTGCATCGCTAGCCTTTTGCATTACTAAACAAAATTTCTTTTGCGGTTTTTGAAGTCTAGTTTAATTTTAAGGCCATTCTCAGCATTTCTATTTAAATGTAAAGGTTGTCAGTAACAAGTTGAAAGAAGTTGAAAATAATTTTTCTTCATAGAAATTATAACGGTTGAAGGCTCACCTCGTAGACACGTAGGACCTATTTCACAGCATTTTTTTTTATCAATGAAAGAACTGTGTTTTTGTATTGAGGAAGTTTATGGTTTGAAGGTCATGATAAATAGGAATAAAGATTGTACGGAGCTCTGTCGGAAAGAATTAAACATTGATCAGTTTACTTCACGAAGACATACTTGCATCAACTATAGTACAAAACCTTAACTTAAAAATGCTGTTTTCAATATTGGAATATATTTCAATTTTCAATAATGACTCTTATAAAACTTATTATCAGCAGTATGTTTAGAAATTTTATTTGTTGAAAGAGAATAACAGAAAAATACTCAATGCTTTGTGCCAGTGAACTTGAAACTCACGATCTTCAATTCACTGGTCACTTATTTTGGTGTAATTGCCACTAACGGTAGACTCAAGTCATATTTTTAAGTGAAAGCGCAAGCTTTAAAGTAGAGGAAAGTTTGACTACGGCGTGATGCATTCAGTGTAGAACCCTGAGCTTTAAACTCATAAACCAGAAGATTAAAGCTCAGTTTTTGTACTTGCACTCGAACATTACAGCATAGATTTTAAGTACTACCTTTGACAGGGGAATTCCTCCTTCCCCATTTCCCTTCATTTTTGACTTAAACGCGTAAGTAACATCGCATTTCCCATCAATTGCAGCTTAACGCTTACAAGGCGCAAAAGTGCCGGTTGAAGGAAAGCTATATGCTAGTGGTCACCAACGTGTAGACTATGCTTACGCAATTTAAATATACAAAAGTTTACTTGCGTAATACCTGGTCTGATCAAAGGAAATTACTAACGCACGTATAGTATCAGTTGTAGTGTGCGCCAAATTCCTTTCTTCCGTTGTACTAACAAAAATCGAGACCCATATTTTTATGTTGCAATTAACACAAAATGCATATTCAATTTCTACGAACAACGGGACCATCTGGCGTTGTCGGAAAAATTGATACCTGATTTTGGACTTTTAACAGCACTAAATACTAAGTACGTCATTATGATGAGAAAAAAGTCAAAACTCTCCCAATTTGTTTCGTAGAAAATCGCGTATGTGAGAATACTGGATCCACTGGGAATCCAAGTGTGGCTGATATCACACTGGAAGGCATATTTGACATTGCAATATCTTCAAGTATAAAATAGTGTTGTCTTTTTAGGAGCATTTTTTAGCGATGATAAACTGACGTTACAGAAATTGATCAATCAAAAATGGATAGCTTGACAGGCTACAATCAAACAACTTGCCAACAAGACAAAGCTGGAATAAATTTTTTTGAAGCCATTGCATCCGTCACTGGAGGCATAATTGGGCTCACAAATATGGTGGTTGTCATAGTGATATCAGGAGGAGGCCGCAAGTTGCGAAAGGCAACGTTTTTTTGCATCTGTAACTTGGCTGTTGCAGACATGCTCGCAGGGTTGCTGCTACTCTGGATATTTGGAATGCAAAAGGTAAGTGTTTAGGAATAATTCTATTCGTAGTAATAAGCTACTATTAGCACATGCAGTAAAATCCAAGTTAGCGACTACCTCTGTGTTGCAAACATTCTAAGGCAGCTTTATATATTTCTCAATCATTTGAAATACGTTCGTTTCGTTTTGTTTTAACAAAGCGACTACTCCGTCAACAGGACAGCAGCGTAACAAGAGGCAAAGTTTGAGGGAGACAATTTCTCTTGTTGTCACACAAGTTTTAGTTAATTTTTAATCAAAAAAATCCTTTAATCTTCAGCAGTAAAGTTTTCAAAAATTTGAAGGAGTGTTATTTTGCTCCCTTTGGCTACGTCTATACATAGGGTACTGAAGATCTAATCAGACTCGATATCAGCTTTTTAAGGGGCTAGAAAAATACTTATTATTTTCTAGAGATTTTTATTTTGTCGAAAAACAATTGCTTTTGGAGAAAAAACGAGATAAAAACTTGTTTTGATGGATGGTCAAATTTTTGGAAAGGTGGTGTTTGGGATAGCAATTGAGCCAGAAATCGTTTTTTAGTTATCATCAAAGTTTTTTTTTCCGACGCGGCATTTCCAAAAACTTTGGACCTCAAAAAATTTCGAGTTTTGGCCTACAGGTAATTCAAAACTTGTTATGTTTCCCTTTTTTTTCTTTGAAATGGGTACAATGCATAAAACGGTTAATTAAGTTTACTCGGTAAACCGAAGTAAGATGAGGTTTGAGGAAAGCGACAGTTCATTGCGAACCAGTTATAAACGCACACTGCAAATTGTTAGCCCCACCACCAATAAAGTGGACTGCCATTGGTTGATATCCAAAAAGTCGCCTCTTACGAATGCTGGGCGAGCAACTTTATTAACCCTGTAGCCTCTTTTTCGTTGTAGGGTCGTGGAAGCAGTACTCCAGAAGCCAGGAAACTAATAGTGGTATTTTCTAGGGGTTGTGGTCGTGTATGGAGAAAGGGTTGCCGAAAAAAAGGCGGCGTAAAATGTCCACAGCAAAATAGAACAGAATGAAATAAGAAAAGTTATTTTTGGGTGATCGCGAGCGCTACACGATAGAGGCAGATCAACACTTTCAAAAAAAGCTAAATTATCCACGTTTTTATACTTTATTTGTTGGAATGGAAAAAAATACACAAGTCTAGAGTTATACTTGCTTTATTTTCAATATAAGCGCACCATGAGCATTAGTATTACGTGCGGCGTACTTGGAAAAAGCGGAGAAGGTTCTAAAGTTGATTTTGGGAGCATTGAACGAGCACAAAGCTGCCTGTAATTTTGAAACAGTTTGAAAACAAAGTTGCTCTACGTATAAATGTAAAGTTTTTCCGTATCCAGACGATAAAAATATTGTGATAACCCTATTGGCGACCATTTTCATAACGCAATCAACAATTCATCTCCACTACTTAACAAACTTTCTTGTAATACAATTTCGGTAGAGAGGTGACTTTTAGTATCCAAGTTGCTATTATTGCTACTTGCAATACACCGTTGAACATAATAATATAATATATTTAGAAAATTCAAACGTTTTCGGCGATATATATCGCCCTCATCAGGATCTATACACAAATATTTACAGCATTAAAACTTTCGTTAAACGAAAACACAAAAAACATAAAAATAACTTGAAAATAGTTCTGATAAAAAACAGTGAAGCTTCATTCTACGGTCTTTGTAATTGTCTGTTCACTGCTAAAAAAGAATGTGATAATAGAAACAATTGCCTTCTAGGAGTTGAACGGATTTAAGGTTTTGTAAATAATTGTTTCAAATGAATTAAAATTACAATATAGTAGTAGTAGTAGTTGGCAATTTATTTCGCTTCTGTTTTCTGAACACAAAAAAAAACTCAGCGATAAGATAAAAATAACGAGCGAAAAAGGAATGCAGGTGACAAAACGAATTGACGTTAAACATACCCAAATTTTTAAGATTACATTAAAAAGATTGTAGAAAGGGGCATGGTCACCGCACCTGACAAAAACATCAAGCAAAAAAATTGAAATATAAAAAAGCACAGCAAAAACAGAAAAAACACAGTTCGGTGCAAAATTGTTTGGTTAAATGATTAAATAAATATCTTTGATTAAAACACGTTTATTAAGAATGACGCTCCGTTTGCATACAGTTGTTTGTTTGGCACAGGGTTACTTCTTTTGATCACCAAGGCTTCATGGATTTTGGCTTCGTAGGATGTTTGGCATTTTCTAATTATTTCAAATTGCTTCATGTTATTCGGCTGAGTTTTGCACGAACTGCATTTTTTATATGTTCTTTGATGGCACTTTTACTTGACCTTGAAACATTTAAGTGCTCCCCTGCTCTTATACTCAAATGTCTTGCGGACGTACCGATGTACGTGACGTTCACATCACGTGAACAGGTAAACTTATAAACGACATTTGAGTTCAAGATCAGAGGAGTTTTGCTTTTCAAAGAGAAATATTCCTGCACTTTTGTTGTTTTGTAGACGATTGTGATTTTAGTGTCAAACCGTTTCTTTATTAGTGATTGAATTTGTAGACCGAATTCTTTTGAGATTTTTCCGAGGTAGGGAATGATAAAAAGATTGACAAATTCTTTTTCGGTTTTACTGTTAGTTTTTTTGTTTTGAAATTGGCATAAAATTTTGTTAAAAAAAGGGATTGGATAACCGGTATTGTAAAAAAGATTTTTCAAGTAAGCAACTTCTTTTTGGAAGAGATAGTCCGTTGAACCGGTAATTTTTGCTCTATTGAGAAGACACAAAATAAGACCCTTTTTTCCAAATTTTGGGACTAAAAGCATTGAAATTTAGTAACAATCCGGTGTTAGAAGGTTTTCTCCATGTCCAGGTATTTTTATTTCAACAAAGGATTCAAATTTATCCAAGTTAATTTTTATTTGCACATCCAAAAATGGTATTGTATTTTTAGCCTGTTCTAAAGTAAACTTAATGTTGGGGTGCTGGGTGTTAAGCTTTTCCAGAAATTTGGTGCATGATCAGTCGTTATCAAATATTGCGAAAATGTCATCGATATATCTGAGATACAATTTCGGAGATACTTCCGGGAGCAACGGTGTTTTGCTAGTGGCAATAATAGCAACTTGGAAACTTTCTTATATTTTAAAAACTTAAAAGAATGTGATGAACTAGCGTTAAGATTTTATTGCATTTACTGCATTTAATTTGTAACAGAATTCATACTTTAGCAAAAAATTTAAATAGATAAAAACTAGTAAAAGAACCCAAAATCAACTTTTGGGTCAAAATTGCTGTAATAATTTAAAAAAGATGTAATTAAAAATTATGTCTCCGAGATTTGCAAAAAGACATGATATTTTACTAGCTTCAGTAAAATTTCTCTACTAGGAAAAACGGTCTTCAAATTTTTCAAGCATATGACATGAATGATGGCTTTTCCTGCGTCCTGGTATTGAAATACGTTGCATCTTGCTGGGCTAATACATGTGGCCAGCAATTCATTTTTGAGTGCAACTGCAAGACAGTGCTCACTGCTTAAATCTATCAGTTCTCCCCAATGCAGCTCTAATTGTAACTTCCAATGCAGTAGACCTAGATTAGGCTCTGCAAGTGCAAAGTTCTAGACAATGAGCCGGCAAACTCTGTGGCAAGCGAGAGAATTGATCACGACACGCCAAAAACGATAAGTCGTATTCTTTGTTTTTTTTATAATCAGCCAAACTTTGAGATTTGTTAAGCTGTGATAACAGAAAATAACGGAATCTTCTACCTTCTGAATATGCATTAGATCGTCTTCCACCCCCTTTTTTCTCTGCTTGCTCTCGTGCTCTTATATATTTTCTGGAAGAAACTGCAGCTTTACACCGCTCTGAAACTTATTTGTGTAATCATTCGCGAAGACATGTAGGGGGTATTGGGTTTAACTTCCTCCTTTTGGTCTGAAGCCATGTAAAGTTTTTCAAGCTATTTGTCATTTAAAGTGGCTTAACTAGCGTGGTGAGGACATTTTCAAGCGAATAATTGTAGGCTTTCTTTGCGCCTTCAGTATCAAATGAGTAAAAGATGGCGCTTTTTTTGGAGTTTGCTGCTTTTTGATGCGCTTTTTCAATAGAATAGCTAAAAAAATTTTTGCATATTCAGCACCTGATTTTTTAACTTGACTGCAATTTGAATCCCCCCCTCCCTTCACACAGCGCACGTAGCTGTTCCCAATTGATCAATAAATAATCATGTTCAAGACTATTTACATCATATAGTAAAAACCAAGTCTGTTTGGGCTTTAAGTCATAAACAATTCGTAAACCGGCACTTTGGGTTTTAAAAGTGGCCCATATTTAAAAATATAGTTTTGCATAGTCTGTTTTTAGACTATGCTTGACTATATTTTAAAATCATATGGCTAATTATTGTTCCCCAACTGTCTAGATGACGTCTGACAGGTTAAAGCAGAGTATACTATCTGTTACGCATTGTATCCTGTTTTAATAATGCCACAACTTGACTCTAATAGCTCAGTGTGCAGTCGGTTTGTCGGGTTTTCGCAGCATATTGGAAATAAAAAGAATTGAAACCCGGGGTGTCCTCTCGCAAAAGAGATATCTTTATCACTAAAATGGGTTGATGGTCTGTATACAATTACCATTCAGTCAATAATTGTTACTTTAAACGAGATACAAATTCTCTACTGAGCATTCAAAACGGATCGAGTGACCAATATCGATAACAATAGATAAGATGAGCTTATTACGTCAATGGCCGGGTCAAAAATCATTTAAGCTCTAACGTTACTCACAGGCTTGTTATCGGCATTGCCAACACAATCAATTTTTATTGAATCTGTTTACCTTTGCTCTTTGCAGCTTGAAATTGATACAAAGCCTCGCAAAGTTATCTCAGTTTATAAACTTAATTAATGAATTATGTACAAACTTTAATTAAAAAGGATTTAGTTGGTAAACAATAATAAACAAACGCTGTGAACGGTTAAAATCTTGCCACGGCTACAAGAACAAAGTTTTAATCAGAATGCTGCAGTTTTTGAAGATTTTAGATCTTTTTCGATGAAAGAGATTGCCTCGTTTTGTAAGTGTAGGCTGTAGGGGGTTGTAAAACTCTATGTTGTGATTGATTGCTCTCTATTTGCGTTTGAAAATAAAAATCTTTTCTAAAAGCATATTTTGCAGCTTACGTAGTTTCTCCAGTTTAATATCATGGGTCCGCATTTAATCCATAATTAATTTTTTCAGATTCTTTGGAAAAATTTCCCCTCCTCACTATATAAAAAATCAGGAGCCATTGATTATAAAAACTTTCATAAAATTCTGATTAACCACAAAATTGCTTATGACTCTTATCGGATTTAGATTGTTCTGCCTTTTCGAACGCCTCTTTCCGAATTGCTGCAAAAAACTGCGTGGGCTGTTACCGTATGGTCTTCCATGTTTAACCAGCTGGTAATTGCAATCGACCGATATACCTGTGTGACTAGACGCAAAAGAGAATCGAACCAGCCACCTGGAAACAGAGGAAGCTTCAAATGCAAAAACAAAAGCAGACAAAGGTAATCCCCCACCGATCCTTTTCTTACAAGCATTTAAGCTTTTTGTTTTTGCAAATACATATTTGTTTCCCTTTTGGTTCATGATAAGGTGCAGGGTCCGAATAAATTCAGTAAAAGTTCTGGCGTTTTTTCATTAAATAAAAAGTGCCTCGTTAGTGCAGCAATGATCGAGAGTGAATATTCCTGATATTTATTAAAGAGCGGCAAATCACCTCAGTTGCAGTGTGTTTTTTCTCCTAACAACGATATCAAAATTCAATTTTTAAAGCAATCGAAATTACCATATGATGCAACTTTAGGCGCTTTTTCATTGCGCTAGTCTGTTGGCGTCAGAACATGTTTTTTAAACAACCGCGTAAATTTTTTTCGGTTTCATATTTCATTATCCACAAGGCTTTTACTGGTGAGCGCCATCTAACACGATCTGTAAATATTAGCGAAGTCAGAAGCATATTTTTGGAGGGTGGGAAATATATTTTTTGGTCTGGAGGTTGCTCAAATTTGTTGGATAGTCTTTTTTTAGAGGTCAATGCTATCTGACCCCCAATTTGGTTAACTTTTAACTCAAAGTTGTTGTATGACGTTTTTATCCGTCACAACTGAAAACATTTTCAATTCTCAATTGAATTCACAAAATTTGTGGAGCCATTGTCCTAGTGCCCCCTTACTACATGTACGTTTATAAATGTGATTTTAACTCTTGGGTAAGTTTTGTGATGTTATACGTGATTTTGCAGGTTTTAAAATTACATTACGAAACGCTTAGCGAGGCTTCAATAGGTTTTAATTTAGGCTTCCAGTCCAGTTGCTTTACTCTAAACGCGTCATGCTGGATAAAAGCCGGCTAATAAATGCAGCTGTTAAGTTTTCAGACATTTTAAAATGTGCGGAAATCGATAGCACTTTAGTGATTATCTGTTAATATGCGGCGTAACATTTTGCGCTTATGGTAACGTAATACACTTTGAAGCTAGTTGAAAGAGCTTTTTTTAGTATAGTTGTGGAATTAAGTAATCACAACGGGATGCCAGAAGCGAAAATCACATCTTAAACTTACTGACTGTTTTAGTTGTTTTATTAATATCTAATAAAACTTAAAACTCCAATTCAACAGAAAGCACACCAGTTCAATATTATTTACAAATACATAAATCTCATTATGGCATCTATCTGATGTAAGCAATGTGGAGAATGAAAGATGAGCTGAGAAAAATATTTCTCCTAAATTATTGTACTGAAGTATATTCCTCAAAAAATTAAGACTTTTTGCTTTTCTTAGGATATGGGATTTCGGTTAAAAGGATTAGGAAATTGAAGCAGGAAGGAGGAACTGGGATTGACTAGCGAACAGGAGTTTTTCACATAAAGTTTTCAGATGACAAAGATTAATTTTTTACATTTCGAAGGAGAAGTAAATTGCCTGTACCTCCTCAATGTGGTCTTGTCTCTCTCGTTTAAGCATAGTCATGTTTTTATTGCGTTGTTTATTGTTTAGATTGGTTAAAGTCGGAATAGCCTTCACATGGTTGGTGCCAATCCTGACCTTTGTGGCGCCTGTTACATCGTTTTGGAACTGTGCCAACAGCTGCGCCTGTTATAAACAGCAAAATAGCACATCGGACGTATACTACATGATATGTACTCCATTGTCATACTGCTCTTTTGTAAGTTTAAAATAGTTTTATTATATATGTGCTTAGATCTAGCAAAAGCGCAGAACCAAGACCATCTGACCCATGAAATATCACGCAGCTTTTTTAAACTATGACAGTTTTTTTTAACGTTAGGCCGTTAGTTTGATTGTGACTAAGGCAGCTTGCTTTGATTTTCATTATCCACATCACTGCTATTGTTGAGCGTGAAGAAAGAGATCCAAGAGAGCCATTTTTAATGTCTTTAGCATGACTCAACAAGAAAAAGGAACTTCAATTTACTGAATGCGGAGAGGAGACTTTAGCGCTTAGGATCTAACTACTTCACCCCGGCGAGGGTATCTTCTACTCTAGCTGTTTTATGGCCCAGAAAATGAATAGAACCTTTTGAGAAAAGCTTTCAGGCCTTGACAAAAAATTATTTTTTCATATTTTGAACGGCTTACCTTATTTTTATAGTTGCGTAGACGTAGTGCTTGATGTGTCCGCTTCAGATTTGGGTTCGTTTCCCTTGTCGAGTCATAATGACTTCTAAAATAGTATTCACAAATATCCTGCTTGGAACTTAGTGGCAAGGGCAGACCAAATATGAAGGATAAAACATAAACTGTGTAAAATTTACTAAATCGTGATTAAATTGTGCTTAATTGGGGTAATATATAGTGAAAAAGCTTAATATTTCATTTCAAATAAGACTTCAGGCATTAATAAGACTCATTTCATTGGCATCATGTTTGAGAGTTATGCTGTTTTAATATAAAGCATATAGTTCCTCATATTTCACACACAAACCATGCTTCTGAATTACTGCAAAAAAAGCCTAGCTTTGCGTTAAAATTATTTTTTCATTTTTCCTATCAAAAAGTATGTTCACAGTTGCACCTATGCTATGATTAAAAGAGAGATAAATATGTAAAGATGAGAACTAAACCAAGTCCTGAAAGCATGACGACACTAAAACAAAAATTGCTTTAATAAACTACAAGGAGAAGAATATATCTTTTATCAGCTTTTGTTCCCAGTACAAGCTCTGCGAAAATGCGTGGAACACTGAGCCATTAATTTTTGAATTCGCTTTAAAATGGCGGGAAGAGCTAGCGCAGCTCATTTCTACTCAGGTTCTGGCATCAAGAAAGACAAATCAAGAGCATAGCCAGAAAAGAATAATAAAAGAGCGACTTTTTGCTAGCATTTTTGTTCTGCCGCAAGCACAAAAATGGGGAGAAAGTGGGCGAGGCGCGTTTCAATTTCCCTGACAAGGTCACTTGAAGATATTGAATTGTTGCAAAATGCCTTTTATTAACGTGCAACAACACACAACCAAACAATCATACGGAAAAATGACCACATAGGCGAAGGCTAGAAGAAAAAGAAAAGGTACAGCGCCTTTTCAAGTTTTTTGATCCGATTCTACCTGTGGAGATGAGCACACGAAAGACGCGGACGAATTAAAGGCGTTAATCATTTTTCAGACATCATCTGAAAATTTGCAACCTATTTCGAAAAAATCTTAAATCAGAGCAAAGTAGGCTACGACCTTGACGACAGCCAAGAATTGCGAATAATATTGGCCCCATTCCGCAAATATTTTTCTGCTAAGCCGTTGGTTGGACTAGACACTTTCCATTTTTGATTCATCGTCTTATTGCGCTGTGTCACGTTAAAGGCAAGGTTGCTAATAATTACTTATCTCTTTCCGTTCAACATTTGCTATTAATTTGAATGTTACTTGTTCAGACAAACCCTCCGTTTACGAAAGGTTCGATGTTGTACTTGGGTCTGTCGTTACTCGTAATGCCGGCTGTCCCGTGCATTCTCTATATGAGAATTTATCATTTTGTTAACAACTCGGCCAAGAAGATGAAATCCCAATACAGCCGACCATCATCGAGCAATTCTGCTGATCATGACTCACGGTCGCTATCACGTGGTGGGCGTTGTAACAGCCAAACCGGTAAAGAATTTGTTCAGTGCTTTTTCTTTTCCAGAGCTCTTGAAAACGTTTTACGTCTTTCCTTTCCGTTGCGAATGTGTAAAGAATTACTAAATCAACAAACTTCTTTGTTATCATCCTTTAGTGGGTTAGAATAATAAGGTTGCTCATTCAGCATGCCATAAGAGGCTACTACTGGTCACCCGCCAATCACAGTTCGCCTTAATAATGGTAGAGCAGCCAGTGTGTAATTTGTGCTTATGATTGGTTCGAAATAAACCACCACCTCCTGGTCTAATCTTAATTTGGTTTGAGGTGTGGGGTTAAACGATCGTTCCACGCCGTGCCTCGCATTCCAAAGAAATAGAGTGGTAAACTCAAAGCACTTGCGTAAGTTCTGTTTGAGCGGATAACTTGTGATCTGTAGTTTGACGATTGCATATAGAGGCAAATTGACAAAGCTTTTAGTTTGATACTCATCATGGAAAATTGTGAAACGAAATAACAGAAGTAAACGATGTTAAAATTGACAGAAAACAAATCAATGAAACGGTTGGAGCACTGGTTTAATGTTATGCTCTGCTTGGCTAAAACAAAAATGAGAAAGCAGCCTTTTTCCTATCACAGGCATTTTTTAAAAAAGATTAGCAAGTTTATACCAAATTTTTTGTAAAATATCTGATGAGAGTGCGACCGCCTATATTCGACAAGGTTTGCATTTTTGCGCATATACATGCTTCTTGTCTTTCCTTCCTTTACGGTTTCTCTTGAAGAGCTCCACACAAAGAGCTTTTGAAATATTTCATCGAATGCAAAACTTTGTTGCTGTAGATACAACGCAGTATCTACGTGGGCACTGCACGCAATATCTTCTGCCTCGTGGCTTAGGGTCTGCCGACGAAACACTTCCGAACTATTAGCTAGAAGATTGCTTCAAAACATCCATTCGCAAGAGCGTTTCAGCTTGGCCCTCCCACTTTTATTTATTTCGTCTTCCTAGTCACAGCGATAATTTAAAGCTTTCTGCTTGTTCAGTGTGTTTTGATCAATTTAATGTTTTCCAAATAATTACTTTTCAGATGCGGTTGGTCGACCTAACGGCAGAATCGTTCGAACAATGCCAATATCGCCCTTTTCTTCTTCTGATGAAACTCAATTTTTCTGTGAAAATGGTAATTTGTCGACAAAACCACGGACCAAAGTTGATAAAAAATCTTTAAAAAGGTGGAGCGTTTTTTCGGAGTTTCTTCGACAAAATGACAGTTCTGGTAACAAACACAGCAGATCTAGTAGGCTGAAGCAGTTCTTCTCAACCAGCAGCTCTCTCTCGAAAACTATCGCCAAGTTTCGGCAGCAGAGAGAGTTGCGTTTACTTCGAACGCTTATCATCATATTAGGAATTTTGATAATCAGTACTGTGCCTCTTGGAGTCTTATTTGTGATTTCATTTTTTGAAACCGACAAGCGTTTTGTCGGTGCGGCTAAAGTTCTCCTAACAGTCTCTTTGCTTAACTCGTTGGTTAATCCCTGGGTTTATTTTTGGAGATTTATGGAAATGAGAACAGCTTTGAGAAAAATGTTTTGCGGCAGCTGTTAACTACTCAGTAATATGGAGGATGTCCATGGCCGTGAAAATTTTTGTTGCCTCCTGGTCACGGGACAATATTTGGTGTCATACTGTCAACTTCGGATATAAGGGATGCGACTTATAAGGGATTTTCGCTTGTAAGGGACGGTTTCAAATGGTCCCAATGATTTTCAATTTGAATAAGCACAAAAAGTATTCGCTTATAGGGGATTCGGATATTAGGTATTTTCGCTTATAAGGGACAGTTTCAAAGTCTCAGTAATTTTCTGTCGGTTATAAGGGATAGCCCATTCTGCCACGGGACTTCTGTCTGGGAGAAGTCGAATTCAGCTTTATAGGCTGATTGTACTACTATAGCTGCCTTTCGGCTTTTAACTACGGTAGAAGTCTAATGCCCATTGCGACGTTTGTATGCGGGAAATGTATGAAAAGCTTCAAAAAGGGTGTTTTGAGCATTTAAAACTTGCGATCTTATGGTATCGGATTAAACTGTGTACATTCGGTTATAAGGGATATCTGGATATAAGGGACTAATTGAGCTGGTCCCGACGTGTCTCTTATATCCGGAGTTGACATAGAACAACTTGCATTTACACCTGCTTCGAGTCGTCAATACTGCCGTCACAGTGTACTTCTACCACAAGTACCAAATTTTTGATTTCCTAGCGTTATGTGTTTCTAAGCCGTTGCGATTTTTACTCAATTTCTTCAATACTTTTTTGCAATACTTGAAGCCTGTTTTTTTTCATTTTTTACAAACGCTTAAGCGTACACTGAAGTGTTTTGTTTAATTTATGAAACATGAACTCACTACAGCTCTAGATTTCTGTGCGCTAGCACTAACCTTATTGATCGTGCAATTGAATTCCAGGTTTACCCACATTCTGCTTTAAAAAATTAGGATATTCTTAAGTTACTCCGCGAACTAAAACTTATAAGCACAGTGAACTCACTGTAGAATAGGTCTACTTGAGTTAACTAACTGTAAATTGAGTTAACTTAAGTTAGCTTACTGTAGAACAATTTATCTTAGTTTAAGTTTTCTCCAAGTTTAATAATTATATTTAGCTTTTTTTAATATGTCGCTCTATAACAGCATATAGCTTCTTTCACTGCCCGTCACAAAACTCTTGGAACATCTAGGGAAGTGTTCGGGATTTACGTAAGCGGACCAGTCTGCACTTTGTGGGTAAGCTGTTCCCGGATATAACTGATATGTCTTCCTTCTGTATTTTGCGCATAATTTTTCTATCCAAAAAGATGCATACGACTTTATACCATCTTTTCATTTCCTCAGACAGACTGAATCAGCGAGACGGGTAAACTGCTCGGCCCCACGGCTGTCTGTGATGTAAAGATAGAAAAATTTTGGTCAATGCCTTTCCTAAAGACATTACGAGCGGATTACCTTGGGTTGCATTTGGCAGGTCTTTACTTTAAACTTGGGCTTTAGGCCCGTTTGCTTAGAATTTGTTGCGACATTGAAATTAAGGAGTAGCCAAAAGGACAAAGAGGGTAATTGCCGACCTCCTCAAAAATATTTATTGTACCTAAACTCGGTTTTTACATAAATTTCAGAGTGCTCTCCAGAAAAATGTTATCACTTAAGCTTGAACCCAGAAAAAACTGGCCTAGCGTCAAAATTTGCTCGATATTTTCGATTCTTACAAAATTCTATTTGTTCATCACCAAAACTGATTCAGCGTAGTTTTTGGCTGACCAAAATATATTTGCAGCCTACAAGTAAACCCAGAAGCCTGGCTTTTAAACGGCTCTAAAGCGAACGTTAAAACTGGTCATGTAAAAGTTAATTATCTTCCAGTTGGTACAAGGTATTTCAAAAACAAGTTTTTAAAATTAAGAAGTCTGTTAAAAGTTGTTATCCACTCAACACTTAGGCTACATAGAGAGAGTCATACTTCCTATCTTGAGCTTTTAAGAATCTTGCAAATTTTAGCGGTTTTTCTCTTTTCAAAATGTTATGATTCCTTTTTTACGAGTCGTCTCTCTGAAATTAATTTCTAAAAAAGTTCTTGCCTGTTGTTTTTTATTGTTATGCTGCATGAAATTTTTACTGTGTATTTTTGTTGTTTTAGTTTTTATTTTCGTAAGTCTTGCTTGCTTAAACTTCCGAAATATATCCATGTGCTTTTTGCCTGAGATGCTGTTATTCATGTCAGCAATAATATAAAATTAGTGTAAAATTGAGTAGGTAGAATATTTCGACTTATCCGCTATCATGAGAGCGTGTTTGAGAGGGCGTGGCATTTTATATTTATCCTCCAGATAGCTTCAGTGACGATAAACATAAAATGTCAAGGCTTGCTGCGTAGTTTCCAAGCATCAGCATTATGCTTGAATTGGTTGATGGTTATTCCGATAAATTCATTGCTTGTTAGAATCCTAGAAACAGAGGAATCATCATAAATGTCCCACCTCATTAGCATAAATTATTTTTTGGGAAGGAAAATGGTTAAGTCCTTTCCACACCAACGCTTTGTTTTTTTTTACTGCACAACATGCAGATAATGCGACAACCTTGTTAACCCATTGAACAAAAGATAAACAAAGAATTTGAAAGACTGCGAATTTATCTCTTTATCTTTAAGTTCGCAGCGTAATCCATAGACGTCATTGTGGGTAACGTAGGCCATAGTTTGATCTGAAGCGTGAGTTTTAAAGCAATTTCCGGCTGCGCTTGGCCACATTACAAGCTTGGTCCGGTTGAGAATTAAACTCAAGAACAAGAACAAACATTTAAACTATTTGACTCGAAATCAACGTAATTATCGAAAACAATAACTTTCAAAACCCATGACGTAACATACGAGAACACGTGATGTTGCATGACAACCCGTGACAGTATTACATTTATTGGCATGAAAAACATTGCATTTTGTTGCACACAAAATAACACCGCAAATTCAGGAAAAGAAAACGATCATTAAAGATAGAGAAATTGTCCAAGACAATATGTGCGTGGTATTACTCAAACAAAATTCCCCAAATTGCAATCAATTTAGTAGCAATAAGCATTTTTTGCCAGTAAAATCAGCTTGCTCGTTGTATAGTCATTGGTTTGTTATTCTATCAGTGCTATTCTGATATGTGAGGATAACCACAACGTTATTTATAGAACAACAAACAATAGCTCATTAGTTGCTTCCAGAAGTGTATTTGGGGGGGATAAAGAGCAATAGCTTCTCCATACGTAATTACAATAGCAAAAAATGTGAAAAAGAGGTCTCCATCTCTGTTCGGTGTTCAGAATCAGCAAAATCATTGGTTTCATAAAATTGATTTTCAAAAAACACAGTATTCTTCACCTTTAGAAAATATTTCCTCCCTTCAAAAAAGTATTTTTATATTTACCACTGATTTGAATTGGAAGAATGTGGCCAAAATTTGAATCGGAAGGGAGATAAGAATAATGTGTACAAGTACTTTAAAAACGATGCAAAATATTTCCAAATTTGGAAGAGAATTTGAGAAGAAGACATACTCTCCCCTTTCTTGCACCTCTGACTAGCTGTTCTATCTGGTACGAAAAACAATATAATTTTATCGCGAAAATTGATGTAAACTGTTTTTCGCAGACTCCAAAAGCACTCCCCCATGCGAACAACTGCTTGCAAAGGTGTAGCCAAGAATAGAGCAAAAAGCGTCCTCCCTCATAGACTTGCATGTGTAGTCGATGACGTCGTGATGACGAACAGAGTTAAATTTTGTTCGCTAAATTTTGTTTTGTTGTTTCAGGATGCTTTCTGTACAAGCGAACTGCTTTTGTTAAATTGATTGAGCTGTTGTACGGTAGAAGCAGTTAGTTTGGCATTTCATCGACTTTGCTTTGTGTCCATTGAAACAGAAAAAAAAATTGTTCCCAAACGCAAGAAAATTTATTAAATTTCTAGCCCGGGTTTAACCAGCTAGACCTATAATATGCTGCAGCATTTCCACCATGGACAGATGGGTTGAGTTTGAAGAGCCATTGCATTTAAATCATCCGATTTTTTCTGTAATTCTTCCAGTTTGTCATTTTCTTCTAGAATCTTGTCAACTTCTGACCGCATTTCATCAATCGCCTACAAATGAAAATTTTTCATTCTAGCGGTTTCATATATTTCACAAATTGTAATTTTCTTTACAGCAACACCTCCCGACCGATGGGTCGCCGCCCACTGGTGGTCCGTGAAAGCCTTTCCGGTGCCACACGATGCATTTCAAAATCGATTTCATAAAGTTGATCACCAAAAACAATGTGCTCAAGTTGAAAAAAAGAGAGAAAATAAGAGACTTTCCGTCAACAAAATAAGCAAACAAATAGCTTTTACTGAGTTGATCTCCACAAAACTTTAAGATGAGAAGGAGATTACTGTGGTCCGTCAGTGAATCAACTTCAGCAAAAGTGGGTACGATTGGCTGTAAGGAAGTGAGGCAATTAACTACAGTGCACTGGGAAGGAATTATTAAAGGAAAAAGAAGCAGGACAAAATGAAGAAGAAAATGGCGCGATGGCATAAATGAATGAAAGAGATGCATGTGTTGTGATAATACCAAAAGAATAGGGGAAAACATTGAAGGATGTCATTGTTAAAATGAAAAGTGACTTCAAAAAACGTAACAATTTTCCCTAAATTTCACGCTCAATACGCTCATTTTCGGTAAAGCTTTAAGTAATTTACAAGAGAGGCCTTCAATGGATAAATAGCTTAAACATTGCTTTACCAAAGTAGCAACCCTTTTACCCAAAACAAATTAAAAATTACCGTCGTTTTTCCTGCAGAAAAAATTGAATTACTAAATTTTTTAACGAAATGTAGTCAAACGTCTAGTGGCATGTTGAATTTAGGCTAACCACTTATGTCATCTCACAAGCAAAAACAAATGCTATTGCAACAAAAGTTTGCAAATATCTCCTTTGATGGAGGAGCTGCAAAGAAAATTCAATTGGGGTAATTTCAATTTAACATCAATAGATCACACATTGTTAGCTTTTCCTTTTTCCTTTTGACTATGCCTACGGCCATATCTACATTACTGTACGAGAACAACAACGTTTCAAGCAAACGGGCTCCGTTTTATACTGGGCAGCGCAACACATTACTTATCACATCTGAACCAATCAACAACCGCCTCAACGCGGTGGTGCGGTCCCCAACCCCATTGGGGTTGGGTCGAAATGGCTGTTGGCCTTCCCGAGGGTCGAAGTTACCCCGGGCACTCCCCTCGCACAAACCATTTTTTCGCCGTGCTGCCCTCTGAACGACCGCAGCTTCTTTAAAATCAGTCGCCTGTCTTCTTTCTTCTACTGCCTTTCTCTTGCCCATCTTCGTCTCCTCATTCTTCTCCTTCTCTGATGAGCGGCGATGTTGATCCTAATCCTAGACCCGTCTTTCCCTGCTCAGTGTGCGCTGGAAATGTGACCTGGCGGGGTAGGTCAGTGCAATTCTGCATCTGCTCCAAATGGATCTATTTAAAGTGCCCACTACTTTCCTTACCTAATTTCAGAACTCTTGGCAGCTTTCACTCCTGGAACTGCCCCCCCCAACTGCTTTCTGCTTCTTCTGGAGACAACACGGTGACTTTCTCTTTGGACTTCTCCAGCTTGTATATCTGTTCAATCCGGCCCATCTGGCCCTCTAGGCTAATGCAGCACTCCCGCCCCACCCTCGCCTACAAGCCTCTTATCCCTCTTCTGCCCATTTTGTATCTTCTCCATCCGCACTCTTACCACCACCTCAAGCTCCTGGCTGTCTCTCTACACCTCCAGCTTCCTCTTCTCTCCTAACTCCTCAGGGTTTTTCAATCGAATGCTGTAGGTCGCAGAGCCAAGAACATTGAACTTCTGCACTTTCTTTCGTCTCATCCTGTTGACCTTATTTGTATTCAGCAATCTGGTTTATCTTTCTCCTCCTGCGTCTCAAAGCTTTTTGAACGCATCATTCCATCTCGTCTACTATTCTTTCTGGAGTCCAAGTCCATTTCTCTACCCTCCAGGCCGGTTTCTCCCCTAGACGGTCTACTCCAGATTAAATTCTGTTCCTTGCTCAGTGCATCTCGGATGGGTTTAACAAATTCAGGCTGGGCTCTCCGACGATCGTGTCTACTATCGATTTCTCTAAAACTTTTGACTCTGTCTGGCACCCCACCATTTTCCACAAACTCATTTCGGCTGGCCTCCCTAGCTGCTTTGCTCGTTGGACTCAATCTTTCCTTTCTGATAGGCGCGCTTGCGTGGTTTATCAAAATCACAAAAGTCGTTTCTTTCGAGTCCGTCGAGGTGTTCCGCAAGAATCCGTTCTTGGCACTGTACTTTTCTCTCTCTTCATCAAAGATCTTCCTGATTCTCTGCCTTTTTTCGTCAGCTGCTCTCTTTATGCTAACGATGTGGCCCTTTGGTCCTCCTCCCCATCGGTCCTTACTGCAGTGGAGGCCATACAAGAAGCTCTGTTCCGATTGGAGCGCTGGTCTGAGTACTGGTGTCTTCCTATCAATCCGAGCAAATTTGATACGTCTTCTCAGTGGATCCTTACCAAGCTTATCTCCAGCCCAACCTCCTCTTACTCAACTCCCACTTCCGTTTCCATCCCACTCGCACTTTTCTTGGGGTCATCTTTGACCGCATTCTTTCTTTTTTTAAAAATGTTTATTTGCTGAAGGCCAAGTTTTTCCCTCGTCTCAAGGTCTTACGCTGTATTTCTGCTTCCTCATGGGGCCCCTCTAAGGAGTCCCTCTCTCTTCTGTATAAAGCTTTTCTTCGGCCCCTTCTCCCTTATGCTTCACCCGGATGGTTTCCTTTTCTAAGTGTTACCAATATCACCAAATTGGAACGCCTCCACCGAGCGGCTAGCGCATCATCACAGGCTGCCTCTCGTCCTCATCTATCCCACTTCTGCTCTCCGAGGCTTCTCTACCTCCCCTACGAGTCACTCTGACTCTTTCGCTCTGTCACCTTATGAGCAGGTTCTTCGTCACCCAACCTCCTTTCCCATTTCGGGCTTGGCCAGACATGGAGTGAAACCAAGACTCTGCAGATCGTCCTGGAGAGCTTTTGCGTCCACTCATTTGCTCATGCTTTCCTTCTAATTTTCCTAGGGAGGCTCTTGTTGCTTGCCCTCCCTCACCTCCTTGTAATCTGTCTTCCTTTACTGCGAAGTTTACTCTTTCCTCTCCATGCTCCCGCTCTGATTCTCCTCACTCTCGTCAAAGTGCGGCTCTCGCTTACCTTGATTCTCTCCCAACTTACGATCTGGTGCTTTGGACTGACGGCTCTGTTCCTTTTTCCTTTTGGATAATACGGCTCTGGCGTTCTTGCCAACAGCTCTCTCTGTGGCACTGAAGCCACTCTTTCCTTTTCAGCAGGCCCAGTATGTTTAAGTTTCTCCGCTGAAGCCTGCGCCATTCTGCAAGCTCTTTGCTGGTCTCGGCAGCACCAACAAGTCTGCCATTTCTCTTCTCTTCTCCTCCTATTTGACTCTCGTTCTGTCCTCGCCACCCTGTCCTCTCCTCCATCTTTCCTCTCATCTCAAACTCTGTGGCAGATCTGGCAGGAACTGTCTTTTTTTTCTTCCTGTTCTATCAGACTACAATGGGTCTCCGGACACTCTTTTCTCGAGGGGAACGACGCGGCTGATGAGCTGGCCAGACGGGGAGTGCTACTTGCGCTCTCTGCAATCCCTTGTAATCTCTCTCCTCTTATCTCTTGTATCCACTCTTCTCTTCTCTCGAACCGGAGGCGTACTCTTCCATCGAAGTTCTTTGACACACAGGTTCCTTCGATTTCCACCGAGGAACTTGTGCTCCCTCGTCATGTTCACTGTGTTCTCTCTCGTCTTCTGCAACGGACACAGCCAACTGTTAAGCTCTTATCTCTCTAGGATTGGGAGAATCGAGAATCCTTCTTGTAGCATATGCGGACACTCGTCCCAGGAGATCTTTCATGTCATTCTGCACTGTCCAGCTATGGACTCTTTGCATCGCTAGCTCTTTGGCGACTCTCTGTCTCTCTACGACCTCTGGTCCAGACCCTGGAGACTTGCCCAGTTTCTGGGGCTCCGTGGTCTTCCGACATGCCCCCATCCCTCGGAAGGGATCGGGTCACAACAACAACAACAGGATCCTTTTTAAACTGGGCAGCGCATCTGTACAAATCATTTATATCCATTGATCTGAAATCCTCAGAAACTTTATCCCATATTTTACAAGCCATCTACAACTTTGCGTCTCTTTCCGTCGACATAAAAGCAAACAACAGATATCCCTTTTAGACGATATGGGCGTAGCTAGAAAAATGGGGTGAAGCAGAAATTTAGAAATCTCTGAGCGTGATAAATTCTTTTGTGAATATTTGATGTTTCTAAACGAAAGACTATGTCTCCTACACCACTATCCCCCAATCCAATATCATGATAGACTGTGATAAACACCAGTGATAAACACGTCTTCCTCAAAAAGTCTTGTACGTTGTTTCCTTTTTTACCTACATGTGTCAATAAATAAAAAGGCGTTGAAAACTCGAGAGCTAGTCATACCTCGTTAATATTTTTCCATGCTTCTTTTATTTTTTGATCGTCGAGTTTTTGTAATTCTTTCACTTCATCCAATAATTCTTCACTGCGTTGAATCTTGTTTGCAGTGCTTGTTAAATATTCATAAGTTTTTTGCGATTCCTTCACTTCATTCAGTAATTCTTCACTGCGTTGAATCTTGCTTGTAGTGCTTGTTAAATATTCATAAGTTTTTTGCAATTCTTTCAGTTCATCCAATAATTGCTCTATGTGTCGAATCTTGTTTGCAGGGCTTGTTGAAAATTCATCAAAGCCACCTTGTTGAAGTTTGTTAGATGACCTAAAATTTAATCTGTAAAATTTAGTTTGGCTTTACGTTTCCAGCTTTGTTTTTACGTCGGCACGGCGTACACAAACTTAATGAATGTTGTTCAAAATTTTGTTGAAGGAAACCATACATACGTATTTTAGTAAAGAGAATAAAAAATAACAAAGTTAGATACAGTGCTGGTAGCGATTAGAAATGTACGATAGGACGACATCACTAAGAACCATTTAAAACTATTGAGAAAGATAGTTTTTACTCAGTTGAAACGGGCGGAGCATTTCCACTTCTGCTTTTAACTTACAAAATAGCTAGATATAAAAGCTTTATAGCTAGAAGCGCTTTGCCATCTACTACAGTTTTAAGCTTTCTCTTCCACGCCAGCAAATACGAAGAAGTTTTTGTCTGTGTTTGAGTTAGAAAAGCTATACTACTCACGCAGCATTTTGAAAGTGGTATTTTCGGATACCCGCTGACCTTAACTTTTTGATCAGCATTTTCCTGTAGGCTACCTGCTTTATTGAGTTTAACGTGTGATGCTCTTACTGACATCGCGCCTTTACACCAAAGCATTAACATTGAGGAAAGCAAAATTACATTTAAGCAGTTCCGTACGAACTATCAGGAGACACCAGACCGGTTTTGCCATTATTGGGGCTCTTCAGTGATGCGTATTCGACCACCAGGGAACTGAACCTTCACGACGTTGACCTTCTATTTGTGATAAGTACCACTAAACCACCAGGCTAGACGACGTTGTACTTTTGTAAGTCAGTAACCGGGTTCCTGGCTTTGCTACTCATGGAGACCATAGAATCGGCCAAGCTGTAAACTCCACAGCGGCATCTCACAACAAAGACTTCACCCAACAAGACGTAAGCATCCACTGTATTGGAACATTGAAGGGCGGAAAGTTAGAATCATAATGAGAATGAGGATTTTGCAATAATTAGGTTGCCACACGCTAACAGTCAGGAAGCACCAGACCGGTTTTGCCATTGCTGGGGCTCTTCAGTGATGCGTATCCGACGAGCAGGGAACCGAACAGCAGCTATAATATCAACAACGGCGTCCAGCCAGATAGTTTAGTGGTACTTACCATAGATAGAAGGTCAACATCGTGAAGGTTTCGTTCCCTGCTCTGGATAACAGCCAAAGTAAGCTAAACATGATATTATTTTAAAAACTCATTAAATCTATGAGTAAAATTGAGCAAATAAATTTCAAGGTAGCGGCACTCCCAACCACTAACGAATTCATATCTATACTATTAGTCTACAACAACCGTAGTTTATTCTTTATACACCAACATAACCTGCCTGTCCATTAAGTCTGAGAAGTCTCTTTGTTTTTGATAAAAGTCTTTGTTAGATTTCGCGGCTAATAACTCTTAAATCCTTAAACAAGGAACTTTAGAATAGTTAAATAGGATACGCTATTTGCAGTTATCGTGACATGCATGACGTAGTACATTTTTTTGGGGTTTTAACTGCTAAAATACTATATAGGCAAAGCCAGAATATTTGCTTTTATCCTAAGCTTTAACCTATTACGGACATAGCAGACCATTTCAGTCTAAGCTCCCAATTGCAAGCTATAAACATCAACAATTTTTAGACTTAAGGAGTGTGCTGTCCATCTTAGGTGAAAGCTTAGAACAGATGCTAATATTCTGGCCCTGCCTTCGTCGCCCGCGGATTTCCCATCAGTAATGTTGTGATTAAGAATATCGGTTCAGCCAGCCAAGCCGGCGTCATGCAATGTGTATTTGTAAAAACAGTGGTAACGAGTTTATGTGTCTTCACACAGCCAAATTTCGTTTCGAAACAAAACTATCGTTTTTTGAAACGCAATAGATAAAAAAACATTGTGGGAAGTTGCGCATAGCCATTACATATTAATCAATTTTCTCAAGAAGCTGGCAACGTCTTAACTGCCCTGCTTTCACTATAGGCATCCTTAAACTTAACAAACTTTATATTTGTTAAACTAAGCAAGTGCTTAAATTGAAGGCATATCAAAGTTGCGGAAAGGCGCCAAAGTAATTGATATATTTTCAAGATCAGGTATTATATATTATAGCCATTACTTACGACTTGTTTGTAACTTTAGGCGTATTTGCATGAGCTGACGCCTCTGGGTGGGCGCATGTTGCTTAGCCCTGGCATAAACGCATCCACACAAAGAGCAAACTAACTTAAAATATCTCTTTATCTATTTATCTATTTATCTCTTTATCTTTAAGTTCGCAGCGTAATCCATAGACGTCATTGTGGGTAACGTAGGCCATAGTTTGATCTGAAGCGTGAGTTTTAAAGCAATTTCCGGCTGCGCTTGGCCACATTACAAGCTTGGTCCGGTTGAGAATTAAACTCAAGAACAAGAACAAACATTTAAACTATTTGACTCGAAATCAACGTAATTATCGAAAACAATAACTTTCAAAACCCATGACGTAACATACGAGAACACGTGATGTTGCATGACAACCCGTGACAGTATTACATTTATTGGCATGAAAAACATTGCATTTTGTTGCACACAAAATAACACCGCAAATTCAGGAAAAGAAAACGATCATTAAAGATAGAGAAATTGTCCAAGACAATATGTGCGTGGTATTACTCAAACAAAATTCCCCAAATTGCAATCAATTTAGTAGCAATAAGCATTTTTTGCCAGTAAAATCAGCTTGCTCGTTGTATAGTCATTGGTTTGTTATTCTATCAGTGCTATTCTGATATGTGAGGATAACCACAACGTTATTTATAGAACAACAAACAATAGCTCATTAGTTGCTTCCAGAAGTGTATTTGGGGGGGATAAAGAGCAATAGCTTCTCCATACGTAATTACAATAGCAAAAAATGTGAAAAAGAGGTCTCCATCTCTGTTCGGTGTTCAGAATCAGCAAAATCATTGGTTTCATAAAATTGATTTTCAAAAAACACAGTATTCTTCACCTTTAGAAAATATTTCCTCCCTTCAAAAAAGTATTTTTATATTTACCACTGATTTGAATTGGAAGAATGTGGCCAAAATTTGAATCGGAAGGGAGATAAGAATAATGTGTACAAGTACTTTAAAAACGATGCAAAATATTTCCAAATTTGGAAGAGAATTTGAGAAGAAGACATACTCTCCCCTTTCTTGCACCTCTGACTAGCTGTTCTATCTGGTACGAAAAACAATATAATTTTATCGCGAAAATTGATGTAAACTGTTTTTCGCAGACTCCAAAAGCACTCCCCCATGCGAACAACTGCTTGCAAAGGTGTAGCCAAGAATAGAGCAAAAAGCGTCCTCCCTCATAGACTTGCATGTGTAGTCGATGACGTCGTGATGACGAACAGAGTTAAATTTTGTTCGCTAAATTTTGTTTTGTTGTTTCAGGATGCTTTCTGTACAAGCGAACTGCTTTTGTTAAATTGATTGAGCTGTTGTACGGTAGAAGCAGTTAGTTTGGCATTTCATCGACTTTGCTTTGTGTCCATTGAAACAGAAAAAAAAATTGTTCCCAAACGCAAGAAAATTTATTAAATTTCTAGCCCGGGTTTAACCAGCTAGACCTATAATATGCTGCAGCATTTCCACCATGGACAGATGGGTTGAGTTTGAAGAGCCATTGCATTTAAATCATCCGATTTTTTCTGTAATTCTTCCAGTTTGTCATTTTCTTCTAGAATCTTGTCAACTTCTGACCGCATTTCATCAATCGCCTACAAATGAAAATTTTTCATTCTAGCGGTTTCATATATTTCACAAATTGTAATTTTCTTTACAGCAACACCTCCCGACCGATGGGTCGCCGCCCACTGGTGGTCCGTGAAAGCCTTTCCGGTGCCACACGATGCATTTCAAAATCGATTTCATAAAGTTGATCACCAAAAACAATGTGCTCAAGTTGAAAAAAAGAGAGAAAATAAGAGACTTTCCGTCAACAAAATAAGCAAACAAATAGCTTTTACTGAGTTGATCTCCACAAAACTTTAAGATGAGAAGGAGATTACTGTGGTCCGTCAGTGAATCAACTTCAGCAAAAGTGGGTACGATTGGCTGTAAGGAAGTGAGGCAATTAACTACAGTGCACTGGGAAGGAATTATTAAAGGAAAAAGAAGCAGGACAAAATGAAGAAGAAAATGGCGCGATGGCATAAATGAATGAAAGAGATGCATGTGTTGTGATAATACCAAAAGAATAGGGGAAAACATTGAAGGATGTCATTGTTAAAATGAAAAGTGACTTCAAAAAACGTAACAATTTTCCCTAAATTTCACGCTCAATACGCTCATTTTCGGTAAAGCTTTAAGTAATTTACAAGAGAGGCCTTCAATGGATAAATAGCTTAAACATTGCTTTACCAAAGTAGCAACCCTTTTACCCAAAACAAATTAAAAATTACCGTCGTTTTTCCTGCAGAAAAAATTGAATTACTAAATTTTTTAACGAAATGTAGTCAAACGTCTAGTGGCATGTTGAATTTAGGCTAACCACTTATGTCATCTCACAAGCAAAAACAAATGCTATTGCAACAAAAGTTTGCAAATATCTCCTTTGATGGAGGAGCTGCAAAGAAAATTCAATTGGGGTAATTTCAATTTAACATCAATAGATCACACATTGTTAGCTTTTCCTTTTTCCTTTTGACTATGCCTACGGCCATATCTACATTACTGTACGAGAACAACAACGTTTCAAGCAAACGGGCTCCGTTTTATACTGGGCAGCGCAACACATTACTTATCACATCTGAACCAATCAACAACCGCCTCAACGCGGTGGTGCGGTCCCCAACCCCATTGGGGTTGGGTCGAAATGGCTGTTGGCCTTCCCGAGGGTCGAAGTTACCCCGGGCACTCCCCTCGCACAAACCATTTTTTCGCCGTGCTGCCCTCTGAACGACCGCAGCTTCTTTAAAATCAGTCGCCTGTCTTCTTTCTTCTACTGCCTTTCTCTTGCCCAT
This sequence comes from Trididemnum clinides, assembly GCA_963675345.1. NCBI lineage: Eukaryota > Metazoa > Chordata > Ascidiacea > Aplousobranchia > Didemnidae > Trididemnum > Trididemnum clinides. The sequence goes on from OY776305.1 coordinate 15,466,476, forward strand.
CTTCGTCTCCTCATTCTTCTCCTTCTCTGATGAGCGGCGATGTTGATCCTAATCCTAGACCCGTCTTTCCCTGCTCAGTGTGCGCTGGAAATGTGACCTGGCGGGGTAGGTCAGTGCAATTCTGCATCTGCTCCAAATGGATCTATTTAAAGTGCCCACTACTTTCCTTACCTAATTTCAGAACTCTTGGCAGCTTTCACTCCTGGAACTGCCCCCCCCAACTGCTTTCTGCTTCTTCTGGAGACAACACGGTGACTTTCTCTTTGGACTTCTCCAGCTTGTATATCTGTTCAATCCGGCCCATCTGGCCCTCTAGGCTAATGCAGCACTCCCGCCCCACCCTCGCCTACAAGCCTCTTATCCCTCTTCTGCCCATTTTGTATCTTCTCCATCCGCACTCTTACCACCACCTCAAGCTCCTGGCTGTCTCTCTACACCTCCAGCTTCCTCTTCTCTCCTAACTCCTCAGGGTTTTTCAATCGAATGCTGTAGGTCGCAGAGCCAAGAACATTGAACTTCTGCACTTTCTTTCGTCTCATCCTGTTGACCTTATTTGTATTCAGCAATCTGGTTTATCTTTCTCCTCCTGCGTCTCAAAGCTTTTTGAACGCATCATTCCATCTCGTCTACTATTCTTTCTGGAGTCCAAGTCCATTTCTCTACCCTCCAGGCCGGTTTCTCCCCTAGACGGTCTACTCCAGATTAAATTCTGTTCCTTGCTCAGTGCATCTCGGATGGGTTTAACAAATTCAGGCTGGGCTCTCCGACGATCGTGTCTACTATCGATTTCTCTAAAACTTTTGACTCTGTCTGGCACCCCACCATTTTCCACAAACTCATTTCGGCTGGCCTCCCTAGCTGCTTTGCTCGTTGGACTCAATCTTTCCTTTCTGATAGGCGCGCTTGCGTGGTTTATCAAAATCACAAAAGTCGTTTCTTTCGAGTCCGTCGAGGTGTTCCGCAAGAATCCGTTCTTGGCACTGTACTTTTCTCTCTCTTCATCAAAGATCTTCCTGATTCTCTGCCTTTTTTCGTCAGCTGCTCTCTTTATGCTAACGATGTGGCCCTTTGGTCCTCCTCCCCATCGGTCCTTACTGCAGTGGAGGCCATACAAGAAGCTCTGTTCCGATTGGAGCGCTGGTCTGAGTACTGGTGTCTTCCTATCAATCCGAGCAAATTTGATACGTCTTCTCAGTGGATCCTTACCAAGCTTATCTCCAGCCCAACCTCCTCTTACTCAACTCCCACTTCCGTTTCCATCCCACTCGCACTTTTCTTGGGGTCATCTTTGACCGCATTCTTTCTTTTTTTAAAAATGTTTATTTGCTGAAGGCCAAGTTTTTCCCTCGTCTCAAGGTCTTACGCTGTATTTCTGCTTCCTCATGGGGCCCCTCTAAGGAGTCCCTCTCTCTTCTGTATAAAGCTTTTCTTCGGCCCCTTCTCCCTTATGCTTCACCCGGATGGTTTCCTTTTCTAAGTGTTACCAATATCACCAAATTGGAACGCCTCCACCGAGCGGCTAGCGCATCATCACAGGCTGCCTCTCGTCCTCATCTATCCCACTTCTGCTCTCCGAGGCTTCTCTACCTCCCCTACGAGTCACTCTGACTCTTTCGCTCTGTCACCTTATGAGCAGGTTCTTCGTCACCCAACCTCCTTTCCCATTTCGGGCTTGGCCAGACATGGAGTGAAACCAAGACTCTGCAGATCGTCCTGGAGAGCTTTTGCGTCCACTCATTTGCTCATGCTTTCCTTCTAATTTTCCTAGGGAGGCTCTTGTTGCTTGCCCTCCCTCACCTCCTTGTAATCTGTCTTCCTTTACTGCGAAGTTTACTCTTTCCTCTCCATGCTCCCGCTCTGATTCTCCTCACTCTCGTCAAAGTGCGGCTCTCGCTTACCTTGATTCTCTCCCAACTTACGATCTGATGCTTTGGACTGACGGCTCTGTTCCTTTTTCCTTTTGGATAATACGGCTCTGGCGTTCTTGCCAACAGCTCTCTCTGTGGCACTGAAGCCACTCTTTCCTTTTCAGCAGGCCCAGTATGTTTAAGTTTCTCCGCTGAAGCCTGCGCCATTCTGCAAGCTCTTTGCTGGTCTCGGCAGCACCAACAAGTCTGCCATTTCTCTTCTCTTCTCCTCCTATTTGACTCTCGTTCTGTCCTCGCCACCCTGTCCTCTCCTCCATCTTTCCTCTCATCTCAAACTCTGTGGCAGATCTGGCAGGAACTGTCTTTTTTTTCTTCCTGTTCTATCAGACTACAATGGGTCTCCGGACACTCTTTTCTCGAGGGGAACGACGCGGCTGATGAGCTGGCCAGACGGGGAGTGCTACTTGCGCTCTCTGCAATCCCTTGTAATCTCTCTCCTCTTATCTCTTGTATCCACTCTTCTCTTCTCTCGAACCGGAGGCGTACTCTTCCATCGAAGTTCTTTGACACACAGGTTCCTTCGATTTCCACCGAGGAACTTGTGCTCCCTCGTCATGTTCACTGTGTTCTCTCTCGTCTTCTGCAACGGACACAGCCAACTGTTAAGCTCTTATCTCTCTAGGATTGGGAGAATCGAGAATCCTTCTTGTAGCATATGCGGACACTCGTCCCAGGAGATCTTTCATGTCATTCTGCACTGTCCAGCTATGGACTCTTTGCATCGCTAGCTCTTTGGCGACTCTCTGTCTCTCTACGACCTCTGGTCCAGACCCTGGAGACTTGCCCAGTTTCTGGGGCTCCGTGGTCTTCCGACATGCCCCCATCCCTCGGAAGGGATCGGGTCACAACAACAACAACAGGATCCTTTTTAAACTGGGCAGCGCATCTGTACAAATCATTTATATCCATTGATCTGAAATCCTCAGAAACTTTATCCCATATTTTACAAGCCATCTACAACTTTGCGTCTCTTTCCGTCGACATAAAAGCAAACAACAGATATCCCTTTTAGACGATATGGGCGTAGCTAGAAAAATGGGGTGAAGCAGAAATTTAGAAATCTCTGAGCGTGATAAATTCTTTTGTGAATATTTGATGTTTCTAAACGAAAGACTATGTCTCCTACACCACTATCCCCCAATCCAATATCATGATAGACTGTGATAAACACCAGTGATAAACACGTCTTCCTCAAAAAGTCTTGTACGTTGTTTCCTTTTTTACCTACATGTGTCAATAAATAAAAAGGCGTTGAAAACTCGAGAGCTAGTCATACCTCGTTAATATTTTTCCATGCTTCTTTTATTTTTTGATCGTCGAGTTTTTGTAATTCTTTCACTTCATCCAATAATTCTTCACTGCGTTGAATCTTGTTTGCAGTGCTTGTTAAATATTCATAAGTTTTTTGCGATTCCTTCACTTCATTCAGTAATTCTTCACTGCGTTGAATCTTGCTTGTAGTGCTTGTTAAATATTCATAAGTTTTTTGCAATTCTTTCAGTTCATCCAATAATTGCTCTATGTGTCGAATCTTGTTTGCAGGGCTTGTTGAAAATTCATCAAAGCCACCTTGTTGAAGTTTGTTAGATGACCTAAAATTTAATCTGTAAAATTTAGTTTGGCTTTACGTTTCCAGCTTTGTTTTTACGTCGGCACGGCGTACACAAACTTAATGAATGTTGTTCAAAATTTTGTTGAAGGAAACCATACATACGTATTTTAGTAAAGAGAATAAAAAATAACAAAGTTAGATACAGTGCTGGTAGCGATTAGAAATGTACGATAGGACGACATCACTAAGAACCATTTAAAACTATTGAGAAAGATAGTTTTTACTCAGTTGAAACGGGCGGAGCATTTCCACTTCTGCTTTTAACTTACAAAATAGCTAGATATAAAAGCTTTATAGCTAGAAGCGCTTTGCCATCTACTACAGTTTTAAGCTTTCTCTTCCACGCCAGCAAATACGAAGAAGTTTTTGTCTGTGTTTGAGTTAGAAAAGCTATACTACTCACGCAGCATTTTGAAAGTGGTATTTTCGGATACCCGCTGACCTTAACTTTTTGATCAGCATTTTCCTGTAGGCTACCTGCTTTATTGAGTTTAACGTGTGATGCTCTTACTGACATCGCGCCTTTACACCAAAGCATTAACATTGAGGAAAGCAAAATTACATTTAAGCAGTTCCGTACGAACTATCAGGAGACACCAGACCGGTTTTGCCATTATTGGGGCTCTTCAGTGATGCGTATTCGACCACCAGGGAACTGAACCTTCACGACGTTGACCTTCTATTTGTGATAAGTACCACTAAACCACCAGGCTAGACGACGTTGTACTTTTGTAAGTCAGTAACCGGGTTCCTGGCTTTGCTACTCATGGAGACCATAGAATCGGCCAAGCTGTAAACTCCACAGCGGCATCTCACAACAAAGACTTCACCCAACAAGACGTAAGCATCCACTGTATTGGAACATTGAAGGGCGGAAAGTTAGAATCATAATGAGAATGAGGATTTTGCAATAATTAGGTTGCCACACGCTAACAGTCAGGAAGCACCAGACCGGTTTTGCCATTGCTGGGGCTCTTCAGTGATGCGTATCCGACGAGCAGGGAACCGAACAGCAGCTATAATATCAACAACGGCGTCCAGCCAGATAGTTTAGTGGTACTTACCATAGATAGAAGGTCAACATCGTGAAGGTTTCGTTCCCTGCTCTGGATAACAGCCAAAGTAAGCTAAACATGATATTATTTTAAAAACTCATTAAATCTATGAGTAAAATTGAGCAAATAAATTTCAAGGTAGCGGCACTCCCAACCACTAACGAATTCATATCTATACTATTAGTCTACAACAACCGTAGTTTATTCTTTATACACCAACATAACCTGCCTGTCCATTAAGTCTGAGAAGTCTCTTTGTTTTTGATAAAAGTCTTTGTTAGATTTCGCGGCTAATAACTCTTAAATCCTTAAACAAGGAACTTTAGAATAGTTAAATAGGATACGCTATTTGCAGTTATCGTGACATGCATGACGTAGTACATTTTTTTGGGGTTTTAACTGCTAAAATACTATATAGGCAAAGCCAGAATATTTGCTTTTATCCTAAGCTTTAACCTATTACGGACATAGCAGACCATTTCAGTCTAAGCTCCCAATTGCAAGCTATAAACATCAACAATTTTTAGACTTAAGGAGTGTGCTGTCCATCTTAGGTGAAAGCTTAGAACAGATGCTAATATTCTGGCCCTGCCTTCGTCGCCCGCGGATTTCCCATCAGTAATGTTGTGATTAAGAATATCGGTTCAGCCAGCCAAGCCGGCGTCATGCAATGTGTATTTGTAAAAACAGTGGTAACGAGTTTATGTGTCTTCACACAGCCAAATTTCGTTTCGAAACAAAACTATCGTTTTTTGAAACGCAATAGATAAAAAACCATTGTGGGAAGTTGCGCATAGCCATTACATATTAATCAATTTTCTCAAGAAGCTGGCAACGTCTTAACTGCCCTGCTTTCACTATAGGCATCCTTAAACTTAACAAACTTTATATTTGTTAAACTAAGCAAGTGCTTAAATTGAAGGCATATCAAAGTTGCGGAAAGGCGCCAAAGTAATTGATATATTTTCAAGATCAGGTATTATATATTATAGCCATTACTTACGACTTGTTTGTAACTTTAGGCGTATTTGCATGAGCTGACGCCTCTGGGTGGGCGCATGTTGCTTAGCCCTGGCATAAACGCATCCACACAAAGAGCAAACTAACTTAAAATGAAGCACTACAGTTAAGTTATTGCGATAGCAGGGTCCCCACCAGTAATGCCGAGTTTAAAAATATAGGTGCCGCCAGCTTCATCCAATTGATATTTGTGAAAAGAGTAACAAAAAGTTAATGTGTTGTTGACATAGCCAATAGTCGTTTCAAAACCAAAGTACCGTTTTTTTAAAGGATATCGATCGAGCCTTAAAAAACATTACGGGGGTTGCACATTGCCGCTATATTTCTCCTACAGGTAATCGAGTTTTCGGTTATGTCTTGCTTACCCTGATTGGTACTTAGAAATTGTAATTGTACTTGCTCACAATTGAAACCGACATTGATTTCAAGAAGTTATATTTCTTGGTTTCATGAAATATATGGAAGCACAACATAAAAGTTGTGAGAGGGCGCCAAGGTGATTGATACGTATTTTCAAGATTAAGCAACAAATTATTAAAACCTGTACTTACGACTTGTTCGGAAATATATGCCTATTTGTACGACCTGAAAGCTTTGGCTGAGCGTATGTTGCTCCGTCGTTGTATAAACGCAGCCATACAAAGAGCAAACTAACCCGAAAACAAGCACTCACAATCAAGTCAATGCCATAGCAGGGCCACCAATAATAATGTCAAGGTTAACAATATTAAATCAGCTGGCTGCAACGGCTTCACTCAATTCCAAAAGACATTTTTTATACATTTCGATTATTTGTAGCTCGACACTAATATTTTCTTGCAAAAGATTAAACGGGACCATCTTTAGCCCCTTGTTTTTGTAGGGGAAACACCAAGTCTTTGTTTGAGTTGGCTACTATTGTAAAATGTTTGGAATCTTCGTGTTTAAATGAATTCTTTTAAAAATGTAGACAGATAATGCCAAAGAAGCATGCTTTTGAGAAAGAATAGTCAAAATGTACCAATGCACTTGGTTTTTTTTAAATTACAATTTTGTCAAGTGCAGGCACCAAATTTTCGAGTGTTTTTAACCGGTAGGCTGCATATCATAAAGGTTTTGAGATTTCATTTTTAATAAATATTTTTGCCAGTTTAAATAAATAATCTCAAAGAACTAGGCCTGTAAAAAAGTAGTCAAAATGTACTAAATAACTAACTTTATTGAACAATTGCAAGTTTCTTAGGAATAGTGGGATAATTGTTCAACTAAAAATAGAACATAATGTATGTCAACCAATTGTTGATCAGCCATTATAAACTAATCCTTATCCCTAACTAATTAGAGTTACATATTGTTAGAAAGCAAATTTTCTAAGCTTTCAAACAAACACTGTTTGTTAGTGCTCATCATAATCTTTCTATTTAAGCTTACCTGGTATTACTCAGTTTACCACTTTATGTAATGGATAAAATGTTACACTATAGCTCTTAATGTTCAATTTTTTGATGTAAAAACTAATACTACATGTACATGTCATGTATTATTGGCATTGGCTTGAAGGAACTTTCAATTTGTTAAAATGAGTTTGAATATCGGTTGGGAAGTGAGGTCACAAATGAGTTTTTGAGAAAACTCATTTTGTAAAAGTTTTGCAATTTTTGAAAAAGTATCACATGATGATCTTTGGTAGTGAAAGTCTGTGTTAATCGTACCAAACAGCATTGACAAAACTTCATAAAGCGAGTTGAAGCGCGAAGAAAAACAAGAACCATGTTTAGAAGGCTTAAAATGCTTAAATAAAAAATCTGATGTTGCATTGCTAATTGAGCTTTAATCGTTGCAAAGATGTTACTATCGAAAGCAGCTAGCAAAGATACCCAAAAGGGCTTTAAATCGCGTTTCTGCAATCAGTAGTTGTGAGAAAATAAGGAAAACAGATCTAACAATCAATGGCTTTTTATGACCTTATGTGACTTGCTTAAGTAGTAAAATTCGTTGAAGTTGGTAACTTCGGTACTGGATTTTGTTTTGGTTAAAAATTGCTTCTCTGTGTACACAAACGCCCTTTCAAAAAATTATCTCTGGATCGCTATTCAATAGAAATTTTTTGATTCTTTTTCAATTTTAATTTACTTCTTAAAATTGAGGCGACGCATAGTATCGCTCGAATAATTACGTCTGGTTGCAACTTAATAGCTAGGAAAAGATTGGTTTCCACTAAGATACTTTAACCCATGCACTTCTCGATCAAGAACAGAACTAATATATTTACAAGCCACTTTAAAACTTCGAATTCCTTTGCTTGTCAAATACAGAAACTAAAGCACTTTACTATATAAATATCAGACTAGCCAAAACTAAAACCACTAAAATAATCGCATGATTCCTGTCACAACAATCACCACAGAACAACGCCTTTTTACTACACTCTACTATCTCTCTCTGAACTACAATCTGAATTACACTCTCTCTGAATTAAAAAAAATCTCACCGCTTTATATATACGACTGTAAAATCATCTAGAAATTGCTAGAACATTACGTGACACAGGAAGAACACCGTTAATAAATTACGCAATCGGTAATAATAAAAAAAAAGAAAAAATTTTCGAGAAGAAACAAGAATCACTAGAAAACTTAGTCATGTAGTCCAATGGTTCTCAACCTATTTAGGTTACGGACCGATAAAATTTCAAATTAAATTTTGCGGAGTGGTGGACCTCAAAAGTCAACCAAAAATGTCATGAACACAAAAACAAGGTACGCGATTCAATAGCACACAAATATGAACAATTCAATGAGAAATTTGCTGCTGTTTATTTGATACTAAAAGTGATAAACGCGGTTGTAGTGAAGTTTCTGAAAGACGAAGCAGAGCGTTAATTTCCGCACGATTTCTCTGTTTGGTCGTGATGAGAGACAAAAATGAAAAGCTTTTCTCACACTGTAAGATTTCGTGGTGTCCAGTTGACCTATTTATCATTGACGCCTTGATTGCTTTTATTGCCTTTTTCTTTCATGTGTTTGAATCGTACTCGCTACCGTGACGGACGCGTTATCGCCTTTGTCTCAGAGACTTAGTATTCGCAGTTTTGGTCAGCGCGGTCATTGCTTGTTAGTTTTTATATTTGTTGGTTGAGGCAAGGCAGAAGCTAGTTTTACTGGGAATTTACCTTTCCTGTTAGTTCAGTTATATATATTTTTTCTCTTGGCCATACTGTAGTGCTCCTACCGTCCTATCTTAGTTAGATTTTTTACCGGTACCAACGCCAACCTAGTTTGTAAACTAAATTTATCAGTTTTACTTATCTGGCCCACTGGGCTATGCTTAGTGCAGTAAACTGTAGCCTTAGGGTTTGTGATCATTTTCTGACTCTCGCGTAGTTGTGTGTTGCTTGCCTCTTTGCTTTATTTTTAGATGCTGAATTAGCGGCTTTTAACGCCAATTAGGACAAGTTGCCTATTGCTTTCTGTAAAGCTATTGTTGCATAATACAGATTTCTTGCTTCTTCGCCCGAGTTGGTTTTGTTTCTGTTCTCACGTAGGACAGACCAGGTTAGCTATAGCTGTCCAGCAAGTTCAAATAGAGTCATCCGATTCTTGCTGCAATCGCGAGGATCGACCACATTAAAAGCCGTTATAACTGTGTTAATGCTCTGGACTGAATAGCTGGTTACCAGTATGTCGGTAGTGGTCACTAGTGCTGACACGTCTCTTGGGAAATGTGAGTCAAGGGTTGCTGTACAGTGCAGTAAAGAAGTTAAAGATATCGCGATGAGCTCATCTCGACTTGCAGAGAATAATAGTGAAACATCTGCTATGAGCAGACAAAACGATCTTAGCCTAGATGATGATCCATTAGAGGAAATTCGCCTCGCTTGGGTAGATGACCCTGTTCCTATACATTTCATGAAACATAGGTCTTTGATACGCTATGCGCGTGACCTGAAAATGATTACTGATGTTATGAGGGATTACTCAAAGAGCCATGACTGCATAGAGAAAGCAGTTTTAGATGCTACGCTTGAATATGGGAAAAAGGCTCATGATGTTTATTGTAATGGCTTGCATCAATGGCTTCATGATAATCCTGACTCTCTCGCAAGGGACAAGGTAAAATCATTAGTAAGAGACTACCCTGAGAAGGAACGGCAGGACTTGGAGAGATACTACCTTAGGGCAACTAAAGCTCCTGAAAATCGAACAAAGAGCACTCTGCTCTCCTCAGGTTCAAAACTTTCGAAGGCTTCTAAAGATTCGCAAAGCATTATTGAAGACCAACGGCAAGAAATTTTGGAGTTAAAAAGATTGAATGAGCTGAAGGAAATTTATTTAGATGAAGCGCATAATGAATGTCAAGCAAAGCAATTAGAGGTACGTCGTAAAGCTATCGAACTTAAAAAGAAGCAAATTGAAGTAGATGCCTACAAGGAATTGGCAGAGGATACCAGTAGCATAACTGACGTATTGGATTTTAACAAATTTTGCAGTAAATACAGGCAGTTTCTTGATAAGGATAAGGGGATTTCCACGGGGGGACCCGTCATTCCGAAGACTCCAGGGGGGCCATATATCCTTGATCAAGAGCCACCTGTAGTATGTACTACCCCGATTTCGGATACTCATACCAAAGCGCCAATATTTGGAGCCAAGCTGTCACTTTCTGGTGTCAAGGACAGTGATGTAAATTTGAGAAATTCAAGGCTTCGCCCCGAAGCACCGTGTTTTAAAAAAGAGTATCCACGAGACGATGCAGAGAAAGCTAGGAAAGTTCAGCCTGCTATGAATTGCAATTACCATCCTGAAACTTGGGAATCAAACCGGCACCATCCGTCAAGGTTTGAAGAATATGGAAGAATGTTGGAGGAGGCCAATGGAGGTCTGCGGTTTTCCAGCGCAAAGCAATCTGATTATCCGAGATTTCGCCATCGATTTATGTTGCGATATAGGGAGTTGAGACAACATCGTCCAGATCTGCTTCTACATTGGCTAGAAGCTACCGTTGAAGGCCAGGCGAAGAGGTATGTCAGGAACGCCTTTTCAGTGATAGACGCAGGAGAAGCTTGTGATGTGGTGTGGACCACTCTAGAAGAGGTCTATGGTCGTGAAGATCTGACCATCGACAATGCTATGCAACTTGTTAGACGGCCAGCAAAGTCGATTGGGCATAACCGAAAAGCTCTCCTTGAATTTAGAGCTGATATGCGCACTCTTCAGGGCATATTGGGTTCCCTCAACAATCAATCAGCTCTCGAAAGCCCAAAATTGCTTGGAAGTTTGTATACCGCACTAAATGACAGACTTCGTTGCAAATTTGAAGCACAGCATCCACCTGAACAGTGGTCCTTTGGCAAGTTTTTAGAATTTTTCAGTGATGAGATCAGCTATGTGGACTCGTTAAACATGATGAACGTCAACATAGAATCCAAGGATGAATCAGCAGCTAAAGCCAAGTACAGTGGGACAAGCCGTCCTACCCATGTGACAAAAGGCTCCACCTATCGACCATCTCAGTTTGCTTCCTTTGAAAAGACTGTACAATTAAGAAACAAGTCTTGCGTTCTCCATCCAGCTGTGGCATCGCATTCGCTTATGGAGTGCCACAAGTTTCTGGCGTTAGAAGAACCAAAACGTTGGGAAGTAGCCAGGGAGCATCAACTATGCTTCAATTGTTTAAAGGGTGATCACCATTCTCGCAGCTGTAAGGAGAAGGCCAAGTGTACCCAATGCCATTTATTTCATCATACGTTATTGCATAGATCTGGCCAAAAATCTCGATCTAACACTTCTTCCCGTGGACTTACGAAAGAGGAAGAAGGCAGCTCTGATAAGCATGACGCAGAGCCTGTGACCCTTGGTGGGGTTGTCAATGTTGATCATCAAGCCATAGCGAAAATCGGTTTAATGATTTTGACTGCTCCTCGTCGAGACGCAAAAGGGTATGTACTTGATTGTGTAAAATTCTATGCAGCCATAGACACGGGAGCTACCCATACGATATGTTCACGTGAACTGGCTGAGACACTACATGGAGACTGGCTTCCTGCGGATGAAAAAGAGTACAAGTTATTCAACGGGAAACCGATAAAATATAATGTAATGGTACGAGAAATGGAGTTGATGGAACGTGATAAAACGTTCACCAGCCTTGGGAAGGTTAGTTTTGTTGATCAAAAACTACCCTTTTATCAATACTTGCCATCTGATGTGAACTTGCCTAAGCGCGTTGACATGATAGTAGGAAGCGAGTTTGCTTGGGAATACTTTCTTATACCGTTGCTGAGAGAGGGAGATTGTTGCCTACCAGACAATATCCATGATGCGAAGCACGGTAGGCTTGGAAAATTTTTGATGAGTTCAAAGATCCAATCTGAGAGCCTCATTAATAATCTCGTCTTTAATGTGCAACCAGCAATATTGTTCAGCTCTCCGACAACCAGGCACCAGAAAAGTGAAACGCCTCTGTCCACTGAGCCTGAACATACTGCCCCAGCAACAAGCATAGGTCTATCTGCAGCACTGTTCCGCAAAGAAGCCCGTTTGGAGTCGCTGAAGAAACTTCAAAGCAATCCGTTTTATTGTTCAGATGATGACGACAAGTTAACAATGAGCACTGAAGACGAACAGGTACTTGAACACTACCAACTGACTACCCAGGAAGTTGTGCTTGAAAATGGTGATACACACCTGCAGTTTAAGTTACCCTGGGTTGATGCAAAGGACAAAATGACGAATAACTACAACCAGGCCAAAAGCCTACTGTTAAAACTCCAGAAGAGACTAAAATCTAACCCAGACTTAATGTCGAAGTACTGCGAAAAAATTGAAAATGCTATTGCGGAAGGTCACATTGTTAGTATCCCCCATGATGAGAAAGATAAGGTTGAAGAGAAATTTAACCCAATCTACTACATTCCACATTTCAATACTTCGCAAACAAAGTTTCGCGTCGTATATGATGCCGCTCGCAACAACCAAGGATTGTCACTCAATCAGCTCTTGGCGAGGGGGCCTATCTTTATGCAGTCACTGAAATCAATTCTTATACGCTTTGGAGAGAAAAGGTACGGGCTAGCTAGTGACATTTCCAACATGTTTTTTCAAATTCGAATACATACTGACGATCAAGATATGCTGAGAATCCTCTGGTTCGATCAACCCAACATGAACGGGAATATTACTAAATACAAATTCCAAGTGGCACCATATGGTCTACGCTGTGTGCCTAGTATGGCTGGATTTGCAATGCAGTTTACAGCGGAAAAGAATCTGCCGGGCGTAAGTGATGATGTTGCAAAACGCGTAGTGCATGATATGTATGTTGATGATTTGATCACGGGTGTCAATGACGTCACTGAAGGACGCCGAGTCGTAAGGGAAATTTCAGCACTTTTAAAATCAACTGGATTTGTGCTAACAAAATGGAGTTCTAGCAGCAGAGAAATCTTAGCCGATGTCGATGAGAGCGACCTTGCACCCACTATTAGAGACATTCGCGATAAAGACCTTGGATCAAGTGAAGCTAGCATGCAACATACTTTGGGACTCGTATGGGATACAAAATCTGATTCCATGTATATGAAGAGGCCGGTTTTCACACACAGTGAAAATACTATTCTCACCAAACGTCAAGTAGCTAGTATTAATCATCAATTTTTTGATCCGCTCATGTGGTGGGCTCCACTGTTTGTTCGCATGAAGTTGTGTTGTTCTCAGATTGTACGACAGGTATCAGAATGGGATGAAGCTGTTCCAAAGGAATTAGCAGCTCAATGGTGGAAAACAGTCCATCACCTCAAGGAAGTTGATAAAATTCCACTACCTCGTTGTCGTATTCCATCACACGCTTGCGAAAAAAGTCATTACGAACTGCATATGTTTGCCGATAGCAGCAAAGAGGTTGCTGCTGCTGTTGTTTACCTTCGAGTTTGCACAGGAGAACAGTGCCACGTTGCTCTCTTGGCAGCGAAGACTTCCATTCTTTGTGAACAAGAGGTAAAACGTCAATCAATACCCCGCAAAGAGATTATAGCCTTAGATTTGGGTGCTCGTTTACTCAGAGAGTGCCTCGAATCGACTGGTTTACCAATCAAAGATTACGTTTTGTGGTCAGACAGTAAAACTGTTATTAGTTGGTGCAGCACGAAGAGCTTGGAACTCCGCGTGTTTGAGCGAAATCGTGTAGATTCAATTTTGAGGAACTGCAATGGAAAGTTGCCTCGTTACGTGTCAACAAAACAGAACCCCGCTGATGTAGCAACAAGGGGATGCCGCGTTGACCAAGATGAGAAATGGGAGTTCTGGATAAAAGGACCGGACTTTCTGTGGAAACCAGATTCAGAATGGGAGGATTTACAGTACAATTGTTCTGCTATTGACGCTGGTACGCTGCCAACCCCAGTGATCGCGTTATCATCCACACCTACACTATTTCCTAATAATAAAGATTTCATGGGACACACCCTGGATCGTACTTATAAGGTGGCTAAAGCTGTAAGAATCCTACTTTTAGTAATTAACTGTGCTCGCAAGTGGAAGATGTGCCTTGCAAGTCATCGTGGTGAAATGAAGGAAGAAGTGGAGCCTCATGCTGCAAGCCTGCTACTCGTGCGAATTGCCCAGCGTGAATCATTTGAAAAGATCATTGATCAAATGCAGAATGGATTGACATATGAAGAAACAGTTAAGCGTACGCCAAAGCATAAACGAGAACGCTGGATGACCTCATTAATCGGATTTGTACCGTTTCTTGACCATAATGGCATTTTACGAATTGGAGGTCGCCTGAGCAATTCTACTGAATTAATGGACGAGCAGATGCACCCTGCAATTCTGCCACGGCGGCATAAGGTAACTAAGTTGTTCATCATTGATAGACACACAAAATTGGCTCACCGTGGAGCTGAAGCTGTCCTGGCATCTTTGCAAAATGATGTTGGTTTAAAGCCTCTTGGCGGTATTGCTACTGTGCGACATTTTCTAGCCAATTGCTTTACATGCAAACTTTTGAGGAAATCAAGAGCAAGTCAACTGATGGCACCCCTACCGGAGTATCGGATAACCTCTAGGCAACCTGTGCTCTCGTCGGTGTCTGTGGATTATGCAGGGCCATTTGAAGTCAAAAGAAATCGTTCAGTGGAGAAACGCTGGATCTGCATCTTCGCCTGTAACGCAACATCTGCTGTCCGTATTGAAGTCGTGGAATCACAGGAAACCACAGCCTTTCTCAATGCTTTCCGCAGATTTCAGTGTTTGAATGGTAACAAAACGAAACACATTCGTTCGGATTGTGCAACAACCTTTATTGGAGCTCGAAACATCATGCGGGAAGAACTGAAGTTGGCGGTCCGTGCATTTGAATCCTCAGCCGAACTAAAACAATGGCTCATGAACATGGAAGTGACCTGGGAATTCTCCACGCCTGCGAGCTCCCACCATCAAGGCTTCATTGAGAGAAAAATTTGCACCTTCAGAGATGTGACTGAGGGAGTCTTAAAATCGGATAACACCAAGCGTACACCCACCGATTTTGAATTACTTACCATTCTACGAGAGACTGAATATATAATGAATTGCCTTCCTCTGGGGCGACATTCGGGGGATGAAGACTCATTACAACCCCTGCGCCCAATAGACTTGATTGTTGGATTTTGCGCTCCCGGGAACGAAGGAGCATCTCTTTACCAGTTTGCTTCAAAAGACGAGTTTAGAAAGGGATATGTATACACCCAGAAAATTGCTGACCTTTGGTGGAACAGATGGCTGTCAACGTATTTGCCATCACTCCAACGTAGACAGAAGTGGACAACCGTCGAAGACAATATCAAGAAAGGAGACGCTGTTCTCTTCATCGATCAAGCAAACCCGCTCCGAGCGGCTCACCCCTTTGCCGTTGTTACCGACACGAAGCTTGGCAAGGATGGGCGTGTAAGATCTGCTACAATCCGAACAACTGACGGACTTATCCGAGAACGAGACATTCGGAAACTAGTGTTGCTTGAACGGTCTGCTACCCCCGAAGATAGGAATTCAACGTCTCAATCCGACGTATGTGACGATTCCGAACCAATCGCCGTGTTTGCTGGCAACCGCTCTGATGATGTCAGCAAACCTCAATCCGACGTGTGTGACGATTCCGAACCAATCGCCGTGTTTGCTGGCAACCGCTCTGATGATGTCAGCGAACCTCAATCCGACGTGTGTGACGATTCCGAACCAATCGCCGTGTTTGCTGGCAACCGCTCTGATGATGTCAGCGAACCTCAATCCGACGTGTGTGACGATTCCGAACCAATCGCCGTGTTTGCTGGCAACCGCTCTGATGATGTCAGCGAACCTCAATCCGACGTGTGTGACAATCCCGAACCAATCGCCATGTTTGCTGGCGACCGCTCTGATGATGTCAACAAACCTTTATTGATTCATTTCACAGAGAAACAATGGAAAAACATTTAAGTTCAAGACGCTACGTGTTTTTAATTGACTTTATTTTTACGAGTGATTATCGAAGGTCCTGGTAGTAGAGACAATTTTGCCACGTGCTGGTACTGGCCACGCACTTTCTCAGATTTGGAAAATTTTTCGTTAACATTTTTACGAAGAAATTTTGGGGGGACTGTAAGATTTCGTGGTGTCCAGTTGACCTATTTATCATTGACGCCTTGATTGCTTTTATTGCCTTTTTCTTTCATGTGTTTGAATCGTACTCGCTACCGTGACGGACGCGTTATCGCCTTTGTCTCAGAGACTTAGTATTCGCAGTTTTGGTCAGCGCGGTCATTGCTTGTTAGTTTTTATATTTGTTGGTTGAGGCAAGGCAGAAGCTAGTTTTACTGGGAATTTACCTTTCCTGTTAGTTCAGTTATATATATTTTTTCTCTTGGCCATACTGTAGTGCTCCTACCGTCCTATCTTAGTTAGATTTTTTACCGGTACCAACGCCAACCTAGTTTGTAAACTAAATTTATCAGTTTTACTTATCTGGCCCACTGGGCTATGCTTAGTGCAGTAAACTGTAGCCTTAGGGTTTGTGATCATTTTCTGACTCTCGCGTAGTTGTGTGTTGCTTGCCTCTTTGCTTTATTTTTAGATGCTGAATTAGCGGCTTTTAACGCCAATTAGGACAAGTTGCCTATTGCTTTCTGTAAAGCTATTGTTGCATAATACAGATTTCTTGCTTCTTCGCCCGAGTTGGTTTTGTTTCTGTTCTCACGTAGGACAGACCAGGTTAGCTATAGCTGTCCAGCAAGTTCAAATAGAGTCATCCGATTCTTGCTGCAATCGCGAGGATCGACCACACACACAGGTAAGTTGAAGAAAAAATTAGCAGTAATTTGATTGCTTTGTCACTCAGCTCAGGACATTCGGTTGTAAACGATAACCAAAACTGTGACAGAGGTAAATCTTTGTGCTTGGACATCAACGTGGTATCGCAGGAAAGTTCCATAAGCGATTATTTCTCCACAGTGTTAAGATTGCATGAATCGATGTCCTCTGCAAAGGGATTAATAATCCAAAAGTTTCCTTTTCGAGGATCTGCATTATGTGGAAAATATTGGCCAAAACTGATGGCTAGCTCCTGCAAGTGTTGACTTATAAAAGCAAATAACTCTCCTGTGTTAACGGAAACATTTGCCACGACATCTTGCAAACACGGAAACATATCGATATCGTCTCCAAAACACCGTTTCTTTTTGAAAGCATCAGTTTTGTTACGAAAAGTAAATATATTGGTGTGATTACCTTGCAGAAAACAGTTAAGGTCGTTCAAGCGGCTGAATATGTCCGCTAAGTATGCTAGTTTGGCTGTCCACATCTCATCGGATAACAGGTCTTTTAGTGGAGAGTTTTTTCACAAAAAAACTGCTTTATTTCTCTCAATTCAAAGAGACGAGTGAGAACGCGTCCTCTCGAAAGCCACCTAACTTCAGCATGAAATAAAGAGATGATGATGTTGTGAACATGCTATCACACATAGTCTCAAAGAGCCTGGAGTGCAATGCTCGGCCACGTATATCATGTATGATCTTCACTGCGCCGTTCAAAACGTCATTTAATTCAGGAGATAGTTTTTTGGCAGATAAATTTTCCCGGTGAAGAATACAGTTTGTAATCAACAGATCTTTGTTTCCCACGTTTCTAATTTTCGCAGTTACACCCGAGTGACATCCCATCATGTTAGCAGCGTCGTCAGTACAAACCCCGACACATTTACCCCAATTTAAATCTTGCTCTTGCACACAGTTATTAAGAGACTTAAATATTTCTGAACTGGTCGTCCGTCCAGGTAGTTTGAGACTATAAAGAAAATCTTCCATGACTCTTCCTTCATTTACATACCGAACAAAGCATACAAGAACAGCACAATTGCTTAAATCTGTTGATTCGTCAAATTGTATAGCAAAATATTTCGATTTCTTTACTTGTTCAATAAGTTGCTCTTCAGCATCAACTGCTATATCCGTTTTTCTCCTTTGAGCTGTGTCATTTGAAATTGGTATCACTTAAAGTTTGTTTGCTGCTTCTGGACCCAAAACCTCTGCAGTAGCTGCTAACATGCACGGATTTATTAAATCTTCCCCGATTGTATGAGGTTTTTTAATTTTGCCGATTTGAAGAGAAATTAAATAGGAAGATTTCAGGAGGGCTTTATTAGTCGTTGTCATCTTTTGCATATTCGTTCTTTGCCTTTCTGTTTCACTCAGTAGTCTTTTGAAATAAGCAAGAGGCTTGGCAACAAGGTTGCTATGCTGCGAGTGAAAATGCTGAGTAAGCTTTGAGGGTTTCATTGCGTAGTTTGAAAGAACTTTGGCTCAGACTAAGCACATAGGAAGCGGCAATAGTAGTATATAATATGATTTTTGATCTGTTTTTTGCGGTGGCGTTGTGGCGCCCTACGTCATTTCCGAACGTGACTTCCGAACGCGGTGATACATGAACTTGAAAGACATTGTAACAGCTTGTTTTCCCACTGCATTTTCAACCAATGAATATTATATTTTAAAATTTTGGTACGAATTCAAGTGTATTGACGTAAAAAGTTGAATGTGGTGAAGCAAAAACTACATATTTCCAAACATTTGTCAAGTTATTTAATCTTCATTCAGCGTTACCAATATTTCTACAGTCTCTTTTCCACTTTAAAACTTTTGTTGTCTTTACATGTTGCACTTGACATGCTCGCAAGCTTTAAAGAATCTCCAAATGTTGGAGCCAGAATCAGATTTGAAAAACCTTTAAAATTAATATACATAGGTCTTTGTCATAAGCGTAAAAAAATATTTCATTCCATGTTGTCCATGAGGAAGAAAATATAATTTTAACAATTACCCTTATAAACTGTTGCACATCTAGAACTTACGGTCTTCATGAATATCTTACTTTAGCACATCAGAACTGATGCAGTGCCTAAAACAATAACTATCAGCAACCCCTCAAGAAGTATAAGTAGGTAAGAAAGAAAATTGTGATTTTGAAAGTGGAGGCTTGTTGGGAAGCACTGTAACTAGATAAATCTGTAATACTTTTTCAAGAAAATCATTATTTCCTACAGACGCATAACATCAAAGACAGTTGCTTCACTTAATAGAGAAATTTCTGGGATTTCAACAAGTGGTCAGTTGGCTCAGTCGGTTATAGTGTCGTGTTAATGTCGCGGGTTCGAGCCCTGCACTGACCATTACTGCCTAGATAGCTCAGTTGGAAGAGCGTTAGACTGAAGATCTAAAGGTCCCCGGTTCAAACCCGGGTCTGGGCACTTATTTTGTATGAGTGTGGTGATGACTGCAGCATTGAAGTGTCTCAAATAGGTATTGTGATTGGAAAAATAAAACCTACTGTACAGATTTCTACCTAAATTTGCGGAGATGGTGAAATTTTATGTCTGTTGGCGGTGAGTTTTTTCTTGTCTGTAAACTATGAAAGTTTTGAATTCTTGCGCCAGATCTGGGGCTTCTTGTGCGCATCTGGAGTTGATGAAAAACATTTGTCTAGACTTTAACACTCCTCCAACAGAAGCAATGTCGTAATTCATGCAGAATTGGTTGATTGACCGACTGATAGATACACTACAGATTGAGAGGAATGACTCCTACGCGAAAAAGCTTTTTAAGGGTGTTTATCCTAAAGATCAGCTACCTACTGTGGAGTATCCTGGGAGTTATGTTGTTAACACCGAGCACTGCTCCTGAAGAACACTGGGTTGCTATGTTCTTCAACAATCCAAGATCTGCTGAGTTTTTCGATAGCTATGGCCTACATCCAATTGTTTACGGTTTGACAGATTTTTTAGATTCTCACTCCTCATCCTGGGACTACAACTCGAAGACCCTACAGAGTTTGATATCTGAAGTCTGTGGACATTATACCGTGTACTACATCTTATTTCGCTCGCGTGGTTGCTCTCTATCTGAGATATTGACCCATTTCTCCAATAATGTTAGTTTAAACAATAAAACTGTTGAGCACTTTATTCAGAATTTACTGAAAATGTAACTGTTTTACGTGTAATAAACAGAATTGAATACAATCGAGTGTCTTTATTATACAATATAAATACGATTTACATCCAAAATAATCACGCGACATATAAGACGTTCTTTTGAATAAAGCTTCGCTGTACAGGTCAGACATCCAAAGCAATGTCCACAAGGCATCGTTAAAGCATTAATTCGAGCATCGAAGCACACTTTGCATACAAGTTCTTGAGATGTGTCACACTCTTTTGCTTCAGATAGGGGGGTTATGTTCGGTTCTTCATTTTCAACTGGAGAGTTTCTCACAATTGCTGGGTCTACTGCTTCTTCAGGGGTAGTAAACCCGAATCTCGTTCCCGACAAAAACTCCACTTCTGGAATGCGGAAGTTACTGTGTTGGTTAATGAAACCAGTTCCAAACGTTCTCTCTAGATACGCACACGCGGACCAGTATTTCGCATGTTCAATTTCTGGGATGTCCGTGTCCGCCCACTGATAAATAGATAGACCACAATAAAAACAAAATGCTCGATCGTCACTGCCTCTGTACAAAAAGCCAGCTTTAGCCATTCGTTCAGGACTTAAATTATCGACTCGGTGAAGCCAATTGTCTGAGAAGGTTAAGATTCGCGTTTCTTCAGATTCGAAAGAAGGGCACAACATTTTTAAAGAAATTTTACTCAAATCTAAAGACGGTTACATGCGTTAAAACACACATTTGTATTTAGTGGAGAGGATTTTCTCTTCTTATGACAGACTTCAGTGCTTCTAGACAGGCTACTAGATCGTTTTTTCTATCGGCTGTGTGTTTCACCTCTTTCAAGGTTTTCACAAGAGCGGCTAGCTCCTTGCTGATACCACAGTTTTCGTTTCTAATGATGAATCCGGATGA
Organism: Trididemnum clinides; assembly: GCA_963675345.1. Taxonomy (NCBI): domain Eukaryota; kingdom Metazoa; phylum Chordata; class Ascidiacea; order Aplousobranchia; family Didemnidae; genus Trididemnum; species Trididemnum clinides. The sequence goes on from OY776305.1 coordinate 15,487,435, forward strand.
TCGATCTTGTAGGTGTTGAAAATATTTCTCTTTTGAAAAGATAGCTTCTACTTTAAATCTGATAAGAAAGTTTTCTATTGCAACTTCTTTTTTGAAATTCTCCAATCTTGTTTTCACTTCACAGACATCGCTGTATTGACAGTTAGTTGAGAAAATCACCACCACATAAGGACGGGCATCTGTTGGGCCTTTGAAAGCTACAAACGGTAGGTCTTCAAACATATGCTCACACACTTGAATAAGTTGATTAGTTGAAAAGAGAGATTTTCCTTTTGAGACAGTCAGCACGCCTTTTCTCAACATCTCACCGTCTGCGGGTATTGATTTTCCTTCTTTGTCAATGTCGAGGAAGATTTTTCGTATTTTTCTTGCTTCTTCTTGGTGTTTTCTTGCACGCCCCAACAACTCTGTTTGCTCCATCAACCCGTCGTAGCATGAGGAGTAGGGGTGGGTCGTTGTAAGGTCGACGTTTTTTGCTCTCTCTTCATATTCGTCAGCAATTGGGTATCAGGACAAATACCCACCGGACAAATACCCACCGGACATATACCCCCGGACAAATACCCACCGGACAATTACCCCCCTTGCCAAATACCCACCGGACAATTACCCACCAGTTTTTTTTGTTTTGTTTAAGGGTTAGGGTTAGGGTTAGGGTTAGGGTTAAGGTTAGGGTTAGGGTTAGGGTTAAGGTTAGGATTAGGGTTAGGGTTAGGGTTAGGATTAGGGTTAGGGTTAGGGTTAGAGTTAGGGTTAGGGTTAGGGTTAGGGTTAGGGTTAGGGTTAGGGTTAGGGTTAGGGTTTTTCCTCACATTTCATCTTGTGGTGGGTATATGTCCAGGGGGTATTTGTCCAGTGGGTATTTGGCAAGGGGGGTAATTGTCCGGTGGGTATTTGTCCGGTGGGTATTTGTCCGGTGGGTATTTGTCCGGGGGTATTTGTCCTAGAATCCAGCAATTGAAGTGTGTGTCTCACCGCAGTTTTCCATTGTTCTTCTTCCAATTTTCACGCAAAACATAGGACTTTTATAGAGAAAAGTTAACAAAGAAAGAAGAAAAATCACTATTCTTGTCTAGACCTGCCTTGTTCTTTCCAACAATTGTGTAATGAAAACTTGTGATGTAGTGCAAACCAAAACACCAGCTGGTTCGTGATTGGTCAAATAAGAGGTAAGAATGTTTATAACTTTAAAGACGTAATCACCTCCGTATGGTCTATGCTTCCGCTGGCGTCAGATTTTTGTTGATAGAAAACCATTTTTGAAGTTCTACATCGATTGTGATTGGTTAAAGGTTTGCTGACGTGATGTTGATGTTTCCGCTTGCATCAGATTTTTGTTGATAGTAAGCTTAGCTGATTTTGAAAAATTTAATGTTGGCTTAAGAATTTGATAGTTTTACTTAAACCAGCGTTATAATTGTTTTCCAGTTGCATGAAAAGATATTGTAAAGTAGATGCATGGTGAATGTTTACAAGTAAAAGTTTGAAGTAGTCTCCAAACACGATAAAAGTTCAATCTTCTTGGTTTAACAATAGTAGTGATGTTGAATTGAAACAAAATTCACTGTTCTGATCTTTTCAAAATGCTTCTACCACTGTACTTCAACTACCTCACTGACATATGAGGAGCAATTCTACATTTCACTCAAAGGTCTGGTTAATCTATTGAAATCTTCTTCCAAGAAAGTGTGAAACTAACATAAAAATGTAACTATCTAACTGTCATATGTGAAGCAAATCTACATTTTACCCAAAAGTCTGGTCAAGCTACTGAAATTTTAATCTAAAAAGTGTAAAAGTAACGATAAAGATTTATTTGAAATTGTTTCTTCCACCGCACTCTTCTGGAAGCAGCGTCGCTGCCTGTGATTTTCCCCAGCAAACCTGATAATCTAGAAAACTGTTGGCTATTTTCCCCTAAAACTAACGACTAGCTGTAATAAACGTAAATGTTGAAAACCATGAATTTTGTGTTAATGTCCTACGAATAATGTCAAAAGTTGTGCTTATTTCTATGTAAGTGAGTTGAGGAAATTGTAAAACTATGAATTTTATGTTAATGTTCTATGAATAATGTCAAAAGTTGTGCTTATTTTTATGTAGGTGAGCTGAGTAAACTGTAAAAACTATGAATTTTATGTTAATGTCCTACGAATAATGTCAAAAGTTGTGCTTATTTCTATGTAGATGAGTTCGATAGACTTTGAAAGGTAGTAAAAATTTCGTGTTAATAAGTTTAAAAGTTGCTAAATTTCGGAAAAATCTTTAAACAGTGTGATGATAGGATACAATTTTGGTTTCTAGTTGTATGAAAAATTCTTCCAAGATTTATCTGCGGCTAGTAATGAAATCAATACTCGTCCAAGATTGTGTCTGACCCTAGTTTTGAAATCTATGCTCCTCAACATCGTATCTGCGGCTAGTTCTAAACTGTTGGTTGAAAATTATTTTCTTATGTACGTTTTCAGCTAGTGATAGACACGTAAAATTTTCCATCAAACATCTGTCTTTCATGACAGTGGTAATTACATCAATATTCCTCCGAGATTGTATAATATTTTTTTATGTACGTTTTTGGCCAGTGATAAACACACGAAATTCCCCCTTAAACATCTGTCTTTCATGACACCAACAACTACGTCTATATTCCTCCAAGATTGTATTGTAATAAGACTGAATCCATTGCCTACATACTGAAATAGATGTAAATTAATTCCAACCAACTGCGGAAATATCACGAGTAAAGGAAAAAACCTCCAATAAATACATCTAGAAGAGTAAAGAAACAACATTCTAGGGAATCAAAAGGAGAAATCGATTAGAGTTTTTATAAACAATTTCACCAAGTGACTGATTACACGCAATTGACGCTTACACTCGAAAGGAAGTTGTTGATAATTTACTATCAAAGGTTTCAGTCACGATCTAAAAGTTAGTATTTCCGCTTTACAATAGCTGTGTTTATAATAAGACAAAAGATCGTTAACGAGTTGAAAAGCGAAATTAATTGAAGAACTTTTGAAGTGGGGGTATTCTGAAGCGAGGGTGCCTATAACAAATCAATTTCAAGTTGTCATGCATTTACAAGCTGCTATAAACATTTCTTTTCAAGTTGTATTGACATTTGTTTAAGTTGTATTACAAGTTGTCTTGACGTTTGTTTACAAGTTGTTACAAGTTGATGCACGTTGTCTTTGTGTTACCATTTGTTTACAAGTTGTTACACGTGTTTACAAGCTGTTACAATGTCCTTCAAGTTCATGTATCACCGCGTTCGGAAGTCACGTTCGGAAATGACGTAGGGCGCCACAACGCCACCGCAAAAAACAGATCAAAAATCATATTATATACTACTGGCAATTTTTCACTGCTAGGAACAATAGTGAAACCAAGTTCCAAGTATTTCTTATCATACTGCCTAATAAAGTCTCGTCTTCGCTTTTTGCTTGTCTCTGCACAATCCATATCACCAACACATGATCGTTTCCTGCCATATAGTACATTTGAAGCAGTAGGCCTATCTTCTTCCTCTTTCCTGTTAAAACCACCAACTTGATTTTCACAACTGGGTGTCTTTTGAAAGAACTGGAAAATATTTAGCTGTTTGCTTGTTTCCATTTTACTGCCAGATTTTGTTAAATTACACTGCTAAATTTTGGTTTGCAGCGCTATGCCTTTGCTGCCGTTATTTGTACTATGACGTTATAACGCTGACTAGGCAGTTATAAACCGCTGCACAGTATTATTCGTTCTTTTCGGACAACACGCACTGTTCAAGAAACAACTAATGTGTGCTGTATCGCCAGCTGAGAAAAGACCGTTGCGCTGTAGGTTAAACCAGAGGCTCCCAAACTTTTTGCCTTTCAGACCCTTTTTTGCGAATCTGCTGCTGCGCGGACTTCTTTTTGTGAATCTGCTTTTTTGCGGACCCCAATTATATGTGATATTACTTTTGTCACCAGACTCACTTCCAATTATAATAATTAACATACGAATACAAAAGGAAGTGGGGCTGTCCTCCAAAAAAAAAAACTTCAACACTTGTATTACTGTCGCGATTGCGTAACTCGCGGTTCGATTTATCGTCAAGCCAGAGTTACTTTTCATAATTTCACTGAAGTGAATTTCCGGGACAAACGTTGATTGATTGACTGACCGGGATGAAGCCACAAACACCCTGTGCTGTCGTCAAGGATCCCCAGGAGTCTGCGGACCCAAGTTTGGGAACCTTTCGTTTAAACATATTTTTTTCTTTTACATAGTGCTATAACAACTTGTCTTAAATGAGTTGTTATGCGTACCACGTGCGAAGTTCTCAATTAAGTGGATTAACTACTTGCATCAGGCGCTTCGTCTCATCTGCCGCGTTGATTTTTTAGAGAAAAAGGCGAAATTGGATTAGTCGGTAGAGCGCATAAACTCGTCGATCAGCCGATCGCGCATATTGAGCGTCTGACCAGACTGACTTGGTCTGACGGCCGCAAGTGTTTAATAATGGATCAGCCTTAAGCATTTTCCAATTGAGATATAAAATTGAAATATACTTTGCGGACCGGCAGGAAAGTAGACGTGGACCGGCACCGGTCCGCGGACCGGCGGTTGAGAAACACTGAATTGCAGTCAACCATTGTGACGTCAGAAAAGGAGGTGAATTACAAATCTATTTATAAACGCGAAAGAAAAAAGGTCTTTTTTCGAAAACAGTTTAGCAGGTGTTGGGCTTCAGACAATTCAGGTTTACAAATAAAATGATCACTGCAAAAATAAAACAACAGATTACAACAACTACACCTATATAAAAGCTATTCTTTTAACGCAGATTTACTTATTCGAGACACTCTGATTACGACGTCATTGTAACGTCAAGAACCCCTATGACACTCACCCTGAGATGATAAAAAATTGTGCCAAAATTGATGTTCGTAGGTCGAGCAAGTTAGGAAAAATCGAAGCACACACACGCAGAATAGTGTTTTATGATATAAATTACCAGCCGGCTCTGCCAGCGTCGCCCAGCAGGGCCCCATCAGTAACGTCGGGGTTAAGTATATCGGTTCAGCCTGCTGAACCGACATTCTCATTTCCAAACGGATTGAGAACGTCGGTTCAGCCGGCTTCACCCATCGGGCAGTTATGTTTTATCTGGGCATAGAATTTTTACGATTTGGTGCGCTCTACGACGATCTCCAAATACAGGCCATGACAGCGTGCAATCAGCAGCGGCAACTAAAGGCCGACGTGGCAATTACATGAATCATTTGATTTCGCATTCTTGTCACGAAAATGAAAATAATGATATCACAAAAGCATATTTTGGCAATATATATAATTTTGATATTCAACTGAGACAGTAACACCACAAAGCAAAACAATTAGCAAAACCCAAAGTGAAATTATGTAAAATTAATTGCAATACCGGTATTCTCTATGGGCAAACAAAGAGTTTTTTTTGCACAGATATGATTAGAACAGGAGCGTTTGTGGTGGCATGTTAACGGAAATGGCAACATGTTAACACGATCAAACAATAATTGGAGATTTCACAAATACTAATTTAAAATTACCCTTCGCAATTGTGATGACAATTTTATTATTTTAAGTTGGTTTGTTTTGAATAAAAGGTGACATAAATGCAACAAAACGTTTCATTAATACATTGCTTAAAATTTTTCAACATTTATGTGTAGGGGAGAAGTTGTATTTTTCTGATATTTAAACTAAGTTGTTAATTAAAAAATTTCTGCCGATAAGCCCAGACATGCTCATCAAAAAAGCTAAGCAAAATGTCATCCACTGGACTATGTGATATGAAGGATAGGTAGAGCCACCTCTACTTAAAATTCGCATAAAATTACTATATTTTTCACAATAAAAGTTAGTGTCGTCAACAATTTCCCTGCCTGTCTTCATATGCACAAAATTATCTGTGTACAGCAATGCTGACCCATTTTCTCTTGATACGCTGATCTTCAGCTCGACCAAAGTGTTCACAATCTCTTGCTCGTTTTTATCAAGACAACCATTACAAATATTACAATGTTGATTATCGTCGCTTTCAATTTCCATCTTCAGCTGCAATGACAGCTTTTCTCTTTGAATGCGAAACTTTTCATTTACAGACTGAGTCGTCATAAAATACGTCCCACCACATCCTTGTTGTAGCTTACTGAAGCATTTTTTTTGAAGGATAAGTCGAAAACCATCCAAAAATTAACATAGTTATTGCCCCAACTCAGTAAATATTTAGCCAAACCAGAAGATATGATAACTAAATTGACATTATCGCAAGCAAGTTGGCAGACTCTCAAGCTACGATTTGCTGTTGTTTTCCGAGCTATTTCTCCAACATCTAACTACAGATGGTCTTGCAGAAGCTGTGCTACAACGAGCATAAGTGGGCAATATGTGTGGACTTAAAAATGATCAACATTTTATTGGGACACCAAGCCGGCTATGTAAAGTACCCGTGCTTTCTTTGTCTCTGGGACAGTAGAGCTGATGATCAACACTGGCAGAGAAAGGATTGGCCCGTACGTGAAGAGCTCGTGGTGGGGGAGAACAACGTGATAAACGAGCCATTGGTGGACCGTGATAGCATCCTTCTTCCAACACTGCATATCAAGTTGGGCTTAATGAAACAATTTGTCAAGGTATTAGACAAGAATGGCGATTGCTTCAGGCACATCCGCAGCAGATTTCCTGGTACGAGTTATGAAAAAGTTAGAGCTGGAACCTTTGACGGACCACAAATCCGAACACTAATATGAGATCCAGCCTTTGTTTTGCACATGACAGTAGTTGAATCTGCAGCCTGGTGCTCATATGTTTCTGTGGTAAAAGAGTTCTTGGGAAAAACGAAAACAGACTGTTACCAGGACATAGTGAAACAGATGTTGACAAACTTTCAAGCTCTTGGAGCCAGAATGAGCATAAAAATTCATTACTTATTCAGCCACCTTGGCCGGTTCCCAGAAAACCTTGGTGAAGTAAGCGAAGAACAGGGTGAAAGGTTTCATCAGGCCATTAAAAACTTGAAAATGAGGTACCAAGGTCGATGGGACTCTCGTATGATGTCAGACTATTGCTGGAGCCTTTTGCGGGATAGTACCCAGCAAAATTACAAGCGGAAATCATATAAACGTGCTTTTGAACAAATGGATTGACCTAACATGAATTGTTGAGGGTAAATCTTGTTTTGTTTATGCTGCCATAAAATTTTAGTGCCATTAGTTATTGAATTTTAATAGACTGTCTGTTCCAGGGGTGGGGAAACTTTTGTAAGTCGAAGGCCGCTTTTCAAATCACAGGTAATCAGTTAGGCTGCAACTTAAAACAGCAGTACACATAGACAAATTTGTCATGCATAAAAAATAATAGACAACTTAAAAATACACAAAAGCAATTTTGTAGCATTTAATGACTTTGTCTGGACTTATTTGAGAGTATGACTTATACACACGAGCAAAACATAATTTGAAAAATATGGTGAAGTGAGCAAACAGTTAGAGAAGGCCGCACAAACTCTTCGAAAGGCCGCACTTTCCCCACCCCCGGTCTGTTCTGTTAAAGTTAACAGGCATCTACTGTGTGTACCCATTTCGTAAGCGTTACCTTGAACAGTTACATTGCCGTTCATGTCTAACGCATGGCTTGTTTGGAATGTAACTTTAAAGTAAAACCAACTTTATTGTTTATTCTGTCAACAATATCTACTAAAGTAGCTAATGTGCGCTCAAAATTACGATCAGCTGTATCTAATGCAATCTACAGTAATCTGTAATGCAATACGCAGTTTATCAGTAAACGCAAATGCGAAAAAAATAATTTCGCTATATCTCAAAAACTAGAGCCAATTCGAAAAAACTAAGAGCATATTTTGGTTCAGCGATCTTGATATATCCTAAAATTATTTTCACATTCAGTGACTTTTGAAAAAAAATTTTTTTGTTGACCAGTGCAATAAAAAGGCATAATATGAAAGCAAAAAGCCTCGTGTTTTTTTATTTTATTTTGAAAAGGGAGGAAATAAAAGTTTAAAAAACGTGAAAGGAGGAATGTATCAAAAAAGGTTGGGAACCACTGATCTAACATAAATTGCAAGCGTAAATCATCGCTAGATGTAATTACAGCTCATGAAGGGTGAGCATACCTATCATTTAATCCAGGATTGTTTACGTTTAGTATTTTCCACAAAATTTTAATAAGATTAGCGGTACTAGAAACGGCGTCATGGTCCAATAGTGGATGAGTTTCTAATGCTGTAGCAGTTTTACCGCAAAAACTTTTAAGCAGGTGCTTACCTACAGTCTCTCATTTGGCTGTAGTGATACAGAGGTCTGATCCAGATGAGGTAATTTTAAAACTCCATCTACTTCTGCTTTGTAAAGCATTTTCAAATCATTTTATTTGGCAAGTCGAACAATCCATCAAATTCATATTTAAGCTCTCCACATTTTTCTGTTAGCCAATTGTTACGCAAACGTTTGAAGATATGTAATAATTGCGATTACTTTATCGAAATGTGACCATTTATGGTGTCGAATTTGAGACCACTTTGTTCTATCAATAAGTTACATCAGGGGTGAGCAAACTTTGGTCCGCGAGCTGCATGCGGCCAGCCAACACTTGCAAAAACTTTCATATACCTAATTTAATATGACAAAGGTGGCCACACCTGCTGCACTAAAGAGCCGAAAACGATAGAAGCCATCATTGAAAGAGCCGCTACGCAATTCTTAGTTTGAATTGACGCAATTTACGTTCAAATAGGGTGATGATCTTTTTTTTGAAATCATCATTTTCAAAATCCAGAATTAGGTATTTGCACCCTATCACCCGCATTGTATACAGCTATTGCAGGATTTTAAGCACTGACCCTAGGCCCTCTGGACAAAAAGTTTGCCCACCTCTGAGCTAAATAATAAATTACTTACAGACATGGCTCTGCAAAGAAACCCAAATTTACCATACAAGCACTTCACCATTATTTCACGAATTGTTTTCAATCAATCAATCAATCAATCAATTTTATTTTATTTTTGTCCGAATCAGCATACATAGAAATAAATTACACAGCAGTGGACAAAAAAAGGAGACGATGGCAAAACGATATACGTTAATACATGCACATGAATAGAATTTAGATTCAATGTGAAGATAATGGCATGGCCATCGCACCTGTAAGATTCTAGGTAAAATAAAAAACACACACGAAGAAAAGCATATACAGTATGTACAAAGTGTCGCCAGAGACAGTAAAAATAAAAAACTGTCAAGTTGTAACCCTAACAGGGGAGGCTATCAGGTGCTACACCTTGCCCAAGGGTGACCTGGGAGCAACGACAGCTAAGAGACAGCTCCTTTACGTCTCAAGGCACATAAACCCTGTCGCCGGTTGTAGTTTTAAGTCATACACCTAGGACTAGATTAAACACATAGCTATTATAAAAAAGAAGTTACTGTGAGTTAGTAGTACCGTTATGGTATTCCCAGCTGCATTGTTCGCGTAAAATTTAATCAACTAAATTAATAATCAATTTGATGCAAAGACCTTAAAAGGACGAAAATAACTTATCATTCTAATCTGATATGCAATGATGAAGTTTCAGTAATTCAATGCTCTTTATGAATTGATTGTTCATGGTTGACTGTTCTCACTTTACTGTCACTACCTTCAGAGGTTCCATCTGAAAACAGAAAAAAATAACACAGAAACCATTGCACTGTAAAAGACTATATCATAAGCAGTCACATTTCCTAGATGTAAATTTTAAGTGGATTAAATGTTTATGAAGTGATAAAGAACTGCCTTGATTGGTTGATAAAAGATTTCAAAGATTTTATTTCTCTTAATGCTGGAGGAAGCTTATTCCATTGCACAGGACCTTTGTATTTGAATGACTGCTGGGTTAGTTTAATTCTGCAAAATTTAGGAAATACCTTAGCTTTCGACCGTGACCTATCAGCATTGCAGTTTCGATAGTTGTGCTGAAAGAAGTTATTAAATGCATGCGGTAGCATGTTATTAAAATATTTTTGCATAAATTTAACTATCTCCAATTGAGCAGTTTGTTCTATTGTCATAATGTTATGCTTTTTCATAACTGCTGTTATGTCATCTTTTTTGGCATTAAATGCTAATCGAATGACTTTATTTGTTGTGTTTTGGAGTCTGTGAATCAGTGTTTTGTTGTTGAAACACCAGGAAGAAATACAGTATTGAAAGTGACTTTGAATCATGCTATAATAGAGCAATTGAAGTGATTTTTGGTCAAGATAGGGTTTTATTTTTTGCATGATGCCACGGCCCATTCTAATTTTTTTCAGCAGCAATTCCATGTGAGATTTCCACGTTAGATGCTCGTGAATTGTTACACCTAAAAATCTAATAGATGTTACCTTGTCTAATGCATTGCCATTTAGCTTGATTTCAAGATTAGGCGGGACTGGAGGGCTATTAGGAGTTTTAAAAGTTATGACTTTGGTTTTTTCAATGTTTAAAGTAAGCTTGTTTGCAGTAAGCCAGGAATCAACTTGGTGCAATTCTTCATTTGCCTTTTTAAATAGTTCAGTATATGAAACATGATTAAAGAATAAGTTTGTATCATCAGCAAACATGATAGCTTGGCCAGAAGAAAGACATTTCGGAAGATCATTAACATATATCAAAAACAATAATAGACCAAGAATTGACCCTTGTGGGACGCCTAAGTTAATTAATGCAGGAGATGATAATTTCCCATTGATTTTAGTTTGTGAAGATCGATTACTTAAATAACTTTTAAGCCATTCATAGGGTAGTCCCCTAACTCAATAGTGATATAATTTGTAAAGTAAGATGTTATGATCAATTGTGTCGAAAGCCTTTGACAGATCCAAGAAAACACCCAGTGTATATTTTTTTTCTTCAAATGCTTTTGTAACATTTTCTACTATAACTGTGAGAGCATTGCTTGTGGAATGTTTTTTTCTAAAGCCAAATTGATATTGATGGAAAAAATCTACTTGGCTCAAAAATGAACAAAGCCTTTTGTAGAAAATTCTTTCCAAAATTTTGGACATAACAGGTAGTAAACTGATTGGTCGATAATTGTTTACATCAGATTTGGATCCTTTTTCGTGCACTGGGATTATTTTGGCCTTTTTGAACTCATTAATAAATTTACCTTGTCCCAATGAAAGATTAAAAATGTGACATAGTATTAACAATATATTATCTGGTGATAATTTAAGAATTGACATTGGGATTTCATCCAAACCACAACTGTTTTTTGATTGCATGCCAGATAAAATATTCTTAATTTCCGAGACACAAGTGGGGTTTACATACATACAGTGCGGGTATGACGAACCAAGATAATCATCAAATTTAGCACCGGCGTGGTTCATGTCTTTCTTTAGGTTACCACCAATCGTGGTGAAGTGTTTATTGAAGTGATCAGCTATTTTTGCATCATCGGTAGATAATTCTCCATGAATACTTAAGGAAGTGCAGCTATGGTTTTTAGTTTTCCCTAAAAGAATGTTAATGGTCTGCCATGTCTTTTTAATATTGTGTTTTTGTTTTTCAAGAATTGATACAAAGAAAGCTTCCTTTTTTTCTTGAATCCTATGAAAATATTTATTTCTAGCTTCTTTGTATTTTGCTTTGGCTAGGGTACTCTTTTTGACAATATATTTTTTAAATAACTTATCTTTTTCTTTCATTAGTTTTAGCAAATCTTCATCAAACCAGTTCTTGCTTTTTCTAACAAATCTTTTTTTTTACCAGGGGGAAACGGTGTACAGACATTTCATCACCAGACACTTAATCATGATAGGGTTAGGGTTTAGGGTTAGGAACGAGACATTTAATCATGTTAGGGTTGGGTTAGGATTAGGGTTAGGGTGATCAATTCTAGTCCGTTTGCAATATGATCGTGTTATAAAGTCTACGTTATTAGATGTCTAGTGATTAAATGTCTGTGATTAAGTGTCGGGTGATTAAATGTCTGGTGATGAAATGTCGGTAAACCGGGGGAAACATTGATTAAAAATAGTAGTGTATTTATTAATAAACATACAGAAGGCTGTATTGGGATTAGTTTCTTGTAATATCAAAGTTATATTTATTTCTTCTAATTGTTTTTGAAATTTTTCAATGTTTACTTGATCAAAAATTCTGATTTTGTCTTCTAGCTTATGCTTTATTTGATTGGTATAGTAACAAGTAATTATAGGTAAGTGGTCGGAAATAGGATGAAGAAGCACTCCTGTTTTGATGTTTTCAGAATACAAATTTGTCCACACATGATCTAAAATAGTTGCACTAGTGTCTGTAATGCGAGTAGGTTTGTTTATCAATGAATAAAATGAATTATCTGACATAATGTCCAGTAAATCACTAACCATATTATTATCATGTTGAAGGAGATTATAATTAAGATCACCAAATATAAAGCATTTGTGGTTGCTCTTTATAGACTCAAGAGTTTCTTTTAAGTTGTCAAAAAATATTTGATTTGATCCAGTGTCATGTGAAGGAGATCTATCGATTGTTCCACAGATAATACTTTCATTTTGCAATTCTAATTTGACAAAGATAGATGCAAATAGCTTTTCATGCATAGTGGTGAGTTCAGTCAAAACATGAAACCTAATTGTGTCTTTGACATAAAGTGCTACTCCTCCCCTTTTGAAATGAAGCCTAGAGTTGTGAACAAACTTGTAACCTGGTAGATTTAAGAAAGCACCTGAGCTTAGAGGAGTTATCCAAGTTTCTGAAATAGATATAATGTCTGGTTTGTATGTCATAAATGATAGCAGTGCCTCCAACTTGGTAAAATTAGCATTATTTACTAATGATCTCATGTTTAGTTCCAAAGCTAATAACTTACCTTCAGGTATCTCATCAGTTACAAAGTCATCCAATTTAGATATGTCAATGTATTGGCTGGTACTAATTAAAGCCTCAAAGTCCAAGTCTGCATTGCTGTTTTTACTGCTCTGATCACTGTCACTAAACATCAAATTAAGGCTCTCAGCACAATGGGTTAAATTTTCCTTATTTAGGTTTGTAAGTACTGGTAATGTAAAGTTGTTGCTTCTGTTTTCAAAATTAGATTTTTGACTGTTTTCATTAAAAAATACATCTTGCGACATTACAAAAAACACAATTTTTGTTTTATTTGCCATTTTTATCCTCCATTCACGAGAAAGCGAATTGTATCGCTATACTTTGGACGGGAAGTCCGCACTCGCTTGGGAGTTGCCTGTTTCGAGGTTTATGGGCCACCTGTCTTTCACATAAAGGCGGAGGCGTCCCGTTAAGTGCCTTGCCCAAGGACACAACAAGCGAACTTGCCGGCTTGTTCTCCACAACCTCCCATAAATGCCGAGCGCCAAGCAGGGAAGCTATAGATACCATTTTTTAAAGTCTTTTGGTATGACTCGACAAGGGGAATGAACCCCAGGTCTACCGACTGCGAAGCGGACGCTCTAACCACTACACAAGAAATATAAAGTTGAAAAGAAAATTAATACAAAAAAATGAATTACAATACAAAAAAAAAGAATTATCTAAAGCTTCAAAAAAAACGGTTTTTGGTATGTCATGAGGTGTGGTTAACAATAAAAAGCAAGCAAGCTGTAGGACTCAGCATGGAAATCTAATCTTTGAGATATCTCCGAAATCATCAATATAGTGCCTCTTGCCTTCAAAATAGCAATATATATTCCCCTTCAGTGTCCAGACGTTTTGGAATCCAAATGCTTCCTGTGATTTAGCAAGCAGTTGAAATCGTCGTTTTGTAAGTGATTCTGTTAACGATAATTTTGGGTCGGAATTCTTTGCTGCTTTGAGCTGGGATTTGTTGGCAAACACCAGGTTCCTAACTGTACGGCGCACAAATTTAATGATGATTGGATTTTTAGCTTTTCGAGAAGGCAGAACATGGCAGATGTCGATGTCTGTATTAGTAATTGGCTGAGACAATTTGATTCTGGAATTTAGAGTTTTTAAGACAAAATTTTCAAAGTCTAAATTACTTGCCTTTTTTTTCTGGAAGATTAGTACACCCATGTAGGATGAGGCAGTTACTTCTGCTGTATTGCTCCAGATCATCCAAGTGTCTTTGATTCTGGTACATCTGATCGGCCAGTTGCTCAACCGAAATTTTAAGAGTAGCAACCATTTTATTTAGATCATCCAGTATCAAACCCTGGGCACTGGTGGCATCTGAAAAAGAAGCAGGAACAGAACTATCTGTAGGCTTAGTATCATATGAGTTAGACCAGTATTGGTTATTATACTCATCTTGGCGTTTTGATACTTCATCCAGCTTCTTCATTACTTCTGCCAACTGTGCTGAGGTCATTGTTCAAATTGTTAGAATCTTCCAGATATCAAAATGTTTCAGATATTATTTAATAACAATCGTTAACCACCACTTACAAAATCCTTACACATGCATTCCACCTTATTCAAATAGAATGTTTTAGCAAGTTTTTGAGGATTATCTGCTGCTTTTCCCAAAAAAGTTCATCTATGGTAAGTGATTGAGGTCTTTGATGTATACCTGATCTCATAATACAACACACCTTCTCTGCAAATGTAGAAAATTGTCAAGAACATTTTTCAAGAGGACAAGTCGTCAACACCACCAACTCTAAACGTGATTCGCGTTGGAGTACGAACGCTAGGAAGTTGATAATCTTCTAATCATCGTCGATGCAGAGATCTTGACAGAGTAAAATATTCAAAAGCTCTGGTCATGTTCTCGGGAGAATACAAAGGCTTACCAGCTATGGTTTTACTCATGGCTTCCAACTCATTAAGTAAAATTTCTATTTTGTGAACGGAAGTTTTTTGCTTCAGAAACCTCAAAATTTCTTCAATAATTTTCCAGCTAATTGTACAGATATCTGGTTATATGATAATGAATTTATCTTGCAGAGACCCTTAATGAAATGCTTCATACGTTAGATCTCTTTCGAACTTCACCACAAACTGCGGAATACGGACTAAAAACGTTTTAGAATGAATGACCCTTTTATCATGATGTTCATATTAAATTTAAGTCGTCGGTTTGAATATCTTTAGCAATTTCTCTAAAGTTTACAATCTGCTGTTTTTCAAATTTTTCAAGCTCATCTGGTAAAGTGTTTGTAGCAGAGGCGCAAGCCCTTTAAGCAGTACGTTCTTGCGCAGAAATGGTGGCAAGACAGCTTTTAGGTACATCAGGAAAAATAGGAGGTGGATCAACAGACCTCAATTTCCATAGACTGCTTTAAAGTAGCAATTTTCTCGCCAATGCTTCCTGCATACTGCTGTATACTTTGTGACTACTGAATTAGCTCGAGGTATTGCCGCAATCCATCGATTTCGACCAACATCTGATTTGGGTAACTTGTACACAGAAACGCTATTCTTACTCAATTTTTATTGTAGTTGGAGCTACACTTAGGAACACAACACCTTAAAAGACATCTACAAAAATGTACAAACTTTACTCGCTAACTATCATCTGTTTTAAAAATCGAAGCTTCTCAGTCAAATATAGTTTTCGAATCGGATAATTTTTTTCGAAGACTCGCAGTCCACCATAAAATTAAAACACATACAAAAACAATATTTCAATCATGCATGTTTGCTGCTCTTGATATGCCGTGCGCAAATCACAAGCTTACTCTGCAAACTATATTTATACTATCAAACTAGACTGCTACTTTTGTACCGCGTTCTCTCAAGTGTCGAGTCTGCTGATTTTACGCTATAATAGAACAAGCAAATCGCACTTTGCGCGCTTGTTTGAGATGCGAAGTGAAAGCAACGAAACCTCTGCCGAGCAATTATTTTGTTTTTCACTTGACAACTTCTAAGTGGCAACTCAGCCTTCAGTTGCCTCAATTGATTGCACTTTGTCATGGCCTGTATTTGGAGATTGCCGTGGTGCGCTCCTTTCCAAATAAAATTTCTAATTTCAAGTTCCTGGCTATGCCTTAGGTATATGTGCTCTGCTCATTGCATACGCGAAGCCAAAGGAACCTCGCTTTTCCCTTGGTTTGAAAGAGACTTCTGATATTAAGCTATTTTGAAGCCAAATAGCAAAAATGTTTTCCATGTAGTGCAATTTTACAGATCTTGTTTTCTTTTGATTTCCCCTCAAACTTTCTCAAGTCCCTGATAGCTAGGCATTATGTTGCATATTTGTTTTCCTTGCTTAGGAGTGAAAAAGTCTTTGCGTTTTCCAAAATTTTCAGCTCTAACCCGGTAGCTCAATGAAGCTGTTATCAGGGAAAATAGAAAAAATGTTTCTCGTAAGTATGGTTTGATTTTTCCTCAGCAGGATATTGGCTTATGCTTTTTAAAACTTCCTGTATATTTGTGATACGAAGCTCTTTTGCTGCGCTGTTTGCCTTAATTCGGTAATAGCAGGAAAAGGGGTCATGCCTTTCCCTAAAGTCATATAACTTATTTCAATAGTCGCTTATTGAAGTATTTTCAAGCAAAAACGTTCTCTCTTGATCCAGATTTACAAATTGATGCTATGCTTGTTTTATTTTGATCTTTTCCTAAACTTGGCATTTTATTACATGTGACTTTGCCTCTAATCCCGATCTAACCATTTATTCATGAACATCAGTGTTTTGTACTGATACAATGAACCCATGAATTACAAATATCAGTAATGTGCTTTACCATCTATGTTTGCTATCAGAATGATAGTGGATAATTTTGCCGTCTGCTGCTGTTCTCATTGTACAGTGTGGCAAGCATCATAATATCATGTAAAATTATGGCCAGCGCTGCTTTTGAAAGGATTCAAAACAGATGAAAACAACATGCTTTATTAACACAGAAATCAATGATCGCTTGCCGCACCTTGATACAGAGTAAGATGTTATGGAATTACTTTTAGCATAAATTAACATTTCTTGAAACGCAATTGATTAGAAAAAACATTATGAGCGATTGTTATAGCCACTATATTTCTCCCAAGTTTATTGAGTCCCTGGCTACGTCTTTTTGACCCTGTTTTACACAGACGCCCTTTGACCAAACAGACTTTTATCCGTTAAATTCAGCAAGTGTTTGAAAGCATGCCTAATTTGTGGGAGGGCGCCAAAGTGATTGATATTTAGGCTTACTATAGTCTGGTTTTAGGCGGGACAGTCCCGGTTAGCAAAATGTCCCGGTTTTTCACTCTAGTGGAATTATCACTATTAACTCTAGTACAATTAGTGTTGCCAGTTCCGCGGTAAAACTGTGGAATTGGGCTAGTTTTGATTAGGCGTTGCGAGAAAAATTTAGCAGTCGCGGGTTGCGGTTTTTTGGGCTATTTTTTGCCATCCCGTTCCGCTATTTTGGGCTAAGTTTTGAAGTGATAACAAGTGTAAAAGTGTCAGACAATGTTGTGTTATATGGAGGTCGATACCGTCGCTGGTGTACTTTTGTAAGTAAAACACATTGAAAATAGGTCAACCAACATTGCAATCGAAGATTTCTCCTCATTTAGGAGAAAATGACACCGTTTGGGGGATGATGACCTTTTTTTGGAGGTCAACGTCTAGCCTACGGCAAAATTACCAAGACCGTAGGAAAAACAATCACGGCTGCAGCGCTGGTAAGGGAGGACCTTTTTTTTGGAGATTATTGTCTACCCGAAGAAAAATTTACCATAATTGTGGAAATCATGCTGAAGCACAGGCTGACTTGTGTATGGCAATCGATGTGAGACCAAACACTGTGCTGATACCGGGCCTAGACTTTTTTCCCAATGGCCCTTCATGGATTAACTTGGCAAATTTTCGGCTATTTTTTAACAGGCAAGCGTTGGACTATTTTGGGCAAGTTTTAAGGTACCATTGGACTGGAAACATGAAAAAAATCTGGCAACACTGATCAGAGATCATAACATGAAGTTGTTTTCAAAAGGTGCACCCTTTGTGCAAAATAATTTATTTAAAAACTGATTTGTGACCTCATTTCTCAAGTAATTTTCAAACTTTTTAAAACTAATTAAAAGTTATTTCAAGGCGAGTCAGATAGTTTACAATATGTACAATTAATATTAGTTTTTATACTGAAAAAACTAAACTTAAAGACATGTGGTATAACTTTTTACCCCTCCCAAAAAAGTGGTAAGCTCAGCACAAACAGGTAATTTTAATACAAGAACGTTATAATCAGGTACTAACAATTACTATTCTTTGAAAGCTTAAGAAATTTACTTTCCAACAATATGTGACTCCAATTACTTAAGGCTAAAGATTAGTTTATAATGGCTGATAGAAAATAGGTTGCCATATATCATGTTTCATTTTTAGTTGAACAATTTTCCTACTTGACCTAACAAATTTGTAAGTGTTTAACAAAAGTTAGTTCTTTGGTGCAGTTTAGCTACTTTTCCTCACAAGCATGGTTCTTTTGCATTATCTATCAACTTTTTCTAAATGACCTATCAAAAATTGAAGTATCTACATGTTTTAACTTCTCAATATAGCTCTTCTGGTGTAATTGAAAGTTAAAATGATCTTTATTCAGATTTAAAATCTACATAAAATTCATAAAAACTCAACGTTTCGAAAAACTAAAATCAGTTTTTCTTCGTCAGGAGTGACTGAAGTTCAAACACAGACAACGATTACATAGTAATAACAGAACGAAAAGGAGGAAAGAAAATTATGGTGATAAACAAGTGCAGTAGTGGTGATAAAGAAAGTTATCACCATAATTTTCTTTCCTCCTTTTCGTTCTGTTATTACTATGTAACCGTTGTCTGTGTTTGAACTTTAGTCACTCCTGACGAAGAAAAACTGATTTTAGTTTTTCGAAATGTTGAGTTTTTATGAATATGTAGATTTTAAATCTAAATAAAAATCGTTTTAACTTTCAATTACACCAGAAGAGCTATATTGAGAAGTTAAAAGATGCCTGGTGACAAAAGCAAAATATCTACATGTTGATAAATTGTAGTCTACCGGTTAAAAGCACACAAAATTTTGGTGCCTGAACTTCACAATATTGAAATTCCTAGAAAAACTAAGTCCTCTGGTACATTTTATCTATTCTTTTTTGATAGCATGGATCTTTGGTATTATATTCATCAAAATATTCAAAAAAATTCAACAAAAAATGAAGTCTAAAAATTTTGATCTGTAGCCAACTCCAAGCAAAACACTTGGTGATCACCCAAGAAAAAGACAAGAAGTAAAAATGGTCCTTACTTATCATTTGCAGCAAAATGTAAGTGTCGAGCTACATATGATCTAAATGTTGAAGCAATTTCCTTTGCAATTGGGTGAGGCTTGCGCAGCTAGCTAATTTGATATTCTTGACCTAGACATTATTAGTGGAGGCTCCCGCTATTACTATAACTTAACTGTGGGTGCTTCATTTCGAGTTAATTAACTCTTGAGAAAGCTTGTGGGGAAATCAAAATTAACAACGTCATTGTGTTGAATCGCACCACATGGTAGATATTATTGGTATTTTGCTTTATGATAGCTTTATAGAGCTACCGGGGTCAAACTAAGCATTTGGGGAAAAAGAGTTATTCTACTAGGAAAAGGAGCACAAAAGTCGTAAAAATTTTATGCGCAGAAAACAAAGAAGATTTTGATAATCGTTTACACAAGAACCTTATAAGTGGGACCAGTTTGGCCGGTTGAACCCACACCCTCAATCCCGACGTTGCTGACAGGGGCTTTTCGGGTGACGCCGTCGTACATACTATAAAGCAAGAATTTTTGCTTATGCTGATATGCTGCCTGTCAAAGTATTTATGTTCTATATTCTACAGCAGGAGTGTTAAACTCATTCAGTACTGCGGGCTGCATTTACCTACTTGGATTTCATACGGACCAGAGTCAAATTTAAGCAGGCAAGACTGTACACTAGTGTCCATAAACTGCCGGCACAACAAACCAGTTGATAAAATTTCGCGGAACACCAGCCACGGCGTTATTTGAAGGTTACTACTTTTCCAGGCAACGATCTCTGAAAGTCATGCGACGTAGCTCAAAATGATGCTAATCTCCCCTCTCCCCTAAAAAAGATCACTACCTGTAATGTCAACCGCGATTTCCAGGAGTTGTCGACCGACACCTCATGCCTATGTTCACGTAATCTCCACTTAAATGATCTCAATTTTTCGCAAATCAAGTTCGGAGATCAGTCATTCGAACTGTGATACAAAATCCTTATACGGGCCACAGAATATTACGTCACGGGCGACATTTTGGCCCGCGGAGCGCATGAAATCGTCTCGCGGGCCATATGTTTGACGCCCTTACTCTACAGCATTTTAATAACATCCCAAGTTTAACAAAAAATTAACATAAAATTATTACCACAACAATTTGTAAAACTGACAATAGGGAGAACAAGAGCCGCTTTTGTCGCTATGCCGGAAACAAGATTAATAGCGAAGCCAATTAGGAACTTAATTCCACAAATATAAATTTGGAAAGAGGAAGCACCACATCCCAAAATAGGCTTAGGCCTACCATTAAATAGCATATTTCTGTAATTGTGAAAGCAAACACCATGTTGCCGTTGCAATCAGTTTTGATTATGTTTCAATCCTTGCTCCCTCACAAGCATTAACGATAATTTGTGGCAAGATTCTTTGTGAGCATTGCCAGACATGATTAAGAGAATATGATGATCACAATTTTGTCTACAAGAATTGTGAAAGTGCATAAAATTCACTAACGTTTCGCTACTGCTCACTCAAGAGCCCGATGGGCAAACCCGGCGCAGCTAAAATACTTTAACCGAAATACTAAACTCCGACATTACTTATGGAGGGCCACTATCGGGCGACGCTGGCAAAGCCAGCTAGTTCACAACAAAGCGAGGATTGTTTTCTTTGCTGATATGCTGTCTGTTAAGTTATGTACATCTTTACTATAAAGCAATGTAATAAAATTCCAAGTTAAAGAAAAAAATCAAAATACAACCATTGACCTAACAATTTGTGAAAATAAATTTAGAGAGAATATTTTGTGTGAAAATAACTTGGCCTGATGGGTACCAACTAGAATATGGCAAATGATGTTGGGGGGAAGCAAAGCCACTTTTGTTGCTAGGCCGGAATCAAAGGCAAATAGCGCATTCAAAGAACTTAATACCACAAATACACAGTAAATACAAAAGGGGCCGTACCAAATCGTTAAACAGGCTTACCACCAAATAATTTACTTCTGTAATTGTGAAAACAGCTAATATGTGGCCGCCATCATCATTTTGACTTTGTTTCAACCTCCCGCCCCCCTCTCTTCTTTACAATTTTTAAAAGTATTAATAATGGTCGGTGACAACGTTCTTTCTTGGTGATTATTAGCAGTCTTGATTAGGAGACTAAGATTATCATCATAACGTGAATAGGACTTATGGAGGTGCACAAAAATCATAGATTTTTGTTACTGTTCACACAACACCCCGATGGCTGAAGCCGGCACAGCCGGCTGAACAAAATCACTTAACCCCGATGATAATGATGGGGTGCCCTGCGGGCGACGCCAGTAGGGCTGACTAGCATACAATAAAACAAGAATTGTTTCTTTTGCTGGTATGTTGCATGCTAAGGTGTCTATATCTATACTGAAAGTGTTGTTATAAAATCCCTAGTTTAAGAAAACATCAAAATTCAACCATAAACGTAACCATTTGTGACTGAATTTAGAGAGAATAATTGTATAAAAATAAGTTGGGCTAATAGGCTCCTACCACAATATGGTGAGTGAATTTGGGGAAGGCATATCCACTTTTGGCCCTATGCCGGAAGCAACACAAATAGCGCAGCCAAAGAATTTAATACCTTAACTGTAAATACAAAGTGGGCCGCACCAAATCGTAAAATAGACTAATCTAAATAGTTTAATGTTGTAGTAATGAAAACAACCACCATTTGCCCGCTACCATCGTTTTGACTGTGTTTTAATCCCTCTCCCACATTTTACATATTTTAAAAGCATGCTTGATAGTTTGTGACTTTTTTTGTGAGCAGAACTAGTTTTGATAAAAATGTAATGATCACTATTTCGTGTACAGGAATTATGGAAACGCATAGAAAAGATTAATTCTTCGTTACTGTTCATACAAGAGCACCATGGGTAATTATTTTTCGACCCTGGCTTTGTCAGGCAATATTTCTGATCCGATAAAAGGGTTGGATTACCTTACCATCGAGAATAAATCGCTCAGATTTAGCGTGTACGCAACCCTGTAACGTTGAATGCGCTACTCTGAAATAAAAGACTGCATGATAACGGAACAGCAAAGGGCAAAAAGTAGGAATAAACTACAAGAAAAAATGCAATTTTGATTTTTAAAAAAAGTCCAATTTTGCCTTCTAATTGTTTGGCAAATAAGAAAATTCTATAAAAAACTCTACTTCCCATCACTATTAAAATAGCGACCAGCATGGTTTTAGCTTTCCAAAAAAGAAACAAACATCTAAGATTAGATTAAGGCCATGTAGCCTATCCACATGGAGCCCTTAAATCAAACCATCAGATTCTAAATAAATCTAATTTTAGGTTGCGTTTAATTCGAGCTATTACATTCCATAATACAGTGGAACCTCGCCATTTGTACGCCTCTCTATTCGCACAACTCGCTATTTGTCCAACATGTTCACACAACTTTTGACTCGTCATTCGTACGCTGCTCCGCGATTCGGACCTATACCGTGATTTACAGAGCAAAAGAAGATAAATTACAGCAACGTTCTAAAACGTTTGTACGTGTACTTCAAACGAAATTTTCCGAAATGCCTCAAGAGTTTGATGACACCAAATTACAGAGCCGGTCAGAAAAGTATGCTAAATTTTTCGACTGTGTAAAACTAAAGGCAGATATCATTGGACTCTACAGCACACAAACGGTTAGAAATGAATGTAAAACTCCAGCACAACTTCTCAGTTTTTGGAACCAGAACGATTTAATTCGGACTGTTCCGGAGGCGACAAAGTTACTGGAGCTAGTGTTCACAGTACCCGCTACAACATCATCGGTGGAAAGATCCTTTTCAGCACTGAAAAGAATCAAAACGTATAATAGAAATCGAACTAAAGAAAAGCGCCTTTCATCTTTGGCAATAATCGCAATTGAAAAGGAGCGACTACAAAAGTTGCGACAAAATAAAGAGGATTTCTACAACAACGTCATAGATATTTTTGTCGAAAAGGATAGGCGAATGAATTTTATTTTCAAATAAATGTGGAAGCATGCTGGTTTTTATTTAATTTAGTAGGTAACTGCTATTTGTTGTTGATAAAAAATTATTTGTGCCTCACCAATCGAAAGCCTCACCGCACGTCACTGTGTAACAGAGAAATGTTTAATAAAACGTTTTCTAGCATTTTGGTTTTATTCTTTTTACGAAGAATTGTGAAAACATGAAATGGCTTTGTGCTGGAATGTCAATAAAACCACTTTATGTTTGTTACAAAAAACTCTGTGCAAAGGTGAGAAAAATTTAAATCAGTTTGAGTGCGAGATTAAAAATTAAATCACTGACCCGCCGCAGAAGGGTATACGTAACAAGGTCAAATGTTTGAAACGTACAGAGAGTATACACTTGTAGCGTCACAAACATCTTAATGACATCGCAGGAAATAAGAGGACAAAATTAAATCAAAACGCCTCTGGACCATACAAAATCCAGAATCATGCTATCGCTGTCATATTCTGGTGGTCTGAAGTGGTTTTTAAGCCAAAATACAATAATATTACTAGAACGAGCAAAAAAGTAAATTATCTCGATGCCTGCTCTGGCTTCCGAAGTAAATAAATCTGAAAGATTTTTTTATTCATTCATAAATGACAACAATAGTAGCAGTTACCTGGGCCTATAGAATTAGCAATAGATCCTTATCAGAGCACCGTTGTGCACGTCCGCAACAAGTTACTGTAGGTTAAAACTGAGTTAGCGGCAAATTAACTGAAGCATTAAAACGCATAACAAGGTAGTTTACAGATGGTTTGAAAGCAATGCGAATTGATGGAGTTATCGAAATTTGAAAACTTTCCCGGAATGATATGCATCGTTTATAGCCAATTTTTTAAACTTGATATTTGACCCAGTCTCTTAGCGCACTCTCGCCGAAATAGTTCATTTCCTCTCGTCGTGGTGAACAGCTTGCACTGCACAACCAGTCTAGTAATTCGATACAGTTCAATTAAAAAAGTATTTTTCGAAAATACAATGAGCAAACCATGACGGATTTCTAGTTGCACACTCTACAGGCGCTCAACAGCATATGCTGTACAAACGTACACTAAAGTCTACAAGCGCATAATGAAGAATACAAACGTACGCAAGAATATACAAGCAAACACTTGAGTAATTTTGTTGAAAATACGCTCAGCGTAGCTCGCGTTATTTGGTAAAAAGGAGGAACACTCGAGCGCACGCCCAGACTGAGCAAGCAAAACCCGGCCTTAAAACTAAAACATCGAAATACTACTGGCACACATTAATGAATTGAGATTGTGAGAGACATACAACAGGCTTTTCAAAATACATCTCACTGCTGCGACGTTGTGACAACACTAACTGTAATAAAAACAAGTATTTCAATTAATTCTCTAGTAATCATTAACATTATTGCCTGCACCAAACATCTTACACTAAGCAGTTTACTGTAATTTCTTTTCCCTGCAGCCTTAATAGGTCTTTTTACAATACCATGTAACCAAGATCGGCCGGTTGATTACGGGACGAAAATCTTATCCTTGTTTCTAATAATGAAGCGGCTTACCCAACACGTTTTAAGAGGCAACTTTTGAGCAACCACCAATGAAAATCAATCTTGCAATGGTTGATCCATCAACCAGCAATTTGTGTTGATAATTAATTTGAAAAATATATAACATAAAAAAAATAAAAAAAATATCCTTTTCTCCTGCCTAATGTGAGTAGGTTTACGATGTAAACCGAAATACAAGCATTTCATGCCGCGCCTTCATTGTGAGAAAGAGAAGAACTTGACATTTGAACACCCACTAACTAACCTAATGTAGCAACCGGCACGGCTCACCAAGCAATGTGAAACACAATCACCACAAATAGATACGCACAAGGGAATAAAAAGCTTCGTGTCATTCTTCCCTTTATAATGTTGTGTTTTCACACTATCTTAATTGGGATAGGAGCAGGGCGGAAAACAAATATTTTGGTGCACACAGCAAGCAAACTTAACTATTAATTTTTTAATTACACCAAAAAAAAAACGACAAACAATATCGAACCAGTAATAAAATACATATAGTAGATTTCGGAAAGGGGAAACTTTTCTTCCAACTTTTGGTAAACCAAACAAATATCAGAAACAACCGGGATATCATGACACAATAATCTCAAAATGAAGCTTTGCCATAATTTCACAGCAAGATCGAAGTTGATTTTTATGTCACTTATTATTACTTTAGTTGTGTTTGATAATCTTGTGCTTCCGATATTTGTTTGGCTCATCAAAAATTAAAATAGAAATTGCAGACTGATAGTCTTATCAATGATGGGTGCTCTAATGACGCTTTCTACAAGATGCTGAGTTAGCAACAAGATTATATTGATCCGGTGAAACATAAACAATTTGCAAACATATTTTGCAATAACTCTACCGTGAGTTAATTTACAAAATTCATTTTAATATTTTAAATTAAGCTTCTGCAAGCTAATATTGTTTAAAGTAAAAACACGCACGCATCTCTGCGCAAGGACCTTGTTTTTGCATTGGTGACATAAAGATGTTTTTGCCAAGCACTGCCATCTAATAATACTCTTTTTAGTTCGTTTGCTGCGTCATGCCATAAAAAAAGTGGGAAGCTAAAATTTAAGCTTGGCAATAGTAGTGAAAGTAGATTGCCGTCTATGGGATAATAACTGGGGACAAAAAAGAATGCGTTTGACTAAGACTATTTTTCGTAGTGAAGCCGTGACGCCATCACATCAAGATAAGTTCAGCCAAACTAACCCCTAAAGAAGTAGACCAACGGACAGCCGCTTCTTAAACAACACTTCGTTTTATAAATAGAAACTTGGAAACTGTTAACTTACCAGCAGTTTTTGCTATAATGGCGAATACAATAGCTACCAATATACTAATTATTTGCAAAACGATACATGTATTCGAAATTTAAGTTTAAACTAAAATGGCGGTATACATCTGAGCAATGCTTAAATTAATGTAACAGTGGAGAAATTCGAGCTTTGCGTGAAACAAATGGCAAAATACCCTGAACGGCCTAAAGCCAATTTTGTTAGTATCTGAAAAGCAAATCTACTATTTTGTTGATAGTTTGTACTACTCCAATAAATCATTTATGATCTCCTAATCTGGAGTGAGGGCGAAACCGATGAGCCAATAGCTAAAAATTGTCGTCTCCATGTTTTATTTAATCAAGTTTGCCATTGATCTAGCTCTACTATGCTTTACGATTCATCTTTTTTGGTCTTAATTTTTCCAGTCTTATATTTTTCTATAATTCTTGCTCTACATATTTTAAATTTAGTCCAAAAGTGTTATGCATGTTTCCACAGCATAAAGCTTTCTAGTTTTTAACGTGAACATCGAGCTCAGCAGTATACTAATAAAATCATGCACTGATTGACAGTGCAACAAGGTGAAACCATAAAAAAATCTAAACTTACCGATTACTATTAGAGCAGCAACAGCAACGACAGAAACCTGTAAAAGACAGAAATTAAAATTAGGACAGTTACTTGGCAACTGAATGCAACTTGGTATGACAAGGTGCAAATTTGTAATCGATAGATTGAGAGTTTAGAGTAGAGTGGGATAGGAAGCCCTCCTTGAGAAAGATCCCTCATAACTTCATACATCACCATAATTAAAACAATTTTTTCACTTTAACACGATTTTATATTGGTATGTTCCTTATGTGATATTTCCCGGTTTCAGCCAAATACCTTCTAATAGCAAGACAAAAATTTACTTAAAATCTTGTAAAAGATAAACCTCTTGTCTCACCTTTTGGACAAAAAGCCAGTGGGTAGCCTGGTGGCGGTTTTGAGCCCAAGTCTTTAGCTATCGTAATTGTTTCTTAATTTACAGCACGTTTCTGAAATCTGCATTCGCTGATTTATTAGTCTTTATTTAAAATTGTTTACATTTTGAATTTCCGTCTGGTTTTTAGCATTGATTTGTGGTTTTTAATTTGCAACCGAACGGACTTATGATTAATCAAAAAATCAGGAAATTGGATTTACTATGTTGGCAAAAATTACTGTTGCAGTTTGTTTAGTAAGTCTAGTTCGGTAATTTTTGTTTTCAAATTGTTTTTCTTTTGTTTAATTCAAATAATGAAAATGGATACAATAAATTAAAAATCAAAAGGAAAACTATTTGGAACGGTATGAACATCATTACTATTTGTTTGAATTGGTCAAATTCTACAGAGTTGAAAGTGAATTTTTAAATCAGACATTTTTAAACAAATTATAGGAGCTGGTGTTAGCCTGTTTAAGATATTACTTTTAATTAATGGATGTTAAGGCATATAGGCTAACTGCAATCAGTTGAATAAAATACCACTTCCACGACCGGTTTCGTTCCTATTAGAACTCGTCAGGTGGACTCAGGTATTGAACCGACGGTCACATAAATTGCTTCATGCGGTTTATGCCACTCCGCCATCGGCCCTTTCAACTGATGCTGTTAATTTTAAGCTATATAAGGTGCACGCTCACATAAACCGCATGAAGCAATTCATGTGACCGTCGGTTCAATACCTGAGTCCACCTGACGAGTTCTAATAGGAACGAAACCGGTCGTGGAAGTGGTATTTTATTCAACTGATTGCAGTTAGCCTATATGCCTTAACATCCATTAATTAAAAGTAATATTTTTAAACAAGTTATTGTGGTGACGTGGTAATTCTCTAAACACCTATCTTGGTGAACTCCGACCACTGGACACAACATCGAAGAAATTAGATGCACGACCAAACTTTACTTTAGGATTGAACCTTTTTTTCATCAATTACAATCGTAACTTTTGTAGTTAAGCAATTTTGAGATTTTGGAATCTCAAAATTGCTTAACTACAAAAGGTTCGCAGTCGGTAGACCTGGGGTTCATTTCCCTTGTCGAGTCATACCAAAAGACTTTTAAAAATGGTATTCACAGCTTCCCTGCTTGGCGCTCAGCACATAAGGGATAGTGTGGAGAACAAGTCGACAAGCTTGCTTGTTGTGTCCTTGGGCAAGGCACTTAACGGGATACCTCCGTCTTTATGTGGCAGACAGATGGTGGGGCCAAGCAGTCTAACCGTTGTGGTGGCCCAGTCTGACGAAAGACATTCAAACCGAGCATGAGCTCATACGCGTGAATGAATGAATGAGATTTTGGAAGACGTGTTGCAATTTTTTTGCATGCATTCTATTTCACTCGGATAAAAGTTAAAATCGACGCAGCCATTAACGTGATGTCTCACTATAACAATTTGCGTGATAGCTAAGGCCCGCTAAAGTCAATTAAGTCAAAAATTTTTCAGAACCTTGTTACATGATCAAAGGTGTACTAACGTTCGTTTCAGATGTTCAGGAGTCTGTTTTGGTGGATTTTACAAGTCAAAATAAAGTCAAAATTTTCCATAAAGTCAAAACTTGTCAAATTTGTCTTCATCAAATATTTCCTTACAAAAACGAACAAATTTATATTCTTTTTATATCTTTTTGAATTTTTGAGCTGCTATTAAAATTTTATGCGCAGTTTTATTTGATTTTAAACTTCTCAAATAGTTGCAATGGTAAAATGCGTGCGGTAATTGACAAGGAAATAGCACTTATTATGCATGAAATCGTCATTGTTGATGCATAAACACATAACAGTTAGACAATTAGTCTATTCCTATAAAACCTTGCGCTCTTTACACGTGGTCTTTTTAAGTCGTAGCTTGCAAAGCAAAGAATGTTTAAACAAGCCAAATCTTCTACAGCGAAAGTTAGGCAACTTTTCCAGGAATATCCGGATGAATTTTCGGCAACTCCTGCCCGAGACTTGCGATGCAATCTTTGCGACGTGTTAGTCAAATGCAACAAAAAGTTTTTTGTGGAAAGCCACCGAAAAAGTAAGCAACACCAAAGAAAATTGGAGACGAAGAGCAAATCCCAAAGTAAGCAAACCTTTTTACAACTCGATCAAGTAAACTTCAAGGAACAGGTTGTCTCTTCATTCTTAGCTGCAGATATCCCACTTCATAAGCTGAACCATTTTTCTTTAAAATCTCTGTTTGCTACAATGGGAAAAGTATTGCCTTCGGAGACTGCAGCCCGGGCATGTGTTGCTAAATTAGCATCCCAAAATGAAGAACAAATTCAAGAATTACTTCGTGACAAAACAATTTTTTTAATTGTGGATGAAGCAGAGATTGCTAAACAAAAGTATATTAGTGTGCTTGTGGGCAGCTTAGATGCCCCAAATCAGACATTTCTCGTTGATTGCCATCTACTTGACAGCAGTAGCCATGTTAATAGCAGTATTATTCTGCTCACTGTGGATGACATATTGCGACAACTTGAAATAAAACACGAGAATTTTTCATTGTTCTTCACTGATGCTGCTCGGTACATGTCTTGGGCTGGAAAGACATTAAAGGAATTATATCCTTCTTTGATGCATGTCACCTGCGTTGCACACTTACTACATAACTGCGCTACGCGTGTGCGTGCTTATTTTAAAAATATTGATAAAATAATAGCAACGATCAAGGCAGCAACAATCAAAAACAATGATCGCAAGAAAGATTTTCATGATGCTGGTCTGCCATCTCCTCCTGACCCTGTAATTACAAGATGGGCAACTTGGCTTAGAGCTGCCTTATATTAGAGTGAGAACCTTCCAGCTGTTCGTACCATTGTCAACAATTGAACAAGTGCAGGTCTCTTAGTCAGCAGAGCAAAAGACGCTATCAACGTGGAAGATTTGGTGCCGGACGTGGTTAAAATAAATCAATACCGGACTCTAGCACCCAGCGTAGAGTTTTTAGAAAGAAGTGCCTGCACGACAACCGAAGCATACGGACTGCTGAAAAAATTGCAATTCGATGATGATCCGTGCGCAATTAAACATTACATTCAAAAACGACTATCCAACTCTGATTTAGAAACAATAATAAACTGTACCAACTTGACAATTGACCCAACAAGCTACGCACTATTGCAAAAAGCCCAGCCAACCTCTGCTGCTGTTGAGAGATCGTTTTCTATGCTCAGTAAATTACTGAGGAAAGACAGAAATTTTGATGTCAAGAACATAAAAAAATATATGATGCTGTATTACAATAAAAAGTCCTGGTGATTATACTGTGTGGCTTTCGTTAAAAACATCATAGACAGACTGTTAATGTACAGTACAGTTGCGATAACAACGCATTTTTTGTATTACATACTAATTGATACCGGTACACACAATGGCTCGTTATTCTAGGTTTTGACGTCATGCGTCGCTTTGTTGCATTAGCTTCAAGACTGAGTGATTGAGAAAATGTTTAAAGTAGGCTATCTTCTTCTTTAAAAACTTATGTAAATTGCGGATTATAAAACATTTTTAATCAAAAAAGTGCAACAAGACATAAATAATAGGCAAAAGCGGTTAGGTCAAAATAAAGTCAAAATTTTGCTAAAATAAAGTCAAAAATATTATTTTGTAGGTCAAAAAAATGGCCCTAGTGATAGCCCATTCCAAGAGGTGGGATGCACCGGGTTAAATACAATAAATCTTCGGCCTAAAGTAACCTCTGGAAAAATCTCAATTTGCTTCCCAATTCAGTAGTTCCGCTCCTATTTTAGGGCCGGAAGAGTATTTGACTTTACAAAAAAAATCGGCAGACTTGGTTTGCATATTTCAGTTCTTTATGATATTGTAATGGTTTGTTGAATGATCAAGCAACAATTGACGCTTTAGTACCATGTTTGGATAGTATCACATTTTTGTCCGTTTAGCCATTGTTAGACGGCACTCATTCCTGTGGTGAAATCCAAGATTTTTTAGTTAGGAAATTCTCCAAGCCATTTGATCTGCGGTTGCAGGAGCTGCTACAAATTCTGAGTCTGGGTGACTTAAAGCCATCAGATTCAGAAAGAGTTAAAACAGCCGCACTCAGGGGTATATAAGAAATGTCAGACGCTGTATTATGCAAGATACTAATGATGAAGTTGTCTACAGAATTTTAGACAACCTTATCCATCATTTTGGGGAATCCTTTAAATAAATTTGCTGCTATGGCTGATACTGCCATGCGTCGTTTTTCAGCACTACCTATTTCATCGATAACTAGAATAATTTTCTGTTGTTGTTGTTGTTGGTTTACCCCTCCTCTTCCTTGCGATAGAGGTATGGCGCGAACAGCAATCCAGGTTTACGCCATCAACCTAATTGAATTAGGCCAGGGGAAAAGTGGCAGCCCATTTCGAACCAGTCGTGGATGCAAATTGCCGACTGGTAGCCCCACCACTAACAAGGCGGACTGCCATTGGTGGGTACCCAAAAGTCGCCTCTTACGACATGCTGGGTGAGCAGCTTCACTATTCTAACCCGGTGAAGCACGGGGAGAGATTAATTTATTTTTTCTCGTTTAACCAGATAAACCATGCAGTGCAACCATTGAAATTTGACATGAAGAATGAATGGCCTTATAGATCAAGTGTGGATCACAATCGGCTTAGACACAACTTCACTCCTCCTCATATCTTTGGCAATAATTTTTAAAGGTATTGACCTGTATGCCGCTGCGGCTCGAGCCGGTTATGCTTTTACCATGCTCGTTTTGGCAGAAATACTCGAAAATGCGTTGAATTATGTAATTGGAAACAGGAAAACTAAATCGTTGTAGTCATACTGAAGAGGTTACGCTCACTACAACCTCCGCGTAAAAAGTAGTCATTTGCTACATGTAAAAGATTTGATTTCAAAAGAATTCTTTCTCATGGATAGCGGCGCAGAAATCAGCATTATGAAACCCACTCCTTCTGATAAAAGATCAGAGGTTCGTCCTGAGGGGATATCTGTCGATGGTTCCCTATGTCAACGTATGGCAATCGTACTTTGGTTTTGTGTAAAGTTTCGTTGGATATTTGTGGCAGTTGATGTCAAGCATAACCTTTCAGAAATTGACTTTTTGCGTCATTTTTTCTCGACGATAGAATTTGTTAGTTCCTAATTGGGTCTTCATTCTGTCGCAGTCTTCATTGCCGTTAGTTAATAAACTTGTTTGTAATGCTGAGTTTCCGAAGCCCTTTTGGTTACGAATAAATACTTTGAAATGCAGGAGCACTTTTCTGATCTCACATCACCGCCAAACAAAGAAAACTCATTAAACATAGTATTGTTCATAATAGTGTCACCACAGGTTATCCGTGTCATGCTCGTGCTCGTTCTTTCCCCCCTGAAAAATTAGAGGTTGTTCGTAATGAGATTGTATTTGTACGTCTAATTCTAATTATGCATCTCCGTTAGGATTCAGGAAAATTCAGACTTATTGGTGACTACCGCAATTTTAATCGGCAAACCGTTCCTGGTTTGTACCACACTCCTTTTGTTCAGAGTTTATTGCAACTTGTGTTTGGTGCATTAATTTTTAGTAAAATCGATCTTGTCAAGGCGTGCCATCAGATTCCTTTAGCTCATGCTGCTCGGAAAAAGACAGCTATCATTTGTCTTCTTGGATTAGTTAAATGAGTATAATCCCATGCCTTTTGGTTTAAGAAATGCTTTTGCGACGTTTCTCGACTAATTGATGGTATATGTCTTGGCATGCCTTTTGTTTTGGCTTTTGTTGACGACATTTTTGTTTTTTCTACAAACAAATTTCAGCACAACCAACATGAGCTCCAGTTTTTTAAAGATTGAATGACTTTGGAGTGAGCATTAATGTATCCACATGTGAATTTGGTAAACATCAGATAGTGTTTCTTGGTCACTTGATTTCTCACAATAGCATTAAGCCATTACGTGATGAAGTGGAAGTGATCCAAAAATATCCCTCGCCTAGTAATGTGAAACAACTCCGGCGTTGACTAGTTATGATTCAGTTTTACAATCGCTTTGCATGTATTCCCAAGGCTGCTCAATACCTTGCCCCATCTAATGACATGTAGCCTGGGAAGCTTTCTTGGAATGAAGAGGCGGAGACGGTATTTTTTCAAGTAAATCCTTATTTGCAGACGCGTCATTATTAGTATTTCCCACTGCTAATTCTCCTAATACGGTAAGTATTTATTTCCGAAGAAGCTGTTTGGCACTGTATCAGCATCATTATTATTCGTTTTGATTGGTCAAATATTACAGAGTTGAAAGTAAAAGAATTTTTAAATCAGATATTCCAAACAAATTATTGTGTTAACATGGTAAATTCCTAAACAACTACAGCCTTTTACAATGCCAGTATAAGATGTTTCTTACTCGTAAAAATAAACTTTCTATTAATCTATATTACCTTATTCAAAACTATTTATTTCTAAAAATATTTTTGTTTGGTAAAATTGTTTGTGTTTTGGTGTAATTTTTTCATTAGTTACCATTAAAAACAATCTCAAATTTTAACATCATTTATTGTCACTGTTGACATTATTGACAAGTAGGCCTTTAAAACACTTTTACCCGAGGTCCAACTTTCATGCGTTCAGAGCCTTACAGGTTAACTGCTCACAGTTAACGCGGTGCATTCACTTTTTGCAGGCTCCACACTGCTGTTGTAAAAGAACTCCTGTGCTCATTCTTTAATGAAAGTTGGATGTAAAACATTCGAGAATCTATTTGTTTTGATGTTATTTCTGCCAAATGTTTTTATTACAAAAACGGTTATTTGAAAGTCGTCTTCGTAGTTTTGCGTTTTTGTGCTACACCCAACTAGACCGAGCAACTTTGGCTGAGAGTAACCTTTGGCAACAACAAGAACTAAATACATCGACTGAAGACAAAAACATAAGTCATATTTTTCAAGATAGCTGATATGTTGTCTTGATGGTTTTCTACAAGTGGGCTCATTGAATAAGGCTGCATTAAGTTAGCAATTATCTTGAATCATGTTTCATCTGTCATTTCCTTTAATTAATGCAAGACATTGACTTTGTTTTGATGAGAATTCGCTAGTTGCAAAAGTAATTCTAGTTATCTTACTTGTTCGACCGTAAGCCACGATTTAACACAAAAAATTTTCAAAGAAAATATTGTCTTGGAATGCCCATGCTGGCTGCATGCTTCAAACAATGAGTTTCCAGCCTTTTTTGCTGATCAAACCTTTTTGTTTTTTTGGATCATTTTTTGTAATTCATTCTCACTACCATGATAGCCTGTAAAACCTTTGCAAATTGCTAATCCAAACAGTTAAAAAATAAAACTTATTATTTATGAAAATCTATTTGCATATCTGTAGGGGTATTGTCATAGTTTTAGGATCATTGTTCATTTTCAAAACAATGCTGACCAATGGCAGAGTCACAGTTCAGTTAGTTTATTTTGTTTGCACAAACTGTTTGGTTAAAATCGGTGTGGACCACTCATTTTTTGTCTTAACCATTTAGAAACCATCAAAGCGCTTGTATTCATATATGGCAAAGCTTTTCTGAGAAATTGGTAGAACATCCGTGAGAGCTACTGGCAGCATACCTAAGACCAGTGCTGCCACTCAAAATTTCTAGAAATCCCTGGTGCAAAAGATTGGAAATCCCTACATGTTTCTACACTGTTTCCCTTACATAGAAGTGGTAAACAAATCCCAAGACTCTGAACAGTGTTTCTTCGACATTTAACTGTGTTCTGATTTATCCTAAATTTCCAAAACTGCCGTCGTTTCAGCGTCAATCTCTAAATCAAGAAAACAGGTCATCTATTCTCAGAACTGTTTAAAAAACTACGTTCGAAATTCAGGTAAACAAACATTGCATGATTCGAGGCGAAAATTGCCGAAACAAGAAAATCCCTACGTTTCATCACAATTTTCGAAAAACTCCCAGCACAAAAAAAAATTCCGCAGAAATTTCTTACTGCCTGCGGCTGACCAAAAACCTCTACAAGTGGCAGCCCTACCTTAGACATATAGACCAAGTGGGTGCTGACGGAATCACTGCAGCTTTCCACGGCTGCTTTGACTTCTTTTTTCCTAGTTAAAACCACAATCAAAACAGTTAAAACTCGTGAGGTTCACTATATCAAATTGTCAGATCTGGTTGGCTTACATCAAATAGCATTTATGACAGTCTAAACAAGCCATTTTGTTTTTGTTGTTCAAATATCAAATGATACTAATTTGTTTATAGTCTTAACTTTTGACAGCCGACGGATCTCTTTGGTTGTAAAATCAAACAACAAAAAACAAACAAGCTTTGGAAAAAAAGGCTACTTTTCAAAGTGTGATCATTACAATAATGCTTCATAATTGTAATGGTAAAGAAAATTTCTAGTTTTGCAAAAACGCCATACGTATTTCAATTTACGATATATCAATAAATTCTTTGGAAAAAAAAGGGCGAAAAGACTATCAAATTGAGCAAAAATTTAGAACAGACCTTTTGTTCATTTTTATGGTATGCTTCTCGAGCCAAACATTTCTATTTTTGAAGTTCAGCTTTTAGCTTCTCTCCAGACTCCGCAATCTTAGCCTTAACAACCTTTATTAGACTGTTGCTCTTGTTGTTATCGCATTTGCACTTACAAAAACTTGTTTGCAGAAGTATTCTGTTGCATTGTATTCTTACAAATTTTACGAGAAAACCCCTAAAAAATAAAATCGCCAAATAAAACTATCGATACTTTGCCCTTTAGTATCCAAAATGTAAAAAGATATCTAGAAACAATTTATTACTCATAGATGAAAATGTTAAAAAGTTTCTTGCCTCGCGTAGGCTGTTTCCCCACCACTTCACCTTAATTCCTATATGGTTTTGGCAGCATTGCATGTGTTCTTAGAATTTTCCATGCTTGGTTTTATTCTTAGTAGCGTATTAAACTGTGGCAGCAGTACTGGCAACTTTGATGTAGATATGAATTCGAGTTACTTCAAGTATATTCCCGTGACAGGCTTCCTTGTGGCTTTGCCCACGAGTTCATATCTAAGGTAATCTTAATTTTATTACTTCTTATTTCAACAATAAAAGAATAAACGATTTTCCTTACAATTTTTCCACGGCGTCTTTGGTGTTTCAGGTTGTAGTCTAAATTGCGAAGCACCTTGTTCGGCTGCATTTATGTTGTCATTTGCATCCCGCAAGTTTTCACCTTCTTCCACGACTTTGGTAATCTCTTTCCTCGCAGCGTCAGCTACCTAAATAATCAAACACTTGTACATTTTTGAACATCTTTTTCTTTTGGGGAGGTAGTGAGGATAACCATCCTACAAGCTTTTCATTCACGTCCAGCTACGTCTGCCATTTTTATTTGTTCAATGCCAAGTAAAATCGGTTTATAGTAGCTCTAGCCGGCGTCGCCCGGCAGGGCTCCCATTAATAATATTAAGGTTAACATTATAGATTCAGCCGGCTTTACCAAATGGATAGTTTTAAAAATATTGAAAACAAGTTTGCTTTTTCACAAAGCCAAATCTCGTTCTGAGACAAAACTATAGTTTTTTGGAACGAAATTAATAAAAAAAATATTTGCAGGAACTTGGTCATAGCAACCACATATTTGCAAGTTTCTCGAGCCCCTGGCAACGTCTTATTTGCTCTGTTTTTACCATAGGCATTCTTAAACTTAACAAGATTTTATCCTTTAAATTAGGCAAGTGCTTCAATAGAAAGCATATCAAAATTGTGGAAGGGCGCCAAGGTAATTGATATGTATTTTCAGGACAAAGTTATTACAAAGTAGGCCCACTACTTGTGACTTGTTCGTAACTGCAAGCGTATTTGTCTGAGCTAACACCTCTGGCTGGGCGCATGTGGCTTGGTCCTGGCATAAACGCAGCCATGCAAAGAGCAAAGTAACCCGGAATCAAACACTCTTAGTTAAGTTATTACAGCAGCATGGGCCCCACAGATAGCATCGAGGTTAAGAATATCGCTTCAGTAGACTTCACCCAATTGATATTTCTTGTGTCGTTTTAAAATGAAAAGTACCGTTTTTTAAGGAAATGGATTACGCCTACGTTACAAAGGTTTGCGCAAGGCCACGTTTGTTACCAAAAGTTTCTGGATTTCCTGGCTGCGTGTCAGTTCCTTGTTTGGTACGGAAACTGGACTTGCTTGGGATTGAAACAATCAACGATTTCAAAAAGTATCATTTGTTCATTTCATGAAATGCATGGAAACAATTTCAAAGTTGTGAGGCAGGAGAGGCGCCAAAATAATTAATGTACTGTATGTATTTTCAGAAATAGCCTAATAAATATTAAGACCACTATTTACGACTTTTCGTTGGTGAATGTCCATTCGTACGACTAAAAGCCTCTGGCAAAGAGCGAAATAACCCGAAATGAAGCACTCACACTCAAGTTATTACAATAGAAGCCATCAGTTATGTTGAGGTTAAAAATATCAAATCAGATGGTTCCGTCGGCTTCACCCAGTTGCAAAGAAAATCGTTTCAACATTGAACGACATGTACCTCGATACTAACACTTTGTTGCAAAATGTAAAACAGGACCACCTTTTCCTCTCATTATTTTTGTAGGGGGATTACCATTTCGTTTGCTTGAAGTAAGCTACTGTTAAAAATCGTTAAAGAACTTTTTTGACAAATTTTTTTGAAAATTTTTTTAAAAATTGCTATTTTGTGAAATCCAGAAAGCTAAATTTTGTGTGTTTTAACTGGTAGGCTGCATTTTACATTTTTTAAGATCTTTATTTTTTTGCAAATTTAGTAAGATAATGCCAAAAAAAACATGCTTGTTGGAAAAATAATCAAAATGTAACTTTTTCTAAAAATTGCAGGTTTCTTAGATCCAGTAGGAAAATTATTTAACTAAAAATAGAACATGATGTATGGCAACCTATTGTTGATCAGCCACTATAAACTAATCTTCAGCCCTAGGTAATTAGAGCCGCAAGTTGCTGGGAAGCAATTTTCCAAGCTTTCAAATGACACTGATTGTTAGTATCCTATCATAATCTTTACACATCGAACTTACCTGGTTTTACTCTGCTCACCACTTCTTGGGGAAATAAAAAGTTACACCACAGGTGGAAAAGTCCAAATTTTTTAAATATAAAAACTAATTGAAAACTAATTGTAAATGAACATGTTATGTATTATCGCAATGAACCTTTTTCCAGCGCACTTAGCGGTGAGTTGTTGTTGCTATGTGCAGCAAAAAATTTGTCAGAGCAACAGCACGCTGCGCTTTTTAATACAAAACAATGCTATAGGGAGAAATTTAAATGCAATAGATTGCTTTGCAAATAAGTACAAGTATTTTGGGATTTGAAAAAAGTTCTAAGCTAGAATTCTATTTCATGTAAACAAATTAAGTTTATTTGGAGTAGGTTTGGTTGATTTATAGACTTTTTTAAACAATATTAAGCTCAGAGCAAATATAATGTGGTTATTTAACCTGCCAAAGACTATGTTCAGGTCGTGAAAAGCTTCATAGGTAGGGTGGCCATACGTCCCGTTTTAGGCGGGACAGTCCCGCTTTTTCAGAACTGGTCCTGGTTAAATCATTGAAAGTCCCGCTTTTTCGTTCAGTCAGCCAGCACAGCTTGACCTAGGGTACGCCAAAGTTAGTCCCGATAAACTAGTGCTATGTGAAAGCAAACCCTACCTCAACGACGATTCCGGCCGAAAATGACAACAAACAGGTAGCGAAATAGTTGGTGACCTTTCTTTTTTTTTTTTGGAGATCACCCCCACTGTAAGCGCGACCGCGGTCATCTCGTTTTTGATCACAAAGCTATCATAAGCCCAAATATTTGGTTTCGTGAAGAGTGGCCATCCATTGTCCCGATTTTTGCTTTTCCAAATATGCAGGGTTACCAATATATTTGGGCTTATGATGGCTTTGTGATCAAAAACGGGACGCTCAAATATAGATCGAGATCGCGGTCGTACCTACGGTGGGGGTGATCTCCAAAAAAAAAAGGTCACCAACTATTTCGCTACTTGTTTGTTGTCATTTTCGGCCGGAATCGTCATTGAGGTAGGGTTCGCTGTCACATAGCACTAGTTTATCGGGACTAACTTTGGCGTACCCTAGGTCAAGCTGTGCTGGCTGACTGAACAAAAAAGCGGGACTTTCGATGATTTCACCGGGGCCAGGCCTGAAAAAGCGGGACGGTCCCGCCTAAATCGGGGCGTATGGTCACCCTACAAATATGGTAACCCTAGTCATAATAGCAGTTTGCAATAAGCGTCCTGGTTTAGCATTTCGAAAAAATGGCCAGCCTATTTATAGGTACTTATAGAATATTGCTAATAAAGTGCAGCAGATTGCAGCTGCGTCACAGCTACTGATAAACGCAGATTAAGGATATCACTATTGCCAATAAAGTGTAGCTTCTTCTTCATCGTTTGAGCTATTTTTTATGAGCTTTATGCAGGAAGATGTATATACACTGCGTTAGCGATCATGCTCGGTTTCCAAGTCTTCAGTTAGACTGGGGTCACCACGGCGGGTAGACTGCTTGGCCCCACCACCTGTCTGCCACATAAAGATAGAGGCATCCCGTTAAGTGTCTTGCCCAAGGACGCAACAAGCTAGCTTGGCGGCTTGTTTTCTACACTATCCCTAATTTGCTGAGCGCCAAGCAGGAAAGCTGTGAATACCATTTTTAAAAGTCTTTTGGTATGACTGGACTTGGGAAATGAACCCCAGGTCTACCGACTGCGAAGCGGACGCATTAACCACTACGTCATAGCACCGATAGGTGTAGCTATAATGAGGTTATTTAACCTGCTAAAGATTATTTGCAGCTGGACTCGGTACTGGTCGTTAAAAACTTCATAGGCACTTATGTGGTATCGCAAATAATGTGTAGCATCATTGCAGCTGCGTCACAGCTACTGATAAATCCAGGCTAAGCAGCCATCGATATTTGGTAATAAAGTGTAGCATCATTGCAGCTGCATCACAGCTATTGATAAACACAGGTTAAGCAGCCATCGATATTGGCTAATAAAGTGTAGCAACATTGCAGCTGCTTATAAGCCCAGGTTAAGCAGCCATCGGTAAAACAATCTGCGTCACTTACCTTAGCAGGCGCTAGTTGTGAAAATCTCAGCAATTGTTAATGGTAGTTAAATTATTTTTGCTATTATAGATTATGTCTATAACTGCATTGACTGAAGAGCAACTCACGTTTTAGTTTAGGCTTAACCTATCTGACAGTGATGTTTTTGTTTTCAAATGATAGTATACAGTGGTTCTCAACCTTTTTTGCCCACGGACTATTTCCATATTAGCACAAGTGTTCGCGGACTCAAGTAATAGCAATAAGTTAGTTTAATGCACATTATAATAGCTATAACAGAAAGTTAAAAAACAAAAGAGTTTTATTTATTGGGCACCAATGCATTGTATATGTCTCAACAAAAACTTTGTCTTTGAACTTGTAAGACAAGTTTGTCGAAATCCGAAATTATGGTCGTCAATGCACATCTGATATCATCTTCCGCTTGCAGTTTGTTGCCGTACTTGATTTTAATCAACGCCAATGTTGAAAAGCCGGCCTCACATAAGATGTATTGTTGGAAAAGGCAAAAGGGCAACTGTTGCTTGCTGGTAGAGATCAGAAAGATTTGGTCGAATCGACTGAACATTTGCCCAAAATTGAGTAAGAGAAATAGTTTTGAACTTGTCTCTCCACATCTATCGACTTTGCAGTTTAATCAACTCTTCAGCAATGCAGTCCATTTGTGAATGGACATCTAGTGCGGACACTTCAAAGGACTTCGCTCCCAATTAAATATTTTGCTATAATTTCGGAAGGAATATACTGATCCAACTCGGAAACAAATATAGTCAGGTACTCAAAAAAGATTGGGCAAATGCCACGCAAATCAATCTTTTCTCTTTCACAAATAAGTTTAATGCCGGAAAAGCAGCCAACTTCCCAATTTCCATTCAATACATCCACAATTTTATTTTAGATTTGAATGCGTGAATGCTTTCTGCTACATCTAAAAATAATCTTTGTTTTCCTTGCATAGAACTAGTGATGGGATTCAGGGGGTTCGCACGTGTTCGTGTGAACCTGTTCTTGAAGTGTCGTGATAATCAGCGAACTCGTTCTTGTTTTTTGTTATAGACCTTAGACGACCGCAGCAAATGGGCTTTCTAAAATGAGGGAATCTGTTGTTAGTGAGTTTGATACAAAAGAGAACCTGTTCTTAAAATTTTGAATCCCATCACTGCATAGAACCATCCAGTTGGTTCACATGGCTGCAAAAATCATCCAAGAAAAGCAATTTGGCTTTCCATATGTCTTCACTAAAGTGATCAACAAGTTCATGCTTCTGTTCTTTTAAAAAGATGCTGATTTCATCTTGTAGGTTAGCCACTCACTTCAGCACCTTTCCTCGCGATAACCCTAGAATGGTTGAATGAAGCAGAAGCCCCTTTGTGTTCTGCACCCGTTTCGTCACACAAGACATGAAATAAACGAGTGTGTAGGGAATAAGATTTAATCAGGGCCGTAACTACCACCGGTACAGTGCACTGGGGCCCCGCATTGCCACATTTTATTGCAAAATATTTTCCGTAAAAGCTCATAGGTAGAGTCTAAAACGCAATAACTTTTGCGAAGTGGAATGCGATATTCCCCTAATTTAAATAAGCATAACGTTCGTAAAATCATCATTCGTGACGACGTAAGAACTGAAGCAGATTTTTGCTGCTACAAGCCGGTAACTAGTCAAGTACCGGTACAGTAGCATATAGTTGTACAACCGAGCGAGGCAGGGTTATTTAGAACATATTTCTGAGAATTGAAGTTAGTGTTTTTACCGCTAACGAAGCAGTCTATTGCATTACGTTAGACATGCTGCTGCATATAGTTTACTACCGGTATATGCATGCAATAGTATGATACTATGGATGCATTAGGCCTACTATTTGACATGAGCTCATTGTTGTCTTTGATTACGCAGGTCACTGTATGTGCTATAGGTTTGTTGGTGGTCCTGGTATGTGCAGTTGAGATGACCGCCTTATGATTACTATTATTTTGTATTTTAGTTAAGCCTAACTTTATCCATTTATAAATAGTCCAATCAATTTGGCTGCTTAATTTGTTCTTCGTGAGTGACTTTGTGTAGAATTGTTCCGCAAAGCACTCTTTGACAAATAAAGCATGCTGCTTATCAACTGGACAAGGTTCACTCTGGATGATGTTGTTTTCACTTTACGAATTAATGTATTGCACCAAATTGTGGACGTACACATCTTCAGGTATTTCAAAGCCTGATTATAGTCTTGTTTTCCTGCACAAATGCAAATAAACATAGGTCCTGCTACTTTAGCTTGTTAGGGCTTGAAGGGGTGATTTCGAAGCCTAATAGGAAGGTTGCAAACGACGTCACACATTTGGCGCCACAAAAAGTGGCTGACCAGAAGCTGTAATTTATGCTGGAAAGGTATAGAGCGTACACCAACTATTAGAGTTATTTTGAAAACTAACGAGAAATTAATCAAAAATTGGAATGAATTACTGCTAGTTGGATCCTTGGAAACAAATAAATTTAATCAAAAGCAATTTGGTTGAGATTAGGTCTTTCAGTTGGCTAGTCTAAACTTAGCACTGTGTGCCAATTAAAAAAATTGGGGGCTAGTGAAAAATCGACCGTTATGCTTTGTAATAGGCGATCACGTGACATGCGTTGTATGACGTATTTTACGTGACGAACGCAATGCGCGCGAATGAGATGCTCTTGTTTCTGTATTATCGCTAGCTTTCTTATAACTGAAACTGTTAGAAACGTGTTTTTGGTACAGAAGAACCGTTCGCAGAGCCGAGTCATTAACAACAGTTGATCATCGACCACAGGTGCGTACCGTACCGCCACAGTGACATCATAATGCCATCAAAACGTGCGTAAAATGCGCACTTTTTTGATATGGAGGATTAAAATTTGTACCTTTTCAGCGACAAGATCTTAAATACAAAAGCGCTGTTTGCAAGCACATCAAATTTCAAATGATTGATTAACTTTCTCCAATGGGCTCCTTTTTGGTTTTGGTGTAAAAACAATCCAATGTTCCAAACTGGCACCACCACAAATATGAGATTAATGTAATGAAAAACAAGCTTGGCATAACAACACTTGTTAAGCATATGTCCGATCAGAAAAACGCAATTTGATGCTGAAATGCACAACGCTATTGTATACAAACCCAAATAAAGTATAAATTCTCAAAAACAAAATGGAACTTGATGCTTAACTACCTGCATACTAAGCAAACACTTACAGATCACACTCAATATGAGACCCCAATATCATGAAATACACGACGTTATCGCATATTGACCCAAGTCAAGTATAAGCCACCATCCAAGAA
This sequence comes from Trididemnum clinides, assembly GCA_963675345.1. Taxonomy (NCBI): domain Eukaryota; kingdom Metazoa; phylum Chordata; class Ascidiacea; order Aplousobranchia; family Didemnidae; genus Trididemnum; species Trididemnum clinides. The sequence goes on from OY776305.1 coordinate 15,530,875, forward strand.
AATGCAGTTGATCATGAAATACACGACGTTATTGCATATCGACATTAATCACGTTTAAGCCCCAAACCAAGAAAATGCAGTTTATTATGAAATACACGACGTTATTGCATATCGATCCTAGTCAAGTTTAAGCCGCCAACAACAAAATTCAATTTATCATGGAATACAGGACGTTATTGCATATCGGCACTAGTCAAGCATACCGTAAGCTCCCAACCAAAAAAATACTTTTCATTTTGGAAAAGGCGTTATACAGAGACGTTATTGCATATTGATTCAAGTCAAGTATAAGCCGCCATGCAATAAAATGCAGTTTATCATGGAATACACGACGTCATTCCATATCGGCCCTGGTCAAGTATCAGCATCCAACCAAGAAAATGCATTTTATCATGAAATACAATACGTTATTGCATGTTGATCCTAATCAAGTGTAAGCGGCCATCCAAGATTACGCAGTTTATAATGGAATACACGATGTTATTGCATATTGACCCTAGTCAAGTATAAGCCCCCATCCAAGAAAATGCAGTTTATCATGGAATATGCGACGTTATTGCATATCGACCCTAATCAAGTACAAGCCCCCAATCAAAAAATCTAATTTATCATGTAATACACGACGTTATCGCACATCGCCTCCAGTCAAGTTTAAGCCACCATCCAAGAAAATGCAGTTGATCATGAAACACATGACGTTATTGCATATTGACATTAATCAAGTATAAGCCCCTCTCAAAAAAATCCAATTTATGGTGAAATAAAAGACATTATTGCATATTGATCTTAGTCAAGTATAAGCCCCCAACCAAGGACATGCAATTTATCCTGAAATACACGACGTCATCGCATATCGGCCCAAGTCAAGTATATGCCCCCAACCAAGAAAATGCAGTTTATCATGAAACAAACGACGTTATTGCATATCAACCCTAGTCAAGTATAAACCCCCATCCAAGAAAATGCAGTTTATGACGGAATAGACGACGTTATTGCATATCGGCTCTAGTCAAGTATTAGCCACCACCCAAGAAAATGCAGTTTATAATGAAATACGCGACGTTATTGCATATCGACATTAATCAAGTATAAGCCCCCAACCAAGAAAATGCAGTTTATCATGGAAATACACGACGTTATTGCATATTGATCCTAGTCAAGTATAAGCCGTCATTCAATAAAATGCAGTTTATCATGGAACACACGACGTTATTGCTTAATCATCCTAGTCAACTATCAGCCCCATCCAAAACAATGCAGTTTATCATGGAATACAGAACGTCACACTTGAGGGACCAAATACTAGGTCCACTGTAGTGGATGGTCTGTCAACCTCTGCCCAAGTCAAATATATGCCCCCAAACAAGAATATGCAGTTGATTATGAAACACATGACGTTATTGTATATCGACCCTAGGAAAGTTTAAGCCACCATTCTAGACAATGGAGTTGATTATGGAATACACGACATTATTGCATATCGACACCAGTCAAGTATAAGCCGCCATCCAAGAAAATGCAGTTTATCATAAAACACACGACGTTATTACATATTGATCCTAGTCAAGTATCAGCATCCATCCAAAAAAATTCAATATACCATGGTATACACGACGTTATTGCATATCGGGCTTAGTCAAGTATAAGCCCCCGACCAACAAAATCTAATTTATCATGAAATACACGACGTTATTACTTATTCATCCTAGTTAAGTACAAGCCGTCATCCACGAAAATGTAATTTATCATGGAATACACAATATTATTGCCTATTCATCCTCGTCAAGTATAAGCCGCCATCCAAAACAATGCAATTTATAATGTAATACACGACGTTATCGCATATCGGCCCTAGTCAAGTATAAGCCGTCATCCAACAAAATGCAGTTTATCATGAAATACACGACGTTATTGCATATCGATTCTAGTCAAGTTTAAGCCGCCATCCAAGAAAATGATGTTGATCAAGGAATACACGACGTTATTGCATATTAATCTTAGTCAAGTATAAGCCGCCATCCAACAAAATGCAGTTTATCATGAAATACACGACGTTATTGCATATCGATTCTAGTCAAGTTTAAGCCGCCATCCAAGAAAATGATGTTGATCAAGGAATACACGACGTTATTGCATATTGATCTTAGTCAAGTATAAGCCCACAACCAACAAAATGCAGTTTATCATGGAAATACACGACGTTAGTAGATATCGATTCTAGTCAAATGTTTGCCCCGATCAAGAAAATGAAATCAAAGATGTTGTTGGTACGTACTTTTTATGAATTGATGCAATTGATTTAAATGATTTACATACTGGTCCGTCATGTTTACATTACAGATAAAATGAAAGTGCGTGTAGGTGTAAGCACTGCAACGCTATATAAAGCAAAAGAGCTGAGAGTTCAAGTTTCTTATCTCTGGATGCCTTTGTTCGCATTTGACCTTATCTACTTTATGGTAAGATGGGGTAGAGACTTATTGAGCCTGAGTGTGTTTGCACTTTTGCACTTACATCGCGCCCATTGCCTTGTTCTAAGTTTTGTTGAGATACCTACTGCTGCTGGCCAATCAAGGGTGCAAACAGGGGGCCAGGAGCGCTAACCCATGTCTTGTTATCCACCGTTTAATACCTGAAGCTTTAGGCCTACTTTTAACAACCACTGATTTTTGAAAGTACGTCACAAAACATTTCTTTACATACTCTTTTCTGAAGTTGCTTGACGTAACCGCCCAAGCAAAATGTTAAAAATATATAGGTTTTAGCGATAATTGGTTGTTTATTGCTCTACTGGAAAAAAGTTAGCTTAAACTAATTTCAGTATACCTAGAACAAAAAAATCACTTTAATTCGCTAAAATGACTATGACGTATTCAATTTCATGTTTTTGTTGAACGGGGCGTTTGCGTTTGAAGTCGCTTTGTCGAGCTTGTTGCAGCGAACATTTTCTGTTAACAGTTCCTCTAATAGGTTGATAAATGTCTTACCCAGACAGGTGTGGAGGAAAAGTTTTGCGATAAGAAAAAGTAGGTGAGCAAAGTAGTTAGCGAAGGTGAAGGGAAGAGATGCGTTGGAAAAGGGAGAAAGGCTAAATTGCGGTCCACATCGGAGGTGTAAGTGCTGGAGGGTCGCAATAAATTGGCAGGCAGTAAAATTTCAAGGCAAGCTGAGATGAAGTAAGGAGACAACTTTAGTAGTTTCAGTTGTAAAGGAAGTTGAATTTTGAAGAAGAGGAGAGGAAGATGAACTTGAAATGTATTCATTTGCGGCAGGTACAGAATTGCACTGACCTTTTCCAGACCATATTGCCGGCGCACACAGAGCAAGGAAAGATGTGGCACAATTGAAATGAACGTTGCTGCTTATTACAAGAGAAAGAGGAATAGGAAAGCGTTAGAGAAAAAGGCAAGGGAACAAAAGAGGAAAAAGCAGTAGACTGATGTTACAGATAGTTCGGGCCGTTTTTCTTCGGTTGTTCAGTTAGCAGCACCCTGAAAAATCTTTGCTGCATGAAATGAAAGGGGTACATAACACCTTCGGAGAATCCAAAAGCCATTCTATTTCTCTTTTTACAGGTAGATTTTACGAACTGCTCTGCAAAACATTAATGAACTGAAAATAGTTTGTTTTTGTATCATCGATCTGAATTTTTCCTGGGGAAGGGTGGGGGTGGGGAAAGGGATAGAACCGTAGAATGCGATGAACCTACAATATAATGTCTATGACCATTTTTGCTCAGTGCAGTGGTACGCATCTTTATTTATTTTTCGTTGAAGAAAAACAATTTGGTTGTATTTCAGCAAATAGTCGTAAAATACATAATAAAATGGTATATTTCTCTATTTTAAAGGGTAAAGATCCTTGGGAAGTTGGAGCCATTGTCGGATGTGGGATTGCTGACTTAACAAGAATATGGATGCAGCAGCACGGGCTTCTTGCGAACAGAAGAAGCTGCTTGCGGTGCAACAGCAACATGCTGTTGCAAAATAAATCATCGGTAATTAATGGAAAATGTGGCGGTGTTTCAACTCAGTGAGTATTCCTGTGCTCATATCGTTATGAGTTTGTGTCAATTTTAATGACTGTTTAGTAAAAGCTGCTTTTGAGCATCACATCGGTTTTCAAATAGCTCATAATATACCGAGTTTTAACTAAGCTAAAGGACTGGGTAAAATTTGAATTCAAAAATGTTACCTCCTCGTCTAACCGTAAGCTCATCTGGGGTCAAGGATCCACCGTTAATCACAAAAAAAGTATGATTCTCTACTAATTCATCGACTCCATTGACACCACTATGTGGTCTTGTAGAGTGCATATAGCCTACAAACTAAACTTCCTTTCCTAAACATTTTACAAGTTTGAAGAGGTATCGGTAGCAGTAAATTCACTTCAACTGTCACAGAAATTTCCTTCAAAAAAGTTATCTTCTGATTAAACTTGTCGTGAGCATAAGATGCAGTGCAATAACAGGCACAGCATAAGAGGCAGTGCCGTGCAAATGTTTAATGATCAACTGCATTTTCTTGATTGGATGCTGATACTTGACTGGGGCCGATATGCAATAACGTACGTCGTGTATTCCATGATAAATTGGATTGTTTGAAAATTGCAGAAAGTAGAGTATTCATTCTCGAAGCTTTTCGTCTGACACTTTTCAAGAGAATCCGTCAGAAATGAGTGAATAGGTGAAGTGAGTCACTTATATAGAGACACAGTTGACGAAAAAGAAAAAAGGGAAAAAAAGGCTCTATCGTGATTGGTAAAAAGAAGCGACCAATAGAAGGAGCGGAAACTAATGTGGGATTTTTAGACCATAAACGAATTCCTTTTGTTTGCATAAATCCCGAGCAATTTTCAGCCTTGAAAGCCAGATTAAGCGACCTCGCCCATGCTTATTGCGGTAATCCAATTGACATGGGCGACTTTTTGATTTTAAAAGAGTGCATCCAGGCAACCCGATCCCTCAGATGCAATGAAAATACCCATATCACTAAACCTGACAAGGGTTCTGGGGTTGTCATAATGAACAAGATTGATTACATTTCAAAAATGGATTTTATTTTGCAAGACAACTCTAAATTTGAAAATCTTGGCCCTTCTTCCGAATTTGACAACACTGCGAAGAATGAATCTCATATTCAAAGACGGTTGCTTCAACTCAAAAAAGAAGGCCTTCTTCCATCCAAGATTTACAGCAGGATTCGACCAACTGGTTCACAACGGCCCCGAATGTATGGTTTGCCAAAAATTCATAAGCAAGATGTACCCTTACGTCCTATATTGTCAATGACTGGCTCAGCACAGCATCAATTAGCGCAATGGCTTACGTCAGTTATTGATCCTGTTCTTTCACTTTATTCTACCTACTGTATTTCCGATTCTTTTACTTTTGCTGACAAAGTCAAAACTTTTAACTTTCCTCCATCTGTCTTTCTCTGCTCCTATGACGTCTGTAGCCTTTTTACTAATGTTCCACTCGCAGAAACTATTGAAATCTGCGCTAATGCTCTGTATGATGGCGAGCTTACTCCGCCTCCTTTTCCTCGTGCAGTTTTTGTGGAGCTGATGCAAACGGCTACTTCCTCCGTAGAATTCAGTTTCAACAATATAATGCACCGACAGATTGATGGCGTTGCTATGGGTTCACCTCTTGGCCCATCTCTTTCCAACATCTTTGTCGGATATCACGAAGCTTTGCTTTTCAAAAGAGTCAACAAACCACTTATGTATTATCGATACGTCGATGATACTTTTACAGTTTTTAACGATGAAGACGAATGCAATGAGTTTTTCTCTCATCTAAATTCTCTCCATCCATCGCTTCGTTTCACTTTTGAAAAGGAATGCAATCGGACTTTGCCCTTTCTTGACGTCCTGGTAGAAAAGAATGATCACGAATTTGTTACATCGATCTACAGGAAGCCGACTTTCACTGGCCAATACATTCGCTGGAACTCTTTTTGCCCCATGAAGCGGAAGACTAATTTGATTTCAACTCTAGTCCACAGAGCTCTAGTTATCTGTTCGAAATCTACTCTTGAAAATGAACTTTCCAATATTCGATCAATCCTTATCAACAACGGTTACCCTAAAACTATAATCAACACTGTTATGACCAAGAAAATGAATCAATTTCGCAGACCAACGCAATTCGGTCCGAAGAAATGCCCAGTTTATCTTCACTTGCCATGGCTGGGCAATGTTTCGATGAGGTACGAAATGCAAATTAAAACAGCCGTCAAACGCTGTTACTTTGCAGTTGAACCATGCATTGTCTACACCACCAGACAACTTCTGTCTGTAGCCAAAAAAGATGTACTACCCGCTTTTCATCAAAGCAACATTGTTTATCAATTTCTGTGCCACTGAGATAGTCGGTACGTGGGTCGTACGTCTCAAAGGCTACAGCAGAGGATTAAGCAGCACGTGCCGAAAACCATACTCCAGAAGCATATTTCTTAGGACCGAAGCACATTGGCCCGCTCTTGCAAGCCAATCAGAAGCTTTAAAACTGAAACTTCCTTTTCTGCCATAGGTCAACATCTTTTACAAAACCCTACATACGCACACGAATATAATGACAACAAATTTTCTATTCTTGCCCGTGGCCGTACTTCTTTTCACCTTTCCACCCTTGAAGCCACGTACATTAAAACATCCAAACCAAATTTATGCAAACAAAAGGAATTCGTTTATGGTCTAAAAATTGCACATTAGTTTCCGCTCCTTCTATTGGTCGCTTCTTTTTACCAATCACGATAGAGCCTTTTTTTTCCCTTTTTTCTTTTTCGTCAACTGTGTCTCTATATAAGTGACTCACTTCACCTATTCACTCATTTCTGACGGATTCTCTTGAAAAGTGTCAGACAAAAAGCTTCGAGAATGGATTGTTTGGTTGGGGGCTTATACTTTACTAGGGTCAGTATACAATAACGTCGGTATTCTATGATAAAATGCATTTTCTTGGATGGGAGCTTACGGTATACTTGACTAGTGCCGATATGCAATAACGTCCTGTATTCCATGATAAATTGAATTTTGTTGTTGGCGGCTTATACCTGACTAGGATCGATATGCAATAACGTCGTGTATTTCATAATAAACTGCATTTTCTTGGTTTGGGGCTTAAACGTGATTAATGTCGATATGCAATAACGTCGTGTATTTCATGATCAACTGCATTTTCTTGGATGGTGGCTTATACTTGACTTGGGTCAATATGCGATAACGTCGTGTATTTCATGATATTGGGGTCTCATATTGAGTGTGATCTGTAAGTGTTTGCTTAGTATGCAGGTAGTTAAGCATCAAGTTCCATTTTGTTTTTGAGAATTTATACTTTATTTGGGTTTGTATACAATAGCGTTGTGCATTTCAGCATCAAATTGCGTTTTTCTGATCGGACATATGCTTAACAAGTGTTGTTATGCCAAGCTTGTTTTTCATTACATTAATCTCATATTTGTGGTGGTGCCAGTTTGGAACATTGGATTGTTTTTACACCAAAACCAAAAAGGAGCCCATTGGAGAAAGTTAATCAATCATTTGAAATTTGATGTGCTTGCAAACAGCGCTTTTGTATTTAAGATCTTGTCGCTGAAAAGGTACAAATTTTAATCCTCCATATCAAAAAAGTGCGCATTTTACGCACGTTTTGATGGCATTATGATGTCACTGTGGCGGTACGGTACGCACCTGTGGTCGATGATCAACTGTTGTTAATGACTCGGCTCTGCGAACGGTTCTTCTGTACTAAAAACACGTTTCTAACAGTTTCAGTTATAAGAAAGCTAGCGATAATACAGAAACAAGAGTATCTCATTCGCGCGCATTGCGTTCGTCACGTAAAATACGTCATACAACGCATGTCACGTGATCGCCTATTACAAAGCATAACGGTCGATTTTTCACTAGCCCCCAATTTTTTTAATTGGCACACAGTGCTAAGTTTAGACTAGCCAACTGAAAGACCTAATCTCAACCAAATTGCTTTTGATTAAATTTATTTGTTTCCAAGGATCCAACTAGCAGTAATTCATTCCAATTTTTGATTAATTTCTCGTTAGTTTTCAAAATAACTCTAATAGTTGGTGTACGCTCTATACCTTTCCAGCATAAATTACAGCTTCTGGTCAGCCACTTTTTGTGGCGCCAAATGTGTGACGTCGTTTGCAACCTTCCTATTAGGCTTCGAAATCACCCCTTCAAGCCCTAACAAGCTAAAGTAGCAGGACCTATGTTTATTTGCATTTGTGCAGGAAAACAAGACTATAATCAGGCTTTGAAATACCTGAAGATGTGTACGTCCACAATTTGGTGCAATACATTAATTCGTAAAGTGAAAACAACATCATCCAGAGTGAACCTTGTCCAGTTGATAAGCAGCATGCTTTATTTGTCAAAGAGTGCTTTGCGGAACAATTCTACACAAAGTCACTCACGAAGAACAAATTAAGCAGCCAAATTGATTGGACTATTTATAAATGGATAAAGTTAGGCTTAACTAAAATACAAAATAATAGTAATCATAAGGCGGTCATCTCAACTGCACATACCAGGACCACCAACAAACCTATAGCACATACAGTGACCTGCGTAATCAAAGACAACAATGAGCTCATGTCAAATAGTAGGCCTAATGCATCCATAGTATCATACTATTGCATGCATATACCGGTAGTAAACTATATGCAGCAGCATGTCTAACGTAATGCAATAGACTGCTTCGTTAGCGGTAAAAACACTAACTTCAATTCTCAGAAATATGTTCTAAATAACCCTGCCTCGCTCGGTTGTACAACTATATGCTACTGTACCGGTACTTGACTAGTTACCGGCTTGTAGCAGCAAAAATCTGCTTCAGTTCTTACGTCGTCACGAATGATGATTTTACGAACGTTATGCTTATTTAAATTAGGGGAATATCGCATTCCACTTCGCAAAAGTTATTGCGTTTTAGACTCTACCTATGAGCTTTTACGGAAAATATTTTGCAATAAAATGTGGCAATGCGGGGCCCCAGTGCACTGTACCGGTGGTAGTTACGGCCCTGATTAAATCTTATTCCCTACACACTCGTTTATTTCATGTCTTGTGTGACGAAACGGGTGCAGAACACAAAGGGGCTTCTGCTTCATTCAACCATTCTAGGGTTATCGCGAGGAAAGGTGCTGAAGTGAGTGGCTAACCTACAAGATGAAATCAGCATCTTTTTAAAAGAACAGAAGCATGAACTTGTTGATCACTTTAGTGAAGACATATGGAAAGCCAAATTGCTTTTCTTGGATGATTTTTGCAGCCATGTGAACCAACTGGATGGTTCTATGCAGTGATGGGATTCAAAATTTTAAGAACAGGTTCTCTTTTGTATCAAACTCACTAACAACAGATTCCCTCATTTTAGAAAGCCCATTTGCTGCGGTCGTCTAAGGTCTATAACAAAAAACAAGAACGAGTTCGCTGATTATCACGACACTTCAAGAACAGGTTCACACGAACACGTGCGAACCCCCTGAATCCCATCACTAGTTCTATGCAAGGAAAACAAAGATTATTTTTAGATGTAGCAGAAAGCATTCACGCATTCAAATCTAAAATAAAATTGTGGATGTATTGAATGGAAATTGGGAAGTTGGCTGCTTTTCCGGCATTAAACTTATTTGTGAAAGAGAAAAGATTGATTTGCGTGGCATTTGCCCAATCTTTTTTGAGTACCTGACTATATTTGTTTCCGAGTTGGATCAGTATATTCCTTCCGAAATTATAGCAAAATATTTAATTGGGAGCGAAGTCCTTTGAAGTGTCCGCACTAGATGTCCATTCACAAATGGACTGCATTGCTGAAGAGTTGATTAAACTGCAAAGTCGATAGACGTGGAGAGACAAGTTCAAAACTATTTCTCTTACTCAATTTTGGGCAAATGTTCAGTCGATTCGACCAAATCTTTCTGATCTCTACCAGCAAGCAACAGTTGCCCTTTTGCCTTTATGGGAGGTTGTGGAGAACAAGCCGGCAAGTTCGCTTTTTGTGTCCTTGGGCAAGGCACTTAACGGGACGCCTCACCTTTATGTGGAAGACAGATGACCCAGACACCTCGGAAAAAGCAACTCCCAAGCGAGTGCGGACTTACCGTCCAAAAACAGTGCTTTCTTGTGAATGGAGGATAAATATGGCAAAAAAATGAAAAACCATTTTGATGACTGCTACCTACTGTGCAGTCAACACGAAGAGAATCAACAGGATGAAGAAGAATCCGTTGGTTTATCCAAACCTCAAATTTGCAATTAGGCCAATTCCACACTACAATGAAATTCCTGTTCCAGTATTTAAAGGCTTTCCCAAATTGGAATTGCATAGTTCTGAGGGAGATCAAGCTTTCGTTTGGTCTACTGATAGTAGTGAAGACACTGCTTCAGATGTCAGTTTTCCTCCTTCTTTACTACCACAGCTCTTTTCTCAAGGAGAACTTAATGATCTGATTAGAGATCTCAACCTTTTCAAATAATCTTCCGAACATTTAGCTTCAAGACTCAAAGAAAAAAAATCTATTTCTCCCTGGAACTCTCATAGCCTATAAAAATGCCATATTGAATTGTTGCCATATTTCACTCAGGAAAACGACGTTGCCGGCTTGCTGCGGCAGCTTGGTGTCCAACAGTATGATCCTCAAGATTGGCACCTTTTTATAAACAGTTCCAAAAGAAGTTTGAAATGTGTTCTTCACAATGGCAACTTATATGGATCAGTTCCTCTGGGCCATTCAAAGACCCTCAAAGAAAAAAATAATGAAATCAAATTTGTTCTGGAAAAAATTTCATACCGAAAGCACCAATGGATCTTATGTGTCGATTTGAAAATGGTTGGGTTTCTCCTCGGGCTACAAGGTGGCTACACAAAATTTCCTTGCTTCTTGTGTTTGTGGGACAGCAGGTCAAGAACACAGCACTGAATAAAAAAGATTGGCCTGTGCGCAGTGAGCTGATTCCTGGCTCTCTCAATGTTCTGGGTCCTTCATTGATGGAGCGTTCCAAAATTGTGCTCCTCCTTTTCACATAAAGCTTGGCATCATGAAACAGTTTGTGAAGGCTCCTAGAAAGATGGCAACTGTTTCAAATATATTTGCTTGAAATTTTCAGGCTTTATCATAGAGAAATTAAAAGCTGGAATTTTTGATGGACCCCAGATTCGAAAGTTAATAAATGACGCAAATTTCTGTAATTTTATGAATCCTGCAGAATCGAGTGCGTGGACGGCGTTTACAAATGTAGTAAAATTCTTCTTGGGGAAAAACAAAGGCGTCCAACTACAAAGGACTTGTTGAAACATTACTCACAAGCCTCCATCAACTGGGTGCAAATATGAGCATCAGGTTACATTTTTTGCACCGCCATCGTGCGTGTTTTCCAAAAAATCTAGGTGATGTGAACGACGAGCAAGGGGAACGTTTCCATCAAGACATCAGCGATATGGAAGTTCGCTATCAAAGTCGTTGGGATGCCACCATGCTTGCAGACTACTGTTGGTCTATCAAACGCGATAATGCTGGAAACTCCCATTCTAGAAAATCAGTAAAACGTCAATTTTTGGTTGATGACGTCTATGCTTAGCATTTTTTACAACTTCAAGCTTTAATAATGAATATTTTGGTTTGATTCCATGAATATGTGCCATAAAGTTACATAAAAATATTGTTTCTTCGATTTGTCTGTCTTTATTGGAGTTATCGCATTCCTACAGTGAGGGATATATCATAGCAGAAAAACTAGACCTGATAGAGAAAAAGTGACAGCATTTCTGGAATCAGCGCCCTCAAATTAAGTAAAACCATTTAAAACATCTCAGGCACCATGACAAATTTTTTTTGTTGGCCAGTGTTATCTTTGGTCCAGCAGCCTAGGTAATAGCCCAAAAAATTGTTTAAGGGGAAGTTAAAGTCACAAAATTACATATAATATTGCAATACGAGTAATCTGCAAGCACTATTGACAAAAAATTACTCATTTTATCCACCAATATCTAATCCAACATGTGGCAAACGGTTCCGAAGTCTGCCCTGTCATTTATGCTACAGTATATTTTCAGTTTACAACTTTTCAGTATACTTATGCAACGAAATATACTGTATAAGTTGCACAATACAATTAACTTAAACTCAGCATTTCCAAACACGCTGATTAGTCGAATATGAAACCCTCAAAGAAGCTGGCTACAAATAAGCCTGCATGTTTAGCCCAACTATTAGCAATAACAAGTGAACATTAGCAACTCTTATCTTACTTTGACTTCAAATTCATTCCTTAACATTAGTAAAACAACATATTTAACGTTTATTTAACAACTGTCCCGTTTATCGATTTGATTTGCAAAAAACGACATCACTTTTATTCAATTCAATGCAATAACACTGAAAGTGGTCAACCACTTTCTGCGAAAGCGCATTTTGATGACGTTTGATCACATGCGTGCAACCTTCCTATTGTTAGCAAATTTGACTTAAAGTTATTAAATAGGCTACTTTTTTAGCCATGTATAACCAGTGATAATGCTTAAAGTATTATGTATGAATTTGTAGTCAACAACGAAGTTAATTTTACAGAAAAAAAGCAGTGTGATTTGCAAATAATAACACTTGTTTTAGATAAAACACGTTTTTGATCTTTGCATAAATGTTTGGTTAGGGCTAGGGTCATTACGTATCATTTAGGATCAGTTGATATTACAGAACATTGTGAACATGTACTTATTTAGTAGGACACATATGATCATAATGGTTAGTGTTAATAATTGAACTTTTTTTAATTGTATAGGCATATTCTTATTGAAAACACTCATAAACATTTAAGCAAATATAAAATTTAAGTCAATATCCTTTGGCCACAATTGTTAGGCATCCATTTTGTTATTGCAACCACTTTTATAAATTTTTGAATGCTTTATTATTGCTCTGTATTAGATAGAACAAAACATAATTTTGAAGTAAAAAAGTATGGTTTAAGTCTTGCAAATGACCAAAAAACATTGGTTTATTTAAAATAGTTTAGGAGCGGTTGCCATTGTTATGTAGCTGGAAACTAGTGGTTTAGTGGGCAAGCCACCTCCATATCATAAAAATTGCCATAAATCGTAAATTACTTAAGCAAAAAAGGTGGTGTTTCATCTCAAACTCGCATAATGATAATGTTTTTATTCAATCTTTGAAAGTTTTTATTGTGTTTTCCATAACAGTTAGAGAACTACAGCATTGATAGTAGCTCCAAAACTTAATCACCACCCACTGTAATGATAAAAAAAGTACTTAAATTCATGATTTTCTAATATTTTTAAGGTGTGATTCATATGTCTTTGATCATATTTGACTGTGATGTAATGTAAACCAGTAACACTTTAAATTGATACAAATAACTGAAAAACAATTAGCGCTGCGGATTTTCAAATGCTCGAGATTCATTAAGTTACACGTAAATCTTTTACACCCATTATTGTACAATGCATTACCAACCAAAGAAAAAGATAATTACACATTTAATGGCACTACTTGATTGTTGTTAAAACAGTGATTGCGTAAGTTGGGTTTTTTACTGTTACGAAAATATCACCAGTTGTCATATACTTTTTTTAACTATTCTCATTTTAAGAAGACATCTTTTCCTGTAGAAATCTCCCAAAGTAATTAAAATGGCTTGAAAGAAGAGTTTTGTATCTTTTTTCCCTGATCAACTTTTTTTTCTGTCACACCTCAGCTGAGTATTATTCATTGTGAATTTGAACTTATTACATTATGTTACTAAAAGTTTCAATGAATATAGTGATTGAGTATTTAAAAACGTAGTTGCCAAAATAATGCATTTTAGTTGCTGTCTCTGCAGTATAACTTACATTGAAATATGTTCAGTTTTGGATGTGATAGACCTATAGAGCTGGGCTTAATCAGATATTAGATTGTATACATTTTCACAATGTGTAACATGCAAAACAACCATTGGGTATTTTTAGCACTTGACATCCCTAATCAAATGCTTCTATTTTTAGATCCAAGCATCACAATTTTTATTGCATCTGCTCATGTTATCCAAACTGCAGAAGAAGTTGTAAATCGTATTGCAATGGAAAAATTTGGTTCTTCTTTTGAAAAAATTGGAAGTCCAAAGATTATTGCAAGTTGGTAGCATTGTGGGGATCTCGTTAGTTTGTATGCGCATTTGCTTGCAAAACGTGATGATTTAAATATTCTACTGCAATGATTTAAACATTTTACATTGCATATATACTACACAATTTTTGGAAATTGCCTAAGCGTAAAAATGGATTAGCTTGCTTGTTTAAAATGCAAAGGCTTTCCAGTAAAAGCAGAGTACAATGTATAAGATGTAAATGCTGGTGGCATAGAAATTCGGTTGGATTCAATAATCAATTGAAAAAAACAAGTGTCAGAATTTCGTTTGTTCATCATTGACCTAGTGTCAGAATTTTGTTTGTTCTGATCTGATTGAGTTAATTGGTTGTTTAAAAGAATTTTTAAGCACCACCGCTGTGACTATGTTTTTGTATTTTTCAGAAGGTTATAAGAGCCATGTCTTTTTTGTTGCCTTTAAATTATAACTATCTGACTCCCAGTGTGTTTGATAAAACAGTCAAATTAGCTTTTGCAAAAGGTCACAATAAATTTTAAAATTTTGGCTGATATTCTTAATTTCCCCTCACAAAAAAGAGTAATCAACATCGATTAGGAATAAAAATTGTACAACTAAGTCTTTGGAATTAGTGATCCTCCCAAAGAAGGTTCTTCATGACCTTGGTAGCTTTATAGAGCTATCAGGGTCAAACCAAACATTTGAGGAAAAGCAAGATCACTTTGATCTCTCCAGGGCACGTCAAGCAGGGAGAAAAGAACATGCTACATAATGCGTATCCAGTGAGGACTTGAGAAAGTTTAAGCAGAAATCAAAAGAAAACAGCATCACTGTGTGAAATCGCACCACACGAAAGACATTTTTGCTATTTTGCTTTAAAATAGCTTAATATCAGAAATGTAAACCCTACTTTCAAACTACGGAAAACGCAAGGCTCCCTTGGGATCGTGTCAGCAATGAACAGAGCATATAGACCTGAGGCATAGCCAGGATCTTGAAATGAGATATTCTAATAGGAAAAGGAGCACAAAAAGTCGTAAACATCTTATGTGCAGAAAACACATAAACTTTTGGTAACCGTTCATACAAGAGCCTGATAGGTGAAGCCTGCTGAACTGACACTCTCGATCCCGACGTTACTGACGGTGGCTCTTCGGGTGACGTCGACTTATATACTATAAAGCAAAGAATTTTTCTTATGCTGATATGTTGCATGTTAAGGTATTTATGTCTATACTCTACAGCATTGAATAAAATCATAAGTTTAAGAAAAATCAGCATAAAACTATAACCATAGCAATTTGTAAAACTGAACATAGAGAGAACAATAGCCGCTTTTGTCGCTATGCCGGAAACAAGACCAACAGTGCAGCCAAATAAAGAACTTAATACCACGAATACTTAATAACCGACGCGATGGCGTAGTGGTTAGTGGTGCGGAAGCACCAGGTTTCAACTCTTTGATTCCCGCGCCAAGCGTACCGTCGTTGATTAGAACTGAACCAGTAGAGTTGCTTTGTAGAACTAGTAATATTAGCTCTACGGATCCTTTCTGCTTCGTCAAACAAAAACAGGAAGCGGTTGAAGCTTTCTTGCAATGTTTTATTCACAAATATGCGCAGCTTCTCCCAGCGTGCGCAGAACGAAAATTCACGGCGATAAAAACTACCACACAGCCTTAATAACAATTAAACAAGGGGACCAACACTCAGGCCCAAACAGAAATCCGAAGCATAATCAGATCGAAACGAAAATTTACTACTCGTTTCGCCACGTTGACGTTTTGACAAGAATAGCGAAAATACACGTGGTCACTATATATATACGAGCAGATGCACCTGTTCTATATATGAGTCAAACATGTGGCCTTATTTAACCACAGGGCAAAGACCAAAGAAAGACAATACAATAAAGGAAGGCTTTTAGAAGTACCGGTAGTCCGTAGGAAGCCCGGTTATAACGTCTACTACTTCTCAGTAGGGGCTAATTGTTCGGTTCGCTGTAGGGGTCTAATTTGAAGTTATATTTACTTAAACTCCTAACAAATCAACACGAGATCACTTAATTTACCACAATATCAATCAATTTTGTAAAAAATTGATTATAAAGTCTTTGCGTCACGTTCTCAAGAGACTACGCTGTATGAAGTCAAATCGCTGTAAAAAACTACATGGCGATTGGCGGAACAGTTAGAGCGCCCACTTTGCAGTCGGTAGACTTGGAGTTTATTCCCCTTGTTGAGTCATACCTATAGACTTTAAAAAATGGTATCTATAGCTTCCCTGCTTGGCGCTCGGCATTTATGGGAGGTTGTGGAGAACAAGCCGGCAAGTTCGCTTGTTGCGTCCTTGGGCAAGGCACTTAACGGGACGCCCCACCTTTATGTGGAAGACAGGTGACCCGGAAATGACAACACCCAAGCGAGTGCGGACTTACCGTCCAAAAATATAGCGATACATCGCTTTCTCGTAAAAGGAGGATAAATATGGTAAGTAAAAAAAAAAAATATATGAATTGGAAAGCGGCAGCATTAATTGGCAAAACAAGCTTACCATTAAATAGTTTATTTCTTTAATTGTGAAAGCAACCACCATTTTGCCGCTACAGTCAGTTTTGATTATGTTTTAATCACTGCTCCCTCACAAGTATTACCCATAATTTGTGGCAAGATTGCATTGCCAGTCATGATCAAGAGAATATGATGATCACAATTTCGTGTAGAAGAATTGTGAAAGTGCATAAAATTCATTAACTTTTCGCTACTGCTTACACATGAACCGGATGGTGCGCGGGAGAAGCTGGCGGAGTCGATTGAACTGAAATACTCAACCCCGACATTACTGATGGAGGGCCCCTGCCGGGCGACGCCGGTTAGTCGTTCTATAACGCGAAGTCGTCAATGATTACTGTGTTGAGAAAAGTAGTTCAATTGAATATTAAGTGCAGACAAAAAGGGGGCACCACAATAGATGTTTGCATCAGGGTCCCACCTGACGAAGTTACGGCCCTGGATTTCATGTATTTGACCACAGATACAATCTTTTTAAAATTTGTGGCAAGATCTTGTTGCATTTCTTTCGCTGCCAGATTTTCTCTATAGAGAAGACATTGAACCACTGATATGTCAGAATTGTTTTACCTTTTTAAGAAACTCATGAAGCCTCTTTTACTCCTCATCATTGACGGTGCGCCATCAGCGCAAACAGAGACACAGTCAGACCATTCAAGTTGATGTTTTTTAAAAAAATTCACTTTTAAAAAATATTTCCTCTTTTGTGGTATTTTTGGTAGATAGACGGCAAAACAAAAATTGCTCCACCTAGCTGTTTGTGTCAAGGTATCGCGCCAACACCACGAACTGGGCATCGTTTCCGATATCTGTTGTCTCGTCCAGTTGCAAACCAAATTTTCTACTACGCTTCACAGAAGCAGTAGTTTGTTGCAAAACATCATTTGAGAGTCCTTGGATACGCCGCTTGATGGTATCCTTTGATAAAGAAACTTTAGCCAACTTGTTAGCAACAGCATCTCCGCATATTATTCTGGTTATTTCCACAGTCACTAGTTTAATAAATTTCTCTCCCACCGCATGAGGCGCCTTTGCTCGAGCAATTTTCCAAGCAATAGAAAAAGAATGCGCACTGCTTTATTGTGAAAATAAGCTACTCTTCCCCAAGTAGCTGGGCGATCAATACGACTCTGCTTTACCTGAGATTTTTATTTTTTTACACTTCAAGAGTTTTATGAACAAATTTTTCATGGTTTGATTCTAAATGCCGAGGAGGTTTTGGTTCTTTTAAAGAGCTGTCAGCAAAGATTTTCAAGCACAACACACACTGTGGCCCTACTTTACCATTTACCTCCACTGAAGTAAACCCAAATTTCAAGTAGTCTTCATTACATGCAAACACCTGTTTTCGTTTTTCCATGAATAAATGTACAATTATTGAATTGACTCGTTAAATATGTTAACTTAGCTAAAATCAATATAAAATAGTTTAATTTAAGTTTAAAATAGGGTGCAAAAAGAAAAATACGTAAAATCTGAGAAAAGGACGATTTAAGTTTGAAAGATTAAAGGGCTCACGGACTCATGCAGAACCTAACGCGGACTCAAATGAGTCCGTTAACTCAGGGTTGAGAACCACTGGTTTAGCAGATATTGTTCTTTGCGTTGAAATATTGTACAAGTTAAATAGCCTGCCCAGGTGTTTATTTCGAGTTTGGGCAAAGTTAACAGATCAAACAGCCTGCTTATATGATTATTTTGAGTTACGGCTTAGAGATTGCAGGATTATAAATTTTCCGATTTGATCCCTATACTTAATTCATTTTGAAGTTGCCCAACCTACATTTAGATTAATTCAGCAAACTATATGAAGAGGGAGCTTGAAAATAGAAACAAAATCTTCATGAGTTTGGCCACTAAGCACTGCACTAGCCTTCTAAACACCATTTCGATTAAGACGAGACAAAGAAAAACAAAACAGCATGTGGACAGGTTGCCAAGCAAAAAGTAAAGAAACGAAAGTTAACAAGCTTGTTAAATTTTAATACAAAGCATTGCAGTGAAGATCTTGCTTTAATGTGATCACACTCCATTTTATGTTAAACTGTCATTAACAGAAACCACGTGACAAGCTTTTCAGCAGTGATTAAAACTGGTGGTTACATAATGGCCCTTGTTGACATACTTTTTTATCAAATTTGCATGAATCAAAACTTACTCGTAGAGCTCTCCAGTACTAACGTTTTTAGCGGACTTGTGTATTTGTGATATTTCAACACAAAAATATTGCCATTGTTGTTTTTCTTATCTCCCTCAAAATCGGAAAAAAATTTTTCTCGGTACAACAAATAAAGTAGCTCAAAATCGGTAGTGTGTAAGAGTTTATTCAGTGTTAACATATCTGATACTAAAAAGCACATAAAAAACTACCAGAAGAATAGAGTTTTATTTATTGGTGGGGGGTGCATGGTAGACCTAGCTAGCCCTCGGACTAAGTCTTTCGTTTCCAGAGATCATAATATGATGATTTTTTTCAAAAATTGCATTTTTTTCACAAAATCAGCTCAAATAAAGGCTGATTTGTGACATAATTTCTCAACAGATTTTCAGATTCTTTTTAATAAATAAAAAAGTATTTCAAGGTAATTCCGATAGTATATGATACGTATCTCTAGTATTTGTTTTTGTACTAAGAAAGGTTTAGTCTCAACACCTGTAATACAGCTTTTTATCCTTTCCCAAAAGCGTTAAGCTGAGTAAAACCAGGTAAGTTTAATATATAAGGCATACAGTGGCTACTAAAAATTGTAGTCGTTCGGAAGTTTACGAATTTTGCTTTCCAGTAGTATTTCCAGCGATTGCTTTCAATGTAGACGTGTGTGTGTGTGTGTGTGTGTGTGTGTGTGTGTGTGTGTGTGTGTGTGTGTGTGTGTGTGTGTGTGTGTGTGTGTGTGTGTGTGTGTGTGTGTTTACCCCTCCTCTTCCTTGGGATGGAGGTACGGCATGAACGGTAATTCAGGTTCATGCCGTCAACCTAATTGATATTAGGCTAGGGGAAGATGGCAGGCCATTTCGAACCAGTCTTGAGTGACTGGTAGCCCCACCACCAACAAGGCGGACTGCTACTGGTGGGTACCCAAGAGTCGTCTGACATGCTGGGTTAGCAACTTCACAATTATAATCCGGTGAAGTACGGGTGGGGCCACCTGTCTGCCACATAAAGGTGGAGGCGTCCCGTTAAGTGCCTTGCCCAAGGAAACAACAAGCAAGCTTGCCGGCTTGTTCTCCACACTATCCCTTTTTTATGCTGAGCGCCAAGCAGGGAAGCTGTGAATACCATTTTTTAAAGTCTTTTGGTATGACTCAACTTAGGGAATGAACCCCAGGTCTACCGACTACATTGTGGACGCTCTAACCACTGCACCATCGCGCCGGTCATTAGACGTCGCCATCATTGTTAACTGTGTTTCACCCCCCCCCCCTTCCCTTTACGCTTTTTTTAAAGTGTGAGTGATAGTGTGTGACATTATTCTTTCTTTTTGAGTACTACCAGTCTTAATGAGTAGATCAAGATGACCACGATTACGTGTGCAGAAACTATGGCCTATACTTTTTAAAACTTTCTATTGCTGCTCTCACAATTGTTTGTACGGTGAAGCCGGCGCAACAGCTTTAATTGATACGTTTAAACTCGGCACAGGTGATGGCATGTACTGCCGGGGTTAAATCGCACCATACTTAGGAGAAACACTTTTTCTATTTCGGTTGATACTAGCTTTTATAGAGCTACCGGGATCAAAGCTAAACATTTTGGCGAAAAGCTCACTCCATTGAGTACGCCTAAGCACGGATAAACGAACATGGAACATAATGCATAGCCAGCAGGGATTTGAGGTAGTTTAAGAGGTAATCAAAAGAAAACAAAGTTACGATGAATTGCATGAGCTCTTCGTCGTGTAGGAGCAGAATTAGTTCTAAATTTCCTGTTAAAAGGTGCTAAGTTTGCCTCACCGATCCATACGCTTCTTGCCAAACAGCAATTTTGCACCTCATTTCTCGCGTAAATCTGCCTGTCGTTACATGGGTTCGTGGAAAATGCAAACTATACCTAAAATTTAGTGGTCAACCATGCTATGTTCCCCAAAAAACGAGTGCCTCATGATCAGTGCCTTAAAAGAAAACCAAATTTGAAAGTGACTTTTTGAGACGCCCTGTACATTAGACCAGCAGGCTCTGTCACCATCGCCCTCACGGCCCTCATCAGTAACGTCGGGGTTAAGTCTTTTGGTTCAGCCGGCCAAACCGGCATAACCCATCGACTCTTGTGTGAACAGTAACGGAAAGTTGATGTTTTCTATGTACATCCATACTTCCTGTACACGAATGTGATTATCTTGTTCTTTTCATTAAAACTGGTAATGCTCACAAAATAACAATGCTGTCACAAACCACTATTAATACTTTTAAAAAATGTAACGAAAAGGGGGATCAAAGCACAGTAAAAAATAAGAGGGTGGCTACATGGTGATTGCTTTCACAGAAATAAGCAATTTAGTGGTAACTCAATTTTACAATTTAATGTGGGCTTTTTCGTACTTTGATTTGTGGCATTGTGCTCTTTGGCTGCGCTGTTTTTGCCTTGTTTCCGGCATAGCGAGTAAAGCGGATATGCCTTCCCAAATTCATTCACCATATTGTAGTCGGATCCCATGTGGTAAAGTTATTTCAAAACAAATATTCTCTCTAAATTCAGTTTTACAAATTCTTAGATTTGTAGTTTTAATTTTATTACCCTGCTCTACAGTATAGATGGACAACTAATAGGCTGCATTTCGGCAAAAAAAAACAATTCTTGCTTCATAGTGTATGTTGTATACGTCGGCGTCGCTTGCGGGGCCCCTATTAGTAACGTCGAGATTGAGAATGTCGGTACAACCGGCTGCGCCTGCTTCACCCATCGGGCACTTGAGTGAATAGTGACGGAGTTTTTGTTTTTTCTGCACATAAAATTTTAACAATTTGGTATGCTATTTTTCTCTAGACAATTTCTCATTGCAAGATCTTGGCTATGTCTTAAATCAATGTGCCTTGTTCATGGCTTATGTGAACCCAGGGGGACCTTGCGTCCCTTAGTTTGGAAGTTGGAAACGCATTTCTTACATTAAGTTATTATGAAGAAAAATAGCGAAAAATGTCCTTTACGTTGTGCAATTTCACACAGTGACGTTGTTTTCTTTTGATTTCCATTTAAACTTTCTCAAGTCCTAGCTGACGCCAAATTATGTTGCATATTCTTATCTCTCTGCTTGGCGTGCCCAGAAGAGTTAAAAGAGTCCTTGCTTTTCCCAAAATCTGTACGTTTGATCACGAAAGGTCTATAAAGCTATTATAAAGTAAAATATCAATAATGTTTGTATCGTGGTGCGATTTTACCCAGTAACCTTGTTTTCTTTCGATTTTCCCTCAAACTTTCTCAAGTTCCTGCTTGCTACGCATTATGATTCATATTTGTTTCAACTTGCTTACGTATGCTCATAAAAGTTAAACTAGTCCTTGGTTTTCCAAATTTTCAGGTTTGATTCCGGTAGCTCTGCAAAGCTATTATTAAGCGAAATAGAAAATATGTTTTTCCTAAATATGGTGTGCTTTTACCCCGGCAGGCATACTAGTATCACCTGTGCCAATTCCAAACGTATCAATTAATGCAGCTGCGCCAGCTTCACCGTGCAAACATTTGTTAGAGCAATAACGAAATGTTTTAGTAAATATATGCCATAGTTTCTATACATGTAATGGTAATCATGTTGGTCTATTAATTAAGACTGGAAGTATTCAAAAAGAAAGAATGATGACACAAACTATCATTCGTAATTTCTACCACTACCATTCGTAAATGACACAAACAATGCAATAATCCTCAATGGTCAGAATACCAAGCTAATCTTGGCAGCACATCAATATAATATTTAACTTGTATTTTTACAAAGGATAACTTGCTTTACACCATTTCGATTTTTAGATATAGTAAGTAGTTTAGTACAGGCGTGTGCAGCACATCGTCGAAGGGAGCAATGCGGCCCTACTATTGCAGGACTTTGCTATTGCTTCTGCAAACTTGGTTAGGTTTGACTCAGTACTCAAATTTTTAGTAGCAGCCGTAAGGGGGGTCAAGCACCAGCGTATCTAGTTTGCAATCTTATGTCTCGTCTTTCCCTTTTGGTCTCGACAACGAAGTAGAAAATCAGCTAAATTTGCGTTTGAGTGTAATTTTTAAGAAAAAACAAAGGTCCTTATCTATAACGTACCATTAACCGCACACTTTTTTGGTAATTCTAAGCGATCTGTTAAAGTGGTCTTCAGTGAAATAAGTATGTATTGTCGACTTGCCCACGTAACACTCCCATCTCTGCAAAACCAATTTAATTATAGCCCTCTTACTCATTGCTGTAGAAAATGAATTGCTTAATTTTTCACCATAATCTTGTTGATGGTGCAGCAAATGTTGACCTTAAAAACAACAAGTTACGTCGACCAATAAGCAAAAATAAATGCTATCAAAGCAAAAGATCGTAAATATGGCGTTCCATGCAGCAGCTATAAAGAAAACGCAATTGAAATTTTATTGTACTAAAAGAATGTTATAACCAAACAGAATCCATTTCATACTGGGCCACATTTTTTCGCAAAACATCAATCTTTTTTTTTCAAAAATAACGTAAAAGTCCACAGCATCTTAAGCTTTAGATAGCATGAGCGTGGCCAGAAAAAATGAAAGAGGCAAAGAATACAAAACTCTGATATTCTTAAAGCAAAAGACTATGTGTTTGCAACTCCTTTTTTCCAAGCTATATTAGACTGTAGAGTGTAGACGTAGGCTACTGATAATGAGCATGTCCTTCTTTGTAAGGTCTTGCACGTCTTATTCAATTTTACAGAAATGTGCCAATAAGTAAGACGTTATCTTTAGCTACAAACCTTTTCCCTTGCTTCATGTATTTTTTGTATTGTTGATGTTTTATCTTCAGTATTTCGTAAATCTTTTACATCTTCTGCTTTTATCTTGTGTTGATTCTCGTTACCAGTGCTTGCTGACCTATAGGTTATTATTTAAAAGTTAAGCTTCGTTTCTGCATTAGCATCATGTAATGCAGAAACGAAGCTTAGGTATGCTGCTCAAAATTTACTTGGGGAAAGCAACAATGCTATTTTGAAAAGGTGGTAACTAATGGCAAAGTTAGGTATATTGCCAGCAGAGTTTAGAAAAGCACGATATGGCAACATCACTAAAAACTAGGCAATTCAGAGGAATGTATTTTATCCAACCAAAACAGCCAAAGCATTTTAACTACTCTTTCAACTCACAAAATCTAGTATAGTCGTATAAAGTACAATTCTGTCTCTCTGTTTGTTTGTTTTAATTCCTTCGAAACTTTTGGGCGTGCTCTCATCAAACTTTGCACGATTAATCATCTCCTTGGGGTAAGTGTCGTAAGTGGGTTGGTGACGTCATAACCAAAGATAATTTTTTTTAATTTGCATTTACAAACAGGAAAAAGCGGTTGTTTGCTCAAACAAAAGCCATCTCCCAGCTTACCAACTTGAAAAATTTCACCCCCTTTCCGGTTTGAAATGACGTCACACCTAACGGTTTATTGCACAATTTGCTCTTTGTATTTTCTCAAAAAGTACTGATCGTAGAAACGGGATAAAACGCTTTTTCAGAAGATATGAACAAAGTGATTTCGATAAAAACAATTTTACAACATTTAAAGCTGGTTTGACGACACAACAGCAGATTGTTTTTTTAAGCATTCTAAAGCATTTTGAATATTTTTCTTATTTGCTCAATGACGTCATATGTCTGGTGCGATTTGAGTGAAAAAAGCAGCAAGCAACAAACTGCGCCCACAGTTTTGCTGGAGTGTTATTTCAAAAGTAAACAATTGTATGCGGCATGTGAAAAAAGAGTGATCCATTTCAGAATTCTCATAGCGGTTGGTAATAAAAGCTGGTTTTTAGTAATGCAATGGCAAGTTGCAATACTTTAGTACCGTCGTGTTCCTAGCTTGAACAATGTCAACCTCCAACACACAAAAATAAAATGCAGCAAAGTTAAACAAATTGACAATTTTTCGTATGAAATATCACAGCAATCACAAAACTTATCAGCATTATTAGCTCAACAACCTGGTCGATGATTATACTCTTAAACCATAATCTAACCTATTGTAAAAACTGTAAGTGCTTGAATTTGGATTAGTGTGCCCTTCCTTAGCAGCGATTATGCCAGAATCCAGCAATATGTGCGCAGCCAGAGATTTTAGGTTTTGCAAATAGGCTTACCATTACAAAATTGTAGGTGATATGCCTTTTTCGGAAATTGCACAGCCATTACTTTGGCGTCCCTCTCATCAGAGCTTTACATGTATGCTTCCATACAAGTAGGGAAATATAAAAATAACAATTGTTGAAGTTACTGACTCTTCCAATAGAGAGCAAGTCCACTCCCAAAGTACATGCTGCAAACAAGGCGAATAAGATGTCGTTAGGGACTTCAAAAACTTTGGAAAGACATAGCAGTTATGTGTAACCCCCTCATATTTTTTTATTTGATTCCAAAGTAAAACATGGTACATTTGGTTTTAAAATGAGAAGTAGCTATGTCAAAAAAAACTTTACTTTTTATTAGTGTTTTCACAACGACGCATTGAGTAAAGCCGATTCAGACAGCTAAACCGATATTCTTAACCTTGACATTACTGATGGTGCTTCTGCAATTATAAAAACTCGACTGTAGGTGCTTCACTTGCGGTAAATTTGCTCTTTTTTAGATGCGTTCAATGCCAGGACCAAGTAACATGGGCGCAGCCATAGATTTTATGTCGTACAAATGGGCATGCAACTACGAAAAAGTTGTAAGTAGTGGTTCAAACATTTAATAGGCTATTACCGAAAACACATATCAATCACGTTGGCGCCCTATTTTCCGACAACTTTTAAAGTATGCTGACATGCACTTCATAAAATGAACGAATAAAATGCTTTAAAATGATTGACTGTTTGAGTTGAGAGGAAGTCCAGCCATTAAGTATGCTTATGATGAAAACTGAGCAAGCAGCACATACCCAGTGATCCCATAATGTAAATATATGCTTTTGTTTTATTGGTCACACCCTGGTCTCCGTATGACTCTGAACCGTTTCCTACAAGAGCATGGTCGTTTGAATCAATTATTTAGAAACAATTTATTTTTTTGAGAAAGAATGGGAGCGGAGTTTCGTATCAGTACTGCGCCGGTTTTATCCAATGAAAAGTTGTGAAAACAGTAATGAAAATTTGATGGTTTGTCTGCATGTCCAATACTCGTTATTAAATCAAATGTTCAAGAAGTAATTGAGTCAAAAGCATTACAACCTGAATAGGCATCTATTCCTGTAAATGATTTGCCAACCGAGACACAATTGAAGTTAAACTGAGCGGGAGGTTATGGAAGTGCCGAAGTATCAATTGATTTCAAAAATAGTAACATTGGGTATTAAGAAGTAGGTATATTTCACGGCCTGGTGCGCTCCTTTTCGTAAATTAAATTTGTGACTCACAAAGATCCTCGCTACGCCTCAGACCTATCTGCTCCGTTCATTCGCTTACACTCAAGCAAGGGGTCCATGCGTTTCCCATATTTTGGAATTACAGCAATAATGTCTTCTATGCGGAGCAATTTTACGCAAGGCTGTTGCTTTTTTTTCATAATCCCTGAAACTGTCTCCAGTCTTTGCTGGGTACGTCTTGTGAACCCTGTTGAGGCGTACCTAGGAAAGGCAAAACCCAAATTTTAGCTTTGATCCCGATAGCTCTATCAAGGTATTACGAGGCAAAATGACAAAAATATATCTCTGAGAATATAGAACGATTCTATCCCGGCAAAGCTTGCCACGAGCTATGGCAAGAAAAAAAATGTTGGTCCACGCAGTTGCGCCTGCTTCACCGTAGCAACAAATCGAGAGCAAGCAACAAAATGTTGAACAAAAGTAATACTCAAAACATAGCATAATTTCACAAACTATTGTTTGTTCTTTGCAAAAAGTAGAAAGCAGATAAACAAGGTCAAAAATAGTGGTAACGCCAAAGTGGTGGTCGTTTTTACAATTACAGAAAAAAAATATTTGGTGATAAGCCTACTTCACCACTAGGAAAGCACTTTCATATATATTTTTTGATTTTATTTTCTTTAGCTTCACGATTTTCCTGGTTACGGCGTAGTAAGTAAAGGAGACCTGCCTTCCCCAGAAGTCATGCGCCCTATCACAGAACGCCTATTAACTATTTTCAAGTACAATTGTTTCTCTAGATTCTGTTTTACAAATTAATTGCCCAAGTGTTTATACTGTTTTTTTCTTAACCCTGCTCTGGTACCACGGGGTTAACATGACCCTAGACTTATTTGATAGGCTAAATATTCCAAACTTTGAGATTAAAGCTTTCATCTCGCTTTGTATTTTCTTGCAGGTTTTTGTTGACTGTTTCTATTCATTCAACCTTAATTTCAATATTGCTTTTTTTGTAAATTTCACAGTTTATTTGTTTGGGGTCATATTGACCCCATGAAAAACTATTCATATCGTTGACTGTTCCTCAAGCTAAGCGCAGATTGGTGACCTCTCAAACACCTTAGGTTGTGAAGCAAATCTTTTGCAGCTGTGCAATTTTACCAGCAGCACCTATTGCTATTCAAAACATCATCCAGCATCGTCCATCAGCGCGCAAGAGATGCTTCCTTTTTTCGAGATCGATGGCGTAGTAACCGACGCGATGACGTAGTAACCGACGCGATGGCGTAGTGGTTAGAGCGTCCGCTTCGCAGTCGGTAGACCTCGGATTCATTCCCCTTGTCGAGTCATACCAAAAGACTTTTAAAAATGGCATCCGCAGCTTCCCTGCGTGGCGCTCGGCATTTATGGGAGGTTGTGGAGAACAAGCCGGCAAGTTCGCTTGTTGTGTCCTTGGGCAAGGCACTTAGCGGGACGCCTCCGCCTTTATGTGGAAGACAGGTGGCCCAGACACCTCGAAAATGGTAACTCCCAAGCGAGTGCGAACGTCCCGTCCAAAATATAGCGATACAATTCGCTTTCTCGTGAATGGAGGATAAATATGGCAAATAAAACAAAATAAAACAAAAAACAAATCGATCGACAAAAAGTACAGACTCACTTGCAGTAGATGACATAACACCACTTGGGAAGAACACAGCAAGATGGTCTGCAACCAGTGCCAGAAGTAAAATATTCGTGTATTGTGCACTCCACTACTTCTTTAAGCAATAAACACGGAATGATAACAAGTTGAGTTTTCTACTGGTATCAAAATCTATTTTCAGTAATGGGGTCATATTGACCACAAGGTACTGCTAACGTGATTTTTTTCATGGTACCAGAGCAGGGTTAAACTTAAGACTAATCTCACATGCTAACAGCCTATCAATTACAACAAGTGTTGATCAATGGCTTTACTTAATTGCGGAAACGGAAAGTAATGTAAAAATGGGAGTAGTTTTGTTTTGTTTTATTTGCCATATTTATCCTCCATTTACGAGAAAGCGAATTGTATCGCTATACTTTGGACGGTAAGTCCGCACTCGCTTGGGAGTTGCCTTTCTCGACGTTTATGGATCATCTGTCTTCCACATAAAGGTGGGGCGTCCCGTTAAGTGTCTTGCCCAAGGACACAACAAGCGAACTTGCCGGCTTGTTCTCCACAACCTCCCATAAATGCCGAGCGCCAAGCAGGGAAGCTGCGGATGCCATTTTTAAAAGTCTTTTGGTATGACTCGACAAGGGGAATGAGCCCCAGGTCTACCGACTGCTAAGCGGACGCTCTAACCACTACGCCATCGCGAGTAGGTGCCAAATTGTCCCAAACGTCGACCTTTGTTCTACATTTGATCAAAAAAAGCGTGTCCTTTAACACATGACCAGCTCCAACTGATAGCTGATCAACGAACTTCAATTGCATTTAACAGCAATGTATTTTTACAACTAAAACATCATTAATACCACTTACAAACTTGCAACAGGATTTGTTATAAGTCGCGGCTGATAAGAAACTGAAATTACCTAAAAATGTAGTGGTATCTGAACTGGTGATTAAATTTCACTCAAACAAGTTGAAAATCATCGGTAGCAAGTATTTCGTTCATTTATTGGTCCAATTGGCTCACTGCCAAAGCTCATATCACAACTTTACACCTCGTTTCACTTTGCTACGCATGACCAACAAGAGCTAACATTAGTCAAGCAAGAGACAAAACTATGCACAGGTAGTGCAACGTAGAGTCTCCTACTTTTTAGTCATTGCTATTTTCGTATCGGCCGATCTATACCGGTTTGTAAGTACTGCATATGTCGTTCCGCTTTAACAGGCAGCATATCAGCAATCAACGTCTGCTTTCATAATCTTTTTTTTCGGCTTTTTCTTTTCAGGGATCGCCTCTGCAGATTACTTTGTACATGTGAAATGAAAATGAATGATCAAATTGTGTAATGTGAAGTAAAAAAGGACGATTTGTATTCACTATCTAATCATCACAACTGTTGGATGCTGCTGTTTTCACTATAGTCGTTACAGACAGCATTAGGATATCACAGAGGTTTTTTTAATAGAACCTGAGAAAATATAAATCTGCAATTCATTTTTAACTTAATGTGCTCCGTCAAGTTTAATACCTTCTTCATGCAACACAAGAAAAACAAAACACAGTGCTGATCAACAAGTGAAGCAGATGAAAAGTAGAAAGTGATCACAAGATAAAATATCCAATATAAAAATTTGAAATTGCATGTTTGCACTTCGTCAATTTTTGTATTGATGATTACAAGTTAATCGTACTCAACATTAACCACATATCTTCACTCTTCAGTACCTTTTCTGCCCATTGATTTCACAAATAATGCAACTATATTGGTATGCCATTATGTTTTTTTGTATTTGTATTTGTTCATATTTATCCTCCATTCACGAGAAAGCGAATTGTATCGCTATATTTTGGATGGGACGTTCGCACTCGCTTGGGAGTTGTCATTTCCGAGGTGTCTGGGCCACCTGTCTTCCACATAAAGGCGGAGGCGTCCCGCTAAGTGCCTTGCCCAAGGACACAACAAGCGAACTTGCCGGCTTGTTCTCCACAACCTCCCATAAATGCCGAGCGCCAAGCAGGGAAGCTGTGGATACCATTTTTAAAAGTCTTTTGGTATGACTCGACAAGGGGAATGAACCCGAGGTCTACCGACTGCGAAGCGGACGCTCTAACCACTACGCCATCGCGTCGGTACTACACCACCGCGCCGGTGAGGTAAAGGTAAAGGTTCCTCGAGTGAGGTAAAGGTAATTTTTAAAAATCATTGTGAAGTGTCATTTTTGATTTGGCCGACATGTTTACATGCCAACAGAGTTAAACAAATATCTTAAATTGCAGATGCACTAAATCTGAAAACTGCTTAAAGTCTGTCGCAAATTACAAATACGTTTCTATAAAAAGCGCAAACCTTGTGTTTGCTGATAAAGCTCAAGTAAAATGCAGCTTTTCATGCTGCTGAAAGGCCATCTTTGCTTGCCAGCAACTATCAAACCAACATTTGCTTACCAAATGATTTAAGTGAGAGTACCTGACAAGCAATTTATATTGCGAGAGCCAAAAGACGCGCAACTACATTAAAAGCTGCATGAGCATTCGTTTTTGCAATCGTTTGCAATGGAAACCGAGTAAACCAATAAAAAAAAGTGTACACTATAGAAGATGAAATATTTTTGCAACTCACCACTAAACCTATAAAGGCTTGAAACTGATTTATCGATGATGTGTTGCTGCCACGACGTTGTTATTGATGACGCCTATCGTGGGCAATTAAAGTGATCAAAGGACTTGGGGCTATTGGTCGTATTTTAAATTATATCACATCTCACAACTTAGTATAAATTTGCTTGCACGCCCGGTATTGAGCTTTTCGCAGTAATTGCGACACATATATTTTATAATGAAGCATCTTAAAAAACATTTTTAATTTTATACCGTAGTAACGTTTAGTAGTTTAACTTAACATTCATAACTATACTCACTAAATTCTGTTTGAAGTAGTCACGTTGAGATTTATTACAGTTTTTGATTTTATTTTGGCAAGAACGATTACATCGCTACTCACAACTGCATTATAGAAGAAAAGTTGGTAGTGGAACCACAGCATCGGTAACATTCAAGGGGGCTTCGACAAGTATTAGCCCGAAGTTAACGAATTCACTTTAATTCAAGAAAGTACTATAAAAAAGGTCTTTATCGCCATTTCTAAAGTATTCTCTAAACGTGAATAATTTTTAAGCTAAGGAGTAACTGCCCTATCTAAATATTACCGAGGTGGATTTCTCTTTTTCTGCTTGATATGGCCACTACAGGTTATTTATTCAGTACTAGGGATCATGTTTATTTTGAATCTAACTTTAATTTGTACCCGAGATAGCATTCACAAAACATTGCGGGTATTGTGTTTTCTGTGTGATGATGTCCGGCAGTACTTTTCAGCTGTAACTACAGCTTAGCCAAAGAGGCGTAAATGGAAAGCAACATTATGCGGTCTGCACATAAAAGTTTGTTTGAAAATGGGGTTCATGTGTAAAAGTTTTTCACGACAGCAGACTTATCAGTGCAGCTTCATCAAATTAGTTGAGTAGGCTACTATTATGTAACATTTTAAATTGCCAAAACAAAAACCATTTTAACTCTATTGTCAAGCAAGCATAGAAATAGTCATCCAAATTTATTATTGTTATGAAAGGTTAGAAAAGCTCAAAGTTATTCAACAATTTCTAAAAATATTCTTAAATTTTGTTTTCAAGAAGCAGCTTTCTACAACAATCCCGTGGTAGACAATTGAACTAAGACATTTTACTGTAATAAGCCCCAGCTTTAACAATGTGATTAAACGTTGTCCAAGCCTCTAATATAGTGAGCTATGACAAATGTCTATTCTCGTTGACCCTTGTTCATTGTCTCAGGCCCATTGCTTCATGCTCGTTGCCCATGTCTGCTTCTCCATTGTCCCATGCTTACTGCCACATGTTCATTGCCCTATGCCTATTAACCATTACCCCATGCCCATAGCTTACCGAAACTCATGGGGTCTCTATCAGTCGTAAAATTTTCAATTTATGTTGCATGCTTATTTTGAATGGCAATAGGTATATATTAGGCTACTATTCTTCACAAATAAAATTGGGTCCAACAAAAAAGAAACGATGAAACTTCACTTGTTTTTATTTGATTTTTAATTGTTTTTTAAAAAAGTTGCCAACTTCAAGTCTAAACAACACTATACCAGCTCAATGAATCAACTTCACCAAGGCTCCAGTAATATTAAAGATTGAGCTTACGCAGCAAATCGAGTAACAATATTATATACCAGATAGTGTAAATGGAAACATAAAAGTAAAATTTTGCTTGAGCGATGCAAATCACGTAAGCTGGTCACTACGATGTCATGAAGAAATGCAGTATTATAATTTGCATGCTTAAAACTTGCGCTAAAATATTGATATCCTGGTACATTTGTAAACACAGGCGTAAAAGTAGGAGGCAAACTGTTTTTAGCGCCTCTATCCCATAAATTTTCAAAATACGCAGGTTTTCATGTAGGTCTCCATAAAAAAGATAAATATACAAATTAAGTTTAAGACAAAAATGCTTACTCCACCCTCCCACGCAAAACAAAGTTTTACGCTTATATTGGCAATCTTTATTTATGCTTTCATATCACAAATTAAATTGCAAACACAAGAGTCTAAAAATACTTGACAGTTTCTACTCGTCCACTTAGCAGTTTCGGAAAAGTTGCTGCGAAAGTAGGTGTAAACAGATCTCTGCTTTATAGAGTAGATTTAATATCATCATGACATCACCGACCCTAAATGCACTCATTCCGCGGAGGTGATCAGTGATTCCTAGTTGATGTATGCACGCCCAGTAGTTTCGGAGGAATAAGCACAAACAGAAAAACGAAAAAACCTTAGTTTATAGTTTAGATGGGTATTCTAGGTTTGAAAGTTTTGAGCATCGAATTTTTTTCGCAGTAGGGAAATTTAATATAAAGGCACAAGGCTACGCTGTTATCTCTAATACTTTGATGCCATTGCAGATAATCTTGCTCTATCATTGCCTATAATGCAATGGTTTTTACCTCAAAGTTAAATGCTACACTATCAAAAAACCTGATAAAAAACTGTACAAGCCGTCAAATAAATCGGTTGATTTTAGCTATGTTAAAATTCATCACAGCAATCACGGATTCCCTGAAACTTTCTTACATACCCAAGAGGCTCACGTACCTATAAATTATGGGTTGACTCCTGGTGGCACAAATTCTAATGACGCCACTAAGCTCGAAACTTATAGCCTGGGTTGTTGTGAGAACATATGGACGTTTTGCGTGCACAATGGGTTGAAGATCGTTCTTGCACATATATCTTATTTTTTAGAAGACCCGAAACCATTTTCTCCATACTTGACCATAGATTTTGATATGGCCCTTGAGTGGTGATCTCATTTGCGTACAAGCACGGTATTTCCTGATAAAGTTTTGGCCCAAAGTTGATTTCGGCACCCTCTCTTAACGCTGTTACTTACAGCATTGGCTACTATGTCGGCTAAACCCGGCCTTGGACATCAATCATGTAAGCTACGCGTTAAACAAAATATTACCTTAAAATTCTCACTAAGTCTGTTACGAGCTAACTTACGCAGATAAATATTGAGATAGCACTGTCTACGTCAAATTAAATAATAATTATAATACTCGTCAAGAGAAATTGAGATTTATTTATCGTGTAACTACATAACTTACCCTTCCATTAAATCTAAGCAGCCTCTTCGTTTTGACAAAAATCTTGTAAAATTTTGTTGGAAATAACTCCTAATCTTTTAACCGGTTAATTTTAAAAGCGTTTAAACAAGTTACGTCGTATGCAGTCATCGTCACAAGTATGACGTAGCAAATTTTTTCTTGTGGTTTTAAGTACTAAAAAATGTATTGACAAAGCACAATATATGAGCTTTTTTTAGTCATTCTAAATTTTGATTTAAAGTAGACACATTAAAGTAGACATAAAGTAGACTTATTAAAAGCTATATATGCTACGAATATACATCTTCGATTTATTGTTTAATTTATAATTGGCAACACTTTTTGCTTGACTTCATGTTGTAAATTAGCTAGTTTTTTTAAGCTTGATTACTGTTCAGTTGAGCCAACGAGTATCTTGGTGTCTTGGATAAGTAAAATTTGCTTATTCTAAGGCAGTGGTTTTCAGCCTTTTTTACGAAACTGCCCCTTTCAAAAAATGTGGGTCCGAATCGCCCTCCCTCATAAAAAACGATTTCTTTTGTTTGAAAGTTTTTGTCCCGAAATATATGCAGAAACTTTTTCACAAAAATACGATGCACAAAAGGAAAAGTAAAGGCAATTTATTAAGATTCAACAGTACGTTAAAATTAATGTGACCCTTGCGGCTGGTGTTGCTATGCGAGATTAGCAAAAGTTGGGTTCAAGCTAGTCAGCTTAAATCGAATTAAGCTCTCCCCTTTCATATTCATGTCGAGTCGGTTGCGACATTTATTTCGCATGTACAGCACTTCACTAAAGCCTTGTTTAGCAATATACGTGGTTGGAAAGGCCAATATAAACAACTTTACTTTCTGCCATAGTTCAGGAAATCGGTTATTACAGTTGATCCAGAAACCTGCCCATTAAAAATTGCTCGTGCTTCTTCGTCATTCTGCAGGTCTATCAGCATTTCCTGCATGGTGGAATCGCATTCATTAATGTTACTGGCGAATGGTTCCACCTACCGTGGAAAAATTTTCAGATCAAGCAGATCGAATGTTTATGTCTTCCTTCACAGCTTTTAGGTACTTACCGTAAACAAGCAAATGATTGTCAGTGACACTATGTGAGATTTTTGACAGCCGAGAGAAGTGATGAAAATCTCTTCTGCTCAAAGTTTGCTGGTAGAGCTCCAGCTTGTTAATTAGGTGACATATTATAGTTTTGCTTTGAACCAAAGTAATATTTTTACCTTGGAGTTTTTTTGTTGCTCTATTAATTTTTTTTTTTTAATCTGCTAGATAACTGGTGTCTTGATGGCAGGCAATTACATCTTTGGCAAGATCAGAATCTCCACCGAGGAACTACACTACACTGTTTTGAAGTTTCCAATATCTTGCCAAAGATTCGCTTTTTGAAAACCCAATAGCATTTAGTATTAAATATTAAAGCAAGCGTTTCAAGTGATTCCTCACCACGTGATTTGATTCGATTGTCACGATTAATAAGGCCCATATTCAGTTTGAAGAATATTGATGCATATCAGAGGTATTTGAGAGTAGAAAATATGTTTTGCCGTTCGGGTCAGTCACTTGTACTTACACTTTACGAAACTTGTGAAAAATTGGTGCGGTTACTGATGCCTAATAACCTTTCGTTTGCTGTAAAAAGTAACTGAAAAGCATGGAACAAAAACTTTCAAAAAATGAATTATACTATTGGGATGGGACATTTTTGATGATTCCTCTGCTTCTAGGATTTTAACAAGCAATGTACCGTATATACTCATGTATACGTCGATTTCATGTATAGGTCGATGTGCATTTTAAGACAAAATATATCAACCATTACGATATTTCATCCAGATCAATTCGTTCTTTCGACAATTTATTCTTCAAAATTTAACGTTTCGCTCCCCTTAGTTACCGTGGAGCTTCTTCAGAAAACAGTAGATGTTAGTAGTGTAACATATAAACTGTACAACATAAAAATATAAAGACTACCTGTATTATTAACACTAAAAATTATTTACCAACAGGACAGGCAATCACGTAATAACGAAAAACATTGTTATTACGTGATTGCCTGCCCTGTTGGTAAATAATTTTTAGTGTTTAGTAATACAGGTTGTATTACCTGCCAAATGCTACGCAAGATAATCCGCTTGTAATATTTTTAGGAAAGCCATTGAACAGAATTTTTCTATCTTTACATCACAGACAGCGGTGGAGCCGAGCAGTTTATCCGTCTCGCTGATTCAGTCTGTCTGAGGAAATGAAAAGATAGTATAAAGTCGTATGCATCTTTTTGGATAGAAAAATTATGCGCAAAATACAGAAGGAAGACATATCAGTTATATCAGGGAACAGCTTACCCACAAAGCATAGACTAGTGCCCTTTTGTAGATCCCTAACATTTCCCTAGAAGTTCCAGGAGTTTTGTGACGAGCAGTGAAAGAAGTGTTATGCTGTTGTAGAGGAGCATGTTGAAAAAAGCAAAATATAAGTATTGAATCTGGAGAAAACTTGCTGCTTATAATTCAGGAGCCACCTTGCGGAAATGCTCATTATGAGAGTTCAAATTTATCTTATTTGAATGTGTACGTGTTATTTCATGGACATATTTGCTTTATCAAAAATTTATTTTCTAAGCCAAAATGCGTACCATGATGTTACGTCATGAATAAAACTCATTGTATTTATTGTTTGCAGTAATACAAAACATTGTTATAGTGAACTGCATTTGAAGAAAATGAGGCTAGTATTATCGCATATTGTAATAATTTTGGGTCACATTATGCTCACACTACGATTTGCTTTTTGTGATGTCACAATTAGCACAACTTTTCTTAATTTTTCTGGGTGTCGTACATTTTTGTATCTATTTAGTCATCATGGGCTTCATGCAGAGTAGTGCAGAAACAAGATGAGTGATAGTTTATCTAAATAGTAAAGAAAAATCTCAGATTTATTGCAGAAAAGATTGGGAAATCTGGCAAAGGTGTACAAAGCAGTGGAGGGGGGCAGGAGAGCCTAAATGTCAGCCTTGGAAGAAAGAGGAAGCCCTCAAAAAATCTGATAGAACTCTGGTGAGGCTTTCTTTGGAGAGAGGAAACTAACTTTCAAGGAATTGGCCAGAGAGCAAAAGAACAGTTCTAATATTTAATTGTCTGTTCTAACAGTAAGGAGAACGTTGCTGGAAAATGGTCTTCGAGGATGCAAGGTTAGAAAGAAGCCATTATTGATGGAAAAATAGAGGGAATGTCGATTAAAGCGAATATGGTCTCACATTAAATGGCCAGTTGAGAAGTGGAGAGTGATGAGTAATATTAGTGTTACTGTTAAGTGATGAATAGAGTGGAGAGTGATGAGTAGTGTTAGTGATGAGTAGTATTAGTGTTACTGTTAAGCAATAAGTAGAGTATAGAATGATGAGCAGTGCTAGTGATGAGTAAATTTTTACCATAGAAAATCGTGCTGGCAATAATTATGTGAGAAGAAGACCTGAGGAAGAGTATCAACTGTATTGCATCTTAACATCGTTCAACATCCTCACTCTATTGTGATGTGGGTTTGGATGGCAGCAAACGTTATTAGCAGGCCTGAACTGGTCTCTAGAATGATGAAAGGTACGAAGTAAAATGATGTACTGGAAAAGAAAATGCTGCTCATTGCACGTTCCTTGTTTTCTGATGACTGGATTTTTCAAGATAACAATACTCTTTACCACCGTGCCAAATTGTGTAGCACTGGTACAGAGCCCATAAAGTTGAAAGAATGAATTGCATGTTTTTGAGTGATTTAACTGGAAGACCTCACAAAACAAGTCGATTCACTACCTCGACGCTGCAAAGTAATGATTTAAAATCATGGGTGGCCAAAAAATATTACCGTAACTCAACCTCCATTATATCAAATGGTTCTTTTTAGGGCCACTGTTCTTTGAAAAAAGAGGTTATAGTTTGGTAGATACATTACATAATCCCAGTTGTATCAAAAGAGAAAATTGCATTGTTGACAAAAATGCTATGCTGGGTAGATCTAAGGTACCCATTGATGGTGCTCGGAAGTTGCATATGGAAAACCTGAAAAATTTTCCTTCTGTATACAATATTTTTATTTGCATTATACATACAAGATGAAATTCTTCGACCAAATTGTAACTATTGCATTTTCAGGTAGACCTAAGGGTAGGCAAAACAATCGCATGAATTGTGACGTCACAAAGAGCAAATCGTTTGTGAGCACCATGCTACTTAAAGAGTGATATTAGCCGGATTTTTTTCAATTGCAATTCACAATATTAAGGTTTTGCATTGCTGTTAGTAATCAAGAAAGAGTGTTTTATGCATGACGTACATTATCTGATGCATTTTGGCTTGGAAAATAAATTTTTGAAAAGGACAAATATATCAGTAAAATAACTGTAATAAATTCTTCGCAAAAATCTATAACATGTACACATTCACATAATATAGATAAGATAAATTTTACTGTGAACTCCCATAAAGAGTATTTTCCCAAGGTAGCTCATGATTTCCAGAAAAACGTCCTCTGTATTGAAGAGCAAATGTGGGAAAACGACAACCGCTGGGAAGATAATAATCTCAAAATGAAGGAGTTCACGTATTATGGAAGGGAGACGGATTTTTGACATTGTCAAGAGGGCCCACTTCTGAAAAAGTTCAAAAACCCCTGGTTTATATAGTTTAATTAAAGGACCTTGTGGGAATGCATGGTTTTGGCCCAATCTTAGGTGTCTGTTTTTTATTCGTAAAGCGAAATCGGCATTGGTAGCTGTTTTACTACTGGGAAGGGATGGAGTTTTCTAAAAGAATGTACTTTTTGCCGAACCAAGAGAAGCTGTTGCGCTTTCCGAGAAGCCTACCCACCCCCCTCCCCTTAAAGGCTGATACTGCATTTTCTCGTAGTTTATTTACTAATTTTTGCTCTTAGTTTTTACATAATTATGCAGTATTTTGTTTCTATGTAGCGCAATTGTGTAAGGTTACAACCAGTACCATGTTGAGACCTTTGGGAGCTTGGGG
Source organism: Trididemnum clinides (assembly GCA_963675345.1). Lineage (NCBI taxonomy): Eukaryota > Metazoa > Chordata > Ascidiacea > Aplousobranchia > Didemnidae > Trididemnum > Trididemnum clinides. The sequence continues at coordinate 15,569,420 of OY776305.1, forward strand.
CCAGAACAATTTTGTCCCCCCACCTATCTGCACTATGGTAGCAAGTAGGCCTGAGATGATATAGGCTATATTTGCATTACATAGATACAGAAACAGGGTTTTCTTCAGTACACACTCCTTGTCAACATTCGCTTACCAACTGAGAAAAGACACAGATGTAAGTGACAGCATAGCACCGTGTGACGGCCACATTTGCACAAACAATACATACAAAGCTAACTAACGACTAAATTTGGAGCTTTATAAGAGAACTTATCGTACATATCTGCAGTGAACTTCAGCAACCGAAAAAAACAAGTTGCTATTGAAACGAAAATATTTATGATCTGTGGGCCAGGAGGATGTCCTCAATTAACACGCCCCTGGTTGCAACGTTATATCTGGGTGTGAGTGACTTATGCTTGATGGTAATACAGTCCAAGCCGTTCCACGAAATAAAAGATAGGGGGACGCCAGAATGTGTTAGTATTCGGGAAATTTGTCGTTCAACAGTTGGAAAATTTCCCTTTGATTCAATAAATGGATAAATTTTATCGTTGTTTTACCAACGGTTGTTATTCGATCGTTTTCCTGCAGTCTCTGTTTGCACAGTTTGTATTACATAAGCGCTTTTTTGCTATTTTGCTAGGTTAAAAGAATTTGAAAGACTGCGAATTTATCTTTGGATCTTCAAGTTTGCAGCGCAATCCATAGACGTCATTGCAGGTAACGTAGTTCATAGTTTGATCAGAAGCGTAAGCTTCAAAGCAATTTACGACTGCGCTTGGCCATAGTACACCTTTGATCCGGTTGAGAATTGAACTCAAAAACAGGAACAAACGTTTTAACTATTTGACTGCAAATCAACGTAATCGTCAAAAACAATAACTTTCAAAGCCCATGACGTAACATACGAGAACACGTGATGTTGCACGACAACCCGTGACAGTATTATATTTATTGGCGTAAAAAACATTGCATTTTGCTGCACAAAAAATTAACACCACAAATTCAGGAAAAGAAAACAATCATTAGATATAAAGAAATTGCCCGAAACAATATGTGCGTGGTATTACTCAAATCGCAATCAATTTAGTTGCTATAAAGCATTTTTTGCCAGCAAAATTAGCCTCCTCTTTGTATAGTCAATAGTTTGTTATTCTATCAGCGATATTCTTCTGATGTGTGAGGATAACCACAACGTTATTTACAGAACAACAAACAATAGGTTATTAGTTGCTTCCAGAAGTGTATTTGGGGGGAAAAAAGCAACAGCTCCCCCAAATGAAATGACAATTGTAAAAAATGTGAAAAAAGAAGTCTCCATCTCTGTTTGGTGTCCAAAATGAACAAAATTATTGGTTTCAAAAAGTTGATCTTCAAAAAACACAGTTTTCTTCACTTTTACAAACTGCTCCAGCCCCCCAGAAAAGTATTTTTATATTTAATCCTGATTATTTAGCAAGGATGTGACCAAAGTTTGAATTGGTGGGCGGGAGATAAGAATAATGTGTACAGGTATTTTGAAAACAACGCAAAATATTTTCAAATTTAGAAAAGAGAATTTGAGAAGAAGACATATCCTCCCCTTTCTTGCACCTCTGACTAGATGTTCTATCTGGTACGAAAAACATTGCAATTATATCGCGAAAAATGCTGTAAACTGTTTTTCGCAGACAACAAAAGCACTCCCCCATGCGGACATCTGCTTGCAAAGGTGTAGCCAAGAATAGAGCGAAAAGCATCCTCCCTCCTCTTTCAAATTTTAAATTTGCAAATGTGGTCAATGACGTCTTAATGACGAACAGAGTTAAATTTTGTTTGCATCTATTATTTCATGCTGTTGAAAAAAGGGTCTGCTATTAACAAACAGTAATGAAGTCAGCTTAGACATTTATTTACCATAAGAAAAATTAATTTCGCCTACGCATTCTCAGTCTCTGCAAAAAAATAATAAAAATCACACAAAAAAATTAAACATTTTTAAACAAGCTAATGGTAAACCAGAGAAAAGGCTGTACTAAGATGATAAAATCTTCAAAACTTAGCAAGAAGCAAAAATATTTATTTGCACAGGGTCTACAATAACAATAAACAGCTATCAAAACTACAGGCCATAAAACTAGCTCCGATTCCTTTCAAAATACATTCAAACTAATATGATAGGTTAAGTTATAATTTATATAGAATTAGATGTAAGATAAAAGAAACGTCTAATTACTAAATAAACAAAGGGCAGTGTATCATAATAATGAGTGAAGGGTCATAACCTGTAGAAGCAGTGACGTAAGTGATAGATAACACACTGAGATGTGAGAGGAATTAAAACGGTATTTTGAAAACAAAAAAAATAGTCACAAAGTCACTTAATTGAAGGCAAGAGCATTTTATTTAATTTTTTTGTGCGATTTTTATTATTTTTTTGCAGAGACTGAGAATGCGTTAGCGAAATTAATTTTTCTTATGGTAAATAAATGTCTAAGCTGACTTTATTACTGTTTGTTAATAGCAGACCCTTTTTCAACATTTACTGATATGAAGTAAAGTCGCTTGGATAGGCTATCATTGCTAGGGTTTGATTATTGTTTTCCAATTTTAATTGTTATTATTATTTCAGGCTGCATTCTGAGCAAGCGCGCTGCCTTTCTTTGAATTGATTGAGCTATTGTATGGTAGAAACAGTTAGTTTGGCATTTCATCGACTTTGCTTCGTGAACATTGAAACAGAAAAAAAATTGTTCCTAAACACAAGAAAATTACAAAATTTCTAGTCCGGGTTTAACCAGCTAGACCTATAATATGCAACAGCATTTCCACCGCGGACGAGCGGGTTGAGTTTGAAGGCAAAAGTCAACACCCATTGCATTTAAGTCATCTGATTTTTTCTGTAATTCTTCCAGTTTGTCATTTTCGTCAAGAGCCTTTTCAACTTCCAACCGCATCTCACCAATCGCCTATAAATGAGAATTTTTCAATCTAGCGGTTTCATATATTTCACAAATTGTAATTTTCTTTACAGCAACATCTCCTAACCGATGGGCCACTGCCCACTGGTGGCCCATGAAAACTATTCCGGTGGTACACGATGTATTTCAAAATCGATTTCATAAAGTTGATCATCAAAACTAATATGTTGAAGTTGAAAGAAACAAAAAAATAAGAGACTTTCCATCAATAAAATAAACAAACAAATAGCTTTTACTGAGTTGATCTCCACAAAACTTTAAGACGAGAAAAAGATTATTGTGGTCCGTCAGTAAATCAACTTAGCAGAAGTGGGTGCGATGGGCTGTAAGTATAGGGTTACCATACGTCCCATTTAGCCGGGACAATCCCGGTTTGTAAGGCATTGTCCCGGTCAAATAATCTAAAGTCCCGTTTTTTTTGCTCTCAATCAACCAGCATAGCCAGACCTACTATGCGTCCCAATTTAAACGTCTGTCCCCAGCCGGAAGATGATTAGGACTGGGAGTCACACAATAGCTGTAGTAATACCGGTGTTGACCTTTTTTTTCGGAGGACACCTTGATTTAGGGTAAAGTTTATCTCTTTTCATTGGATATCTAAACACCCCACGGGAATTGAAGGTGTCTTCCAAAAAAAAAGGTCAACACCTGATCTGCCACCGCTAAGTTAGTCCGCACCCTACCTATTAGCTATAGCAAAATCCTCTGATCAGGCCTGTTGTTTTGGAGCGTCCCATTTTTCAATCACCAAAATATAGTAAGCCTATGTAAGAAAGTGGGACAATTGACTACTATGCCAAGCAGGGAAAAATGAAGAAGAAAATGGCGTGATGGCATAAATGAATGAGAGAGATGCATGTGTTGTGATAATATCAAAAAATACAAAGAAACATAGAAGAATGTCATTACTAAAATGAAAAGTGACTTCAAAAAACGTAACAAATTATGCCTAAATTTCATTTCCATGAGCTCATTTTTGGAAAGCTCTAAGTCAATGATTCCCAGCCAGTGGTCCATGGACCACCAAGCGGTCCAAGAAACTTCTAAAATGGTCCACCGAGAGGTGCTTCTATGAAAACGAATTAATTACCATTGATGCTTATTTAAAAAATTCCACGTGAGTCTTTCTGTCAATTTTCAACAATAGGCATTATTGCGTTTATTTTTGTGACAATGCTGATGTACATTGTATAGTTAAGGCTAGCTGCTAGATAGGTTTAGCTCAGAGCTTATGAATTAAGTGACGATTGTCAGCATGTGTTTAATTAGAATTCTAGTACCGATAAGTCTTGTTTTCTTGCGTTACATTTATGGCCTATAATTGTTGTTAAACCTCTCAGTATTTGTAGACATGGATCTTTTGTAGAAAGCCCCGCCACTAATGCAAAAATGTGAGATTTGAGAAAAACACCCCTGCCACGTTTTAAGTATTGCAGCAGTCACCGTTCCGTTGTTGACGAAGAAGGTTGGGGTTATTGGGTTAGGATTAAGTGGCGGGGGTGTTTTTTTTCCGGGGGCTTTCTACAAAAGATCCGTAGACATTTCAGCTTAAGCTAAAGTAATTGTCGTATAACGTGATATGTCGAAAAGAAGGTGAAATGTAAATTACGTTGAATTTGGCTTCACCAAAAATATTGGAAAAGATGGACGGAGAAAGCACAATGTATCTTTTGCGATCAAGCTCTTACAAACTTGGGTTTAAAATCATCCAAACTGAAAATACATTTTGCAACGCATGGCGCAATTTATGGTACTAAAGCTCTGAAAGAAAAGCGAACCCGTCATGATCAAAAAGGCACTCTTCCTCAGTTGCACATAACAAATGCCGTCATGCAAAAACCGATGTTACAGGCCTTGTATAGGGATGCTTGCTTGACTGCGAAGAGTAAAAAAAGGCACACAGTATTGGTGAGGATCTTATAAAACCTTGCCTCGTGGAAGTGACTGAAATTATGTTGGGAAATGAAGCAGCAACAAAACTCAATAAGATATCTATGTCAGATAATACTGCAAAAGAGCGTATCGATGACATGAGCAGCGACATTTTGGCTCAAATTGTGAATGGTATAAAAAACAGCGCTTTTCCCATAGCCTTGCAATTGGATGAGTCAACTAACGTTGCATGTATTTGTCAACTGTTGGTATTCGTACACTATGTACAAAAACAAAATTTGAGCTAATGGAAGAATTTTTGTTCTCTGAGAGTCTTCAAACTACAGCAGCTGCGACATATGTCATGAATTTATTCGAAAACTTTTTTGAAAAACATGACATTTCTCTTGAAAAAATTGGGTATGTGTGTAGTGACGGTGCATCGGCTCTTGCTGTAAATCGGGATTCGTGGCACAGTTATAAAGACATGAATCCAACTTAATCATAATCCATTGCATATTACACCGATACGCATTCATGAGCAAAACACTGCGTGATAACTCGAAGGAAGTGAATTCTGTAGTTTATATCGTAAATTTTATTCAAGGGAGAGCGACAAATCACAAACAGCTCAAGCCCTTATGTGAAGAGATGGGAGCTGAGCACACTGTTCTTCTCTTCCATGCTAATGTGCCATGGATGATTATGGAAAGTGCTCAATCAATTGTTTGAACTACGCTTTGAACTGCTCGCATTTTTAAAAAATAAATAAGAAACCAGTGTATGCCACTCATTTGAAATCTCATCAATTTTTATTTCGCTTGGCATATCTTGGAGATATTTTGCCGTATTGAATGATTTTTCTATCTCTCTTCAAAAGGCGAGGAACAGACATCATATCATCAGTGGAGAAAATGACAGCGTTCAAGTGAAAACTCGACTTGTGGTTGAAGCGAATTCCAAAGGGTAGTTTTGACCAATTTCTTAAAATTTAGTAAGCTTCGAGAAAGCATGCAAGTAGACAAACGAGTATTAAGCAACCTTGAAGTTTGTTTAACATTGCTGAGATCAAAATTTGACTATACTTTTCATACTGAATACATTGGACCGTCATGGGTTCAAAATTTATTCCTGGTCAATATTAATGACGTGGAGAAAAATTTCCAATAAGAAATTCTTGATCTGAAGGCATCTGGGACTGCAAGTATGTTGTTCACCGCAAGCAATCTAACCGAATTCTGGCTGTCCCAGACTCAAGTGTATAAACATATCAGAATTGATTTGAATCATTTCCTGCCTTCTGCTACTACATATCTGTGTTAACAAAGATTCTCTCCGATAATGCACATCAAAAGCAAGGAGCCCAACCGATTGTAATCAGTCGATAACCGAATGAGAGCGTGTCTCTCAAATATCGTTTCTAGATTTGCATTGTTATTTGAAAACCTTCAGATGCAACAAAGTCATTAAACATAGATTGATAGTTGCAGTATGTGCTATGTAGAGCAGTGGTCCTTAACCTTTTTCGTGCCATGGCCCACTTCATTGGGCCGCAAATTCTTCTGGCCCAACTTTGATATGATGATGACAATGTCACTGGAATGGGCGTCAGATATCATGGCAGAGGAGTTGATCCCCCCAAAAAAATAAAGGTCATCACCACTCCAGTGCCAGTTCATGACATGGAAGTGGAGTTGATCTTCAAAAAAAAGATCATAGCGCTCCTAATTCACTGGTGTTGGTCCCTATGGCAGTTCATGTGAACCAGTATTTCTCAACCTTATTCGGCATGCAAACCCATTTTTAAAGTACACAGACGTTCGTGACCCACTTGACTTACATGCTGTAGCCTACCAGTTGAAAACCAGTGATTTAGAATAAATCGTGTTGTAAATGTAATAAACTCAAATGTCATAGAATTTAATAGTGTTACAGCTTATACGTAGGAAGATTGGCGGTAGAGATTATCTTTTAGTGGTTCACGGGCTCAAAAAGGTTGGGAATCAGTGTTCCAAGTGATCTGCAAGAGAGACATTCAGTGGATAAATAGCTTACAACATCGCGTTGCTATAGTAACATCCACATTATCCTAAAATTAATTAAAAATTGCCGTCGCTTTCCCTATCGAAAAAATGAATTCCCAAATTTTTTAACAAAATGTAGTCAACGGTTTAGTAGCATATTGAATTTAAGCCAACCGTTCATGTCATTTCACAAGCAAAAACAAATGCTAGTGGAACAAAACTTTGCAAATGTCCCGTTTAACGGAGAAGCCACCCAGAAAATTCAATTGGGGTAATTTTAATTTAAAATTGATAGATCACACATTGTTAGCTTTCGCTTCTCCCTCCTTAAATATACCTACGGCCATATCTACAATATTATACAAAAATAACGACGTTTCAAGCGAACAGGCTCCGTTTCAAATTGGGCACAACATCTTTGCAAATCATCTGCACGATCCATTGATCTGAAATCCTCAGAAACTTCATCCCACATTTTTTCAATCGTCTGAAAATTTGCCTCTCTTACAATCGAAATAAAAGCAAAGAGTAACTTACCCTTTAGAGTTTAGAGAATATCAGAATAGCTAGAAAAATAGGGAGAGGCAGAAATTTAGAAATTCTTGAGCGTGGTAAATTCATTTGTAATCGTTTGATGTTTCTAAAGAGAAAAACTATGTCTCCTGCACCGCAATCCCCCTATCTAGTATCATGATAGACAGTGATAAACACTTCTTCTTTATTATTTCTTGTGCGTTGCTTCCTATTTTATTGACATGCGTCAACAAAGAAGAAGGCGTTGAGAACTCGAGAGTTAGCATACCTCGTTAATATTTTCCTTTGCTTCTTTTATTTTTTGATCTTCAATTTTTTGCAATTCTTTCCCTTCATTCAATAATTCTTCACTGCGTTGAATCTTGTTTGCAGAGCTTGTTGAAAATTCATCAAAGCCACCTTCTTGAAGTTTGTTAGATGACCTAAAATTTAATCTGTAAAAGTTAGCTTGGCTTTAAGTTTCCAGCTTTGTTTTTACGTCAGCATTGCGTACACAAACTTATGTTCAAAATTTTATTGAAGGAAACCATGCATATTTCAGGAAAGAGAATAAAAAATAACAAAGTTAGATACAGTGCTGGTAGAGTTTAGAAATATACAATAGGACGGCATCACTAAGAACAATTCAAAACTATGGAGAAAAATATTTTTCACTCAACTGAAACGGTTGGATCATTTTCATTTCTCCTTTGAGTTTACAAAGCTAAATATAAAAGCTGCATAGCTAGAAGCACTTTGCCATCTGCTGCAGTTTTAAGCTTTCTCTTCCGCGCCAGCAAATATAAAAAGTTGTTCTTTGTATTTGCTGGCGCGGAAGAGAAAGTTAGAAAAGCTAAACTGCTTACTCAGCATTTTGTAAAAGATGATTTGGGATATCCACTGATGGCAGTCCTCTTTGGGTGGTTCGAAATTGCTGCCTCTTTACTCTAACTTATTGGTCAGCGTTTTCCTGTACTTGCTTTGTTGAGTTTAAAGTATAAAGCTCTGTCTCACGTCGCTCCTTTATCCCAAAGTATCGCCCTAGATTGAGGAAACAGGAATGGCTTAATTAGGCTTAGCATACGTCCCGTTATTTTAGGCCTTGTCCCGGTCAATCGATCAAAAGTCCGGGTTTTTCATTCAGTCAGCCAGCATAGCTAGAACTACGGTATTTAAACGTTTGCACCGGTAAGTAAAGGCATGATGACACGGAACCCCAGCTCAATGACGTTTTGGACCGTGAGAAGCACAAAAAAGGGCAGCAAAACAGGTGTTGACTTTTTTTTTCTTTTGGAAGACACCCCTCTTGTGGGTGGAATTTAAGGCAAATTGCGCCCGGATTGGTGGTGTCCTCCAAAAGTAAAAATGGTTGACACCTGTATTGCAACCGCTAAGTGTGCCCCCCACACTTTGTTCCGTCACCCATAGTAGTTTTGTCCTCAAGCGTCTCGTTTTTTAATCACAAAAATATGGTAAGCATAGGCTTAATCAACCAACAGGATGGGGTAGGAGGAAGAAAGGATTAGAATTAAAGTTCAAAATGGAGCCATAAAACATTTGTCTAAGCAATTTTCTCAAAAGAATTCACTTTCTTCATCTGCCTGTGATGCAGAAAGCTTCTAGCTTGAAAACAAGGCGTCATTATTGGGAGGTCTTTCCAATGTGACAGCATTTTAGGAAAGACCAATTAAGCTCAAAAGTCTTTTAGTATATCAACAATTTTTTTTGAACAACAGTAGCCACAACTCATTTAATGGGTGACGCGGTTTGGGTCCAATCATTATGGCACAAATGCTTAGCGTGAGGTTGTTGAAAACAAATAATAGCGTTTTTGGTACACGTGGGTTGAGGATCTTTCTTTTGTCTTAATTTTTTAGGGAATCCAAAACAATTTTCTCCCAAGCTCTCAGCAGGTTTTCATATGAGCCTTGATTGGAAGTCTCATTTTGATTACGGGCAAGGTATTCTAAATATAATTCTGGGTCTGATGAAATTTTCGATACCATGACTGAGGGTAGAGAAGACTGAAATGTGTTGAAACACGAGTTGGTTGTTACCAGCCAAATTCTGTGGGTCTCAATGAACTTAGATTAAGACCTGAAAACCAATTTTGGAATTGCCCTCTTTAGAGCTACCGGTACCTTTAGTGCTGGCACATTGCATTTCTACCTCCCGCCTGCAACCAAGCAGGAAAAATTGCGGTAGAGTGCGTTTTTTCAAGGACACAACAACGGGACCTTCCTGAGATTCAAAATAACGGTTGTTGTTGCCATGTACAACCCTACAAACCATTTGACTACGTTGGCAACAAATATTCATCCGCCAAAACTTCTAGTTAAGCTCTTCGGGTTTCAGTTTTTCAACTTCTTTGGTAAGAAAGCTATTGGCAAAAACGTCTAAATTGTTACAACACGCCCGGATCTCTTCTACTCCCCTCTCAACGCTACTGCTTATGAAATTTGCTCCTAGGTATAAATCTGGCCCTGGATAGCAGCAAAGATAGACAAACAAAATATTCTTCAACAAAGCTCACTAAATCTGCTACGAACCTAAAGGTAGCACTCCCAATCTCTAATGCATTCATTATTGTAGCTTAATACTAATCTATTGCAACTGTGGTTTATGCTTTGTATAACTTCATAACTTACTTGTCCATTACATCTAAGATGCCTCTTCGTTTTTGATTAAAAGTCTTTCTTAAATTTCGTATCAAATAACTCCTAGTAGTTTAACAAGAAACTTAAATAGCATTAAAATAGACTACGTGATATAGAGACCATATGATGTCACAAAAATGACGTACCGAATTTTTTTTGTATTTTTAGTAGCTGGAAAACCGTTTCGACAAAGGGAGAATACTCACTTTTATTCTACACTTTGACCTAAAGCGAACATAACAGAGCTATCAAGGCTAAGTTCCAAATTGCAGGCTATAAATACCAACAATTCATTAAAACATTTCTACGACTAAGCTTTCCATTCTGGAGTATGTATGTAATTTACATGAGTTATAATTTGCATGTGCTTTGTATGTGTCAGGATGGCAACTAGGATTTTCGTATTGGGGTAGCTAAGAAGCTTTATGCAATGGATTTAGGCTTCAGTCTATTTTTGACGTAGATAGATTACTAGTTTCCTCTCAGAAACGTCCTTCTCAGCCCCGATTGCTTGAAGTGCTATCAATATAAGGAGCAGCTCCTACTCAGTAAGAGATCACGTGAAAGCTCACAAGAATAGTTTAGGCCTACATCTACTGCAGTGTTTCTTGACCAATATTACCCAATGATCCTCTTTTTTTGGAAAACAGTTGACGCGATGACGTAGTAGTTAGAACGCCCGCTTCGCAGTGGCTAGACCTCTGGTTTAATCCCCTTGTCGAGTCATACCAACAGATTGAAAAAAATGGTATCTATAGCTTCCCTGCTTGGCGCTCGGCATTTATGGGAGGTTGTGGAGAACAAGCCGACAAGTTTGCTTGTTATGTCCTTGGGCAAGGCACTTAACGGGACGCCCCACCTTTATGTGGAAGACAGGTGGCCCAGACACCTCGGAAATAGCAACTACCAAGCGAGTGCAGACATACGGTTCAAAATATAGCGATACAATTCGCTTTCTCGTGAATGCAGGATAAATATGGTAAACAAAAAAAATGCCCCATACGTGATTGCTGATTAGCAATACGTTGATTGATATATATTAGAGAACCACCTCGTATTCAAGATCACCAATTTGGCTGAATCCAGTCTTTGACATACAGTTCAACTCGATCCACAATTAGGTCTATATTTTAAATCACTTCTTGTTTTAGGAACTTCTGACCTACGGGCGGTCTGGCTATCTGTTGAACGTGCGCTATTGTTTAGCCATTTGTTTTGTGAATCCTTCATATACCTTGTCCTAACTAGCCGACTAGTGGTAGAAAGCAGAATATCTCTCATGTGGTCACAGATAGCCAGCGCGGCTATCAATAGAGCTATCAAAACCTGTGTCTTTAAAAGACAGCAGGCTGTAAAATGCTCTGGTCAGTAAAACGTATGGCAGATGCCGACTATCAAGATCACAATTACTCTCATCTTTGTAGTCTTCTCCCACGAGATATCGTGAAATAAAAGCATGGGTCCTTACGTATTATCGGGAGGACCTTTGATTTTTAATGTTATTTTATTTAAAAGAAAGGCAGTGTACACTGAAGGGGCAGGCCCGGTATGTAAATGTACGGGGCAGTGTACACTGGAAGGGAGTATTTTATTGTTTTAACCGTTTCAATAAATAATTTACTTCAATTTTTGAGTCGTGTTTTTAAAGGTCCTCCCGTTAATACGTAAGTACCAAAGCATGGTTGCTGATTTCGATTCTCGTTCATGGAGGTGTCCTGAAAAGATCTAATTCAGGGGTTCTTAACCGGGGTACTGTACCCCTTGTGGGGGTACGAAGCACCAAAGCAGTGGGTACGAGATGAGGCGTCAGAATAATGGTTATTGCAACCTATTTGCTAAAAATTTATTTTTAATGTTTTTTGAAATAAGAAATCATTTTCCGAAGCCCTTTTTAACATCTGCACTTCTGAATGATTTTCAGTCATAAGAAAGAGTTACTGTGACGTAATCAATAGCTTCTTGTTTTTTCCGACAGAATTGGTTTGTTGTGAACAATAATATGGTTAATAAATGTACACCGGTAACATGCTACTTTGTGCTTTATTTCATTGTTAGATTGTATATTTACCGGTAATTTTGTAGGTGTTTGTTCGATAGGTCTAGAGGTACAAAAACTTTTCACAAAATTTTAAGGGGTACGAGCGCCAAAAAGGTTAAGAAACACTGATCTAATTGATCGAAACAGACCTGTCGGCATCTGTCATACATTCGTTTTATAGTTGCCACCTCTTTTTTTTTGGCTGTAACCCCTCGTTGGAGATAGCATTACGGTTCATGTTTTTGATGAAAATAGCAATACTTTATAGCAGCGGTTCCCAAACTATGGGTCGCGAGCCACTGGTGGATCGTGGGCATAATTTCAGTGGGTCGCGAAAGTCATTCAAAATTTAAATTACTGCGTGTGTTGTCTCAGATAATTTAAAAGTGAATTAACATCTTGAATAGAGGTTTGTTTTCACTGTACTTTTTTCCAAGTACTTCGAAATACATGCAGAATTATGTGGGACCCGAAAATTTATGTTTTGAAAAGTGGGTCGTGACTTAAAAAGTTCGGGAACCACTGCTTTATAGTGTTGTTCCAGTTACCAAGTGGTTGTGGTCACGGGCTTTTTGTCTTGCTACTTTCTAATTTTATTAACGCAGTTTAACTTTCAAGATGAGAATAGATTGAAATGCTGCAAACAACCATTGCATTGCTGTCAAGTGAAATTTCGCACGAACTTCCGAGCTGGGTTGAGCATTTTTGACTTTTCTTAAAAAAGGTGTTTTTTATTCAATATGTTTGTTTTACGCGTTTTTTTTGCCGCGAGTAGTTTTTAAACAGGTCTCCACTATGACGCTATAGGGGCTGTTATAAGTCCATGGCAAACGTGATTCCTTAATCCATCGCTCCGTGCAGGTAATAAACTGTTCTTGTTATCACACACTTGCTGCGGCTCGGCGAAGGCCCCCAAGGCCCAACAAAAGCCAAGCAACTTCCCAAATCCTGAACCAGAGTTGCATAAAGGTATTCGCTAAGCAAACTGGCGTTGAGTAGTCGCAACGAAATTTCTCTTAAACCATTAAGCAACTTGTTCTTTCATATTTACTTTACTGCATCTACAAGATTCACAAAAACATGAACTACGATTGGATAAAATGAATTACAACAAAGATTTAAAACAACATCGAATTGATGGGGTAAACATTTTTATTTTGTACGAAGTTTACTGGAGACAAACTGCCCAAAAAATGGGATAAAAAGTAGCACTGCACTCTTGGTGTTTTCTAACTCAAGGCTTTAGGTTTAGAGAGATAAGCCTATTTCTCTTTAAAAAAAATGGTCAAACATTGGGTGTCAAAATTGATCTTTGAGATAGACGCTCCTCGCTCAAAAATCTAGCCGCTTTACTGGTAACAGCTGACTGAAATGAACAACCCGTCGCACGATTTTGTAAATGTGTTGGACAAAAATCCTATTTAAGGGAATCTTAACCACTTCCCGCCAGGAAACGTCTATAGACGCGCCCCGTTGAAATGTCACAGCAAAAATGTCACACATGCGCATCCAAGCCATGCGAAATGATGGAGTCATTGAAACACTAGATGCTTTTACTGGAGATTAAATTTTCTACACCGTGTCGTGTCAAACAATTGGCCTCATTGCTAATTTGGAATTCACAGCAAAACAAGCGAAAGGCGTTAAATGGCCAGTAATAAGGTATATGCAACAATTAACACCCTGGTGGTAATAAGAACCAGGAGCCAGATGTCCCAGTTGGATAAAAGTTAAAACCCCAATTCATTTGCTATAAATACCTATTGTCATAGTAAGAATGTTGACATATTAATGTCAAGTTATATGCCCAATCAAAGAAAAGCGGATGAAATTTTCATTTTGGAAATATTTTAACCAGTGATGGGATTCAGGGGGTTCGCACGGGTTCGTGCGAACCCGTTCTTGGATTGTCGTGATGATCAGCGAACCCGTTCTTGTTTTTTGTTATAGACCATAGACGACCGCAGCAAATGGTTTTCTAAAATGAGGGAACCTGTTGTTAATGAGTTTGATACAAAAGAGAACCTGTTCTTAAAATTTTGAATCACATCACTGATTTTAACCATAAACTGTTACCATTGCTCTTCATTATGACATTCAATGTTGAGAAAAAGCGGAAGGATTGTAGAATTAAACCACATTTTTCTTTTTAAAAAAGTTTTATCTTGCCTGTGATTGATAAACCGACGCGATGGCGTAGTGGTTAGAGCGTCCGCTTCGCAGTCGGTAGACCTGGGGTTCATTCCCCTTGTCGAGTCATACCAAAAGACTTTAAAAAATGGTATTCACAGCTTCCCTGCTTGGCGCTCGGCATTTAGGGGAGGTTGTGGAGAACAAGCCGGCAAGTTCGCTTGTTGTGTCCTTGGGCAAGGCACTTAACGGGACGCCTCACCTTCATGTGGAAGACAGGTGACCCATAAACCTCGAAAAAGGCAACTCCCAAGCGAGTGCGGACTTACCGTCCAAAGTATAGCGATACAATTCGCTTTCTCGTGAATGGAGGATAAATATGGCAAATAAAACAAAAACAGAAATTGGTGATGTTGATAAAATCGAGCCCACGTTGAATCGCACTGGTTTGATTGAGCTATTAATCAGCTCTTGAGAATATTCTTCGCACTCGCAAAAACGATACAAAAGCATTTAAAGAAAGCAACAGAAAAAACTTGAGTTTGTCAAAATAGAAGAGCATGGGGAAAAAACCGCATGCTGTTCTCTTTTTTTGAAATAAAGTAAATTTAATCAGAAGCTGAAAAACAGGGAGATGCATCTTTGGTGTTTTTGGATCATTAAAACTTGCAAGAAAATTTAAAACTTCTTTCGAATGTCTTATTTCAGTGATACTTCATAGCAGTCGATGAAAATTAAACTTTAATGCTTTGTTTATGCAATGGTGTATTGGGTTTATATATTGCATATAAAAGTAATAACGCCCCAAAAAATATTGTTGTAATTATTTAAAAACGGTTCTACTTTTATCATTATTATGCGTATGACCTCATGCTCGGTTTGCAGGTGTTTTGCCAGACTGGGCCACCACGACGGGTAGACTGCTTGGCCCCGCCACATAAAGATGGAGGCATTCCGTTAAGTACCTTGTCCAAGAACACAACAATGAAGCTTGCCGGCTTGTTCTCCACACTATCTCTATGTGCAGAGCGCCAAGCAGGGAAGCTATGGCACCACTACACCATCGCGCCGGTTAACGGTTTTACTAATTAAGTTGGATTTCAGCCATGACCATACTCTATCGACTAGCCTAATCGTTAAAATATAAAGATTACTTATGAAGATATAAGAATTTAAAAATTAGTGGGCCTTCTTCGCTGCAGGTACCTTATAATCAAATAGGCCTATTTATACCACAAACATAGACTTTATAACTTATTTGTATAGATATAACAAGTACAAGGGCATTACCTAAGATTGTACAAATACAGGCTAAGCCAAAAAAATATTTTAGGCACCAAAACCTCAATTGAAAAGATATATCTCAGATTTTAGAGTGGGGTACATTATGAATTGTGCGGACAAGCTGTTACCACTTTCAATTTGAAATCTAATAAAATTTGGTAATAAATGGTACAACTTAATGAACAAGTGCTTTTCACGTGATTTGATTCGATAACGATTCGTAAGGTCCAGGACTATTTTAAAAGAACTGAAGAAATATATTAAAAGGAATTAAAAGAATCGAAAGTATCAGCAAGTCTTTTTTTCCTTTCGGGTCGGTGACCGGTACTTTCGAATACAAGCCAAAAATTGGTAGTAGGCACGGTTACTAACGCGAAATAAACCTTTTGTTTACTAAAATAATCAAACTTTATTCTTCTTTTTCGATTGAATACCCCTTCGATTTATTTTTCACTCTTTCATTATGCAGCTGGCAACGATTGTATAAACGGATGCAGCTAGCTAAAACAAAAGCTGTATTTGGATTTATTATTCAAGCATATAAAAACCGTGAGATAAAACCAAGCATTTGAGCCTGTTCCCACTTGCACAGTACACAAGCGTACGCTGAAGTACGCTCAACGTAGCTTGTGCTCGCATTAAATACTCCAGCATATGCTGCATTGCGCAACTTGGAACAGACATTTCAAAATAAAGACAAAAAAGATATAAACATACCATTTATCTTCCGCAACAACCACAACTATGATTAGGCATTAAATACAATGATAAAAGAGACACCATGGCAAATCTACAAAAAAGCGCATGTGTGATATAAACTGCACTGACAAGAGACTTCAGAAAAACAACTGTCGGTAAAACAACGATAAAATTAATCGATTTATTGAAACGACGCAAATTTTTTCTTACTTTCGAACGATATAAATTCTAAAATTTTCCGGATCTCAACACCTGGCCTCTGACCATCTTCGATTCCGAAAAAAAGGTTGGACTACATCACCATCAAGTGTAAGTCACTCACACCCAGAATGTGTACAACGTTGTAACCCAGTGGCATATCAATAGGGGGCATCCTCCGGACCATTGTCTCAAGGGGCTCATAGATAATAGATATTTGCGTTTCAATAGTAACTTGTTTTCTTCAGTTGCTGAAGTCCACTGCTGATATGTACGATAAATTCCCTCGTGAAGCTACGTATTTACTCTTTAGTTAGCTTTATACGTATTGTTTGTACATATGTCGACGTCACTCGGTAGACCAGTGTTATGCTGTTATTTACGTCCACGTTTTTTCTAAGTTGGTCAGCAAATATTGACAAGAAGTGGATAGAAGAAAACCCTTTTTCCGCATAAATGCAATGCAAATATAGGCTACATTATCTCAGGCCTACTTGCTATCATAGATCTGATAGGAGAGCCCCGAATTGTTCATGCTTCCGGCCCCAAAGAGGTCTTAATACAGCACTGCTTGTAACCTTGCACAAGCGCGCTACATAGAAATGAAATACTACATGATTACGTAAAAACAAAGTGCAAAAATTAGTAAATAATCTACAAGCAAAATGCAGTAAAGCAGTTTTGGGGAGGGGATGGGTAGGTCTCTCGGAAAGCGCAACAGCTTTTCTTAGTTTGGCAATAAGAAAATTCTTTCAGAAAACTCCACCTCCTCCCCAGTAGTAATGCAAGTATTAATAAGGATTTAGCTCTACGAATAAAAAACAGACACTCAAGATTAGGCCGAATGCACATTTCCCGCAGGGTCCTTGAACTATATAAACCAGGGATTTTTAAACTTTTTCAGAAGTGGGCCCCCTCGACAATGTCAAAAACTCGTGGCCCTTCCATAATAGGTAAACTCCTTCATTTTGAGATCACTATCTTCGCAGCAGTTGTCATTTTCCCACATTTGCCCCTTAATATAGAGGACGTTTTTCAGCAAATCAATTTCTTCAAAGTGGTCCTTCCAATACATAAAGACCTTGTTTTCATTTTTAAAGATCAATTTTTTCCAAACACTAATTTTGACAGGTTTTTCAATCAATTTAGGGGGGAATCACGGCACCGAGGTCCCGCGCCTCCCCAGGTTAAGAACCCCTAATCTATATACCTTTCTGCATAAAAGGTTCAAAAAATCAAATTGTAAATTGTGTTCGCTTCGATTCCTAGCTCCATGCTTTTTAAATGTCAAAGGAAACCAAGTGACTTAGGTTCGAAAGTCGAGGAATATTTAATGTTGATCACAAAGAAAAGACCACAAAGTTGAGAAAAGTTTGAATCAGCATTAAAGTAAATTTAACAATAAAGCATTGATCCAACGTTCAATAGCGTACTATGAGAGGTCAAACTTTCGAAACGGCGTACTAAAAACTTTCGAAACGGCGTACTAATGAGGGGTCAAACTTTCGAAACGGCGTACTAATGAGAGGTCAAACTTTCGAAACGGCGTACTACGAGAGGTCAAACTTTCGAAACGTACAAACTACATAATTTTTCCAAAATTAGTTGAGTATAAGTCATTTTTGTCTAATTTTTGTTAGAGAAACCAAAAGTAATTCATAACTGCGGCCATATAGGGAAACAAATTACATGCTATTAGAAACAGTTTATTTACTGTTGATATGTTTGTAGATTAGTTTCTTGCCTTAAAAAGAAAAAAAAATGTTCCAAATATATTAACGGCAGCGCAGAAAACAACTTTTCTTCCATAACAAAGTTAACGTCAAAATGCCTCCAAACCTTACCAAACCCAGAATCATGCTGTCGCTAACATAAACTAACTAGTGGTATTTAGGAGGTTTGTAAACCAAATTAATAAAATATTTGTGGGAAAATAGCGAAAAAGTAAAATTCTTTTGTTGTATGCTCCAGCCACTAGCGTTGGCAAATTTGAGACGTTTCTATCATTTATCCGTAAACAAAAGCATCAGAGCTTTACCGAAGCACCTTTGTATACGCGTGCAACAAGTTAGGTTAAAAGTTACGCTCACATCAAATTGAAAGGAGCTTTAAACTGCATGTAACTAGGCAGTTTAAAACCAGGAATGAAGGCAATGCAAGCAGGAATAGTTTAACGATTTAAAAATCATCTTAGGGTTATAAGTACCGTTCACATCCAATTTTTCAAACTTAACATATCACCTGATCTCTTAGAGAACTCACGGTGAAAGAAACCAATTCCTCTTGTCATGGTGAACAGCCGGCATTGCGCAAGCTGTCTAAAAATTGGAATATAGTTCGGTTATAGAAAAGTATCAATTTGAAAATACAACGAGCACATAAAACCGATTTTCACTAGCACACTGTACAGGCGCACATTGGCAAACACAAGCGTACGCTGGAGTATTTTTGTCGAAAATTCGCTTAGCGAAGCTCGCATTTTTTTGACCAAAATCGAAAACAATCAAGCGTACGCATAGACTGTGCAAGCAAAACCCGGCCTTAAAACTAAAACATGGAATTACTGCTGGCACACATAAATGAATCGAGGTTGTTCGAGATATGCACAAAGCTTTCCAAAATACTTCTTATTTCTGCGATGTAGTAACAACACTGACTGCAACAAAAATAAAGTTTTCAATTATTTCCTTCGCAAACATTATTGCCTGTACCTAGCACGTTCTAATAAGCAATTCACATTAGTATCTTACCAAGTTCATATACAACATCATGTAGACAACTAATTGCATAGCGGACACTTAATCCGTACTTTGAATAGTGAAGCTGTTTACCCAACATGTCGTAAGAGCCGACTTTTGAGTGCCTGCTGAAAGCAGCATGTCTTATAATGATGGGGCTACTAGTGTTCAATTTGTATGTAGGACTAGTTCAGGGTTTTTGAAGGCGCTTTAGGGACCCGATTCGGGTCCCTAAAAATGAAAATCGGGTCCCTAGAATCAGAGAAAATTATGGAGGAAAATAGCTTGGGAAATTACAAAAGTGAGAATTGTAGAAAAGCTGTAAAAACTTTTTGAAAAGAAGTTAAAAGTTACAAACATTGCTGAATTCTGAATTGGCAACACTTTGATTTGGCTAGCAGATAAAATTAAAAACTACTGTAGAATTTTAGGATCTCAGTCAAGCTGTGGACTCGCTAGCGATTGCACTTTGATAGTGGCAGTGTAGTGATGCTTGTAAATGTAAGTTACAGCAAAAGAGACACTGTGTTTGCACAGACTTCATTGATGCCCAGCAGTATGGCAGTCAAACTACGGCATGACTTCTAGGTTAATACTTTCAACGTACATTGGGCAACTTCAGCTTTTACTGCTCTGTTTGTCATGTGTAAGTAACATACTTTACAAAGTATAATGTGAGTTTTGTCTGTTAATCCCTATATGAAAGATGATGCTGAAGTACTACATAAAGGATTAACGTTTAGTCTATATACGCTATGAAATGCAGACATCATAATGTACTTTATTGCAGTCATTTCACAAATTGTAGCCTACTACCTATATGCATTGATATATCGTTGGCGCAAAAAAAAACGATAACACTCTTCATTTTAGAATCTTTCAAAAACTATCAAAGCTATGGTTCTTATATTTGGTACACATCATCACAGAGACATTCAACACTTTCGTTGAAAATTTCAGCTTTGCAGGTAAACAGACGAAGGAACGGCATCGCTTTCAAAATTAGTTGCCAGAAAATACAGTGTCGAAAATGATTACAATGCCATTGACATATTCAGGCTAATTGAACAGGTGATCGATGTGGCCTCCGCTTTCATCGAAGATTCTTGCAACCGTTTTTTCCAACACAAAATCGCCTTTTGAACTCCATGATGAGGTATTTCTCGCCATTTCTGTCTGATTGCATCCTTTATTTTCTCTTTTTTAGAAACAGTCGTCCTTCCGCTGTAAACTTTCTCTGAAAGTGAGTCCCATACACTGTAAACCATGGGATTGCAATCCGGATGTTGGGAAGGCCATTCATTTTTTGTAATGAAACTCGGAGTACTGTCTTCTAGAAAGCTCTGAATGGCACGGATGGTATGTGATTTGGCTCCATCTTGCTAAAAAGCATAATTCTCATTTGGGTACATTCTGCGACAGACGGGTAGAAGTTCCTCATCCAGTAATTTCATGTAACACTTAGAGTTGACCTTAGTGGTTTTCGTCTCTATAAAACAGATATTTTTCATCAAGATGGAGCCACATCACTTACCATCCGTGCCATTCAGAGCTTTCTAGAAGACAGTACTCCGAGTTTCATTACAAAAAATGAATGGCCTTCCCAACATCCGGATTGCAATCCCATGGTTTACAGTGTATGGGACTCACTTTCAGAGAAAGTTTACAGCGGAAGGACGACTGTTTCTAAAAAAGAGAAAATAAAGGATGCAATCAGACAGAAATGGCGAGAAATACCTCATCATGGAGTTCAAAAGGCGATTTTGTGTTGGAAAAAACGGTTGCAAGAATCTTCGATGAAAGCGGAGGCCACATCGATCACCTGTTCAATTAGCCTGAATATGTCAATGGCATTGTAATCATTTTCGACACTGTATTTTCTGGCAACTAATTTTGAAAGCGATGCCGTTCCTTCGTCTGTTTACCTGCAAAGCTGAAATTTTCAACGAAAGTGTTGAATGTCTCTGTCACGGAGTGTATCAAATAAAAGTACCATAGCTTTGATAGTTTTTGAAAGATTCTAAAATGAAGAGTGTTATCGTTTTTTTGTGCCACCCGACATAATTTTTCAATTACCACATTTTCAATAACGCAACCTCATTTTTATTTGTAATTTTTCCTTTTCTATTATAGGTTTGACTGTGATTGTAAATATAAAAATGTCCGGTGGCAGTACCCATCTTAAATTGTTGAAGTGGTTAAATTGTTGAATTGTTGAAGTGCACCGTACCGTGTATGTGAATAATTTATGTACAGCATGTATAAATGTATACTATGACTATGTGATAGAGTGCAAAACACATCTAATCATTTTAAATTTAGTCAATTATTTTTCGGGTCCCTACAGGCTCATATCGGGCACCTAACATTTTTCTTAAAAAAAAAAACTGGATTAATTTGAAATAACAATCGCTTTTACCTAGGCCGATTTGACTAACTTTGCAGAGGGAATCGAAATACCAGCTTTTCATGTCGCCCCTTCATGTCAAGCAAGAGGTACGGTAGACACAACAACAACACTACCAGACCTCTCCTGTTACCAGCACGCACTGCATCAAGAAATGGTCTACTTTTACATATCACCACTGTTAATCAGTAAAAAACAAGACTCGAAATTTGATATAGCGCAACTAAACCAGAGAAGCAGCCTTAATCATATCGGCCATTCCAGTTCGACGATTGACTAATACTCTACATCAGGGGTGGGCAAACTTTTTAGCCGGAGGGCCGCATCGACCATTGAAGAGTGGTCGAGGGCCAGGGCTTGTTGTCTCGTACAGCTGCATGCTATAAAAGAAATTGCATTAGCGGTATCCCAGGGCGCAACAACGGTGGTGTCTCTAAAAAAAAAAAGGTCATCGCCCTTTTGAAGACGGTAGATGCGTGATTGGGGGCAATCGTAAGTTCTGATGCATTTTCCGTCTAAGGAATGGGCGATTACCTTTTTTTTAAGAACACCGTCGCTTTTGCGCCTTGTCAATCCCCTTGTCGTATTTATTTCAATATGGCAGTTTCAAAAAGTGTTTGCGGGCCGCACAGAATGCTCTCGAGGGCCGTAGTTTGCCCACCCCTGCTCTACATGCATACAAATTAAGTGAAGATTCACTCCCAGTTTTGTTTTTGAAAGGTTGCAAGGTTGCAATTATTTTCTTACAATTACGAATTCTTTTAATGCATCAATAAGAGATATGAATAAATTGTTATCGCTTTCACATCACTAGCCACATCGCTAGATCGGATTATTCAGTAACTACTCATTGTAATATAGGCGACAGTGAGTGTGCGGTCGATCGTCAGTAGGAAGGCTGCGACATCAAAATGAGGATGATATACTTCAATAGTCAAAAAAATATTTGAAAAAGTATAAAAGTGGTCGTTTCACATAAGGATGGTCACGTTATAGAAGTAGTCGCCAATCAGGGTTGTCACTACCATTCTGCGCATGCGCAAGTTAGGTCAAGGGTCAAACTGCAATTGAAATGTACCTAAAAACACTGTTACGTGAAACAACTTTTGAAAAGCTTTATCACAACCAGCACTTCGTGACGAAATCATCACTAGCGGTATTGTGGAAAAATACTATACCACCAATGAAATTTTTTTCCGTTAATTCAATTTCGTAAAAAAAGTTCAAAGACTTTGGCTTGAAATGCCCTACAGAGTGCTAATGTGCAAAGCTTTGCCCTCATTTTAAACTCGACTTTTGAATTCCACCAACTAACTTATTGTAGCAACTACCATCTCCTACTAAGTAGTAGTAGTGATTCAATTTCCATCCGGTGTTGTCCCTTTAGCAGAGATGGCCGGATTTACCCCATGCATGGGGATTTGTTGGAGCGAAATTTTTCTACAGGGAGCATGCCCTTGCTTACCCCCAACCTCAGTTTTCTGACATGAGTGGTCCAACCAAGCAGTTAAGCTGGCAACCCCACCATTAACAGTCAGACTGCAATTGGTAGGTACCCAATAGTCGCCTCTTACGACATGCTGGGTAAACAGCTTCACTATTCTTTCACTACTAAGCAGTTTCAAATACGAAGAAATATGCACACAAAAATAAAGAAGCTTCATAATGTTGTGTTATAAAGGACGTGAGACGAATATCCTGGTTCACACATCAAACTCAATTAGGCTAGAAGCGAACAGCAATTCATATTGCATCAGCCATGAAATGCAAGTTGCAGACCGGTAATTTTGCCAATAAGTGACCTAAAGTAAGTTATCACGAGATGCTGGGTGAACAGTTTACCATATTAATCGTTAAAGCCAGGGTCATTTGCTAAAATATGATGCAATGACTCATCAGCCATTAGTCAAATTCACAAAACACTCTTTAATTCCTTGCATTCACTTGCATTGTTCAAAGTAAGTGCACTGTTCATCAGTGTACAAGCAACTTGTTTCTATATTGGTGACAGAAATATATGTGTCACGCATTGCCTCATAGAAATGCTATTATTGATTCGCTTGTCACGCCTAGCTACATACGAAAGTGGGAAGCTGAACTCTAACCGCGGTGATGGTAATGCAAGAAAATAGTTACTGGAGTTATCAAGGTAAGAGCCAAAAAAGATCAAGCTGCACTGAGACAAATTTTTGTAGTCAACCCATAACGCCACTACTGCAAGAAAGCATTAGTAAAATCAGTCACCGCTGCCCATACAATACTTAGTTTTGTAAATAGAAGCTATAAAACCGTTCACTCACCAACAATTATTACAATAATGACGAGCACAATGGCTACCAATATAGCAATCATCTGCAAAACAACATATGCATGCAATATCAAGTCACAACTAAACATCCGTGCAATGGTGAAACTAAATGTGACAGTGAAAAATTCCAACTTGAATAAATGGCAAAGTCCCCTAATGTCAATTTCGTTGGTAGATTGCAGAACTTTATGGATTAGTAATGCCTTTATTCGAGGAATGCAAACGGATGTACTATAGCAAAACACTATCGTTTTCGTGTTCTCTTCGACCAAATTCACCATTAATAAACTACAACATGTTGCACGATCAATCTGCAAATTTTTGTCTCATTTTTTTCCGTCTCATCAATTTCGGTCATTCTTACATTATGCATTGCAAATCTAGTCTGGCTGAAATGTTGTTACGTCCGTTTCCAAGAGCAAAACAACATGGCTTTTCACTTTAACATCAAGCTTACAAATATACTTAATCATGCGCATTACCTATGCAGTAACGTCAAACATTAATACAGACTTAACTAACAGATCGCTATTAGTACAATAACAGCAACAACGACTGAGACTAAAAATATCATCACACGGTACTGGTTTGCTCTCATTAAAATAGCAAATTTAATGCCAACGAGGTTTTGAAAATACGCGCTTAGGAAAGATACATTACGAGCACTTTGTTTATGCCATTAGTTTTCCCCCGCAAGTTTTATTCTTCGCAGCACCTTGAACTGTTCCAGCAGTATTGACAACTTTGATGTAGGCATGAACACAAGTTGCTCCAAGTATACCATTTACTCGTGAGAGGTTCTCCTGCGGCTTTGCCAACGTTTACGTAGACAAATCACCTATGGTTCTACTGCTTTCAATTTCATAATAACGAAATAATAAATAATATACCTTGCAGTTTTTCCACCAATATTTTCTCTTCAGTCTTGTAGCTTGTGTTTCAAATTGTGAGGCACCATGCTGAAGTGCATCTGCTCTGTCATCCAAGTGTGATAACTTTTCATCTCTTTCCAAAACTTTGTCAACATTTGTCCTCATAATGCCAACCACCTAAATAACCAAATATTTTGTTGTTTTTCCCATACAAGCATCTAAATACATTTTCCTATTTTGGAAGATAATAAGGGTATAAATGATCAATTATGTTTTTAATGCACTACGACCAATATGTTTTAATTAGTTCTAGCTACATCTATTTTAATCTGCTTCATGCCAAGCAAAGTCGCTTCTTGGTGTATAGCTGTTGTGGCTCTACCATTAGCAATCATACAAAGCGTACAAGGCCACAAAACTTTTTTGATCACGACTGAACTGCTGTTTCATACCCTAGCTACGTCAGCTATTTTGATCTGCTTAATGCCAAGCAAAGTCGCTTCTTGGTGTATGGTTGTTGTGGCTCCACCATTAGTATTCCGCGTAGGTCATACAAGGTGTACAAGGCCACAAAACTCTTTTTAATCACAACTGAACTACCCAGTTTCATATTTCATTCTCTGCATTTCTACTATAGCTGAGTGCAGAGCAGGAGACTTGTGAATGTTATTTTCAGTCTTTGGTATGACTTGACAAGGAAATTCAACCCAGGTCTACTAATTGTGAATCAGACGCTCAAACTGCTACACAAATGCTGGCTGGCTAGGTCAGCTTAAAGAATTTTTCTAGTTTCTTTTGATCTTAGGTAAAAATATGTTTACTTCAAGCAAATAGAGAATCTCTTAAGAATGTTTGATCACTTTAAACCAGGAGTCTCCAAACTTTTTCCATGGAGGGCCACATTGCCGATATATTAAAGACTCTTGGACCCAAGTTAACTCTTAGTAGGTAGAAAGTAACGGTCAGTAACATGGGAGATCGTGTAATATTGCCCAAAAAATAGGTGTTCTCCACAAAAAAAGGTCATCACCAAAAAAAGGTCATCACGCTGTCACAAATTATGCTTTTAGCTATCAAAATGATTGGATTAAAGTGGCTCTATCAAGGAAAAACTGCACTATACATTTGCTTTTCAATTGATAAAAAAAGGGCTCCATGGGCCAGACAAAAAGCCTTTGCGAGCTGTATTAGGCCCGCGGGACGTAGTTTGGCGACCCCTGCTGTAAACAAACAATACTTATCAAATTACGCTACAAATCATATTTAGCAGAATTAGCAGCAAATTAAAATCTTGTGTTAAGTTTATGTTAGTGCACAAGTTTGAGTGAATATCCAAGAGTTTGTGTACATTTATACAAAGACATTTGTATGAATGTTCATACAAATGCATTAGGAAGAAAAAAGCCAAAATTATAACCCTATTTGGAAAGAATTTATCCTGATTGATGTCACTAGTCAAAACTTTTGGATTCAAAACATGCTGCCTAAATTGTTAAAAATCCTACCACGTGAATACAAATCAATGAAAATGTAAGCTGGTTAGTAAGCCTGCAATCTTATAAATCAGAAAAACAGGAGTGGAATTTTGAATTCTGATACAGGGGTGTGCACCGATCTATGGCCCAAAGCAGAAGCCAAATATACTAATTCGTTTTTTGAACAATTGATCTCAAAAAGGTTCTTAAAGTTGTGTTTGGATGAATGGCATGAGAAGTCTCTCTTGAAAAGTATCGATCTCCAAAAAAAAGTCTTACTCTTTTTTCATACGAACAATGCAACCATGAGTAATGCAACAACAGCATTTTGTGCTTTGAATCTTATTTTTGGATACAAAAGTTTTCTTTGCAAACTCTGGCTGGCCTGCAATATTTAATGCCAGTAGTTTGAAATTGGACAGTATGCAAAAAAAGGTTGCACACCCCTGTTCATCCGAGGTAGGTTTCCAGAGTTGATTCTCATTAATGTGACCACACCTGAGAGCACAGTTAGATGTTAAAATTGGCGTGCTGGTTACTTCAGTAAAGTTTGAACTGATATTATGTTGAGTATTAAGACATTTTTACGCTCTCTATGTTTCCTAAGAAATTGTGTGTGAAAAAATTGATTTTTTTAATAGAAATAATCTTTAGTGATCGAAATTCTGCATAAGGTTTGTTTCACATCAAAACGGCTATACTTTGCATGCAACAATTACAGGTGTATTTAGTTCACCTATCACCTTCAGATGAATAAACCACCACAAATAACAACATAGAACCATTTGTAATCTTGCAATTTGTTTTTTGCCTACTCAGAGTGGGTTGCTGGAAACATAACCCATTCTGATTGCAGTTTAAATAGCGCTTTTGGAAGGAAAAGATGCAGCAGGCTGTTACCTGAGAACCAAGATGGTTATAAATACAAAAACATATTTTAATGAACTACAATAGAAAAATATTCATGATCCAATTACAGTGGTTGCAATAGTATTGATGATTGCCAATCAGAGTTCTACTAACAATTTGGAAGAATGCAGACTGATCTTGCAAGAGTCAAAAGTGATCCTTTGTGTTTGCATTTGGTGTAACGACGAACTACAAAAACTTACATCATCAACTTCTGCTTGAGTTTGTTGCAGTTTTTTTGATGTTGCTGAAGCACGAATTGATTCATTTTTATCATTTCCAGATGTATAATTACTTGTTCCACCATAAGACCTGCAATTAACAAAGGGCAAATAGCTTTCACAGGTTTAATTTTTTTTTCACAAAACCAGCAATTTTTTTAGTCCTACTTTCTTTTAGCATTTCCTCATGAGCTTTTGACAGCTCCAAAGAGTGCCGAGAATTTTTAGCTATAAGCTGGAGATGGAATGTGCTTAAATGCTTCAACATCAAAATCTAGTCCATTTTCTTTGAAAAAAGAATTACTTGTACCAACATTCAAAAACAACATTGATAAAGGTTCATCAAATTTCTAGATTATTTTCTTTGCAAAACAATTACTTTTACCAAAAATAAGACAACGTTCAAAACTTTGCAAAACAACGTTCAAAAATAACAGCAAAAGGGTTTTTGATCCCATATGGTATGCACTAGTAAACCTAAAGTTGAATGCATATATGCATATGCTGTTTTATGACACCATGTTGTCAGACTATCAAATAAAAATTTAGCACTTTTTCATTTGTTACCCCAAGCTGCCATCTTGGATCAAAAATGATTTATAATGCTATAGTTATGGGTTTGAATCTTTAGTGGCAGGGTACTTGGACAAAGGCAGTGTACACTGGAGGGGGAAACCTGGTATTGGGGTGCAATTCTGCCCAATACAAACAAGATGGCAGCCTGGGATAACAAAAACGTGTCAAAAATTATAGGGTTTTTCCATGGCTGAAGCACGAAAATAATAATACTAAAAAAGAACAATTTCTTTAATTGCTTTCCAAAGCACCTGTTATCAAGGAATCAAATTTGCCAAAACTAATACTAATACTTCTGGAAAAGTGGTAAATGTTCTTTGGTGAAATTAGCTAATTTAAAAGATCAGGAACACAATATTTTCAGCTCATATAATATATTTGCAGACTTTTGACAAGATTTTTGCTCAGCCTATTACTCCATTCTGCTACTAAAAATACACAATGGAGTTCTAGTGGATCACAATACACAACTATGACCACAGCAAAGTAGGTCTACAGCTACTGCTACCACTATAAGCAATTTTCAAAACAAATGTGCATTAATTATAGAATTAGCAAATACATTGTTTAACTTACATTTTTTTGCTAGAGTTGACAGTTAGTCTAGTATAGTATGTCTACACAAATACTCAAACGGTTTTGAAAAATTTTCATAAAGCTGAAATCAACAATTGACAGATTGATGAAATTTATTCTTTGATGTACCCTACAGAGTTTTAATACGAATTATAGGAGCTGGTGTTAGCCTGTTTAAGATATTACTTTTAATTAACGGATATTAAGGCATATAGGCTAACTGCAATCAGTTGAATAAAATACCACTTCCACGAATGGTTTCGTTCCTATTAGAACTCGTCAGATGGACTCAGGTATAGAACCGTGGAAGGTATAGAAATTTGGAAAATCAGGTATAGAACCGTGGAAGGTATACTCAGGTATGGAACTGTGGAAGTGGTATTTTATTCACCTGATTGCAGTTAGCCTATATGCCTTAATATCCATTAATTAAAAGTAATACAGAGTTTTAGTTTAAGTTCATCATGGCATTATAAATGGTAAAATCATTAGAGTAAGCATTCAACACTTTGTTGCAATGCCTATAATAATGACAAATTTTATCTCATATTAGACAGCACGACTGATTTAATTGCTTACAATGCTTTTCTTATTCCATTAAGTGCCAGCATAATCGAATAGCATGTTAACCATCTGTAAAGAAACATAACGAGGTAAAAAGGTATTGCATCAAAACATTCAACTATAGGGTGTTTTATGAAATGCACTGAATTTGAATTGGGCTAACATTTTGTCAGTTAAAGTTTAAGAGCATGCTTTTCATTATTTTTGCAAGATGTATTTACTGCAATTCATAGTTTTTGTTTTTGTAGAATTTTTTAGAAAATTTTGCAGAATACCTGATGCAAAATTGAATTATTTGCAGAACATTGGTGCTTGTTAAATAATTGTTGCACAGCATATTGTGTTATGGATTGGTTTTCAACTGTGCAACAAGTTCTTAATGTCAATGTATTCTGAGAAAATAATTGTATGCATGCATACAAAGAGCTTTATGCAAAATCCCATGCAATGAAGTGGTCAGGTGGTCAAACTGCTGCAAACACCAGTGAATTGAATTTCCTGGACTCACAGTGACATTGTCTTGCAAAAAAACAAGTTGTTTCTCAATTTGACATAAACGTTTCCACTGACCCAATTTCACGATTAAAATTGAACTTATTTCAAGCTTTGTCATTAGTCTGCATACAGTAGATATTACTTGCACAAAGTTTCATTTCTCCATTTTCATAAAATGTCCTAGCAATTAGAACTTCTTGTGCAGTTGAAAACCAATCCATAACACAATATGTTGTGCAACAATACTAAACAAAAACTAGTATTCCCCAAATAATTCAATTTTACATAAAGTATTCTGCAAAATAAAACAAAAACAATGAATTGAAGTAAAGCCACTTTGCAAAAATGATAGAAGCATGCCCTTAAACCTTAACTGACAAAATGTTAGCCTAATTCAAATTTTGAGTACTCTATGGAACACCCAATCCCTATACCTAATAGCTTAGGGTGAATTCTGTAAACTTATACATCTAATATATATAAAGTACGGTACAATTCTGCCTGTCTCAACTTCTATGAAACTGCCAGGTGTATAAACATCAAACTGGGCACAATCGATCATTTCCTCAAAGTGAGTGTCACAAGGGAGTTAGTGAAGTCACAGTGACGTCATAATCAAAAATAATGGTTTTAAATTGCATTTTTGGACCTAAAAACATGGTTTTTGACTTAAACAAAAGCCAGTGCCTGACTTTACCCACTGCAACATATTTTACTTCTTTAGGATGTTACATGACATCATAATTAAAAACTCATTGTAAAATTTGCAATAAAAATACTGATGCTGGAAATGCAATTAAAAACTTTTTGGGGAGATCTTAGCACAGGGTTTTTGATAAAAACAACTCTGCAGCAAGTAATGCTCAATTATCAATGCAACAACTGGTTCTTTATTAAAGCATGTTAAGCCTTTCAAACATGTTTCTTGCGTTTTTTTCTGCACGCTTCAACCCGCTGTTTATCATAACACTGCCTGGTACGATTAACACTACACCAGAGATCATTATTTAATGATTTTTTTTTTAATTGCAACACTTTTAGAAAATCAGTCTCATTTCTCAACCGATTTTGAAACTTTTAACAAATTAAAGAGTATTTCGAGGCAATTTCGATAGTACATGACATATACATTTACTATTAATTCTTATGCTAAAAAAAACTAATTTTTAAGACCTGTAGTGCAACTTTTTCCCCCCAAAAGTGGTAAGCTCAGTAAAAACAGGTACCGGTACGGTAAGTTTATAAAGTAGGGGAGAGGGGTCAGGTATGCCACGATGCCGCCGACTTGATGCCAGGCCAACTCGATGCCAAAATATATAGGTAAACTTTTAAATTGTTTACTAGTGGTGTCAGCATAGAGTTGGTGACATTGAGTTTACCTGGCATCAAGTTGTGCCATTTCCAATGAGAGTGGGGCAATAAGAAAGGGATTGAGTAGGGGGTCAGTAAAAGCCTATTATCTCTTATGCTAAAAGTTGGAGGCATTAGGAAACAACTGCTCTGAAAACAACGGGAACCCCACTTTCGGTTGGTAAGCGGTTATCAAGGGGAATGCACTCTAATCACTCCAATTTGAGCATTTTTGAAGGGAGTTTGAAATCTCTGCTACAGCCGTTTTGAAACCAGTAGTACAGTGAGAGATGCTTTCTACAGACAACTACCCTAATTGCAAAAACTTTGTATGTTGTGAAAATTTGTGAAAGTTGCCACTCTTTTTGTGGACAAGATTAAATTTTATTTATAAGGTAAGAGCATCGGCATGGAAATATTTCTTAAACCTTAAGAATGGAACAGGCGTACAATGCAGTGATGGGAAACGAGACGACGGCATACGCTGCATCAAAGCCTTTTGCAGTCGGCCATAAAGCTCTGTGGTTGCGGACTTCAGGGAAAATTCCCATCAATACTCACCAAGAAAGGAGCGAAGATCTTCCCCAATCTGTCGAGAGAAAAATGGTAGAATGCATCCTTCTACTAGCAGATTGGAAATGGAAATTTACCGTCAAAGAGGCGAGAGACATTATCCAGGATTACCTATATAAGAATGACAAAGATAAAAATCCAGTTCGTGAACGGCCGACCCGGCAAAGACTGGTTGCTGTTTTTTTTTCAAGATATCCAGAAATCAGCAGAAGAATGACTGAACACCTCAGCTAAGGAAAAAAAGGAGATAGAAAGTTAAGAAATTCTGGATCACTGGTTCCGGAAGACCGATTGCAAAAAAAAACGGGATAAAGAACATGCCTCAACAAATTTTTAATACTGACAACCAGGGATGTGGAAGCGGAAGCGGAAGCTGAAAGCGATACTCTTTCTATAGAAGCGGAAGCGCGCAAAATCCACCGCTTCCGCTTCCACATACGAGGGAAGAATGGAGAAAGAAAAGAAATTGGTTCTCCTATCCTTCGTAGAAGAACAAATAGGGGAAGCATAAACATTAAGAAATGAGAGCGAGGAGGAGTCGTTTAGAGAGATGTTGACCTCTACATAATCAGAATAGGGGCCAAGCAAAGAAAGAGAGGAGGTAGAAAGCTCAGAGAAGAATAAGCCTTGCCTGACGATAATGATGATGCCGCCGTTAGCGTCTGCGGCATCAGTAAAAAAAATACCAGATCAGGAGTGGGTGCCATCGGATCGCAGAGCAGAGAATCCAGGGATTCGGAAAGGGGAAGATGAATTAAGGTTAGATTCCTGGATACAAATAAGGTCAACGGGATGAAACGAAATAAAGTCTAGCAGTTCAGTGCTCCTGGCTCGGAGACCTCCTGCATTCCATTGAAGAACCCTAAGAGAGTTAGGCAGGGGAAGAGAAAGCAGGAGGTAAAGAGAAACAGCCAGGAGCATGAGGCGGTGGTGAGGGTGCAGAGGGAGAAGATACAAAGTGGGTGGAAAAAGGATAAGAAGTCTGAAAGTGAGGGTGGGGTGCAAGTGCTGCATTAGCAGTAGGGGGCCAGATTGAGCAATGGAGGTATACCAGCTGGAGGAGTCCGAGGAGGAAGTCACAGTGCTGGTAGGTGTGGAATCTCCAAAAAACACCAGGCAGGGCAGCTCCAGAAATGAGAGCTGCCAAAAGTTCTGAATCTAGAAAAGGAAAGTAGTGAGCCCTTTAAATGAACTTAATTAGAGCATGTGCAGCATTGCACTGACCTACCCCGCCAAGTCACATTTCCAGCGCACACTAAACAAGGGAAAGACAGGACAAGGGTTTGGATGAACGTTGCCACCCATTAGGAGAAGGAGAAGAATGAGAAGACAGTCAAGAGAAAGGCAGGAGTAGAGAGAAGACAGGCCAACTTTAAAGAGGCTGCGTGCTGCCCTTCTGCAGTGGTTCAGGGGGCTGCACGGCGAAAAAATGGTTTGTGTGAGGGGAGTGCCCAGGGTAACTGGGACTCTCGGGAAGGCCAACAGCCATTTTCACCGAACCCAAACGGGTCGGGGACCGCACCACCACGTTGAGGCGACTGTTGATTGGTGCAGTTCAATTTTGCTCACTTTACATGTACATACTACATATACGACAGAAATTTCGCACTTCACTATCCAAAAAAATCGGAGTCAATACGTGTTTTGAGGACGGACAGAAGCAGTCCTGTAGCACTCCAACTTCGGGCCCTCCCCAAAGTAAGCGCAAGAGCCCCTGTGCACAGGTCATATCACTTTAGAGGTGTAAAATTGAAAAGCTACATTAAGAAAATACACCACAATTTGTACATAAGTAAACAGGCTAATGTCACAATAAAGCATGCCGATACCGAAGGTGCAAGTCATAAAAAATTCGGCACCGATGCCAGAGTTCAGTAGGACATTTATGCAGACACTGCGAAACGAAAGCAATGACACTGAAAAACATGAAAAAGTTATAAAAACACAGTATCATTTAAATAGTCTGGAGCGAACCTTTTTGTTCGCAAATGCTGTTATGACATTGTCATAATCAAGAGATCGGGCGCAGTCATTTTCGATTGACAACATGGCTAATGAAGATAGTCTACTGTCTGTCATAGACGTTCTATTAAAAGTTTTGATCAGTTTCAATTTGCTGAAGCTTCTTTCAGCGCTGGCAACAGTCACGGGCAAGTTAGTAAGATTCGAAGTGCGATGTACACATTCGGATACAATTCAAATAAATGAGTCTTTAGAAGATAGTTCAGAAAGTCTTGAGCCGTATTGAGATTGCGTTTTTTTTGTAAAATTAAAACAAACCGCTGTAGCTCAGCGCTCATTTCATCAGAATCAATGTCACCGAACTTTTTTTGGAACTCTTTACAGCAAGTAAGAAGAGCATTTTCTTGTTGCACAAGCAAAAGTTTGTCTCGTGTGTACAAAAACGAAAAGGCGGAAGAAACCTCACGCAACAAATTAAAGCGCTCCTTTATTGACATAATAGCCTGGTCTACTAATGGATAGAAAAAGTTGCTTTTAAATTTCAGTTCAGGAGTAGCTCGTTGTTCCTCTTCATCTTGGTAATCAAACAATCTTCTTTTCTTTCCACTTCTTGACGGAGGAAAAGAAGGATCAATATCCAATTCCTGTGCTATTTCAACAGCAGATGTTGCGGCACTGTCATAACCCGTTGTGCGATAGTTTTGCAAAAACTTTTCAGTTGCCTGGATTTCCGTTTCCATTGTATGAAGGGAGACTCCATACGATTGAAGAATCTTGCTTGCTTTATTGACTTGGAATAGGATATCATACCAAATAAACACCGACAAAAGAAAACTCCATTTTGATAATGAGCTATCAACGATTTTGTTTCTGAGGCAGCTCTTCCATCTTTTCTTTCTATGGAAATGGCTTCCAAGTCTTTCAGTGCCAGCAACACCTCTTTTAAATTGTATCGAAGAGGTTTGATGCATTTAATTCTGCTTTCCCAACGAGTATCAGATTGTGACTTTATGGACAGCTCCACATGTTTCTTCAAAATTTCCCAACGCTGAGCAGAGGAAGAAAACAGCACATACAACCTTGTAAGTACTCCAAAAAATGTCAATGCTTCCGTCGATCAATTAGCACTGTCAACAACAACTAAGTTAAGGGTATGGTTTGCACAGGGCACGTAAACAGCTTTGGGATTGATGTCTAGCATTCTTGCTTGGACCCCAGAATGTTTTCCTTTCATGTTAGCACCATTATCATATGACTGACCTCGACAATCAGACAATTCGTGTTGCAGTTTGGTCGCTTTTTCTAAGAAAGCGTCCAACAAGCCTTTCCCAGTACTGTCACTTATTCTCAAGTAGCCAAAAAATGTTTCTTTAACAACAGCAGCTTCTTCATTACATAGTACATAACGGAGAATGACAGACATTTGTTCATGATGCGACATACCTGGAGTGCAGTCCAAAATTATAGAAAAATATTTTGCCAATTTCAATTGCTGTAAATTTTCTTTTTCAACTTCTGTCGCTAGCAATTCAATTAGTTCATTTTGTATGGTAGGACTCAAATAGTGATCTTTAGTGTTTTTATTCTTGATTCTGTCTTGAAGCTCTTTTAGGATCGGATCTCTTCTTGCCAAAAGCTCAAATATACCCAGAAAATTTCCATTGTGAGGAGATCCTGAGACTTCTTCAGATCCTCTAAAAGCAAGATTCCTTTCCGATAGAAACAAGGCAATGTCGATAAGTCTCTCTAAAACATTTCTCCAAAAACGTCTTTCATTGAAAAAAATATTCATCTCGCGTTTGTCGATAGTGGATAAATTTCTTATCCCTTCAGCTAGCAACATCCATTGACTGCAGCATTCTTGGTGGGAAATGCCGTTTTCATGGTCTTTCAGTTTTTTCGAAAAACCCTCCCATGTATTTATACCACTACAAAAGGGGCTTAGTGTTTTTCCAAATAGCTTACAACAAAAGCAAAAAACTTGATCTGATTCCCCACAATAAACTAGCCACGAC
Source organism: Trididemnum clinides (assembly GCA_963675345.1). Taxonomy (NCBI): domain Eukaryota; kingdom Metazoa; phylum Chordata; class Ascidiacea; order Aplousobranchia; family Didemnidae; genus Trididemnum; species Trididemnum clinides. The sequence continues at coordinate 15,604,821 of OY776305.1, forward strand.
CGTGAAACACTTTCACCATTAGGTAACACACGTTTATAATGGTTGGAGGAAAAACGTCGCCTTGGAGTTGTGTTATTATATGGAAAATTCATTATTAGTTGATGTGGTCCACGCTTTACTATATCACATCGTTGAGCATCAGAAATACTTTCAGGCCATTTACATGGGTCATCAGGGATAGGGGTAAATTGAGATTCAGATATTTTTGATATTGAAGGTTGCGTATTGGCAGGTAAATCACAACTTACATTTTCTGTAAATTCACAATCACTTTGATGCTGATCGTCATAGTCTTCTTTTTCTTGTACACTATAGTTTTCTTCATCCCTCTCGGTACTAGTGCCAGGTCTACTCTGCTCAGTAATCTTGAAAAAATCTGTCATCTTGGGCAATTTCGCTACAGCATCTCGAGCAGTGGCTGCTTCTTTTCTCTTTTAAGCACCACTTTTTGAACGTTTCATTCTATACAATGTCAATAAAATACTTTATCTGCACTCTGCAGTGTATATACAGGGTGGGCCGTAAATAACGCACCAAAGATTTAAAATAAATTGTGATGTGAAATAATGTAAATATCTTTTCTTTGGGTATCTGTTAAATTTAATTTCAATATCAGTTACTATAACTGTTAAATTTAATTTCAATCAAAGTTTTTTAGTTATGATTTGCCTTTTAAAAAAAATTTATATCATTTTTAGGGTATGCACTTAACAATTAAAGAACGAGTTGAATTAGTGTTAATGTCTGGTGCCGATGGCGTTTGTTATTATTATCTGAATTGTTTTATATGCTTTGGTGCGTTATTTATGGCCCAAAACGTTTGTTATTATTATCTGAATTGTTTTACATGCTTTGGTGCGTTATTTATGGCCCAAAACGTTTGTTATTATTATCTGAATTGTTTTATATGCTTTGGTGCGTTATTTATGGCCCAAAACGTTTGTTATTATTATCTGAATTGTTTTATATGCTTTGGTGCGTTATTTATGGCCCACCCTGTATATTGTCCCGGTATTTATAGCCAAACAGAATTCCAGACCATTCTACGATTGTTGCGTAACAACGGCATTGTTACGTCAATCGAATATTCAAGATTCTACCAGAAAATCAATCGAAATATTCTAGATTGTGCGAGATAAAATGACGTTGCATTCACTTGTGATGTCACAAGCCAATTTCTTCCTACAGTTTAAATCGGTTGTAAACAAGTCTGCTGAACTGAAAATAGTCACGTAGCCAAAAAGCAATTTCAGACTAACTTGGGCCCCCAAAGTTGGCCTGGGCCCCTCCCAATCGGGGGGTTTGGGGGGCGGCTGCTACGTCTCTGGACAGAAGATCCGTAATGATGATTAGAGTTGAAGTTAACTCAAAGTCAGAGTTAGTTGAGAATGGAGAGGGAAAATCAGCGCTATACGGTGTAATTTGTTGTTGTGACGACAGGTTATTGTCGAGAGCTGTAATATGTGGTCATACGGTTTAGATCTGAGAAGCATTAGGTTAACTGTTGTAAAAGTGGTTGTAAGTAGTAAAGGAACTTGTAATAACTAGGGATTTTTTTTGACCTAAAAAATATATTTTTGACTCTATTTTAGCAAAATTTTGACTTTATTTTGACCTAACCGCTTTCGCCTATTATTTATGTCTGGTTGCACTTTTTTGATTAAAAATGTTTTATAATCCGCAATTTACATAAGTTTTTAAAGAAGAAGGTAGCCTACTTTAAACATTTTCTCAATCACTCAGTCTTGAAGCTAATGCAACAAAGCGACGCATGACGTCAAAACCTAGAATAACGAGTCATTGTAATTACCGGTATTAATTAGTGTGTAATACAAAAAATGCGTTGTTATCGCAACTGTACTGTACATAAACAGTTTATCTATGATGTTTCCATCGAAAACCACACAGTATAATTACCAAGACTTTTTATTGTAATACAGCATCATATATATTTTTTACGTTCTTAACATCAAAATTTCTGTCTTTTCTCAATAATTTACTGAGCATAGAAAACGACCTCTCAGCAGCAGAGGTTGGCTGGGCTTTTTCCAATAGTGCGTAGCTTGTTGGGTCAATTGTCAAGTTGGTACAGTTTATTATTGTTTCTAAATCAGAGTTGAATAGTCGTTTTTTAATTGCGCATGGATCATCATCGAATTGCATATTCTTCAGCAGTCCGTATGCTTCGGTTATCGTGCAGGCACTTCCTTCTAAGAACTCTACGTTGGCTGCTAGAGTACGGTATTGATTTATTTTAACCAAGTCCGGCACCAAATCTTCCACATTGATAGCGTCTTTTGCTCTGCTGACTAAGAGGCCTGCACTTGTTCAATTGTTGACAATGGTACGAACAGCTGGAAGGGTCTCACTGTAATATAAGGCAGCTCTAAGCCAAGTTGCCCATCTTGTAATTACAGGGTCAGGAGGAGATGGCAGACCAGCATCATGAAAATCTTTCTTGCGATCATTGTTTTTGATTGTTGCTGCCTTGATCGTTGCTATTACTTCATCAATATTTTTAAAATGAGCAAGCACACGCATAACGCAGTTATGTAGTAAGTGCGCAACGCAGGTGACATGCATTAAAAAAGGGTATAATTCCTTTAATGTCTTTCCAGCCAAAGACATACACCGATCAGCATCAGTCAAGAACAATGAACAATTCTCGCGTTTTATTTCAAGTTGTCGCAATATGTCATCCACAGTGTGCAGAATAATACTGCTATTAACATTGCTACCGCTGTCAAGTGGATGGCAATCAACGAGGAATGTCTGATTTGGGGCATCTAAGCTGCCCACAAGCACACTAATATACTTTTGTTTAGCAATCTCTGCTTCATCCACAATTTAAAAAATTGTTTTGTCACGAAGTAATTCTTGAATTTGTTCTTCTTTTTGGGGTGCTGATTTAGCAACACATGCCCGGGCTGCAGTCTCCGAAGGCAATACTTTTCCCATTGTGGCAAACAGAGACTTTAAAGAAGGATGGTTCAGTTTATGAAGTGGGATATCTGCAGCTAAGAATGAAGAGACAACCTGTTCCTTGAAGTTTACTTGATCGAGTTGTAAACAGGTTTGCTTACTTTGGGATTTGCTCTTTGTCTCCAATTTTCTTTGGTGTTGCTTAATTTTTCGGTGGCTTTCTATAAAGAACTTTTTGTCGCATTTGACTAATACGTCGCAGAGGTTGCATCGCAAGTCGCAGGCAGGAGTTGCCGAAAACTCATCCGGATATTCCTGGCAAATTTGCCTAACTTTCGCTGTAGAAGATTTGGCTTGTTTAGGCATTCTTTGCTTTGCAAGCTACGGCTTAACAAGACTACGTGTAAAGAGCGCAAAAGTTTTATAGGACAGGGTTGCCAGGTTTTTTTTGTACATGGATACCAAATTTTCAACAGTTGGATGCCAAAATAAAGAGTGAGATACCAAATTTTTTGTGGTTTCTTTTAGCAATACGGAACAAATTCAGCCTTAGTATTAATTTATTTTACCCTTAAAAACCTGAAAAAGAAAGTACAGGGTCACCTATTGTTGGTCATAAAAACATAAACAACAACCATAACAACACACCTCACACCAGGAATTGCTTAAAATAAGAAGTCAAAAAATCATAACTTACAAGACAGAAAATCAAGCACAGTCAAAAACAAAGTCACACTGCCAGAAATAAAACAAATCAAGCACAGCACAGTATAAACAGATCACAGCCATTTTTATAAAGGAAAATAAGTATCATGTACATTACACATAATAAACACAAGTAAATAGGCAATATTGCTGAACATATTTACAGTAATGATGAGCCTGCTTCTTCTGCTAAGTCTGTTTCAGAAATATTGTACATACCAACATTAAACTTTTGCAGCATTTGTGGTGTCGGCTTAAAGTGGGTACAACATTTGCCATCCATGAATAATACAGTTTTTATTCTAATAATTGCATCAAGCATGTCTACTTTTAATCGATTTCTACTTTTGTTTTTGATATTTGAAACATGAGAAAACATTCTCTCCACAACTGCATTGCTTACTGGTGTGGTAAGACATGTCAATGCATATTGTGCAAGTTCTCTATATACAAAATTACCAACAGCATCTTTAAATTTTCTAACTTGGACCCAAAATTGTACTATCTCTTGGGAAATAATGCCATCTGGAAAGATACTTATTTCCTCAGCCCAAGGATGAAACAAAATTTTGCGATACTGTTCTTCGCAAGCAGCAGCTGCCTGTCCCATGATGTGCAAAAATGGCAAATTATTGAAAGGCACTCTCTCTAGTTGTGACAGCACTTTGCTTGGAGCTAAAGCTTGCAGTCCACTAAATATATCCTTCTGATCTGGCAAACGCATCTCCACCTGATGCACTAATTCAATAAGCATGGATTGACATCTTGCTTTAACATCATCCACGTTGATAATTGACTTTCTGTGCAAACACTGTTCACATTCAGCGAGAAATTTAGCACCAAATTGAGTAGATGACAAAGGCAAAATTTCATTTTTGTGATTATACACTCGACTTTTCAAAGAATTATAGTGAACATTCAAATCATCAAATAGTTTTTTTGGATCAGCATTAGTAGCTTGAAATGATGCATTAATTTGTTCAAACTCACTGACTACAGGAGTGGCAAACTGAAAATATAAGTATGTAATGTCATCATGTAGCATTTCAGATATTATACGAGCTTTGTATCGAACATCCTGACTTCCATTTTGACTAGCACAAGCAAAATATGCCTTCAACTCTTCCCAGTTAAGCAGTATGTTAAGCATTAATTTGCTTCTTACCAACCATCTAGTTTTGGACAGCTTTGGAAACAAAACATTTTCTGCAGATTCATCCTCATCATTCATAAGTTGAAACAAACTTTTGAATTGCATCCTACGCACTGTGCTTTTTTTAAACCAAGAAGGAATTTCAGTAAGCAAAAACCCAAGATTTGATGGAAGTTTTTCAAAACCCTTTTGAACACACAATGCAAGACTGTGACAAATGCATTTTAGTTTGACACATTTAGGTGAAAGATTACGAATACGAGACCAAACTGAATTGTGTTCACCAACCATATTACTGGCACCGTCACTGGCAAAGCCAATGCAATCACTTAGAACCATACCAAAATCACCTGCTAGTGTACTAATAGCATTAAACAATGATTCACCAGTGGCATCTATAACTGGAACCAATCCCAAGAAGCAAGTTTCTATTTGATCAGTTGTATCATCAAAAAATCTAACACAAATACAGATGTGCTTTTCACAGCTGATATCAGTTGATTCATCTGCTAATATGCAAAACTTCTTTCCTTTAATTCGGCTTACAATGTCATCTTTCAAAGAAGATGCAACAACAGATTTTATTAGCAGTGAGCACTTTGTGCGATGCAACCTGATATCTTCCAAACTGCTTCCCTTTCCAAGTTTTTTTATTATTTCTCCAAAGTGGTCTATGGACGCTATTGAATTGTGGCAACATGTTGCCACAGCCAACTGCAGTTCAGCCTGTTTAGTTTTATTTGACAATTCTGCAGTCTTTGAAACAAAAGCAATTTTATTGTTTGAACCAAGAAGTTTTGATTTATATAAATGGTCCTCACTAGTACTATGCTTTTGAATGGTGGCTTTTCTTGGCTGTAGTTCCTTTCTACAGATTTTACAAAAAGCCTTGTCATTGTCTGATTTGCATTTTTCAATCCATGGAAACATCTTTTCCCATTCAGGGCGGTACTTCCTCCCTGCTGTGTATGATTCTTTCCATTTGGGCATAACCTAAATCTTATCAGGTAACGGAATGAATGTACTACTACAAGCTTATGCCTACTGGCCTATGCTGCACAAATCACCTCAATAGACAGATACCTGCAATACAAATTAGACATTAGCCTGCATCAGTATACTACCACCTCTGTAGCTCTGTGCTGCTGGCAACACACCAGTAGTGGTCAAGATTAAGCCTACGCTGATATTCTTGCATTTCCACCAAAAATCGTAGAGATTTGGAGTTTGGACGGGTCACGTGGTATGCACAGTTGGTTGGTACAGATACCATATAATCAGTAAAGACAAAGTAGTCAGTGCCCAATCATGTGAAAAACGCAAAACGGATATCATGAGGATCCTTGTTTAAAAACAAATTCAAAACATTAATTTTTTCGATAAAAAGTTGGTGTTTACCGAGGATACCAAATCTCTAGTTGGATACCAAATCTGTTTGCAGTGGATACCAAATTTTTGCAGGATACCAAATAAGAAAAGTGGATACCAAACAAGCAGCTAGGATACCAAATTGGGGTCTATTTGGTATCCTAGGATGCCACCTGGCAACCCTGTTATAGGAATAGATTAATTGTCTAACAATTATGTGTTTATGCATCAACAATGACGATTTGATGCATAATAAGTGCCATTTCCTTCTCAATCACCGAACGCATTTTTACCATTGCAACTATTTGAGAAGTTTAAAATCAAATAAAACTGCGCATAAAATTTTAATAGCAGCTCAAAAATTCAAAAAAATTTCAAAAAAATATAAATTTGTTTGTTTTTGCAAGGAAATTTTTGATGAAGACAATTTTGGCAAGTTTTGACTTTATGCAAAATTTTGACTTATAAAATCTACCAAAACAGACTTCTGAACACCTGAAACGAACGTCAGTACACGTTTGATCATGTAACAAGGTTCTGAAAAACTTTTGACTTAATTGACTTTAGCGGGCCCTAGTAAAAACTGTCTATTTGTTGAAGCGTTTAATTATTTTTTGAATTGCAGTAACGAAATATTTGATTTTCTTGCAAGCAATTCGTAATTTCTAAATTTTTGTTAGTGGGAGTTCTGTGACAAACGCGAAAGTACATTGGGGGCTCCGCGATGACAAAAAGATTGAAAAGCACTGTTCTACATTCAACACGAGTTCTGATATCTAAGAAAAAGAAACACAGAGTAGTTCGAAACAATAAGCTCAAGCGAAGTAGGTAAAGTAATAGCAATAAATGAAGGTTTTTGTTTTCTCAAAATGATGAAGTGTAGGAGAAGGCAGGCTAAAGACCCACAAAAGTTAAAAAAGATTGTCAACGGTCGTTTTTTCGTTTTTTGTTGGTGGAAGCGGAAACGGAAGCGATAGGTGTGGAAGCGGAAGCGTTTGAAAAATAACCGCTTCCACATCCCTGCTGACAACCAGGGATGTGGAAGCGTAGGTGGAAGCTGGAAGCGGTTATTTTTTCTGTGGAAGCAGAAGCACGAAAATTCTACCGCTTCCACATATATTCCACATATTCCCTCCGATATAGGAGGGAAGAATGGAGAAAGAAAAGAAATTGGTTCTGCTATCCTTCGTAGAAGAACGAATAGGGGGAGCTTAAACATTAAGAAATGAGAGCGAGGAGGAGTCGTTTAGAGAGATGTTGACCTCTACATAATCAGAATAGGGGCCAAGCAAAGAAAGAGAGGAGGTAGAAAGCTCAGAGAAGAATAAGCCTTGCCTGACGATAATGATGACGCCGCCGTTAGCGTCTATGACATCAGTAAAAAAAATACCAGATCGGGTGTAGGTGCCATCGGATCGCAGAGCAGAGAATTCAGGGATTCGGAAAGGGGAAGATGAATTAAGGTTAGATTCCTGGATACAAATAAGGTCAACGGGATGAAACGAAATAAAGTCTAGCAGTTCAGTGCTCCTGGCTCGGAGACCCCCTGCATTCCATTGAAGAACTCTAAGAGAGTTAGGCAGGGGAAGAGAAAGCAGGAGGTAAAGAGAAACAGCCAGGAGCATGAGGCGGTGGTGAGGGTGCAGAGGGAGAAGATACAAAGTGGGTGGAAAAAGGATAAGAAGTCTGAAAGTGAGGGTGGGGTGCAAGTGCTGCATTAGCAGTAGGGGGCCAGATTGAGCAATGGAGGTATACCAGCTGGAGGAGTCCGAGGAGGAAGTCACAGTGCTGGTAGGTGTGGAATCTCCAAAAACACCAGGCAGGGCAGCTCCAGAAATGAGAGCTGCCAAAAGTTCTGAATCTAGAAAAGGAAAGTAGTGAGCACTTTAAATGAACCCAATTAGAGCATGTGCAGCATTGCACTGATCTACCCCGCCAGGTCACATTTCCAGCGCACACTAAACAAGGGAAAGACAGAACAAGGATTTGAATGAACGTTGCCGCTCATCAGGAGAAGAATGAGAGGACAGTCAAGAGAAAGGAAGGAGAAGACAGGCCAACTTTAAAGAGGCTGCGTGCTGCCCTTCTGCGGTCGTTCAGGGGGTTGCACGGTGAAAAAATGGTTTGTGTGAGGGGAGTGCCCGGGTTAACTGGAACCCTCGGGAAGACCAACAGTCATTTTGACCGAACCCAAACGGGTCGGGGACCGCACCACCACGTTGAGGCGACTGTTGATTGATGCAGTTCAATTTTGCTCGCTTTACATGTGGTAAGGATTCACCACTCGACGGGGATGAATCTTCTATTATAGATGTCACTGGCGGACGGCCAGGACCTTCCTCGCACTGTTCTCTATCCAACCACCAGTTTAAAATCAAACAGTAAAATCAATGGGTATATTGACAGAATAACAATAAAAAACTTCGAATAAACCAGCGCTAGACTTCGAATTGACTAGACTTTTATCCTCAACGATTGAACCAGCAACATTCAAAAACCAAAAATGGAATTTAAAGTCACTTCTTTTTCTTTATATACATAATTAGTAAGAGCCTGAAGCCATGCGTTTTGTGTGCTTAGGTCAGAGTGTAGAAATAGATAATTGTAACAAAGTGAAGCGCGACAAAACAATACGTGCAATAAGACTCCTGTTCTCAGGGCTGCAGTTCGATTATCGGTGAGTTAAAAATGGGCATTGGTGCTATAACATTGCGGCCCCTTTGAAACAAGAACACAGGGTGAAGTTTCAAACAAAAACATAATACATATAGAGCACCAAGGCACTACAATAATAAGATTGACTAACATATTTAAAGAACAATGATGCAGTGGTCAGGTATACGAAATTCTTTTTGATGGTACTTCACCATCATCATTAACATTCGTATAGACGTGCAATAAATAAAGGAAAAGATGACTAAACACGTATGCTAAAGGCCAAGTCCGACTTCTGTGATATAAAATTACAGACTTTGAAGCACAAAAATGTCAATAATGCTCGGGGAAATACGAATATAAAACACAAGATAAAATACAATAAAATATTATACAGGAGCAATTTTTGATATATCACGAAGGATGTATTCGATTTTATTTGTACCATCCCCGCAATTTTTCAACACAGCAACAGTTGATCTACGGACTAACTCTTTTCTGTTGCGCCACTGAGGGTCCACCCGGTGCACACGGCCCAAGCGATAAGCCCCGCGACTTGAGATGTCTTCAGCATCTCCAACTAGGACCAATTGGCCAGTGGAGATATTATTCCGTGTAACTCTCCACTTGTTTCTACCTTGTAGAGTAGGGAGGTAACCTTGCATCCAACAAAGCCAAAATTTATGAGCCAAAGTTGTATTGTAAAGGAAGTCACGACGCAGGTCCCCCCGATCATGACACGCACTTAGAGGTGTATTGGGGGCAAGACCTTGCCTCAGGAAAGACGAAGGAGTGATTACAGCCAAATCATTAGGTTTATCGCCAAGCGAAGTAAGCGGGTGATCGTTTACTATGCGCACCGCGTCTGAAGTGAAAGTCTGTATTTCAATAAGTGAAGACTTACGTCGAGATTGATCTAAAACGCGATTAAAAGCGTCTTTAAATAACTTCACCATACTCTCCCAACTGCCTCCTTGACTAGGAGAGTATGGAGGGATTTTAACCCAATTGATGTTACGCTTTCTAAGAGAATTACAGAATTCTGTCGAACCAAGCAACGAGGAAAGTCGATCAGCAGCAGCCCGAAACGTCGACCCATTATCCGAATAAACTGTGTCAACTGCTCCCCGAAGATTTGTAAACCTAGAAAACTCGAGCAAAAATTCATTCAAGTCAAGACTAGTGACGATTTCCACGTGTATGCAACGAGTACATAAGCACGTGAAGAGTAAACCCCAACATTTGCAATTACTACGATTTTGGCGATAAAAATACGGCCCAAGATAATCTACAACGCAATACTTGAAGGGTTTATTTGTGGCAGTTACTCGACAAGCCGGTAGATCGGCCATCAGCTGTCGAACAGGTGTTGCTTTTCGCATAGCACATTTTGCACATTCCGTCAGGTAACGCTTAACCCTCGAAATTCCGAATGCAATCCAAAACGCTGCCGCGTACGCATTAGCGTATAACATGGACCTGCATGTCCAGCTTTAGCGTGTTCATCGAAGATAATTAACCTAGTAAATGGGTATCTACTAGGGAGTATTAAAGGATGTTTAGTGTCTGTTGAGAGATCAGCGTTTTCAAGGCGACCCTCAATACGCAACATCAAGTCATTGTCCACACAGGGGCGCAGGTTTCGCAGAATTTTTAATTCAGAGACACGACGGACGTGTTCTAAATCTGACAAGCTACTCCCTATATTTTTTAAAATCAAATCATAAGCATCTGATGACTTCTCCTGGAGAAGCTTAATCGCAGTCCCAAAATGGGTTTTCTAAACAAATTTTACAACTTCCATGAAGGTGTTATCCAAGTAGTCTGCATCAAGTTTCGGTTTACAAAGGTTACGCTTTTGTGATTTAGCGACACTATACTGTTTGAAAGCAATTAGATAAGCCACACGCTTTTTTAATGTGTATAGATCGGGAGCGCTTTCAATTATCCGATCCAGGCACGTATGGCTTTTAAGAGATAAAAGATCTAAATTAATGCTGGCACTACGAACAACCACGGCGGGGCTCACGGGCTTGGGTTCCAAAGATCCCTGTAAAAGAAATGGAGGTCCTCTAAGCCACAATGCAAAGGAATCAGAGTTCCTTACGCTGCCTTCGCGTGTACCAACATCAGCGGGATTTAAAGATCCTTGAACATAATTCCAGTCACAAGCCGAAGTCATAAGGTGTATTTTATCTACACGGCGTTTTACAAATCGCGGAAGATGAAGATCCGGGTTCACAATCCATTTAAGTGCAACTTGTGAATCTGTTCACAAGTGAAAGCTGCAAGACAAATGTTGTAACGACTTAGACACGGCTAACGCCAGTTCGGAACAAAGCCTAGCCGCTTCCAATTCTTTTCGAGAGATCGTCCAATTCGTCTGAGATAACAAAACCAGTTTCGACTTGCCATGCACGAAGGCGACGTTTGATCGTCGCCCAATTAAGCGCCTCAGATAGACTACACAGGACAAGGCATCATTCGAAGCATCACTAAACCCATGAAGCTGATAGCAAACGCTTTCATCATCGCCGGTCTGGGTTTCAGCCTCCCAAAAGCAGTAGCGGGGGATCGAAACCTCTGAAATAGGCCGTAAAAGACAAAGCCCCGCACTCCAATCGATCATCATGTCCTTCGGAAGCTCGTCATCCCAGCCAATACCAGCACAGGTAGCTCGGTGAAGAATTAACTTGCCTCCCAAGAGATAAGGAGCGATAAAACCCAGTGGGTCAAAGTGGCCAGCAAGAAAGCACAGCATTTCTTGACAACTGAGTCTAGCTGGCATAGTCAAATTTTTATTACAATGAACCTTGAGGCAGTCCTTTTCCACGTCCCATATTAGGCCCAATGCTTTAGAGTCTGGCATAGGGTTTGAACCAAAATTTAATTTCTCGGATATTAGAGCCGAGATCGCATTTGGGAATACTCAGTAAAACGGCTTAGCCAAGTAATTCGCTGACCACTTACGCAGTCTAAAGCCTCTGCTTTCAAACAGTGACTTAGACTCTCGAGAAATAACCTCAATATCAGCCAGGGATTTGGCAGTAATGAGTAAGTCATCCATATATCGATTGTTTACGATAGCTTCCAAAGTCAGTCGACCTGCTTTGGTAGGATTTTCATCAATTAAACGCTGTATTGCATGAAGAGCAATGTAAGGACTGGAGTTTATCCCCCAGACATGTCTAGAAAACCGAAATATTTCGGTTTCACCAAGTTTTATGTCGTTATCCTTAAACCAGACCAAACGAAAGAGATCCCGTTGGTCTTCTGGAATAGAAATTTGAAAGAAACATTTGCTTAAGTCGGCCATACACGCAGATTTACCCAAACGAAAACGAGTCAAAACGTCTGTCAACCTATTCAAAAGATTAGCGCCGGGCAAAACAGCATGGTTAAGACACATTCCCTTAAATGTGGCTGCACCATCATATACAACACGAGATTTTTCTTGTTTTGTCACAAAGAAAGGCAAATACCACGTAGGCCCATCAACTTTTATCTTCTGCACATGCGTCAACCAACCCTCAGCAAGCAATTCTTGAAATGTGTCTGTAAGGGTTCGGTTTGAAGTAGGATCGCCTAGAGCTTTCCGACGCAAAGACATTGTACGCTCTAAGGCATTTGAAAAGTTATTGGGAATCTTTTTAACAATATCCGATCTCAAAGGAACCGGAATCTCGTAACGACCATCTTTTACTTTGACGTTAGGTTCCACCAACGAACACGCAAGCTCCTCACTCCTAGAGGGTTGAGTCTCCTCGTTCTTCAATTCAACTTGTCGCAAAGCCGCCTTTAGCTCAGTAATTTCTTGTCTAAGTTGTTCACATTCGTTTGTGTCACAATCAACGTTTACTCTTGCTTTTAAGACTTGGTGCGAATCCGATCTCACCCCAAAGCGACCACCGCTGGCTATAGGACCCAGTCGAGTTAGAACGTAGTTAGGTTCACTCGCATTTACACCCTCTCTTTCCTCCAAAACAGTAAGCAACTCTTTATTAGTTTGTCCTATCAAAATGTCAATCCTTTGCCGTTGAGGAATAGTGGGAATTTTAACCCCTTCGAAATGCCTAAGTTTTTGCGTATTTACGGCATGAGGCAAAACGTTCTCATCATCAATAAAGTCCGGGACAACCAAAGCGTTTTTTATAGCAAAAGTTTCTTTATTTGAAAGTGATTCAATTTCAAAGTTTGTAAGACCACCACTGCGCATAGTTTGTTCAGCTAAGGTGCGAATGGTTATTGCATGATCCATTTTAGTAGCGAGCCCAAGCTCGTCCCTCAAGCTCTTTGAGATCAATGTAGCCTGAGAAGCAGTATCATGCCGTGCATATGCCAAAGTAGACTTGCCCGTCGCAGGGTTTATAACCCTTACGGCACTCGTACGAAGCATCACCAAATCGTTATTGAAGGTCAGTTTTCTCACAACTGTTTGTCTGTCTGTTTTTTCCCAGCGTCGGCTGTCACCGAAGTCTGGCAATGCCCAGCGCTGGCGGCCCCAAGGTTTACCGAGTCTGACTTAACGTATAGGTCATGCAAGGCGGTAGAATGCTTAGGGCCAAAATGTGGCCCGCATAAGCGACATTTCGACGAAGAAGTAGCCTACATTCTCTAGAGAAATGTCCCAAAGAAAGACAATTAAAACATCTGGCAGCATCAATAACAGTTTTGCGCTTTTGCTCAGGAGTTTTGCTTTTAAATTGTTCACAATCAGTTAAAAAATGTTTTGAACGCAGGTCGTTGCATACAAAACACACCGGGGGAGGTTTAGTAGAATGTTGAGTTTTATTACAGCTACGCGAGCTTTCGCCAACGGTCTCTACTGAGCGAGCGACAGGACGTTCTCCGATTACAGCGACTTGTCTGACGCGAAGAGCCATATGTCCATTGCCAGACCCACTTGCTTTATCTTTATCATCTAACTTAAAAAACGACTGCGCATAATTATGTTTAGTTCATAAACTACAAACTCACGCAAAGATTCAAATCCAGGTTGATTTAAACTAAAACCCTCTTTTTTAAGATAATCAAGTACCTTCGTTTAAGTACCCCAGGTAACCGGTTTGCAGTGTCCAACATTAATTGCCCAGAGAGCTTGTCCAGCTCGTCATGGGCATGTGCATACACTTCAAGGGTGTTTAGATCTTCATTGAACGCTTTCAATGAAGCGATGCTCATTGTCACCCTAGGTCCGGTACGGATTTTCGCAATTTTAGGCTCCGAAGTAAGCCCACCAGAAACGCCATATCTCTGACGCAAACGGTCCAAGGCTCTTTCAATGCGCCTAGAAGCACTCATATTTCTCATAGGCGCAAAAAACAAATCGACCATTTCCCGGGGCTGACCAATGCACGAGGCTCTCAAAACTTCGAGCCGACGTTTATCATCGGGACTCTCGTGCATAAGTCTCCGAATTTGGTTTTCATAAAATACAAAGTCTATGTTGGCACCGTCGTAGCCTATCTGTGAGGCAAGATTTATATAATCATTTCTGTCTTGGCGTTCGATATAGGCGCGTAATGCCGGTTCACCATGAGCAACAGAAGGCCGCCTTAAGGACTCGCCATCTCCAACAGCAGGGCCCACAAGCGACTTCACTAGAGTTTGCGAATTGCTACCATTTATAGGAAAATCATTTCAATCAGTCACAACGCGATCTAACGCCGATTGAAAGTTAGGAACAGCCGATTTACAAACGGTTTTCTCTTGTTTGGGAAATTCAGAATTTTCCCGCGAGAAGCCTGTATTATTTTTAACTCGAACTATATTTCTTTTTACCGATCCTTCTGACAAAGAAGAACTCGTTTCTCCAGCACAACTGGCTAATTGCGTTTTCTTTAAGAGCGGTTTTAGGTCTGCGCGAAACGCCTCACAAAAGTTTGAGCGCCCTCCAAATAAGTTATTCAAGGAATTATTGGGGCCTGCCCTGCTTAAGACAGCCACTGATGAACTCCTTTCTGAAAGCGTAATCAGCCTCTCTTCCGCATCTAATTCAGCAGCAGCGGTTTTAAGTTACTCTTCTGCTTTTGCAATTTCGAGAGCATGTTTTTGTTTGGCTTCCGCTTCCGCTTTTACAAAAGCATGTCTAGCTTCAAGTTCAGCCCGTTTCTTATCTAATTAAACTTGCCTGGCTATAAAGGTGCTACTTGATGTCGCGCTGACACTTTCAGCAACCTGCGATACACTATCCTCAGGCTCGACATTAATGGTACCATTGTCCTCATGATGCACTGAAAATTTCCTGGGTAAGGTCAACATACCCAGTTTAGCATTTTCATAAAGATCAAAGCATTGGTTAAACAGATCAGCTACACTTTCTAGAAGCTCGTTTGAAACTTCAGGGTCTAAGACGTCGTTTAAAGCCGTTTTATATTTAACGTAGTTAATTTTAATTTCATCAAATTGTTCGAGGGCTTTGGCACAATGTTCGTGCGATGAACATCTTGCAAGGGCATCACGCAATTGCTTTAAACGCATAGAAAGTTGTCGCTTTGTCGTTAAAAGTTTACGAGTATTTACCTCTGATATGATCGGGTAGGCTTGGGATGCAAGGTCGGTGCCTAGTTCCCTAACTGTAGCAGTTTGGTCACCCTCCACATACTCTGCGGAAGGCGCTCCATTACATGTCGATTGAATTACGTTATTTTCGCAATTCTTAACGTTAGAAATGAAAGACATACCGTACTTTAGTATGTAGGATAAATATAAAAATTGATTAAATATGTAATAAAAACAAATTCCAACAGTTCGTAAGGAAAGAATGATCCAGGTCTTCGGTAAAGAACTGTAGCGCTGAAGATCCGATGTCGCTGATCTCACGCAATTGCACCAAAGATCTTCGAGAATTCTTCGCCAAAAAGTGGAATTGCACAGTGACTTCAACTTCCTGCAGAATTAGTTTTGCAAAAGAGCCATGATAAGATGTCTGCCAGTCTCCCAAGTAAAATAGCTGAGTCCTTGACGTCAGTTTCAAAATAAAAATGACTGACAGACGACACCTTGCGACGCTCCAACTGAACTTGAAGTAAAGATGTTTCTTCGAATCGTTAATTCCAACTTAAGATGTTGATAAACCAAAGATTTCCCAAATCGCGCAACCTTTTCCACCAGTTCAAAGAATCCAACACGAATCTTCAAAAGCGGGTAACGAGCCTGAATCACCTTTCGGAAGATTTCTTAGTCTAGTCAATTTCTTTATGGTAAGGATTCACCACTCGACGGGGATGAATCTTCTATTATAGATGTCACTGGCGGACGGCCAGGACCTTCCTCGCACTGTTCTCTATCCAACCACCAGTTTAAAATCAAACAGTAAAATCAATTGGTATATTGACAGAATAACAATAGAAAACTTCGAATAAACCAGCGCTAGACTTCGAATTGACTAGACTTTTATCCTCAACGATTGAACCAGCAACATTCAAAAACCAAAAATGGAATTTAAAGTCACTTCTTTTTCTTTATATACATAATTAATAAGAGCTTGAAGCCACGCGTTTTGTGTGCTTAGGTCAGAGTGTAGAAATAGATAATTGTAACAAAGTGAAGCGCGACAAAACAATACGTGCAATAAGACTCCTGTTCTCAGGGCTGCAGTTCGATTATCGGTGAGTTAAAAAATGGGCATTGGTGCTATAACAACATGTATATACTATATATACGACAGAAATTTCGCACTTCACTATCCAAAAAGATCGGAGTCAATGCGTGTTTTGGGGACGGACAGAAAGTCTGTAATGATGATTAGAGTTAAAGTTAACTCAAAGTCAGAGTTAGTTGAGGATAGAGATGAAAAATCAGCGCTATACGTTGTAATTTGTTGTTTTGACGTCAGGTTATTATCGAGAGCTGTAATATGTGGTCATACGGTTTAGATCTGAGAAGCATTAGGCTAACTGTTGTAAAAGTAGTTGTAAGTAGTGAACGAACTTGTAATAACTGTCTATTTGTTGAAGCGTTTCATTATTTTTTGAATTGCAGTAACGAAATATTTGATTTTCCTGCAAGCAATTTGTGATTTCTAAATTTTTGTTAGTGGGAGTTCCGTGACAAACGCGAAAGTACATTAGGAGCTCCGCGATGACAAAAAGATTGAAAAGCACTGTTCTACATTCAACACGAGTTCTAATATCTAAGAAAAAGAAACACAGAGTAGTTCGAAACAATAAGCTCATGCGAAGTAGGTAAAGTAATAGCAATAAATGAAGGTTTTTGTTTTCTCAAAATGATAAAGTGTAGGAGAAGGCAGGGTACAGACCCACAAAAGTTAAAAAAGATTGTCAACGGTCGTTTTTTCGTTTTTGTTGGTGGAAGCGGAAGCGTTTGAAAAATAATTGCTTCCACATCCCTGGTTTTAGCATTCCCAGCACCCTCGGGGCTTCCTGGAGTTTCCACATCGCCATCGCCCATTCTTTCATCATTCTTATCGTCATGCATCTTCATCCAGAGAATGGCAGCCAGTCATTTTGCTCCGAGAGGAAGATCAGCCAGAGTAGAGCGGTTTCGTTACAACGAATCTCTCATAGAAGACCGATGCCTGTGTAGCAACCTCATCAACTTCAACTACAAATCACTCGTAGAAAGTCGCCAACAACACTTGGCTTTATACATGGATCGCCTTCTACGTACAGTAGCTATCATGATAGAAGTAACTAGTCGTCGCACGGAGTGCACTCATTTTAACTTGGATTACAACCAGATGCTTGTCGTTGTGCAACATTTGGAACGCCTTCAGACATAAGTTACCACACGTCAAAATCCAAGTGTGAGAAGGGCTCGTGGCCGTGGACAAGGACAAGAAAAGACAACAATCCTGCAGCTTTTTGAAATTTTGCTGATTTTGACAACGCAACTCAATGCCGTCGCTGTGGCCTGATTGGCGGTTTCAATTGGAGAGCGTGCGATCTTTGTGGCAAATGGTTCCACCACACTTGTGTTGAACTAACTACTCCTCTTGAAAAAAATGGAAACAGAAGAGTGGATATTCTTTTTCTGCTCACAATAACAACAATCTGATAGCATGATATTTGTAAATAAATTTTTGAAAAAACAATATTTGATAGTTTTTGTGTTTGAATGAGCCGTGTAACTTACCATATTATAGTGTGATGTATAGACTATCAACCTCAAATGTTCACTTTGACAAGCACAAAATAGGGATGTGACCTATACACGGGTCAATTACAGTTACCCTTATTGACAGTCACAAACTAGGGGTGCGACCTATACGCGATTGTAATATTCAGTGTGCATTTGAACTTACTACATTGTGTTAATATGTGTTAATAAAAGTTTCAATAAATTAGTGATTGAGTATCTAAAAAAGTAGTTGCCAAAATAATGCATTTTAGTTGCTGTTGTAGGAAACAAGTTCCTTGAGCAAGAGCGTGCTGACTGAACCCCAACTGCTGGGAGCTATGGCAGTCACAAGGTAGAAAACACAGCAGTAATATTTTATTCCATCAATTCACGCAGCTGTGGCAGATAATTAATCAAAAATTACATCCTTCTGCCACGACGATCAACAACGAAAGAGAAATGACAGCGAACCAGAACACGTCCGTCAGCCACGGCGATCGACGAAGAAAGAGAGCCGAAAATATCCGACTGCATGGTCGGCAACAAGATACTGCATGCGTCACTACTAACTAGGTCGCTGCAAACGTCTAAGTAAATTAGAACATTGCACACGTTACATGGACGAAAACAACGGACAAACAGCATGATGGCGGGAAAGGCAAGCCGATCAACGAGCTCCCATGAGAGGACAAAAACATAAACATTTCTATCCCAAATAAAAAAAGAAAAATAAATGTGGGTGATTTTAGACACAAGCAATTTAATAAACGAATACGCGTTGCAATATCACGGCTAGATTACTGGAAAGCCATGCAGGCTTAGATTCCTGGCGTGAGGTTACATCGCCAGGCATGCGGACTATAGGAGCATGAAATACTTTAAACGGAGATAGCCGAGCGGCTACAAACCTGACGGTAGATACTTCGTCAGTTAATATTACTTCATCAGTAAAATCGTAAGGTAAATTAGCAACGGTGCACGAGCTGGGCGTCAAACTGGGGACGCACAAAGTCGCAAACTAACAAACGCAGCTCTAACAGTAAACAACTCGAATCACACACGTCAGCGGCAGCAAAGTGCTAAGCCGCCGAAAGCAAACTAACAAAAAATATTAAAAAATGACAAAAAGGTGTTTGGCATGGCAGCTCGCTGAGGTGCGAGGCGCAACACGCTACATAGTCTCTACAGCATAGCTTACATTGAATTATGTGCAGTTTTGGATGTGATAGACCTACAGAGCTGGGCTTAATCAGATATTAGATTCTATAAGATTCATTTTCACACCGTAAAACAACCCTTGGGTATTTTTAGCACTAGATGTCTGTAATTAAATGCTTTTATTTCTAGATCCAAGCAGCACAATTTTTATTGCATCCGTTCATGTTGCCCAAACTGCAGAAGAAATTGTAAAACGTATTGCAATGGAAAAATTTGGTTTTCCTCTTGAAAAAATTTAAAGTTCAAAAGATTATTGGTTCTGTGCTGTCGCCACTATTGTTTGCAATAGTTATGGACGTTACTACAGAAAATGCAAGAAGGGTGTGATTAATGAATTACTGTATGCAGATGACCTTGTTCTCATGAGCTACCTTGTTCTCATGATTTCGGCGGACTTCAAACCGGCGAAAAAACGTTCAGGTCAAACACGAAGTAAAATGGAGGATGTAAAACCTAAGGAAACAACCAAAAAAATTTCGGAAAAAAGAACAAATTTCAAAATGAAAACCGCGAGGTGGCGCTAGAGAAAATTGGGCTGTTACTACCTCAAACATCTCGTGTTGTCTTCTTTCAAAGCTCACCTATGCCGATCGTTTAGCTGCCTATTATTTATGAGTCGCAAAAGAGACTCTCAAACTGTTTTTTATCGTCACAACTATTTTTCCTTCCTCCAGAAATCTCTTTCGCTACCGAATAAATCTTAAAATAAAACGATGGTTAAACTCCTTATTCAGGAGCCGTAACGATTACACTTCCCTTTAAAAAATAAAAATAAGTTTTCTAACGTATTGCGAGGATGAAAGTGTAAATGGCAGTGTGAGGGCAAAAATCACACAAATGAAGAAAATCGTCAGGTGCAAGAGACCCGGTTGGGGCGGCCTTAAAGGGAGGTACAAGCAGCATCTTTCTTAATGCTTTTAATACAGGACAAAAAAACACAATCAAATTCTATTTCTAGTAATATCACCAAAATTCGTTTGCAATTTCAAAATACATCATAGCAGAAACAGATTACAATGTAAGCAGCAATTAGCTGACAACTTTTTAAAGACACAGCACACTGATAAGGAAAAGTGGGGACTGACGACACAAAAAATTATTTTTTGCGCTTAAGACTTAAGACACAACACTACGCCAGAATAAGTGGTTAGAATTCAAAAACGGAAGCCATGATACTGTAGTACTGAAAAGCTTCAGCCTTCCCAAAGATAACAGTTTTCCTACTCCTGGGGAAAATTACCGACGGAGGGGTAAGCTTTAGCTGCGTTTCACAACCACAAAACCAGAAAAACACACTGCAGCAAAGTATGCACAACAGCAGTCGACGCACCACGAAAAACAAACAGGTTATTGTTGATGAATGCACAATGCAATAATGTTTTGCATGTAAGTAGCAGCAGCAATTTTTCTTAATTTCTTTGTCAATTCATCTGAAATAAAAAAATTTCAAACAATATTCATAGCCGAGATGACTCTGAAACTGATGAAGACTCAAGAGCAATTTAATCAGCGGTTTCAAGGAAAGAATGGTAACGGAAAGTCAGATTAAGTCATGCAGGCCGTCATCTTCAAAATCTGCGAGAGTCATTTATTTTCCGCTAAGGTTCCAACAATAGGCGACGGAGTATCAACATACACTTCTTGTTGGCAACAGAAGTGTCAGATTCCTGTTTCACAGGCAGGCTTGGCTCAGATGCACAAGAAGAGTTATTGGATGCAGCAGCACTTCTAGCAAAAACAACCAGACTTCTGAGATACTGCTGCAGAGATTGTGCAGCGTCCATTGCATCAATCCAGTTTGGAGCTACATTCTGAGCGTTCGGAGACCTATTCGACCCTGATATTCGTCGCCCTTTTCTTTAACCTCCAGCACCACATTCGTAAATGTTTGTGTGGACCTAAAGTAAAAACATGAAATTAGCAAAACAAACGTCACAACTGCAGCTAAGCTTTACATAACAGCTCTCATTTCAAAAATGCTCTACTGCATAATAAAGTCATTTCTCGGAAGGGTTCCCGGACTCCAAAGTATGCACATGCGGCCTGACTTCACACAAAATACGCTGGAAGCAAAACGCCAGTGATTCAGCGCAACGCAACCAAAAACTTTTTCCTACCTTTAAGTTTCCTTTCGTAGCAAATGGACGATGGCAAACATCACAAGGGAACGTTTCTTTCCTGAATGGGTCCTCATGTGAACCTGCAAAAGCAAAGAAATTATCGACGAAATCCCAAAAACAATTTACAAAAATACTTTGAGCTTATTCAAGCAAACAGGAAAAATGAAAAAGTTTGAAACAGGTTTGGACAACTTGTTCATGTTTTGCACAGATGAAGCAATTCTGCAAATCTGGAAGCGATGCAAATAAGCTACCGTTGATTTACCGAATCAAAATGATGAAGCTGCACACCCAGCATATCGTAAGAGGTAACTCTTGGATGCCCACCAATGGCAGTTCGCCTTGTTGGTGGAGGAGCTACCAGTCAGTAACTTGCATTCATGATTGGTTTAATTAAGCTGACACTTTTGCCTTAGCCTAACTTAATTAGGTTTGCGGCATAAATCTGGAAAATTGCTTTTTGCTTTTTGCATCCCAAGGAAGAGGAGGAGTAACCACAACAACAACAACATGCAAGCAAGCATTTTATCAAACCAGCAAGGTAGATCTACAGGACAAGTTGCTAAGCACCCAAGAACTATTACTTTCTTACCTATTATTGCACTAACATCTTTACAGTTGTTATAAAAAAAACGTGGATTTCAAAGCGTGATCTTAGAACGATTTAACATAGAGTTTTGCTCTTGTTAAGGCTGTACTAGCGATAAATCACAACAAACGAGTGTCAACGTAGCAACTTACCTTTGATGAGGCGGCTGATGAAAACAGCTTCTTGCAGATGTTGCACCAACTATGCAGCTTCTTTGCTTTCTGTGGATCAAGGTCGAGTTCAAAAGAATTCTGGAAAATGAAATCAGGTTAAATTTGCAAAACTTTGAAAATAGTTGTTTAGCTGAAAACAGTTCTTCTTCAACCTGAAATCGATCAAAGCAGATGCGACAAGAGTAATACCGTGGCTTGTTGTATTCCAAGGCCTGCAGTCAAACATATGTTACAAGAGGAACTAAAATGAGCTTAACCAACCTGTACTCCGTTTGCAGCTGCTTTGACAAATTAAAAAGCGAGTGATGGAACGCTTTCGGCGGCACTTCAATAAAGAAATCATTTAGTACAACTTTAAGCTGATGAGAGAAATCAACTGATTTTGTGTTCTGAGAAAGTCTCTTCACGCAAAACACAAAAAAGTCCAATAGCAGTCTTCTTGAATAGTAGAAATGAAAGCAACTGTTATTCCTTTCGACAAAGATCACACTGAAGTATTGACCACAACTTGATCAACACAAATTTTTCTTTCCAGATTTATTTTAATGCCCGCTGAAAAAGTCTTTTTATTTTCGGCAAGACTTGAAACTTTTTTGCAAAGTAAAATTCATACCTTTTAGCCTCCACTTTTGCATTCTAGTTTGATTGCTTCCTTTTTTCCGCTTCGACTCCATTTGTTCCATTTTTTGATGAGGAACTGTAATCAGGAGAAGTATTCAGAGATGCACTTATCGGTGGAAAGTGGAAAGCTGTAAATAATGTGAAAAACAAATTGAGAAGTGTCAAAATCTTAGAAGGTTGTACATTAAGCAAACGCAGAACCATTGAATGTTATAACACACCAAAAGAGTTGTTCTTTGGTATACTTATAAATTTTTTGCCAAGAAATAGCACTGACGCAAGTTAATGGCGTTGTTCGTTTTACTGCCAGTTTCATGTATATGAGGAATTGCAACAATATCAAAACCACTTCGAAACCCACTCTGGAGTCTTTTTAATTTGACCCCATAAAGTCAAACGTTAAATTTTAGCCTTTAACTTTTTTAACTGCAGTCACTACAAATATTTTTTATCAACTGGGTGCTAGTCTGTTTCTGAAAAAAGATACAAAAATATATTCCGTTTTAGTGCTACATATTTCTGTTTTATCGCGTGTTGAAACTGTAATCTTTTCAAGCGCCAATTTCCAGCCAACATAGAACAACCAATACTCCCGACCGCCATTTTGTTCATTTTATGAGCGTGTAATAATATATCATCAACTAATTTGAGACCATTACTCGTGCCGCCATGAACGGGCTGCTGTTGCAATCTGTTACATCTACCTATACATGGTAGCGCTGGATAAAGTAAGCGGGGTCCCCCATGGCCTACTTAAAAGAGAAGACAGCCAGACATTCTACCTTACAGCGCAAAAATTAGACCGGTAACATCTACGCATCACTTGTTTACTTTTCTTCAACTGTTGGTTTCCAGCAGTGCTAATCCTGCTATTTTTAATACTGTTGGTTTCCAGCAGTGCTTATTCCAACCTCTGAGAAAAACAAAAGGTGCTGTTATACGCAAACCAACGTTATGGCTAAACTTTACGGTATCCAACGTTAGCTTAGCATATACACTGAATAAATAGCAGTAGACTGCCGCAAATATCTATTTTTACACCTTTAAAATATGTTACTAAAGCTGGTGTAGCGGTTTGTTTAGCAATGTCCGGCGAGTTTTGTACATTTGCTAGCAATTTCACATTTGCGCCGGGGTTACGCACTAACTAAAATCTTAGAGGTAACATTAGCCTACACCAGTTAATGATATTTAATCAATAGACGTCCCATTACAGGTACTGGCGTGCTTTGTTTTGAGAGGGGACCGAAGCATTACGTAAGCTTAATCTGTTATCACAAAATCATTTTACTACAGATCTACTTTTGATTTTCTCGTGAGGGTTACAAAAGCTTTTAATTCTGATGAATACAGCCAATTTGTTTTGAAGTTGTTTCGCGACCCCAAGACTAAATCGTGCTACCCCATATGGAGTCGCCATCCATACTTTAATAAGCCCTACTCTACAGCACTGTAATAAAATCCCAAGTTTAATAAAAAATCAACATAAAACCATAACCATAATAATTCGTAAAACTGTATATAGAAAAAACAACAGCCGCTTTTGTCGCTATGCCGGAAACAAAACCAATAGCGCAGCCATATCAGGAACTTAATAAGCCTCTAGCTTCTTATTGGTCACCAACTGCACTGAAGAAACCTGATAGGTCGAAACAGTGTCACTGTCTGCAGTTTAATACCACAAACTCTACAAATTACCACAAAGGTATTTATGTATATAAAACCATTACCGGTTGTAGAGATGTTTTAGTAGTCGGCAATTTATTTCGCTTCTGATTTCTCAACACAAAAAACTTGACGATAGGATAAAAACAACGAGCGAAAAAGGAATGCAGGTGACAAAACGAATTGACGTTAAACATACCCAAATTTTTTAAGGTTACATTAAAAAGATAGTAGAAAGGGGTATGGTCACCGCACCTGACAAAAACATCAAGCAAAACATTGAAATAAAAAAAAACACAACAAAAAAGAAACTAAAAAAGCAGTCAGCCAAATAAACAAAATTTTACAATATGTAAAAAAAAACCAATAGCTAAAAGAAATACATTCCTCTCAGTGCCAAACTGTTGTTACCCTAACGACGGGGGGTAGCAGGTACTACACCTTGCCCGAGGGTGACCTGGGAGCAACGACAGTTAAAGAGTTAGCTCCATTACACTCTAGGCAGGACCCTGTCGCCGGATGCAGTTATAGTCTTAATGCTGAGGACCATGCAATTTGCAGATAAATAGTAGCACCATAACATTGCGTTTGAATTTTTATGACCTGATTTTAATCATTCCTATTTTCTTATTTTCTTTAGCCGGATTATCCATAGCTATTATTATCTTTAGCCGAATTATCGGATATTCTTGTACTCTTTTCTATTCTCAACTAAATTAAAGCTTGCTCAAAATATTTTTGAGATGTGTAATGGTTTAAAAATACTACAAGGATGCTTCTTTATAAAAAAAGAAAACTTTTTCTAAATTATTTTGCACAGCTGTGAAATCGAACAAAGAAAAAGTTGCCAATTATGTTGGCGCCAGCAGTCTGGGGCATAAAAAGGCTACTCAATTAACAAAATCGGGTACAATTAACATTTTCATGGTTTCCACAGTCATGGAAAAACCTGGAAAATCCTGGAAAAAAAACTTTCCCGGAAAGTCATGGAAAATATGTTAAAAATTGGAAGTCATGAAATTTTGCTGAGAGCTGAAAGAAAAATTTTTTAAAAGTTATTTGTAATACCAGTAGGTTTTAATACAATCGGTTTTAATTCCTTACTTCATTGATGTTTTGAATTTTAGTAGGATAATGTATGATATTTATTTGTATGACGAGTGAAATGGTGTGACAGTGTGATGCACCAAATCAAGTGGGAAGATTATAAAAGTACAGTACACTGAGTCATACTCTATTCAACACTTGTTTTTTCAAAGTTATAGTTATAAACTTTGTAGTACCAAGATCTGTCGCTTACCTATCTCCAAAAAATGAAATGTATTTGCATTCTGCAAAACATTATATAATTCTATTGAAGGTAATTATCTTTGTAATGTGCACCTTTAGGCTATCTTGCTTTTCGGATATAAGGTAACTACTGTAGGCAAAAAAATATTTTTGTTTATCTCATGATTTAAGAGTACATCATGCAGCAACAGCACTGTGTTTTTGATTCAATTTTGTGTTTTTATAAGCTGAAAATTCAAAAGAAACCATTAACCAAAGCTAATCTTTAACTTTACGATTTCGCGGCAGTGCAGTTGTAGCGAACGGACGTGTTTTTTTGTGCTGATCTGGCAATATGAGCCCAAAAAATAGAACTAATCGAAATGAATTGAGTTCTGGTTTTAACGACGAGGACAGACAACAACTTACTGAAATTAACATAACAATTAAAAAACTAGTTGAAGAAGTCGAATACTTAAAAGAAGAAGTAGAAGAAAGTAAACTGAAGTATGAGGAAATCAAAACTGAAAATGAAAAACTAAAACAAATTGTCAATACAACGTTTTTTAAATTAGATGAACTTGAACAATATGTTAGACGAGAGAATATTAGAATCCTTGGAGTTGCTGAAAGAAATGATGAAAGAGGTGATGGTGAAGAAGTTGTAACAAAGGTGGCCAAAGCCCTGAATGTTGAGCTCAACCCTGAGCTGGATATTTAGAGGGTACATCGACTCGACAAAAAAAAGAAAGGTTCAAAAGCGAAACCACGGCCTGTAATTGTGCGCTTCGTTTCATACAGAAAAACAATGGAATTTATGTATAAAAAATCAAAATTGAAAGTTCATTCCAACTTCAATGGTGTTTATTTTACAGAAGATTTGACTTCCTTGCGAGCAAAAATGTTAAAATATGTGAAAGAAATTGGTAAAAATAAATTTGTTCTCTTTCATGCCATCAACGGAAAAATACGTATGAAGCAGTCAGCACGGGAAGCAGGAACAATCACCAACAACAAAAGCGACACAGGTACGGGAAATTGGCTAACAATTCATTCACCTGACGACTTATTTAAATATGGAATGAATATAGATTTTGATAAACTCAATTATACCCCTTTGAAATTTAATTTTGAATGCTCAGCGAAATCTGATTTTAAATAATGTTTTTCATATTCAAATTGCTTATCAAGATTGTTTTTTATTTCTGTTAAATTGCGGCCTCTTTTAAATTAAAAAATGACTGTGTTGATGATAAAAAAATAATGGACCTTTGCATCATTGCGCAATCTTTGACAGCAACCATGAGTGCAATGCAGCTGCTGAAAAGCTTATCAGATTGCTTACTGATAAATCCCATGCTGACAACGAAAACGACGTGACCTTTTATGATGTTACTGATAATAGTAGCGGAAACTGTAAATCAAATCAAAATTACGCCCCTGTAACTAACAGTTGCAAAACAGGTGTCAATCAATCCAACAACAGTTTGGGTTACAGAAACTGTGTTGATTGCGACAAATTTTTGTAAATAGCATTTACAAGATCTTACATTTACAAGACAGTGTCACTGTCTGCATTTACAAGAATTCTTCAAAATCGTTTTGCTGCAATCAAACACCTGTCAATCAAAGCCCAGGTTTGCCACAAATTTTCGGTTGTGCCAGCACCATTGTTAACACCATCGAAGCTGAAAATCCAAACGTATCAAATAATTTACCTGATATAGATGCAGAGCTAGATTATAACGATTTATTTTCTATGCCAAGTGATTACTATGTTGATCATAACTCAATTAATAATTTGCTTTGCTCAAAAAATAAATCTAATCACTTGTTCATGATTCACTTTAATGTGAGAAGTTTACAAAAAAATATTGACAAATTATCGCACTACCTTACTGATTTAAACCGTAAACCTGATATAGTAGCAGTATCTGAAACCAAACTTAAAGAAAATATGATTCACAGTAATATTGAACTAGATGGCTACCAATTTATTCACCGTAATAGTCACACGTTTGCTGGCGGTGTTGGAATTTACGGAAAAATTCTATTTCTTATAATTTGAAACCTACTGTTAACATTGATTTGTCTTCGGTTGAAAATTTATGGATAGAAATAGAAATTAACAAAAAAAAACTAATTGTAGGCGTTGTCTACCGCCATCCTGTCCAAACAGTGGAGCAAATTGATCTATTTTCAAGAGCATTGACGAACATCTTTCATGAACTTAATTCTAAAAAATCTGAATTTTACGTGTCAGGAGACTTCAACATTGACCTAACTAAAATAAAATCTAACAATCGCATCAAAACACATGCGGATGATTTAATTGGCAGCGCGTTAAAGTGTCTAATAAATCGACCAACAAGAGTATGCAAAAATTCAAAGTCATTATTGGACCATATCTATTCCAACAACCTAAATAGCCAGCTTATGCCAGGCATAGCAATTAGCGACATTTCTGATAACTATCCTGTTTTCGCTTTAAATTCCTTCTGTAAAGCGTTTCAAAAATAACGCTCGCCAAGTCTGGAAACGAGATATAAAAAATTTTAAAGCTGAACACTTTATCGAAGACTTAAATCAAACTCTAAATGCACCTTTTATCGCCATTTGACTCTACAATCCATTAATTATCAATTCGAGCAATTCATTAACTCTTTTACGAGTGTGGTAAATAAACACGCTCGGCGTAAATTAGCTACCAGGAAAGAAAGGAAACTAAAGACTAAACCATGGTTATCCTCTAGTCTTCTCTGTTCAATTAAAACCAAACATAAGATGCACAAATCGATTTGTAAAACATATGATGAAACAAAATGCAAAAACTATAAAATGTATCGTAGGCCTAATGTTTTAAATCGAACGATTGAAAAAGCGAAACAAAAATACTACAATGAATCAATAATTGAGAACAAAAGTAATAGCGGTAAAATCTGGAAAATAGTGAATGAATTAGTAAACTCAAAACCTTCACAACAAGTTGGCATTAACCAACTCAACACTAAAACAGGTAAGATGATAACTAATCCGGCTGCTATTTTTGAAAATCTCAATGCATACTTTGCCAACACAGAGAAAAAAATGGCTGAAATCATTCCCGAATTGACACGGACAGGAATGCAACAGTACCGACAGGTGTGATGAATTCTTTCATCTTTACTTCAACGTATCCGAACAAAATAAATAATATTATCGACTCGTTTGAAGATTCAAAAGCAACCAGGTATACAGACGCCGAAACTAAATTTATAAAAATTAGTAAATCAATAATATCTCCTTTTCTTTGCCAATTTATAAACGATTGCTTTAGTAAAGGTGTCTACCCAAACTGCTTGAAAATCGCCCAAGTTATTCCAATTTTTAAAAAAGATGATCGTAGGGGAGCTTCTAATTATCATCCCATATCAATTTTATCACAATTTGATAAAATTTTAGAAAAATTAATTTACTCCCGCATGATTAATTTTATTGAAAAAAATGATCTGCTCTGTGAAAATCAGTTTGGCTTTTGGAAAAATTCTTCTACTAGATTTGCAATCAACTCAATATATGACAAGTTTATAAACAAAATTGATCAAAATTTATATACATGCTGTTTGTTTTTGGATTTATCAAAGGCTTTTGATACGGTTGATCATAACATTCTTTTAGATAAATTGTATCGTAACTTTGGAATTCGTAGTAAACCTCTGGGTTTATTAACAAGCTACTTAAAAAACAGATAGCAATATACTAATGTACGTAAATTTATGTCCTCATATACCAAAGTATCATGCGGGGTATCCCAGAGATCTTGCCTTAGGCCGCTACATTTATACATTAATGACATTTTGTTGATTTCCAATTTTGACACCGCATTATTTGCCGATGACACTTGCTTGATGATGGGTGATAACAATCTGAAAAACCTGGAACACAAAGTTCAAATAGAACTCAAAAAAGTTAACTCTTGGCTCTGTCAAAATAAGCTATCCCTACATTTTTTAAAAACTAACTACATGATAATAAACAAGCAACCCCTTAAAACTTGTCAATGTAATTTTAAAATAGCTCTTAACGGTATTACTATTAATAGAGCGCATACTGTCAAATACCTTGAGTTATTCATTGACGATAATCTCAAATGGACGTCGCAAATAAATCATTTGTTCACGCAGCTTGCCAGATGCACAGGACTCTTTTACAGATTGCACAATTTTGTTTCAAGAGAAACCCTTTGCATGCTCTACTATAGTCTTGTATACAGCAGAATTCAATATGGAATTACTGCGTGGGCAACAACAAATAAAACTTCACAAGAAATAATTCGAGTAAGGAAAGAAAATAAAAAGAAAATTCACAAGAAAATTTTGAGAATAATATTGTTTCGTAACTTATATACGCCAACTTCACAAATGTATAAAGAACTTCAAGTGTTAAAAGTAGAAGACATATATCAACTTGAGTTAGCTAAATTCATGTATCAACTCCATCATAATCAATTGCCTAAAAACTTTTATCATTCTTTTCGTAAGTTAAATACTATTCATCAACATGAAACGAGATTAATTTAATTCGACTACTTACTACCGCCTCGGCATAAATAAATTATTTAGCCAAAAACTATTTTCTCACAGAGGTTCAAAGCTGTGGGGTAACCTCGAATCAGAATTAAAGAGCATGCGCTGGGTTTCTTTTAAAAAAGCGTAAAAACTAAAATTATTAAATGAATATTAACTCTTGCAAAAGCTTTTGATTGTGTAAAAAACATTTATTGTTATTGTTTGTTCCGTCTCTTTTTTTTATTTATTTTTTTTTTATCATTTGATAAAAACTTGGACTCAACTCTTTTTTACATAATGTACTGAAATTATAACAGTGTCACTTAATAGATTTCGCTTATATCTCAATCTGCTGAGATCAGGGACCATCTCGACTCGATAACCGAAAGGTTCCTCGATGCTCCCTGGCTTTTGCTACTAGTGATTTTTTTTGTGTTTTATTGATCTGATTATTGTGTCAGTGCGCAAAGCAAAATCAAATAAATTCTCTCTCTCTCTCTCTCTCTCTCTCTCTCTTTATTGCTAACAAATGAGCCTCAAACTAAAACCAAAACCAATCTTGTTTCTGAGAATTGCGCAATTTTGCTACTGTACAAGAAGGACAATTGCCAAATCTTTTTCTCTTATATACAAAAATCTACAAAACAACTTGATGGATCAAAACTTTTATTTTATAGGCAAGTTATAGAAAATAGTTACAGACAAGTGTTAGTAGGTGGTAAAAATTAATTTGTTAGTGATCAAAATTTGGTATGGCATCCAAGCGATGTCTTTGTAAGATTTGGTTGCAAGGACCAGAGTTTGCTACTTGGCTACAGCAGACAAAAGACATCAGTAAAGGGCACTGCAATATGTGCAGAAAATTGTTTGATATATCAAACATGGGGATCGGCGCTGTTAAAAGCCTCATGAAAAGCAAACAACACAATCAGATTATGAAGCACAAGCAAAGTCCTTACACACAGTCAATTACTGACTTCTTTGGCGGGACAAATAAATCTGTGCCTATCACCTACAAATCTGGTAAACAAGTTTCATCCTCTGTGGGTATTACTCAACCAACCAGTGATGTGCCAACAGTGCTGGTATCATCACCAAGCAGATTTTGATCATATCAGAGGAAGTGTTGCATGCAGAAGTTTTTGGGGTTATTAAAGTAATAACCAATCACTACTCATTTAGTTCTTGCAAAAATATTAGCTGGTTATTTTTAATATGTTTCCAGATAGTCAGATTGCACAGTCATTTTCACGTGGATTTACAAAGTGTGCTTATTTAGTGTGTTTTGGCATTTATCTTTATTTTCATGAGCTGCTTATAGAGAAAGTTCGTGCAGTCAAGTATTATACTTCATCGTTTGATGAAAGCTTGAATCAAATCAACCAGAAAAAGCAAATAAATGTGATAGTTAGATTTGGGACAGCAAAATCAATAAATTTACAGAAAGATACTTTAATTCAGAGTTTATGGGTCATGCTGCAGCAGCAAATATGTTGACTCAATTAAAAAATGGAATGGCTTGCTTACTTACTTAACCCCAGCAATTTAGTGCAAATATATATGGTTGGCCGCAATGTAAACTGGAAGTTTCTTCATAATCTCTTTCAAGAACGCAAAGATGAAGAACTCCCAGACTTGCTAAATATACTTGAGCAGTTTTTCTAATATATATTGGAAGTTGTAGTTTGCATGGTGTCCATGGAAGAGTTAAAAAGGGAGCAAAAGAATCTGAATGGAATCTTGACAATACTCTGCATTTTATGTGGCAAATTTTTCATGATACTTCAGCCAGAAGGGAAGATATTATTCAAATTGCAGGCAGTGATTGGTTTCTTTTTCTGTTTTGTCAGCAAAGATGAGTAGAAGATATCAAGGTTGCTGAACAAGCTTTGAAAATCCGGCCTTATATCAACAAATAGGCTTATGTCAAAACTGTGAAGAGTGAAAGAAAACCTCGAGCTTCTGCTTCTTTTGTTTCTGTCACATCTGCATGCGACGATACTCTAATTGAAGCTGAGCTAAAATTTTTTGTTGCTGTGGCAAAATCGCTGCAAGAATTTTTGTTAAAGTTTCAAACTGAAGCTCCAATGACTTCTTTCTTGACCTTGTCTTTGAAAGATTTGTTATTGGCTATCATGGGTCATTTATTAAAAAAAGAAGTTTTAGAAAAAAACTGATGAATTCAAGAAGTTATCTACTATTGACCCTGGATAATCAAGGCTTGAAGTAACAAGTTACTGGGGACTGGTAGCCTGTTTCACAGACCTAGAAGTAGAAGACCAACTGAACAAAGACGCGATTGAAGATGTGGAAAAAGGTGTCAACAATGATCCGAAAAGTTCAGTGAGGAAATTATCCAAAAAACTTGATACTTCAAAGTAATACATAGATTTTTGAACGGTAGCGACTTTATTACATTCTTTGTTAAATAAATGATAGATAATGCATGGATTTTTTGAATGGTATCGACTTTACCACATTCTTTGTTAAATAAATGATGGACAATACATGGATTTTTGAACGGTAGCAACTTTTTGGACACACTGTATATTTTCATGTGTACCATTTGAAATTATCATTGATTATTTCGTCGCATTTACAGATTTTAATTCTTGAAAACGGTTTTGCGAAAGTCAAGAACGTTCGAAATTTCAGATGTTATACGAATTAAACCCTTCATTTATTAAAGTCACTTACGGTAGTAACAGTGTGAGTTTTAAGATTTTTTTAACAAATACACAATATTAATTTAGAAATTAAGTTGATTTAATTGTTCAGAATAACCCATCTGTATTCTGTGCATTGTCATGCTCACAAACTTTTCTCGATGTGACCATCACGTGATAACTCCTACTTATGCCACCTTTATTCCACATTTCAATCAAATTTCTAGTATGACTTCAAAAAGTTTAGTGAAAACGCAAAAAAGTTACTTTCTCAGCTGTAAGAACAATATCTGCTAAGGTATAAAAGTTATCAATTACTCTTAGAATAATAGCCACGAGTTGTAAACTAGGAAGTTATTAAGCTTTTCTCACACACAAAATTGATGTGTGTAAGTTGAAAAGCGAACCAGGATGTTATGAAATTTCTACACAATCTGCTAGAGATATTTGATTGAAACAATATGTGACTAGAGAGATATCAATGACAATCTGCACTGCAAACAAATGAAAATTGACAAACAAAATAGGAGATGAAGAGCAGCAATAGAACAATTTTTGTTTTAGGGGCAGATTGAAAATTATTCGGCAGGTGGTCTTTGAAATTACATGTAGTGGCAATGTAAGTTTCATTGATGCCTATGAATTTATGTTTGCAGATCTTTAATTTGACTGGTACACCGCAAAACTGCTCGAACCCACCACCTATCTGCAGTGTAAAAACAATTTTCCAAGGAAACAAGCAAACTGGTCAGCTTTTTTTCTAAACAAAACCTTTCATGCTAAGTGCTAAGCTGTAATCACTGTTTTAAAAGTCTTTGGTATTATTTGACAAGGAAATCAAATCCAGGTCTAATGACCGAGAGGCGAATGCTCTAACCACTGCGACGCCAATTGTGCGTTTGATAGTTGGAAAAGGTTTAAATCGTCATACGTTTGACTCTTAGTCTTATAAAAGCGTAAAATATTGAAAGGGAATTAAAATCTGATAAAAGTTGATTTTGCTTTGTTTCGATGATATGAAGTGTCAAAAGTTACAAATATTAGGCTTGATTTACACATACACCTATGCACAGAGGTAATACATATGGTGAAGTGAACGCACAGCAAGAAAATTTAACAAAGTTTGAAAGCACTATAAGATAGCATTTTTTGATTTGAATTGGTATACAGCAACAAAAGTATCACGTGGAGCAAAAATAATGCAAAATATTAGTCCACTCGTTTACCATTGAACTGAGTTGTGATGATAACTCAAAATTGAAAAAACAGTACATTGAGCCCACATAATCTAGCTTAGTGGTCTTCAACTTAAATGTATCACGGGGGCGTCAGATAAAATCTTTTATTGTTCAATTGTCTCAACGTTGCGAGTTCAATTATTGGTGAAGATGAGAATTTTAACAAGCGAATAAGTTTGTATCTAAAAAGTTATTAGAAATTTTAAAGTCTCCAGAATAACTACATCAACATTTTCAACCAAAGAATATAGGTGAATTTATAGAATTTTGATATGAATTCAAATGTGTTGATGTGAAAAGTTGGTATAAATTAATCAAAATTAAGTTGTTTGTTGTTGATCTTTGTTGCACAATGAGGTGTAGGGTAAATAAATTCGATGAGAAAGTTGGATGATAATTGAAAAAAGCTTAGATAATTTGCAAAACAACTACGTATAGCAGTGTTAGAAATTTAAACTTGATGTTTGGTGAGTGTAATAAAAATATCTGGGCTTTAAAGTTGCATGTTGGTAAAGAAAGCTATATAGAATGATATTTTTTATCATAATCGTAACAAAATGGTTCTACAAATAGTGATTTTGATTGGAAAAAATAAACTGTACTGTGTGGATTTTTACCTAAACGGGGAATTTTTAAAGTAATTTGATGCAAGTTTGTTAGAATGTGTGGAGTGCAGTGATTAGCTTGAGTTTTTTTTCTCGGTAAATTATGAAAAGCTTTATTTTATGATTACTTCGAAATGGTCCAAGTAGCGAGTATAATCTTGGATGAGAGTGAACAGGTAAAACTTTTACAGCGATCAATTGCAGATATTTTATTGAGAAAATCTATATCAAGATGGTAAAATAAATTAGAGTTTATGACATTGTGAAGAATAGAAGAACAAAACTTTAATATAATTTTAATAGGTCAAAAGATTGGTCAAAGTTATGTACAGCAATATCAGAAATCGTTGTTGTGTTTTTTCAAAATAAACGATAAGTTTGAAACTTTTGTTGTACAAATGAGTATCGAATTGCGAGTTTGGTGAAAGACTTAAATGAAATTTGAAAATAGCAGGTTGTGAGTTCAGATTTTTTGTGTGAGCCAATACTTGGTGAAGTTCAAAAAATATTTCAAACGTTTAGATTTTGAGGTGTTCAAAGCAGGGATGTGGAAGCGGTTATTTTTCAAACACTTTCACTCCTATTGCTTCCGCTGCCACCGCTTCCACCAACAAAAACGAAAAACGAACGTTGACAATCTTTTTTAACTTTTGTGGGTCTTTACCCTGCCTTCTCCTACACTTTATCATTTTGAGAAAACAAAAACCTTCATTTATTGCTATTACTTTACCTACTTCGCATGCGCTTATCGTTCCGAACTACTCTGTGTTTCTTTTTCTTAGATATTAGAACTCGTGTTGAATGTAGAACAGTGCTTTTCAATCTTTTTGTCATCGCCGAACCTCCAATGTACTTTCGCGTTTGTCACGGAACC
The DNA here is from genome assembly GCA_963675345.1 of Trididemnum clinides. Classification (NCBI taxonomy): domain Eukaryota; kingdom Metazoa; phylum Chordata; class Ascidiacea; order Aplousobranchia; family Didemnidae; genus Trididemnum; species Trididemnum clinides. The sequence goes on from OY776305.1 coordinate 15,640,290, forward strand.
ACCACTAACAAAAATTTAGAAATCACAAATTGCTTGCAGGAAAATCAAATATTTCGTTACTACACTTCAAAAAATAATTAAACACTTCAACAAATAGACAGTTATTACAAGTTTGTTCACTACTTACAACTACTTTTACAACAGTTAACTTAATGCTTTTCAGATCTAAACCGTATGACCACATATTACAGCTCTCGACAATAGCCTGTCGTCAAAACAACAAATTACACCGTATAGCGCTGATCTTTCATCTCTATCCTCAACTAACTCTGACTTTGAGTTAGCTTTAACTCTAATCATCATTACAGACTTTCTGTCCGTCCCCAAAACACGCATTGACTCCGATCTTTTTGGATAGTGAAGTGCGAAATTTCTGTCGTATATATAGTATATACATGTAAAGCCAGCAAATTTGAACTGCACCAATAAACAGCCGCCTCAACGTGGTGGTGCGGTCCCCAACCCTGTTTGGGTTGGGTCAAAATGGCTGTTGGTCTTCCCGAATTTAAGTATTGCAGTAACAAAGACTTTGTTTCAAAATTCAAACGCGTTAGCAAACAGATATAGTAGTAGCTATTTTACTCCTAAATTTGGTAGAAGGGTTGCAGGCATGAAAAAACATTATTGGATGTTTGGGTACGAACTTTTATCAAGCACTTAAGTTGGAGATCCTCCAAGTTTGTACAACTGTATAAACGTTTTAACTGGTTTTTAGCAAAACAATTAAATGCACTTAGGAGAATCAAAACAAAGTTGTAATGATTTGATTCCAATCGGATGTCTTGAAAATTGCATTGTGTGCAGGATAGAACAATGGCAGACAAACATAAGCCTCCAAACAAAACTTTCACTTAAAAGCTAAACAACCAAGCGCCTTGTTTGCGTAGCTTTTGTGTAAAAATATTACTGCATCACTAGACTTAATCCACAGCTACCAGCAATGTTTTATTTGTACTTTTGACCTTTCTTCAGACACTTCAAAAGTGCAGGTAAACAAAGTTATCAATCCCATTGTTCCAGATATCCTTGATAATTATAAAAACTCATTTTTAAACACACGTACAAATAAAAATTGCAAAAAAATACCATATCTAGACTGTTAGACATCATTTCAAAAGTAATAGAATGTGAAAGTGTACATAAATTACTATAACAAGTTAAATATTAGTTTGTTTATTTCATAATTGTTACTTTTTTTGTTTAAAGTAATGTCAGATCTTTGAGTTCCTAATTTTAAGGATAAAACAGTCAATATTTTCAAGATATTTTTTTTGTCCAAATAGCAAGAGTGTTCTATTTCAGGATAGCAATAATATTTGTTATATCCACTCGGATAGAAAAATTTAACTTTGAAATCATAAAACTCTTCATCGAAAGAGCTGATGAATGCCACCCAAACTTTGTCATCATGTTTACAAATGACATAGTCTCCAAATTTTGGGTGAAGCAATTCTTAAAACACATTTTTTTTTTAATTCTTTAGTTTAAGTCTTTCCTCTCCTTCACCAGCATTTGATGTTTCATAGATTTTAACCCTACCATTGTCGGCTGGAATTTTTTGTGCATATCGCGTTTAATATATAGATAATACTAGCAGATTTCCCCGTCGTTGATCGGGTAAAATGTAAAGACTGATTAAATTTTTACATAAAATAACCATATTTTAATGTTGGTTGAATAAATATAGCCTCGTAGCCCCCCATAGACGTTTCTGATCGAAATCAAAATACCGTACTTGGCTTCCCTGGAAAAAGTTATGTAAGATTCATATGTTTGTTTGTATCTAAATGTCTCCAGTTTTATTTCTATAGAGGACAGACAGACAGACAGACAAACTTTGAGTTTTATATATATAGATTTATAGCCGGCTTTGCCGGCGTCGCCCGTCAGAGGCCCTCCATCAGTAATGTCCAGATTTAGTATTTCGATTCAACCGGCCAAGCCGGCTTCACCCATCCAGCTGTTGTGTGAGTAGTAGCGAAAAGTTAATGAATTCTATGCACTTTCACAATTCTTGTACACGGAATTATGATTATCATATTCTTTTAATCATGACTGGCAATGCTCACAAAGAATCTTGCCACAAATTATGACAATTAATACTTGTGAGGGAGCAGGGATTGTATATACGTAATCAAAACTGATTGTAGCGTCAAAACTGAGCTTGGTTTTCTTGATTCCCCATAAAATAAATTTGTAAGAATTGCCAGTTTTCATTCTCTTCTGGTAAAAGACTTCCAATTCTATGATAAACTTGACCTTGAACTTTGGAAGTTGGCATAAATCCCCCTTGTGTAACAAATTTAGCTCCAAAAGATGTCATTTGAAATGCTGAGTTATACTTTTGAATATGCTGAAGAAAATGTTTTGAGTCAGAAGTGGAGCCGGTAAGAAGATTTTTTAAAGGTTGTGGTGGTTCTTGAAACGTTGCCAATTGAACTTTACCGTTAGAACAGCACACACCAGGAGGTTCATTATCCCATTTTTTAGCTCTGCAATAATTGCAGACCTTAGACATAGAACCAATAGTGTTTACTTCTTCAGCTGCATAATCATGTTTTGGATCATAATGAAATGCACCTTATTTCCATTGCCTTGTAGTAAATGGTTGAAACCTCAATTCACGTTGCCTGCTCCTACTTCTCAAAAGTCTTATTTGACGGTTTTCTTGTGATTCCTGCTGTCGAGATATAGCATGTCTCTCAGCATCAATCTGTCTCCTGGTTTGTTGTTGTTCTTGAGATTCCCGCTGCCTGGATATAGCATGCCTATGGGCATCAACTTGTCTTCTGCTTTTGCTACATGTTTTCTTCGTGGATCTGCAGATTTTCCAAACTTAAGTGTCTTCTTAGAAGGCATCTCAATGTTTTTCTTGTTCTTGAGATTCCCGCTGCCTGGATATGGCATGCCTATGGGCATAAACTTGTCTTCTGCTTTGCCTCTTGATCAACAATGGGTAAATTCTCTAAATGTACAGTCTTGCTAATCACCATAAAATTTGGATTTTTATTTGTCACAAATTTTTTTCTGTTTGTGGTACCTAACAAAAACTTTAGACAACTCTAGTATTTAACAAAACCTTTAGACAACTCTAGTATTTAAATATAGGTTGAATAAATATAGCCTCGTAGCCCCCCATAGACGTTTCTGATCGAAATCAAAATACCGTACTTGGCTTCCCTGGAAAAAGTTATATAAGATTCATATGTTTGTTTGTATCTAAATGTCTCCAGTTTTATTTCTATAGAGGACAGACAGACAGACAGACAAACTTTGAGTTTTATATATATAGATTAATAATAGAACTTTTCGGTTCTATCTCAATTTTAAATTTCCTTTAAAATTGAGGCGACGTGTGATAATCGCTTGGATAATTAGGTCTGACTGCAACTTAATTGAACTTGGAAAAGGTTGGCTTCCACAAAAAAAACACTTTAAAACCACTTTGATAACAGAATAATGTATTCACAGAGATAGTACTTCACGACTTCAAACTTCTTCGCTCAACGATCTCAAAATTAATCACTTTACCACACAATCAGGAAACCGCCAAAATTAAGTCCACCAATAACTGTTCAATAGTCTCCACATCAACAAAATCCACAATAAATTATCGCAAAAAAAACACAATGACCCTTCCTTAATCCGTCAAACCATTCTCTTTTTCCTTCTCTCTCTCTCTCTCTCTCTCTCTGTCTCTGGCAAAAGAAAATCCCGTCGTCTTAAATATAAATTGGCGAAACAATCTGGAGAACGCTAGAACGAAATCAGGTGAACAAAAGAAAAAAAAGCATTTCAAGTTACGCTAATCGTTTATCGAAATTCTTCGAAGAAGGTAGAATCACTAGACCGATCTGGAATTTTACTATGTCGTAATAACGATTTTGACGTAATAAAAGGCGTACACAGCAATCCACTCGCGAGGAAAAAAGGGTCTTTCCCTCAGTCAGTAGCCGAGTGAACAAATGACGCAGCGCTTTACACAATACGAAAACAACTCCTATAAAGCAAATTTCCTTATTCGTGACAGTGCAATTTTTGGGTTCCAAGAATTAATAGGAAGGTTGCACGCACGTGATCAAACATCATCAAAACGCGCTTTCGAAAAAAGTGGCTGACCACTTTCAGTGTTTTTGCATTGAATTGAATTGGAATGATATCGTTTTTTGCAAATCAAATGGATAAACGTGACAGTATAGCGACCTTACGGGATACAAACTGTGGATCATTGATGTTTTGCCGAAATCATGTGGGTGACTCATAAACGTTCTCGTTCTGTTCGTGCGCTCCTTGTTGTACTGTGATCGTTATTGTAAATCATCCGTTGGCCTACACACGGGTCGTAAAAGAACATACGTAGCTATCTATCATGATGTAACAATACTGGGTGACCAAGCCGTATGGCCAGGCGTAGTTCCGTCTGACGTGCGGCGAAGTGACCTAGTAAACAAGCATATAAAAAGAAGCATTGCCATTTTCGTTCAGTTGGTTCGATTAAAATTCAAATTCAAATTCATTGGCTTCAAGTCAATTCGATTCGCTTAAATTCAAATCGAGATTCGTGCATTCAACGCTGTGTTGTGATAACAACATATTCGTTCTTGGAGTCAGACGTGCTGTTGAAATACAATCCCCACAATTTTGGAGTCCGACGTGATCGAAATTTTATTTCCCCATATTTTGGTGACCTCGACGAACTTATCTTCAACAATTTTGATGACCCCGACAACTCATCCGCCACAACAGTGGTTAAATGAACGTCAAATATGTTGTTTTATTGATGAAGGAATGAATTTGAAGTCACACTAAGGTGAGAAGTGCTAAGGTTTGCTTGTTATTGCTAATAGTTGGGCTAAACATGCAGGCTTATTTGTAGCCTGCTTCTGTGAGGGTTTTATATTCGATTAATCAGCATGTTTGGGAATGCTGAGTTTAAGTTAATTGTAATGTGCAACTTATAGAGTATATTTAGTGGCATAAGCATACTGAAAAGTTGTAAACTTAAATTATACTGTAGCATAAATGACAGGGCAGACTTCTGTACCGTTTGCCTTATGTTGGATTAGATATTGATGGATAAAATCAGTAATTTTCTTGAAATTTTTTGTCAACAGTGCTTGCAGACTTGAGTATTGATATATCAGATGTAATTTAGTGACTTTAACTTTTCCTTAACAAATTTTTTGGCTACTGCCTGGGCTGCTGGACCAAGGGTAATTTAAAAACATACGTTGCCGATTCATTTATTCATCTGCATGAACTCATGCTCTGTTTGCATGCCTTTTGTCAGACTGGGCCACAACGACGGGTAGACTGCTTGGCCCCACCACCTGTTTGCCACATAAAAATGGAAACATCCTGTTAAGTGCCTTGCCCAAGGCACAACTAGCAATTAAGCTTGCCGGCAGGCTTACGGTACCGGTAGTAATGATCATATAATACCTGTTTTTGCTAATGTATCGACGAGTATCTAATTGGTATATGGTTCGAACGCAGGGGTTTCGGAACCAGGTTTTCTTAATTTCTTTGCTCGTGATGTCTGGCGAGCACTGTCTGTTCTGAGTATCACCATGAAACGATGATCTCACTTCACGCAATCAGGAAGAATAGCTTGGCGATTTTATTTACCAATTGAAGCTCAAGCGCTTACTTCTAAGTGATTTACGCAAAAAAGTACTCTAAATCACCGCGGTTTCCAAATTTAGCAACTAACAAAGCTCGGCCTTCCAGTACACTGCTTGTTTTTGAAGCAATGATCAAAAGAAACATGTGTCAAACGCTACGTGTACATAGTAGAAAAAGTTTTATTATGACTAGAGCAATTTTTTGTCATTAAAGTTATATTTTTTTTAGAAGGTCTGTTTTTTATAAAATACCCAAAAATTCAATCAAAACTTTCGTACGATGTTTGATAACGGAGTTAAAAAGTCATATTAAAGTCATATTTTACACCATAAGTCATAAAAAATATTTTCGGTCATAAAAGTCATAAATTTAGTCATTGCTCCCATATTCAGTAGGATATTCATGGTGCAAAGACAGAACGTTAGATTAACAACGATTGCAAAGCTTTGCTATCTCCATTACTGTTATGACTCTGTGACGCCATAGTTATCTTGCTCAAAAATATCGAATTAATTAATTTATTTCCTTGTATAAGTTCTAACGAATCACCTACACTAGTTTGTAAGTCGTAATTTTAGTCTCAAGCACAGATATTGCTCTTTTGCTACAACACCATCAACTGTCGAAATAGTCGTAATGCTTTTGAAACTCGTAAAAGCGCTAGGCTAGAAGTCACAAGTTAGAAAATAAATTATGTCGTCATAACCGCAAGCAAAAGAAAATTATTTTAACACGTGCGTGTTCCTTAACGCATTTTAGCTTATTTAGCAAGCGTATGAATTAGCAAGTGTTCCTTAACAGCAAGTTTTAGCAAACAGTATGGGAAAAAGTGCAGAATCAAAAGTAGTAAAAACAAAAAGGTATGTAAAGCAATATCCCCAAGAGTTTTCTTGCAATCCCCAGAATGATCTTTATTGTCAGCTTTGTGCCACCATCGTCAGATGTGACAAGCGCTTTCACGTGGAACAACATCGAAAATCGGCAAAACACCAAAAGAAAATTGCACCGGCAAAAAAGACCTTAAACAAACAGTCTTTTGTCCCCATTTGCCATCGGGATTTTACAAAAAAGGTTGTAACGGCATTCTTAGAGGCTGACATCCCACTTTATAAGCTTCAGCATGCCAGTATTAAAAAGCTATTAAACTCAGAGTTGGGGAAGCATTGCCCTTCTGAATCAGCATGTCGAAGCCATGTTAAGGAATTGGCTGCTAAAGAAACTGAACGCCTTAAGGAATCGTTTGCTGCAAAAGCATTGTTTTTGGTCGTAGATGAGGCTGAGGTATCTGGTCAAAAGTATGTCAATATTTTAGCAGGGCTGATGGAGGAACCTGAAAAAACATACTTAGTCAACTGCAAACCATTAAATGGCAACTCCAATAGCTCCAATATTTGTACAATTGTTAACGACACCCTCAAGAACATGAATATTGCTCGTGAGAAGTTTTTGCTGCTACTCAGTGATGCCGCAAGGTACATGATAAAAGCAGCTGAAACATTAAAAATCCTGTATCCACGCCTGCTCCATGTTACTTGCATCGCACATTTGCTGCATAATTGTGCTGAGCATATACTTGCACATTTTAAAGCTGCAGAAATTTGATATCGTCTATAAAAGCAGCAATCATAAAAAACAAAGACCGACATGCTTTGTTCACCGCAGCTGGTTTGCCGGCACCACCACAACCTGTTTTGACTCGTTGGGCCACGTGGCTGGAGGCATCTTTCTACTACGCAGAAAACTTCCAAATTATCAAAAACATTGTTGACAATTTTGAAGATGGTGGAAAACTGGTTGAGCGGGCAAAGGAAGCCATAGCAGAACCTGCAGTTTTCGTCGAATTAAGGCAAATCTATGGTAACTACCGAGATATTGCCATCCTAATCAAGGGAATTACCAATTCATCGAATACAATTGTTGCTGCTTCGGAAGCCATTCAAAATCTCCACTTTGGTGACGACCCATGTGAGATAAAAAATTATGTTCAAAGTCGTCTAGCTAGAGGTAGCGACTTCCTTAAAATTGCCGCCGGTAGTGGTGCACATCTACCAGATCATTCTCCTGCTGAGGTAGCGCTGCTTCAAAGAGCACAGCCAACTTCGGCTTCTGTGGAACGCTCTTTCTCTATACTGAAAAAAATACTATGTCCTGGACGCAATTTTGACAAAGACAATGTCCATTCGTACTTGATTATGCGGTTCAACTGTTCGAAATAAATGATAATGAGTTCAATACTCCGACTCGGCTGCATAGTTTTTAAGAACCAGACAGAAAAAATTAGGTCATATTTAAAGTCATATTTTAGGAAATATTAAGTCATATTTTAGGAAAAATTGGGTCATAAAAAAATTGCCCTAATTATGACGCATAGCTTACGAATGTCTCGATGTCTGGAAGCGGATACCAAACCACGGGATATCGAGTCAGACAGGTTTGCGTCTGGAACAGTATAGAGTTATTTTTAACTGAGGAGCAAATGGTATTTAGATGGCACTTCTCTTAGGGGCAATTTTTCTTAATTGGCATACAGTACTAAGCTTAGAGTAGCCAACTAAAAGACCTAATCTCAACCAAATTGCTTTTGATTGAATTTATTTGTTTTCGAGAATCTAACTAGCAATATATAATTCATTCCAATTTTTAATTAATTTTTTTTAATTTTCAAAATAACCCCAAAAGTTGGTGTTCGCCCTATACCTTTCCGACATAAATTACAGCTTTTGGTCCGCCACTTTTTTTGGCGCAAAATGTGTGACGTCATATGCAACCTTCCTATTGAAAATTTTGGAATCCGGTTGCCAAAAATTCTTGTTCTCTTTTATTTCTTCACATAGAAGTGTGAAAAAAATAATTTTTTTTCCAAAATTTTCTTTGCAAAATATTTACATTTTCTGAGGAGTTAATATTTGATTTTCAAAGGGTCTTTGTAGGCTAGCTTTAGCGGTTATCCTTTTCGCCACTCCTCCTATTCTATCACAAGCACTTTTTTGATGTGAAATTGCAAAAAAATGCCACTCACACTACATCAAAATCCATTTTGTGATAACATAAATTTATAAAATTAAATCTGTTTTTATATTGCCCAGCACACCCATCACTGAAGCAATAAATTTTGCTCAGTTAGGATATAAATTTCAGGCATAGAGCAGATAAAAATGTGTACACCATAAATGTATTATGCTTTGTGTTTGGGGATATAAAACAAAAAAACTTTTTGTGAATGATTTCATCTTCATTTGATTTCTTGTGGTAAGCTACAAATGGGTGAATAGTACATTGGGAATTTTGCCGATAAAAATCTTGAGCTTCGTCCTGTATAATAAAGAAAAATTCTGAGAAAAATCCAACAATATTATTTCTTCGTTTATGAGAAGATTGCTTTTTAGATTTTGAAGAAAAATTTCTTGAGATTTTGAAATATAGTGGTGTCATGTTAATTTATATATTCTTTCACTCAGTGACGTACTAAAATTATAGACGTCTTCTGTTTTTTCCTACAAAGTGTATCTGTCCGCTGTCACCCACTGTTTATATTTAACTTCTTCGTCTACATGGAAAGACCTTAAGTGAAAACGTAATTATATTTCAATAGTTTGTTAGAATTGGATGGTGTTGTCAGCTGACATCGAATTTTTGAAATATCATTACGTTTTCGGTTTAGACCAGAGCTATTCAATTAATTTTAATGAAGGTCATTGGATAAATTCAGTATTTCCAGAGGTCCAGCAAAATTTTTGACTTGCAACGACAAAAACGAAACTGTCATTACCAGTAAGTACAGAAAAATACTTGGATTAAATTATTTACTAGTCTACACATTCTACTCTACGCTAATCTTCAAAATCAAAAATAAAATGAACTTATTTACTTTATTCTGCCAATTTTGTGAAAAAGCGCATTTCCTAATTTTAGCCAATTTTAAAAACTTGGTCTATAGAAGTAACAGCAAATCAAAGGCGGTGGTGGGGTGTTTGGCCTTCGTACCATACAGTTGGCTATGTTGCGGTAGTAAGATCTCCCAATACAATGCCTGATTCATTGTTTTCTTCAAAGCAGTGTTCAACGTCATAGATTTAACGCTTGATCGGTTATGGATTGACTATGCCTGAAGCCAGCTTGCCAGGAAGTTAGGGGTAGAAAACAGGTTGTAGACGTCTCAAGAATAACCGCCGGAAAAGCTTGTAAGAAACGCTCAGCAGCGATATGAGCAGGAAGCTCTTTCAGTCATATCAGCTGCTTTGCCAGGTTTTAGTACCAAGATAACTGTGGCCAATCGCCATTTGTGGGGACTGCTTGGAAGGTCATGCAGGCGGTAAAGAATTTTTGAAGCTATGTAAGATATTTGGAGCCACCGTACTTCAGAATGCATCTGGCGGGATATTGTTTGGGCTCTGAGCTTTACAGCACTTAATCAGTTTGATTTTAGAGGCAAATTTAGTGGACAAGAGAGGCATGGATAACAGACCTTCAGCAGTGGAAAATGAGTTTTTCCTGTTTTTCATGCTGATCGTATTGTTTGTAAGCCCTTTTGAAGGTACCGTTAAGATCAATGCTAAAAATGTGCAGTTAGGCCGAAGGCGCAAAAATTTTTGCCATTTTGTTTGAAAATAACTTAGTACTGAGAACAAGTCAACAAAGTTTGGTAAAATGTGCATGGGTTTTTTCGCAATTTGTGGCTATCACCTGCTGTTTCTCATTCTGGAGCTTAAGGTCCAATTTTAATACTCGAAAGATCCGGATTCGGACCACGGTGCGCCAATTGAGTAGCTCTGCTCCAGACCTTTCCCTTTGACCAGTTCGCCACTGATGAGAGCGTCACGAAAAGCTTATGGCAATAACAACTTTTTTCAAAGCTTTATTTAAAAAATCTATTAAATTTGGATCAAACTTAGTAAAATCTTTTCTAAAAATTACTTTTGTGGATCATTTGCATTGAGTGTCAAGCACAATAAATGGTCTATGCCAGTAGTATGTAATATGATTTTCGAGCCGGATTTTGTGGCGCGCTGTGGCGCGCTACGTCATTTCCGAACGTGGTGATACATGAACTTGAAGGCTATTGTAAACACGTGTAAACAAACGACAACGTGTACTTGTAAACAAATGACAACGTGTACTTGTAAACAAATGGTAACGTGTACTTGTAAACAAATGACCACGTGTACCAACTTGTAAACAACTTAAACAAATGTTAATACAACTTGTAAATAAAACTTGATTTGTGGGCACCCCTCTTGAGAATACCGTCACTTCGATATTAACTGCATTTTGAACATATGGTCTGTAAGATAGCTAGAAATCTATCGCGAAAATATAAACATTGGGGCGTGAAAGTCTCAGCCAATCACAAGCGGAGGCTGAATCACGACTATCAACAAAAACTGATGCCAACGGAAGCTAGAAAGCTCCGAGGTGGTCACGTTTCTTGAAAAGTCAATACAAACAATTTTTCGGAGTTGATCACGTTCTCTTGAAAAGATAAATGCTAGAACATTGCTGCATTGAGACCCGCTGTGTAGTTCTCAGTGCTGCTATAGTAGTAGGCGTTTCTAAGACAAACGGAAAAAATTGCCGTAAAGTGACTTTCCCAACTGCGCAACAACGCTGCTATCATGAGATTTAAACTTTGGATCATTGTCATCACAAATGGCTTTGCAAACAACTTGATTACGTTGTGTACCTTGGTTTCAATCATGTGATCTTCTCTCTGCAGGATGTTATGTGATTTATGAAAAGAAAAAGGTTTGTACTTGTTAACAACTTCGTTCAAGACGTTATCACAAAATAAAACGCACGTTGAAGAATCAAAGGTTACATTGCATTAAAAATAAGAAAATGCTCCAGTGAACTACATAATTATTTTTACTTCATGGTACTGCTAGTGAACTTTGTATCTCGATACCTAGTGAACTACGAATATCAAGACGTAATAACTACAATTTCCAAGCAGTACAAACATTGTTTACTCTAATAACAAAGCTTCGCATTGTTATTTTTTAAAACATGATTTTGACTCACCAAACATTATCTGCTAAGACAGTTTTACAAACCTACGGTGGAATACATCAACAGTAGTTTCGTAACATTTTCTCAATGACATCTCATGAAAACCAAGAGTAAACTTTTCAGATCTTTTAAAATAATCCAATCCACGTCCAATCTTAATAATCCATCCATTACTGAGATGGATTTCACGATCATGTAAAGAAGAAGAGTAGGTGATAGTTAACTGTATATTTCTGGCGGCCAAACTAGCTTTGATTCCATTAAGTCCGGAAACTTGCTGGTTGTTACCGTCTTCTAGTGATGTCAACAAATTAATACTCTTTAAATTCTTACATCGCACAACAAGTAATTCACAAAATCGCAGAAAATTGTTTATCTAAAAAAATAAGTTGCACTTAGTCTTTATTGCTAAAGTGTAATCACTTATGCTACAGTCGATCAATTTAAAACCTAAACCACATTCGTGCACTGAGTCAGACAAGCAACTTTAAAAGTATGCTTGTTGAAAAAATCCTCATATTAACCAGTTATCCAATTATTTAAATTTGCGTCAACCAGTTACAGGTCAAACCCTATAATCCGTAATGCTCGGGGCAAACGGAATTCGTTCGGACAATTCAATTTTCTGATAATTGATTTTTGCTGTCAATGGTATGGTCCTAGAATTAATGGTAAAAAACATATGCTGCGAAAATTTAATGCCAGTATCGTCATGTAGAAACGCATTTGCTGGGGTCTTATTTGGCCGAATCGCCATTTATAAATTAACAGTTTCTAATAGTCATTTAAATCAACAGTTTCAACAGTTTTTGATAGTCACTTAAATTAACAGTTTCAAATACTAAGATTGCTTTCAAATAAAAATAAAAAATAGATTTACAGACACACGAGGGCTCTACATGTCAGGTTAGTCAGTTCAATTCTCTGAAGCTGATAATAACTTACCCATGTCAAGCTCATTTCAACATTAATAACAAACAAAAAAGCCTGCCAGTTTGTTACGTATTCTTCTACAACAGAAGTTAATTACCATGCATCCACAACAAAAGATGCCAAAATGTGCTAATTGCTGTTAATACCTGCCCCTAATGCTGCATGGCGTGGTCCGATTACCAGTGTTAATTGCCGTCTGCATTCACACTTGCTTCTAATTTTAACAGTTTATGCCTGATAATTTTGTGTTCTGCCAAAATTTATCCGAAATTTCTTGTTATGGAAAATCTCAAAAAATTTTTTGGACAAGATTTTCGTACGGATAATCGCGTTTGACCTGAATTTAATTACGCAGTTAAGTACAGTGGTGTAACCAGAAGCAAATATTTAGAAGGGAGGAATATGTAGCTTGTTAAAAGTAGCCATTTTCAGCTCAAAACAAAGATGAAGTTCTTTTCTTTTTGAAGTTAACTTATCAAACATAATGTTTTTCGGTCCGAAATGCCTTCACCCCTTTATCGAATTTTAAAAATTTGGGGGAGCATGGCCCCTGCGTCTCTCTAGCTCCACCTATAGTTAATTGTTCATCTATAATCTTTGTGAGTGCAGCCAATTGTTTAACAAGACATACACGAACGTTTAATTAACGATGAAGAAATCAGTCATAGCAAAAAATGGAAGATCAGCCTGTTTGCTGCAATAGCAATTCAAGCTGCTTCGCTTCTATGTTGATCGTTAAAGTTAGACACAGGCAAAGGTTGGCAACCGTTTCATAAAATGTAGCAGCGCTTTAACGCCTTTCTTTAGAAAAGAGAGATGCTTTGCAGGGCCGGATTAAGGCGGGGGCTGATGGGGCTGCAGCCCCAGGCCCACCACTATACCAAGTCAACGAAGTCTAAAAAGTTACTCATACGATCACTTTCAAAAAATAGTGAAGGTGTAATTTAGAAATATCATGGGCAAGGCGTTCTCCATTAGATACCTTGCCATCGTGCAAAGCACAAGCGAAACTGTGTCATAGTAGGAGATACTATTTTATTTGTGTTTTGGTTGGATAAAACATTGTAACCAAAATGTAAACACATTTTGATGTCATAATACAAAATATAACATTATTCCGTAACAATGGCTTTTTCTAATACTCTGACACGTTCAATTGTTGCCAGTTATTTCGAAGTTTTGAAAAAAATTCAGACAGGTTTATGCTGAGTAAGAAAAGTGAAGCTAGAACAAGTTTAAATAAAAGCAAGCATATTTTCTATAGTCCGGTATTTGAAGAAGGAAGCAGATAAAGTTTTACCAATTAAAAAAAAAAATGAAGAAGTATAAAAGCGGTTGGGAAAAGGAGAAATCTAGAAGAGAAGCAGAAGATAAACTGAAAAAAGTTGTAGCAAAATCAAAAAAAGTGACTGAGTTTTTTCATATAAGCGAACCAAAAAGCAACATTGTAGAAACGACGTCCAGTAATGCAACCGCTTTGTGTTCATCTTCGAATGACTGTATTGCAGAACCAGAGCCAAATATAAAAATTGTTTCATCGGAACCAAATTTACAAACCAAGTCATTTAATGTTGCTGCGGATGAAGTGCATACGGTAAAAGAAACTATTCAACTCGACATGGATGTTGGATGCTGGGAAGTAATTTCAGACCATCTGAGAGATTACTGCTGCCAAGTAGGGTGTTTAGAGTTTCAACATCTTAATGCAGATTTTTTTACTTCAGAGACATGTTTTACCGGCGATAAATTCAAACGTCGTTGTTCTAAAGCGCTATTTTGGCGAGAACAATTGAATGGCGAAAAAGTAAAACGCGAATGGTTGTGCTATTCACCTTCATCAAAAAAACTTTACTGCTTTGTTTGCAAACTTTTTGCGTTTGATTCTGAAAAAACCATGCTGGCATCAGTTGGTTATGGCGACTGGAAGCATGCACCACGCGACCTAGCCAGGCACGAATCTTCTAACAAACACTTAAGTTATCTTTCAACAGATATCTCTCGAAAAGCAAAAAAAGTTAGCATTTGCAAAGATTTGGAAGAGCAAAAAGAATCTGACAGAAAATATTGGTGCAAAGTATTGGCTCGAGTTTTAAGTGTGATAAAATTCCTATTATCGAGAGGGCTGGCCTTCCGCGGAAGTAGTGAGTTAGTTGGTTCTCCACAAAACAGTAACTTCCTCGGAATGTTGGAATTGTTGGCAGAATACGATACTTTCCTTGCTGAGCATATTCAAAAGAGAGTGAACAAAGGCAAGGGACATGTTTCGTATTTCTCATCAACTGTATGCGAGGAATTCATTGACGTAATTGCAACAAAAGTGTTAGATATTATCATTTCTGAAATAAAACAAGCAAAGTATTATTCAGTGTCCGTGGACTCAACACCTGACATCACAAATGTTGACCAGTTAACAATAATTTTTCGGTATGTTCTACCTGATGGTCCCGTGGAACGATTTGTCAAGTTTATACCCACCCGTGGACACACTGGTCACCAATTGGCTGATTTACTTTTCGAGTTTATAGAAGACAATGGGATCAGTTTGAAAGATCTCAGAGGGCAATCTTATGACAACGCTTCTAACATGAGCGGAAAATACAAAGGTATGCAAGCTATAATAAAAGAACGCAACCACCAAGCGGAATATATTCCTTGTGTAGCACATTCCTTGAATCTTGTGGGAAAATGTGCTGCTGAGTGTTGCCAATCCGCGGTCCGTTTTTTCATGTTTGTTCAGGGACTCTATGTGTTCTTTTCAGCTTCAACACACAGGTGGAATCTCCTTACTGATGCACTGAAACCACTTCAATGTCCAACAATTAAGCCTTTGTCTGATACACGTTGGGAGGCGCGATATGATGCTCTACATGCACTAAGAAAAGGTTACCAAGCGGTTCTTCAAGTTTTGAAGGCAATGTGTGATGACAATGATGAAAAATATCAAACTAAAGAAACAGCCAGGGGCTTTGTTTTATCAATGGAACAGCTTGAAACTGGTATTTTACTCGAGGTATGGTCGTGCATAATGGAACGGTTTCACCAGACCAGTCAGGCTGTGCAGGACAGCAAAATTACTTTGAATAGGGCAACGAATTTGCTTCAAGGCTTACATGACTTTATTCAATTTCTAAGACCCCAATTTCAAAAATTCGAAGGAAGAGGTCAAATATTAAGTGGCTGTCATCATTACACTGAAGAAATTTCAAGAAAGAAAAGAAGGAAAGTAAGGTTGGATAGCGAAGATGAATCTGAAGACACATCACTTGATCCATCGAGCAGTGTTTACAATAGCCTTCAAGTTCATGTATCACCACGTTCGGAAGTGACGTAGCGCGCCACAGCGCGCCACAAAATCCGGCTCGAAAATCATATTACATACTACTTATGCACATTGTTTTTATTGCATATTTTTTAGGCTTTATGGTTTCAAAATCCTTGGGGGTGTGGGGGGAAAATATTTTTTGAATATTAACAGCTTTTTACGTTAATATTTATAGAATTTTTGATACAATAATTGAATTGGTTGTTCTTTTCTAATTCCAACCATATATAACATGTTACATTTTAAACATATCTTGAGGGAGATAAATACATTTTTTGAAAGGAGGTTTTTGTGTCTTCCAAAACTTCACCCCCTATAGCTTAAAAATTATTAGTCGTAGAAACTTAAAATTTTGGCCAGTGGGTTTTGGCTGTAAGATAACCTCATACACCAATTTTCATCAAAATTAGAAATGTAGTGGTTAAAGGCTTGTGGTGATTTGTCATGGAATGACCCTACGATTGTATGATTGGATGAATTTAGACATTCCTTGCACGCTGAGCCTACGCGTAAGCACACACTAGCTGTTAGGTTACTTATTAATTACCTTTCATCTCTCATCTAACTGTTGGGCTACTTATCGGCCACCATGTATAATTTTTTGGCGTAGTGTCCCGATTCACTCCCCAAAACTTTCAGAGATAGCTTTAAAAATCAAAATAAATATTTTTTAGGAAGTAGATTTCAAGTATGCTTTTGTGTGGCTTTAAGGCGTGTGCAATGAACAACTTGAAAACTACAAAGGTCAATAGATTTAACTTAACTTTAGGGGAGTGTCTAGGGTAACAGGTAACCTCGTAAAGGCCAACAGCCGTTTCGACCCAACCCAAACGGGGTCGGGGACCGCGCCATCACGTTGAGTGGGCTGTTAATTGGTGTAACCTCTGCTAGTGCAGCACTCCGCCCTACCCTCGCCTTCAAACCTCGTATCCTCCTTCCGCTCAATTCGTATCTTCTCCCTCTGCACCCTCACCATCGCTTCATGCTCCTGGCTGTCTCTCTGCACCTGCTTCCTCTTCCCCTGACACCTCAAGGTTCTTCAATGGAATGCTGGGGTCCCCGAGCCAGGAGCACTGAACTTCTATACTTTTTGTCGTCTCTTCTCCTTGACCTTATTTGTATGCAGAAATCTAACCTTAATTCATTTTCATCTTTCCGGATCCCTGGATTCTCTGCTCTGCGATCTGATTGCACCCACTCCCGGTCTAGCATTCTCTCTCCAGATACCACGCACGCTAGTAGCGGCTTCATCATTTTCGTCAGGCAGGGCTTATCCTTCTCTAAACTTTCTACCTCCTCTATTCCTTCGCTTGACCCCTACTCTGATTAGGTAAGGGTCCACATTTTTCTAAACAACTCTTCCTCGTTCTTTTTCCTTAATGTTTATGCTCCCCCTATTCGCTCTTTTCTAACAAATAGCATAACCGATTCCTTTTCTTTATCCATTCATCTTTCCTCCAGAAATCTCTTTATTCTGGGGGACTTCAATTGCCATTACTCCCTCCGAGACTCAAAAGGTTCTTCCGATCCCCGTGTGTAGGAAGTATTCGATTGGATCATTTCTTCTGACCTCCTCCCCCTTAATGACCCTGACATATCTACTCTTCTCCATTGCTCCTCTGACTGTCGCTCCTCCCCTGACATCTCCTTTGCTCTCTCGCCCTCTTTTGCTCCTGGGAGGTGCTTCAGGACCTGGGTTCCGATCACCTACCAATTCCACTAACCTTCCCTCTCTCTCCGGTCTTTTGCCTCAACGAATGTCCCCCTTCCTTCAATTTTCAGTAAGCCCGCTGGGATAACTTTGCTTCTTACTTCGACTCTCACTGTTCTTCTGCAGAGGAATACTCGTCTCTTTCTTTCCTCTACTGCTGCTTTCTTTACTTCTCTGACACTGAATGCGGCCAAATCTTCCATTCCTTTCGGCCGCATCAAACGCCATTCTAAAGCTTGGTGGTCCACTGAAGTGGAGGAAGCGGTTGGTGAAAGACGTAAGGCTTTCGTTGCCACTGACTGAAGTGATGAAGACGTCAGGCTTACATCTCCGCATCCCGACGTGCTTCGTCTGTCATCGCCAAGGCCAAGGCTGAGGCATGGCAGACGACTTGCTCTTCTCTTTCGCCCAAATCTAACCCTAAATCAGTGTACCCTCTCCTTGGTTCTGTCGCTGGATCTTCTTCCTCCTCCCCTAGCTGTTCCTTTCACAGGAAATCGGCTTCGTTTTTCGCCGATTACCTGAGATCCCACTTTTCTGTTTCTCAGCCAAAGGCCCTGCGTAGCAGAGCCAGAGGCCACTTTTCCGAGCTCCGCGAGTCACTTATCCTAAGAAGTGTCACTTGTCATTTTGCTCTCCCTTCTTTTCTGCTGAATTTCTTGCGGCTGCCTCTAACCTTTTCTCGTCCACTTCCACTGGTTCCGACAAAGTTGCCTGTTCCATCCTAAAGCATCTTCCTCACTCTGGCATGGATTTTCTTCTTCACATTTTCAATCTTTCCTGGTCTTTACATTCCTTTCCTTCCATCTGGAAGACATCTTTCATTATTCCCCTACACAAAATGGGAAAGCCTTTCGACTCTCTTGCTTCCTTCCGGCCTGTCTCTCTCACCTCCTGCGTATCAAAGCTGTTTGAACGCATTATTCTATCCCGTTTACTCTTCTTTCTGGAGTCTAATTTCATTCTCTCTCCCAGCCAGGCAGGTTTCCACTCTGGACGGTCTACTTTAGATCAAATTCTGTTTCTTTCTCAGTCTATTTTGGATGATTTTCACAAAACCAGGCCGGGCTCTCGGACGATCCTGTCCACTATTGATTTCTCTAAAGCTTTTGACTCTGTCTGGCATCCCGCTCTTTTCCACAAACTCATTTCGGCTGGCTTCCCTCCTTGCTTTGCTCATTGGACTCAATCTTTCTTTTCTGATTGGCGCACTTGCGTGGTTTATCAAAATCACAGAAGCAGTTCCTTTTGAATCCGTCGAAATATTCCGCAGGATTCTGTTCTTGGTCCTGTGCTTTTCTCTTTCTTCATCAATAATCTCCCTGCTTCTCTACCTTCTTTCGTCAGCTGTTCTCTTTACGCTGACAATCTGGTCATTTGGTCCTCCTATCCCTCGGTCCCTACTGCGGTGGAGGCCACACAAAAAGCTCTGATTCGATTGGAGCGGTGGTCTGAGAACTGATTCCCCTCAATCCGAGCAAATGTGAGGTCTCCTTCCCCTCGGTGGATCCCCACCAAGCTAACCTTCAACCCCGCCTCCTCTTATCTAACTCCTGCCTCCGTTTCAATCCCACTCCAAAATTATTTGGGGTCATTTTCGACCGCACTCTTTCGTTTTCTAAAAGTGTATCTTCGCTGAAGGCCAAATTCTTCCCCTCATCTCAAGGCCTTACGCTGTATCTCTGCTTCTTCATTGGGCCCCCTAAGCAGTCCCTCTCTCTTCTGCATAAGGCTTTTCTTCGGCCTCTTCTCACTTATGCTTCACCTGGATGGTTTCCTTTTCTAAGTGTTACCAGTATCACCAAATTGGAAAGCCTCCACTAAGCGGCTAGTCGCGCCATCACCGGCTGCCTCTCGTCCTACCCTATTCCACTTCTCTCTAAAGGCTTTTCTAGCTTTCCTACGAGTCACTCAGACTCATTTGCTCTGTCATCTTATCAGCGGGCTCTTCGTCTCCCAAACATCTTTCCCCATTTCATGTTTGGCTAGACTTTGAGTGAAACCAAAATTCTGCAGATCATCCTGGAGAACTTTTGCGTCTACTCACCCACTCATACTTTCTTCTACTTCACCTAGGGAGACTCTCTTTGCTTGCCCTCCCTCACCTCCTTGGAATCTGTCTTCTTTCACTGTGGAGTCTACCCTTTCCTCTCCATTCTCCCGCTCTGAACCCCTCTCTCGCTCACCTTGACTCTCTCCCACCTTACGATCTGGAACTTTGAACTGACGGCTTTGTTCCTTTTCAGTTTTGCAAAGGCAGCTCTGGCGTACCAGCCAACTGCTCTCTGTGTGGCACTGAGACCACTCTTTCCTTCTCAGCAGACCCAGAATGCTCTACAAAGTTTTTCCGCTGAAGCCTGCGCCATTCTGCAAGCTCTTTGCTGGTCTCGGCAACACTGCCACTTCTTTTCTTTTCTTCTATCTGACATTCGCAACCCAGTCTTCTCATCTTTTTTTCACCTCAATTTCCCTGACAGGAACTGTCTTCCCTTCTCCTGTTCTATCAGGCTACAATGGGTCCCCGGGCACTTGTTTCTCCCGCGGAACCTAGCGGCTGATGAGCAGGCCAGACGGTGAGTGCTACTCGCACCCTCTGCGATCCCATACAGTCTCTCCCTCTTTGGCAAGTCTCTCTCTTTACGATCTCTGGTCCAGGCCCTGAAAAGTTGCCCAGCTTCTGGGGCTCCATGTTCTTCCGCCATGCCCCGATCCTTCAAAAGGGGTCGGGTAACAACATAACTGTAATTGGATAGACAGCAACTTTGAACATTAAAAAAACTTACCAAATTATGTTCTCTGCAGCCTGCAGTTATGAAAATCTATTCAAAAAGACAAATACCAATAACTGTTTATTACAACTAGGTGCACCTGCACGTTAATTATTAGTTCAAAAACAAAATTGTAACACAGATTTTTTTAAGATACAAATTTTATTGTTTGGTCCATATTCATCCCTAAGTCCCCATTCATCCTATTTTACGGTAAGTTTACAGCACAAATTTGTCCAGGCAGAAGGACATTGGATTTCAAAACATATTTCCTACCTTTAGGAAACTATTAATACCCCTACGACATTTTTATTTATAACCATTGCAAATGGTAAATGCATAACCACGTTTACAATCTCTCGTTGGCTTCAGACAGCGATTAAAACAGAATACAGAAATACAATTGATTGATGAAATAATCTCATTATGGCGTACAAGTGGTAAAGCGTGACACTGAGTGACGTATGGAGCGGACAATGAGATTGCACTAAAATATAAAACAAATTTTAAAAAACGCTTTGTCTTGTGCAGTGGTGTGACAACTCAAAGAGAGGCTCTTTGAAAGTTTACACGTGGCGTTTTCGAACAAAGTTTTGATAACGGAGAGGAGAAAATCTCATTTTTTGTATTTTTTTCGCAAACATGAGGGTGCTAATCTTTTTTGCCGAGCAATTAATTTCCAATTCGAAGTTCACATGTTTACGATCCAAGTTGAAATTAAAACTCTCTTGTTTTCATACAATATACTTTGAGGAGATGCCCACACATGTCCTGCGTACCCGGACAGAGGGATTCGCAGAGCGATTTCCGAAATCCAGGTTCTGTGGTTGGCATTCCACTTTGCAGCAATGAATCTCCATTAAATGTCGATTAGCTAAAATTGAGTCTATCCGCTCCACGCCACACTACTGAACAATAAACTGCACACAATTCATAATCTCATGAGGCTACTCAAAATGAAGAGTTTTAAGCATATAGCAAAACAAATAAACAACAAGAATAATCTTCGCAAATGCAGTGAGAACACCATGTTACAGTTCATCTTTACTTCCTAACATATCAACTTCTTCAGCTGGTACAGCACTGTCGCCCTTCAGCCCCAGTTCCAATACCTCGTCATCGAAGCTTGAAGGGTCATTAGGGTCGCGTCTATCGCCAGAATACTGTGGCGCCCAGTAACGAAGCCAGTTGGACAAAGAGCGTTGCACATCATCCTCCGTGATATCCTTGCTCGCGATAGAATTAGTGGTGTTGGATTGCACCAGCTTACTGAACACCTAAAGTGCAGTATCATAAGGCAGGAGGTCTCAAATAGTGGGTCGCGGTAAAATTTGGGTGAGGATCTTTTTTTTATAAATACATTCTGAAAAGGAGGCACTTTGTGTTGGATGAAGCGTAAAGACCTTTTTTAGGGGATCAACACCACAATGCAGAGTATTCCGTAAATTGTTAGGAAATTATTTTTCATAAAACTATGCTCAATAATACTTAAGTCGCGAGACTTGACATTTTCTCGGGTCGCTCCAAAAGATATTTAAAACTTCTGTCATAAAGAGTCGGTTGAGAGTGATGACATTAGCCTGACAACGTTGTCGGTTGCCAGCAATCACCACGGCGACGTCGTCAATCACAAGTAAAGCGCCAAAAACGTCACATTTAAAAAAGCCAGTCAGTGACGACACGTAGTAATAAAGTTTGACGTTTCATAAGCAAGTTATCCTTCTTAACAGATGAACACTCAGCAGCAACACCATCCCAAGAAACATAAAAGGTCATTACGTAATCAATGACATTACTGTCTTTTTCAAAGTGACGCAAGGTCACCGGGAAAACAATGAAACGTTTTAAAAAATATGAAATTAATGCAGCACTTTAAACGATTTCCTTTCGCAAACAATAAAAACAAATACAAGTTTAGCACAAATACATAAGACTATCAGTTATAAGTTTATAACCGTGTTCTCTTTAACTTTATTTTTGGCAACGCCAATTTAAACTAAAACCAAAGGCTGCAAGCATTTGCAACCCCGTCCAGGTGAAACAAAAATGAAACCCTTTTTTTGACATCAAGTTTTGCACAGTGACGTTTTTGCTGCTTTCGGCTCCAATCAATAGAGATCTTGGAGATTGCGGAGATACAGTGTTTTATTATTGACCAATTTTTTAATATACTGGTAACACCACAGCAAGATCTGGTATCTCTTTGGAGTCAACATCGATTGATTCAAATTATGAAACTCAACCCTAAAAAAAGCTCGCCGTCATATACCTAAGACGATCTCTGACCCTACCTCATCCGCAAATGCTTTGGTTCCTCCGCATTGCTTTTTATAAAGCTTAATCCAACCATCACGTGTGACAACATCTTGCCAGTGGAGAGTGCTTTTCAGTAGATAATAAACGTTCCAGAAGGTGACAGATGAATATTCAAACTCATAGTGATTTGTAGGCTCGTAGTGCTCAATCTGAACAATAAGCAACTTTGAAACAAGAAAACTGAATATAGTTGTTCTCTGCCATTAAAAACATTTACAGCTACCCATAAAACAACGTGTTTGCTGGCCCGCTTCCAAGTAACCAGTGCTTCCGACACGAAGTATTTCTTTCCAAATACTTTCACGAACTTTTAGATCGAAAATATAAAAGGCAAACAAAATTATTACAAACCATTTACTCTTATGGTGCTGCAGTACAAAAGGTCTGGAGTTTGAAACTCCCTAAAGCTCCATCGGAATTAACCACAATGGGCATCCGGAATTTCAAGTGCTGCATTACTCTAGCGAATAGTTAGGCTCGATAGCGAGTGTCTAGTGATGGTTATACATTTCATCAGCACCTTCAACCTTACCAAAACGGCGGAAAAAAAGTGAAGTCGACAACCTCAAAAAATTAGTTATCAGATTTGCAAACTTACTGCTAGTCGGTGAATGCTGTCGTGACAGATGAGTAAATGCAACTATTGACGCATTTTCTTGACCTCGGATTAACGTCAAACGTGTACAGTGCTTAACTGGACCACAAGCTAGTAATAGGTAAAACTGTAACCTACCGACTTTGCAAACTTCCTCATTTGCGAGCAATTGGTCTTTCGTAGTTCCTCGGCACTCAGAATTCCGTCTCCATCACTATCGATGAAACTAATTGCCTAAAAATTCAATCATCTGAATCAGTGCAATTTCTTCCTTCTTCAGCAACAGAAAACATTCACAGTTACAGGTGGAACAAGTTGGGTTCAGAATCGCTTTGAAGTTGTCAGTGCTGCCGGCACAATGCATTTCTATCACAAGCTTAGCCACCAAGAATGCTGTAAAATGCTTTTCCCATGATCATAACAACGTATAAACGATGTGAGGAAGACCTCGACACTGCAAGCGCTTATGCGCGGCAAGTAAGATTACACGGAACTGTTTCATAAACACAGCGTGCAAGTGCAGCAACACGTGACAATCAAACGCGATTACAGCTGCTTTGTTAATTTTTACTCCGACATTAACATTAAAGGGAGGGTCGGTGTGAAGCAGATACCTCGGCTACGTAACGCAGGCTGGTATCCGATTACTAACCAGGTGAAATGTCATTGGCATGTTAATATAAGTTGTTTCTCACTACATGTTGAGTGAGCAGTTTCACTTTTTTAAACCTGGTGAAGCACGAGGCTTTGTATGTTGTCGTGTTTGTACATAAGCAGCACGTTAAATTGAAATTGGTGGCATAAGTTTAAAATTAAAAAAATTTCGAGTTTGCGTGAAAAAATAATTATGTATTCCCAGTTTTTTTTTTATGATGGAAGAGAATTTTATCATCCCGGTTTGCAATCATCTTCAAGTACTGCTTTGTTTGCAGGTAGCCCTTACGCCTGTTACATTTCCTTGCGGTTGTTTTTCAGGAGGTCTCAGGCCTTCAAGTTCTGTGAGGAATTCTTCATCGATTCTTTCACCTTGTTCAGCTGCTTCTAACAATGGTAATCTAAAATAAATCTTTCAGGTTAAAATTGTGTTTTCCGACTTCTATATAAGCAGCATATTCGAGCAGCCATCAATTCAATCGACTGCCACTCACAACACGCCACAGCATTAACAACTGCACTGAAATTTTAGGCCCTTCAATTTAACTGCAAGATGCCACTCAGAAGTAGAAAGCAAATTTGTTCTAGGAAGACAATGGCGTAAAAACAACAAGATTACAAGTTACAGTAGAATTCATCGATTTCGTTAAAACGCTAATTCGCCTACAAGTGACATTTCGCTGGGTGCGGGTGAAATTCCCGTTTTTTTTATACATTGAAGTTTGCCTATAATGAAATCCATGCAGTAACAATTCGCGTATAACAGCACCGTTTATTTGTTCACCCAGACGTAATTTGTGTGTTTACAACGGCAATCTAGGTTATGATCTCCACCACAAACGATAACATCGTTTAATCTAGCTAAGGAAACGACACAAAAATGTTTTTTTGGTGTATTTTGCTACTGTACTGCACGGTTTTCACATCAGGGACTTAAGTTAGTAATTGCGCGTCAAAGCTTTCCGCAAGTAATCTAAAAAAAATAGAAAAAATTAAAACGGTATCTCTTAACATTAAATGCAGCCATCTACGTAAAATATATTTCTTTGACAAGCAAAAATTAAGTGCGTTTTATTTTTTGAGCGATGGCCCCGATACGGTGACTTTCAATTACTGGTAAACCTAACGGGAAAACACACTTCTTTGTTGAATCAATGGCAGTTTTTAAATTGTTTATTGCAATTGGTCCATAACGTCAATTTGTCTCAACCAACCGATTTGCATTGCTAAACCAATTCTTTGAGCGAATGCATCTACGCATACCGGTATATGAATTGATCTACAAACTGTAATCGGTCAACAAGCGCTTGAATTTCGGACGATGGCGATACGCAGCTATTTCGATAGTCTCGCCGACTATAAATAGCGACGCTTTCTATTCTCTGCCGCATTCTGGCGTTAACTTCTAACGAAAGCCAGACAAAAACGATTTAAGTTTTCACTCGTTACTTAAAAGACGGAGCAAATCCATTTCAAAAAGCTTTCTCAAAACTATTTGTACTACTAAACAACTGTTCAAATTTTAAAAAATGTTCATATCCTGAATTTTAGCACCTACTTTCTAGATATGCAAAACATTAGTCATTTGTTTCGAGATCAAAACAAGCAAATGGTGACAGAGACCTGCTGGTGTAGAGGTCAGCAACTTACGGCCCATAGGCCCGAACACGCCAACCAAATGAAAAACCGTTTGACTTGCGGCTCCTTAGTTAACCGTAATACCTATACTGCCCGCATGTGAACTTCTCTTTATCTGTTAAAGTTGAACTGTCTCTAAGCCTAGTTATCTGTATCTCACGAGCTTATCTACTCGTCTTAGAAATGCCAATAGCTAACTTGCTAAATGGCTTATGCTTGATTTAGCTACACTTTATGTTTACCTCTAGCTTGTAGTTTTAAAGTGAGATTTAGAGTTTACTTAATATTAACATAAAACAAATTTCTAGATCAGCGGCAAGTAATCTTACTGTAACTTGCACCGCAGAGGGAACTCGTAACAGAGCTTACAAACTGAATTCGCAAAGCAAATGCCGATACAAAAAAAAGCAAAACACATTTTTGGTAATAAAGAGGACACGATGAAGGCAAATTCTACGGTTTTATCAGTTTTTAAAAAATGGCGTCAAGGTATCCCGCAGTTTCAGATTTGAAATTTGGTTTTAACATTTAAGCTGGACTGTAGAGCCAAAATTTATGACGAGGATGTACCCGGTGTATCACATCTTGGCTTGATAAAAAAAAGCTAATTATAACGCAACTTGATTTATGGTGCAGGCGGAATGCACTCTTCTCACGTATGAGCAAATTATTTTCGGCAATGAAACACACCAAAAGCAAATTGAATACTCAAATAGCTGACGACAATTTGCAAAACGCTATACTGTGGCATAAGCGTAGTGAGAGAGCCAAAAGGGTCATCCCCCCAAACTTCTTTGATCCAATCAAAGAAAGGTATCCTCAAGTATAACGGCAACAAAACGTCGAGAAACAAAACTGAGGGACACAAAGCTCCCAAATATTTTTTGGCACTATCGAAACTTGCACTGGCTAAGTTAACGGCTTCCGTCCTCATCCAGCCCATCATTTAAACTTTAGAAAGCTTCAAGCATAAATGAAGTTATTAAGTATCTCACCAACGATGTGCTGTCAATAAGTCTATTTTGTAATTTCCTTACGAATTGTCATTGGTTTGGATAATGCTAATCTGCAGCTACACCAAATTGTTGAAAATTGCAGAAAACAAATTAAAAAAACGTATACCATATCGGAATTACTTCTTTGGATTTTTAAGAATTATTTGTTTGTTAATTTATTGGATGTTTTGTTTAAATTTATTCCTGCGTTAATTTGGTACTTTTAGTTTTAGTTGCTTTTAAGTTGCGTAACCTCATCTCATTTTAATTTACTCGGTTATTTTGCCTGTTTTTAATCACCTTGTAGTTTCTTGCACACCCTTTGACAAATTAGTAGGTGATGTAGTTTGGTTTGCATCTTTTCAATTAATTCGAGATTTTCGTCAGTGAAGATTGGACATTCAAGTTTTGAAGTTTATAGTTGGCAAAAGAGTTTTAAAAATGTAAATTTGTTTCAAACGTTTCGTGGTTTTTCTATCCAACCAGGAGCCAAAACTAGTGAAATGCTACAAATACTTGGCGAGAACCCGACGTGATATAGAAAATTAAAGTTTGAAAATTGAGGTTGGAATTGAGAACTTGAAAGTCAGATTCCATTGCAGCGCAACGGCAGGCATCTGACTTCGAAGTTCTCAATTGCAATCTCAATTTTCAAACTTTAATTTTCTAGATGACAAAGAGCTTACTTCGAAGTTTTGTAATTCTGGAAAATCCCGCTTAAACTTCTGTTTCTAAAGGTGCAAAAGAGCCTCAACTTCGATTTAAAACTGGCTCTTCACATTTCTAACGAACCAAGGAATTTTAATAAAAGGTGGGATAAAACCATAAACTATTTCTCTAGAAAGCACTTTTCTAAAGCTATTCAAAACATTTTGCCAAAGATGGTAATTTTGAAGATAAAACTTTTCGATTTTCATCCAAAAATAAGGCTTTGGGAGTAAAATTACCCTATTTGTTTTGTAAGTAAGTTATTTAGAACAAAATTTCCTTGCAAATCCAAGCAGAGTTAATTCACTTTGTTGGCAAAGGAAAAGCAAAAGCAGGAACCACACCATGGCTACTCTCCTAACAACCCAAGTTCAGTGCTTCACATCAATCTTGTTTTATCAAAAGATAGATAAAGTAAGAACGACAATCTTTTACGAACACGATAAAAAATATAAAATGTAGGCTAATGCCACGGTTAGAAAAAGGTTTCATGTTAAAAAAACTTTTACATTAGTTAAAACAGACTAAGCATTGACGACTACCGCACGCAACTAACACCAACCAGGGGCAATCCGGTAGACTTTCACAGAGCTCATTGGAAAAAGCCGAAAGAAAATTAAAACAGCAATCTCTTAACGTGAAAAACTTACATTGTTCCTTGTTAACTCAAACGTCATGTTGAGAAATTCTGTCTAACTCTCCACCAAGATAACTACTCTTCAACAGATTTGATCTCACCTGAAGTTCTCTTCAAGGTCTCCGTAGCCCATCGACATCACTCCTTTTCCTTCCCATTGCCACATCACATCAATTTCGCTTAAAGGTCGAAGTACAAGATAGTCTGAATTGGTAAAAGCGCATAAGCATTTAAACATAACAAGTCTGAACTTCAGTCTACTCGCAAAATACAAAGTGTTTATCAAGCAGTAATATAGCTTCTTGATTACAATAATACATCGTGCACTTGACACAGCTTCGAGCAATCCCATATCTACTCTTTTATCATTAATCAGGATCTGAACACTATGCTTTACACAGCTCAGAGATTACAGAAATATTTCGACTGCATTAATCAATAAGCATTACCTGTGTTTTCATTACAGTCTGAAAAATCCTTTGGTTCTCTGTAGTCATATCGACTAAACAGTATTGAAACTGCAAGATTTGAAGGCCCATCGGAATCAACTTGATGGTAGTAGCCTAAAAAATTAAACGAATAATATGTTCTATATTTCAAAAATATCGTATTTAAATTTATCATTACGTCTGGATACACGACGGCTTGCTGTTGCAGTTCATATTTACCAATAAGCTGCAGTTGCATCAGGTTTTGATTATCTTTCGACTACGAGCCACTTGAAAACACATAATCATGGCCCACGATTTTCCCAGCATTTACGCAAAATCAAAGTGAACAAGAAACACCACCATTGAACCTGTCGTAAAACCTCAAAATCTACTTACTCTTAGGCAGAAACAAACAGTCTCCAGCATTAACAGTGAAATTGGACCACGGCACTTTCAAAAAATCTGGATGCTTAATCAAATCAACCGCCTCCACATTGATATCAGAAAACCTTCAAACAGCAATAAACCAAAGCTGACAGAATTGTTTTATTCAGCTAAACACGTCAGCACACTTTAGATGCGCTTTAAATTCTATTTGAATTATTATTTCCTCATACGCACAGAAACTGTTTCCTATTTGTGATAAGGAAATAAATTTATTTTTCA
This sequence comes from Trididemnum clinides, assembly GCA_963675345.1. Taxonomy (NCBI): domain Eukaryota; kingdom Metazoa; phylum Chordata; class Ascidiacea; order Aplousobranchia; family Didemnidae; genus Trididemnum; species Trididemnum clinides. Next base: position 15,669,295 of record OY776305.1, read on the forward strand.
ACATTGCAGTACTCACGGCCACTAATCATGATAAATGGATAAGTAACGTTTTAGCGAAATCCTAATTCAAAAAACCTAAATTTTAGCATATTTAAGCATATATTCACAATACAGCTCATGACACAATAAATTTAACTTTATCGCATTGTATTAATAATTTTAAGTTTACACTAATCACAACTTTCAGATAATCAATGCAACGCTCTTTCACAAGACAAAGTGGACGCACAAGCAAATTCTACTGTAACTCAATTACCCTCCAATGTCCAACTCAGACTCAGGATGCTTGTAAAGCCACTTTTCATATTTGTATTCAAACAGCTTCCAATATTTAGTACCGCGATAAAGACAGTTAAGTTGGTTAAAGGCATCCTAAAAAATATTATCCCATCAAAATATTGCATTGCCTTTATTAAGCACTAGCAGTTTATTAGTCCACTTCGCAGTCTCTAGACTTAAGTTCAACTTGCTTGTCGAGTCATACCAAGATTAAAAATGATTTTCATGGCTTTTCTGCATGGCGCTCAACGCGACAAAGGCAGCTCAACGCGATAAAGTCTGCAAGCTCACTCGTTGTGTTTGTGAAAAAGACATTTATTGGGATTCATTTATTTTTTTATTCATCTATTTATTCATCATTATTTATTCAGACATTTATTCATCCATCTTCACGTCACAAACAAGTGGCAGGGTCGAGCAGCCTACCCGCGCGGAGGCCTGGTCTTACTGAAGACGAGCAAACACAACAAGAGGGTGATTGAATTAGAAAATAAGATTTATGCCAACTTCAATTTGCTAACAACAATCACACAAAACACTGCCATCACCTTAACACGAGTTTAAGAAAAGAAACAGTTTTACAACAGCAGTAGAACATTCTGCCCGTGAAAAGCTAGTCAGGCTTTCCTTGGCAACTTTATACCAAAATTCGACTCACAGAAATTGCTACCTAATATTCACTTTATATTTCCCAAAGCATCATTAATATTTGAAATACTTACTTTACACACCAGATTGAACAATTAGGTACCAATCACACAAAATACTACGCTCAAGTCAGTCAAACTAGACATACACTTTTACCCAATGGATGGTACAGAAAATATTCAAAACCGTTAATGAATTCCTGTTTGTTTCACGCCAGTTTCTTCTAAACCTTTTTGTAAACGATTTACCCCTCTCATGTGACACATCTAATCATTGCTTAATTCCTCCGAACCATTAACGACGAGTTTGACAACAGTGAAAAGTCAAACCTGGTATAACTCGTTTCGTGTTGTGACTGCGATTTTGTATAAACTGGTCAAATAGAACGAAACCTCAAACCACTTTGCCAATGCTCAAAAAAAGCAATAAATTTCATGATCGGAATCGAAGATTTTTAATCCGGCTTGTGACAATTTAAAACGGTCATCTTGAAAGTTTATACATTGTAGTAAAATTGCACGTTATCAACGAAAACATTGGTAGTTCGTTTCTCCCCTCTTCTCTCAGATTTTCGCTCTATTTGTGGTTTCTTCTCCTACGTCTTTTCATTTTTCTCATACTCATTGGCGTATGAGGCAGGAACTTTTTACGTACTTCTCTTTCTCTATGCAAAAGGTACCTGACCACTCATTTCTTTACGGTAACGACATCGCCGATATACTGGTTAGGCGAGATGCACAGCTTCAGCCATCCACGGTGTTTAGTAGTTTTTCACTTTTCGTATCCGCCATCTCTTGGAACTGGAGGCAGTGCTTCGTCAAAATTTTTAAATACAAAAATCACCCAGTTTCAACTGAAATACTTGTGCTTTCTCCTCACGTTCGCTGAGTCTTCTTCCTGTTTTCGCTGCAACAGACACAACCTTGTTTGGGATTGCAATCTCTCCAGAATCGGCAAAACTGAAAGCCCTTCGTGTAGTGCCTGTCGCAACCACACCGGACACTTTTCACCTTATTTTGCCCTAATCTGTTACACATTCTTTACGTCGCACTCTTTCTTTGCACGACTTATGGACGAGACCGTAGGGAGTAGCCGGCTCCTAAGTTTCCATTAACTTCTTCCATGTCCCCATCCCGAGCAAGAGGTCAGGTTACAACAACAGAGATGATTCTTTCGTGCAGTTTTATCTATCTTCAACTGTAATGACTTCTTGTAACTCCATTTCTACGTTTTATTTTATGATATCAGAGTTGAAAAACTTTATGTCTTAGAATGTATTTTTCTTCATCGGGATTCTCGTTCAGTGAAACTAGCCGTTTTCTCAGTATAAATGAGCACTAAAGCCTTCCATCTGTTCGCGTCACCATTTTTGCAGACCGTGTTACTTTAGTGAAACCAGGCCAAGATCGTCTGCATTTGTCTGCATGGTGGTCCTTTTCGCCCAGATCTCTGTGATAACGACTTTCACAAGCCTTTTGTTCTACATCAATGGCCAAAGAAGCTACGTTTACATTTGGTCTCTGAAGAAACCAAAATTTGTTATATTTTACTTTCCAATGTTAATTATTTCTCGTTAATATGTTTCGTGCAGTTAGCAGAATAGGTTAGCAGAGCCTTTGCCAGCGCTCCCTTAGCATATTAGGTTAATTTTTGCCATGAAAAACCTAGTCATACTGACAGGCAAAGCGTCAATAAATAAAAAAATTATTCTAAGTACTCTAGTTGTTGCTGAGTTTAGCCCAGCTGGCTTTTCTCCGGTAGAATCATCTACTACACACAATTATCATTTATGCCCGGCAAACAAACTCGTCAACTTTTTGCAGTTATTTGTAATCTCTAGCCAACGGATAACTTTTCAAGTCGTGCAAAGAGCAACTGGTGATTAGATCCATTTTAAAGTTGCCAGCAGTGTTGGCAACCAAAAAGACTGCGATCAATCTGAAGAAATTGTCATAAAAGTGGCTTTTTTTAAAGCATAACAAAATAGAAACATGCCACAGTTGAATCAGCTGCTTCGTGATGGCACAAGCGGTACCACGTGGTAAAAAGATTAGTTTGCTAACTTTATGGATCAGACTTTTTGATCCTCCTCCACTCCACCACAGATCTATCTCCACAAATGATTTATTCATTTCTCCGCAAGCACCCAGAGATGGAAGAACACCAACTTCACCATACATAGGCCTTGGTAATTCTGAAACCACGTATGTCCAAGAGTCTGGCATTTGATAAGTATCCACAAAATGCCTAATCGTATCACGACCCAAATACTTCTCACCAACAGGTGTATCATCAACCTAAAAACATATATCTAAGTAACAACAATGCCCAAATGCTTTATCGAGAAATAAAATGATGAAAATTTATTACCAATGCTTTTAGATAAACATATTTTAGGCGGTGCGGCTGTGTCAGATCTATTTTTCCCCACGATTTTAACGTCTTTTCATATTGATGCATTTCGGCTCTTGTATGGCCATTGTTACTGATTTTATATTTACTGTGCATTGACTTGGTGATGCAGACGTAAAAAAAAACTTTTGAGAGAGAGGTATAAGCATTGTGGATGCTAAGTCTTTTAGTCAACTGCCAGTCAGAAAAGAAAAACCTATCCAATTATAAATTTGTTACAAGCAGCAGAAGCTGCTTCTGATACGATACATCCAAAAATTTTATCATTATACCACCGCAAGCTGATCATCAAGGTAAACAAAAATGCGATATTGGGAACGTTTTAGCAGATGTTAAAGCCGACTTTGAGCTGGGTAGAGAAATTGAAATAAAGGAAGGAATTAGCGATTTATCTGGTGACGATGATTATCAACCTATTCTTTCTGCTCACAATGAGCGTTCTTCAAGCAAGCGCAACACTAGCCAAAACGGCACAAAAAATCAGAATTCATATACCAATTGCCTAATGCAATATCAGAAAAGTTGGCGAACATGCATCCAGAGCCAATAAACGTGTCTCGTTACCAGTTTTGAAGTGAAATTTTTACTCCTAATATTGTTGATACCATTGCGCATCAAAAAACTTTGCGTGCAAATCGGTATAAAAATAAACCTAACTTTCACATTGATGTGAAGTCACTCAGTTTTTAGGAATTCGTTTTGTTTCCGAATATAATTCTTCTCTAGAAGAGCGCCATCATTGGTCTATTCAGGAAGACCTTGGTTCAGCATTAGTTTCGAAAGCCATAAGAAAAAACCGATTTCTTGCCATCAAGAGATATTTTTATTTGGCTGATAATTAAAATCTAGAAAAAGCAAGGAAATAGATGGCGAAGATGGACTCCCTCTATCAGCATTTAAATGTTACTCTGGTCAAATTTGGTGATTTCCACGATCTACTCAGTATCGACGAATCCATGGTGCCATACTACAGCTTACTAAGTGCAAAAATATTCGTGAAAAACAATACACTTTGCATCCATTAATCTTTGAAGATTCTTTTGTCAGTTATTTCCATCTCCACGATCTATGAAAAAAAAGTGTGCTTGTAACTGGAACGATGAGAATAAGTGTACCGCCGGAGCAGCCGGACTCCTATGCGATGTCAAAAGTTTGAAAAAGAAAGAACACAGCGAATACGATTACACTGGTCAACAGCAAATTTTTAACGAAAATTGAATAGGTGATTCTTGAAGAATTTTTGACGCTGACGCTAATTTCGAAAATGCCCTTATTTTTTTTTAGCACACCAGGTTTTTGAGGCATTTGCATTTTAAATTTTCGATGTTATGCTATATCTTTTATTATAAGAAGATTGCTCAATGCGATGTAATTTAATAGTGACGTAATTCAGGAAGTATTCCATCTGTGCCTGGACGACTATCGTTGATAAGGACCGTATATGGAGGAACTTTTCGCAACATTTTTGCAAAACAAGTGGTTTATTGAGCAGTTAATTCCAGATGTAGATAGCGCTTCAGGGCTGAGCATGAATGTTGTTTAAAAAAGTAGCCTATACTATACTGCAGCAGGAAAATCGAAATGAAGTGTTTGGTTTTCATAATGCTTGTTTACGGTAGATTCTCATCAATGTTGTTGTAACTTACACTGTCCAATAGATTTGTGCTATACTTTCATTGACTGCAATTCTGCCTTCGTTATGCCAAGAAAATGCAAGAACAAAGCTATGCTTTATTAAAAGCCTCTAGCTTCTTGTCGGTCACCAACTGCACTAAAGAAACCTGATAGGTCGAAACAGTTTCACCGTCAGCAGTTTACTAAATCCTAATCTGATTTGTTATATATGTGGCAGTTTTACGACCCAGGTAAGCAATGAAGTGTCACTTCCGATATCACAAAGATCTACAAATTGTATTTTGGCTGTCTATTACGAGACCAAGACAAAAAGTGGGCTTCATATCAGATATGTACAGCTTGTTCTGTTGGTTATACAATTGGCTACGCAAACGAACATCATCGATGCCTTTTGCTGTTTTCATGATATGGCAAGAACCAAAAGACCACAATCAGGACTGCCATTATTGCCTTGTCAATGTGAAAGAGTTTTTTTCAAAAAGTAAAAGTGCACATTCCAGCTTAGATTCAGCAAAGAGACCTGTACCACATGATGCTTCAATGCTTGTTCTGCTTCCTCCTCATAAAGGTCTCGAATCTGTTCCTGATGAAGTTGACAATAGTGCCGGTGAAGGGAGTTTCACAGATCCGAGTGATTCTGCCGAGTCCAAATACGAACCAGAAAAAAGTTTTATACTAATTCTGTTTTCCCAGATAACGACCTTATCAGAGTTGTTTCTTTTCAAAGAAAAGTCAAAACTGCTTGCATTAAAATGAAAACAATTTGCTTGAAAAAGATGTAGTAATAAGTTATTAAACAAAGCGAAACTTAAACCTGGCCGCAGCATTCACAATAGACGCACTCTTTGCTACCGCCGCATCAATAATGACTTGTTTCAAAAATTGGGTGAAGCACACATTGTTGATAAGTGGCGGGTTTTCATCAACTCTTTGGAGAGGTTTAACTCTTTTGCTCCCGCGTGAAAAGCGAAAAAAAATGTCCGTAAGGTGGCAGCGCGAAAAACTGTCATAATCAATCATAATTAATCATAATTATGTACCTCAAGTTTGTTTGTAAATCATTACTCAGCTGTCTACTTCTACATTAAGTGTGATATATCGTTGAAATCTACATTTCTTGAGGATTTCAAATAGAAAAAAAAAACATTTTTTTTGAATATGCAAATTTTATGCAAATGAACCCCCCAACTGGGGGGTAGTTGTCTTCAAAATTAAAGTAGTACCCTCACCTCAAAGATCACTACAGATTTAATTTTCAACCACTTTTTTTAAAAATGGTCGCAACATGATGCTAAGGAAATAAGCTTTCAAGGTATATCAATCAAAACTTACCTAAAAGCCTAGGTTTTCTACAATTTGCAATTTTCTGAGGCACATGCCTTTTTTTTGACCGGTACCAAATTTTGGTAGTTAAATTCAGTACCTAAAATATGATCAGTTATTATCTGCTAGAGGTTAGCCTAAACCATGTAACATTATGTATTTTTGAACAGGGAATTTCTTCAAGATTCAGAAAATATCAAGTTTAAATAGAATATGCTGTCACTGACAATGAAACAGCCGCTTGTTTACACCCTTCCCATTTCTTGAGGAACAAGGGGGATACAGCAAACTTTGATTTAGAGAAGCTAAACTTCTACTAGCTGTTAAACTTGTATTTCGCTTCTTGTCTCCTTGGAAATTTGATACAAAATGACAACTTTAGTGGTGAAACATTTGCAATTTATTTTATCTTTTTATAGGGTGTAGTTTTTCTAAAAATTACAATTTAGTGAAGGTAAGTCAAAAAATTTTGGGGGGTTTTGAACTGACATGATGTACAGTACTCATTTTTGATCAGTAAATATCATATACCACTTAGTCTAGACTATTTAAAGTTATATATTGCTGGAAAGCAAATTTCCTAAGCTTTCAAATGAGACCGGTATTTAGCAACATATCATATTTTTTACGCACAAAATTTACTTTTATCTAGTTACCATTGAAATTTGTTTGGGGGGGTTTTGAGACCCCTAAAAAATTTGGAAATTTAAAAAAGTAGAATTTATCATTATTGCTTGAAATTTTGTCAAATGATGCCCCAAAAGAGTAGTTTTCAGACTGTGTCAATGATAAAGGGTTTGGTTATGTGGTAAACATGTAATCTCAATTTGATTTTAGTGTAGTTGGCACGTGCTAAGAATTTGGCAGGTTTTGTCGTCTGCAACTGGGTTGTTGGTCCTTTTAACCCTTTTTGGGTATAAAAATCTAAGAATTAGGGCACAAATTGTACATCTTCCGATGCGTGAGGAAATAAGAGTGATCTTTTGAAAATTTTATGAAAATCGGATGAAAAATAAAGTCACAAATCGATTTTTTGGTAAACTAACTTTGTAACTCAATTTAAAAAAATTTGAGGAAAACACTGAAAACACGAGATCATCAATCGATGATCGCGGGAGCGAAAGAGCTAAAAGCCGTATTGTTGCATAACCGAAATGTAAAACCGTCTATTCCTGTACCACATTATGTCATCTGAAAGAATCTTGTGAATGAATCGAAGTCCTTCTGTAAGCTATTTAGTACAATGCTTACCAATTAAGCATTTGCAAAGACCATAAAATCAGCATCATCTTGATGGGAATGCAAGGATTCACAAAACATTGCTGCTTCCTGTGTTTACGGAGCAACCATGCTATTAAAGAACATTATATCAGAAGAGACTGGTTTGTAAGAAAATCGTACTTAACTGGAGTGGCTAACATCAAAAACGTTCCTCTAGTAGATCCTAAGAAGAATGAAGAATTTTGGTAAACCAATGGAAAAGTGCTATTTAAATGAGCTTGCATTTCTCTGCAAAAAGTTCCTCAGTATAAGCCAAACAAAACTACTAGAAGGAATCTTCGTGGGTTCAGAATTCAAAGAAGTGCTAAAGAACCCACAATTTGAAAAATCACTGTCAAAATAGGGACTTTTTAGGCAGGAGTTAAAGACCAGCTTGAGGCTTACAGAAAGATGAGTTGCCGCATGTCCCTCAAAATATCTTGAAAACGTGATGTGCTAGAGAAAAAGTAAAGGTAGATTTGGATTCAGCACAAAAAATACTTTTAAAATGATATATTCGCGTACTTATTTTAAAAAATAAAGTGAAATTTTGTTGACCAGTGTAATTATCGTAGTGATGGCGATGTCTTTTCTGCAAGTGGATACTAGTTTTGTTGTTGGAATCGGCAACAACTGCATTGGGGTGGAATAAGTACATTACGCTCGGTGACGAGTGTGTGGTTCTCCGGATCAAAATTTTTCGCAACCACATCTCATCTATGCTCATAACATATGGCATGAAGAGAGTAGACGCTCTTGACAAGTTGTTTGAGTCATACATGCCTAAAATTCGTGGAAAAAATAGTATTTCTCATCAGCCATCACTGCACTAAATATTTCTGTTGTTGCTGCCAGAAGATTGTTTTGAAAGTTGCACGTTGAAAAAAAAATCCCATTATGATTTTCGTCGTGAGGTCAATTTATGTTTGGTGAAATCAGCCACAACAGCTCGGTCTAAGGTTATAGGAAAGGGGCAAGAGAAGAGACGAGAGAAGGGGCAGATGTCAGATCTTTTTAGTGACATACATTTAAATGGTTTTGATCACGTGCCAGTAACATTCAAGCAAGTATGCTGCACAGCATGCAAAACAAACTATTGCAGGCAATACAGGAAATGCAGCGTTCGCTTTCATTAAGACAACGAGCCATTTTTTTCTGTAATCAAAAAATCTTGATCGAGCTTTCTCTATTAAATTGGACAAAACCATGCTGTGACCTTATTGTAATATCGATCTCTATTCACATTTTAACCATTTCTGAAATTAGCTTTGTCAGTGTAAATATCAGCAGCGTTGTAGTACGGTGTAATGTGCTCTCGTATTTTTGAGGTATAAAGCAGCAATACCCAAATGAGCGTGCCATTACAAGGGTACAAATAAAAACCTTTCAATGGCTAATTATTAGAAATCAAATATATATACGTGTACACAATCCAAAATTACTGTTTGTAACACCTCAAAGAAAATCGTGAAAGACGTTTTTCAAATGTTGCCAAATTAGAAAAAATTTGTGTCAGAAATGTCGCTGTTACCATAAGGCGACAACGTCATATCTCTTACACTGCAAAATTTATACCCAAAAAGATTTGCAATCATCTAAATTGACTTATACCAAGCATGTTCTAAACGAGTTACACTGAACAACAATTTAAGCATTATAGGCGTCGCAATAAGTGATTCCTTCATTTAAGCAAATGATTTCACTAATGTTTTCTTACAACTTTTTTAATGTAGCTTTGTTTCGTCATAATCCTTGTAATGTCATACTTTTCTGGTACGGTTTCAGCAAAACTAGCAAAACTTATACTCAACTACTTTTTGATCAGATATATCTCTACACTGTTGAAATGCAGTGTATTTGTTATAATAGATGTAGCAATGTTCAGTGAAAAACAGACGAAAACCTTGTGCAGTCTTGAGAACACAAATATAGTTATCATTATCAAATATGATTTTGTCACGAGCGTGAAATTTCAATTAAGTTATCTTATTGATACTAGCACGACCAGGCTTACATAAACTAGCAAGCAAAGAGTATTTAAGGGTGCTGCCAAACAAAAACTTTTACAAGAGGTAAATATTTCCAAAGCTTTATGATAATCTAAATGGCGAATCTTAATCACAAAAGTTGCATTCAGCGCCTTAAGACTACAATTTGCAATTGATTTTTTAGATGTCTTTCACTATCTTGGCTATGACTATGCCAAAACCAGAGCACATGGGCACAACCAGTCATTTTAGGCGAAAGCTGTAAATAAATAAAAGAGCATTTTACCTTATGAAATAGGTATATTTCTGTAATCATAAAAATGATCATTGTTTTGACACCTACCCCCACTATGAGTTTTCGCCCCCTCCTCATCCTTTAATACTTATTGTAATGACCAGATAAAGGATTGGGATGAAAAAAGAATTGGTTTCAAAATAAAAATTGGCTAGATTGAACAACCAATAATTCACAACAAATATCCTGGCATGAAACTGGCACAGCTGGTTGACCTGATTTTCCATCCTGGCATTGCTGATGGGCCCTGCAGGCAACAATGCCAGTTGATAATTGAATACATGGATGAATTCTAAAAAAGAAACGTAATTTCACCCAAGTGTAGATTTGAGTGCCTTGAATCTTGTGTTTAGAATTTTTATGAAAAAAACTTTATGACTTAAAAATTCCATTGTAATATGCCCCCATAATAAAAAGATATTGGGGCAAAGCTCTTTTTGTGTAGATCTTAAAATTGAAAATTTGTTTGGGCACACCCTGACATTAGATTAGAATACATGCTTACAGGCAACACCAGCACTTTAGCTGTAATTTGTCTGAAAATATTGGAAATTTTTAAAAACTTTTCAATTTTCTCGACGGCAAAAGTGAGGCCTGCACAACTCAAAACAGTAAAAGAACCACAACTAACGTATATTTTTGCACAGGCTGCATGTCAACAATGAAATTTATACTAGAGCATGGGTGGCCTGACCGCAACTCTTTGAATGCAGCTCTTTTGACACATGTTAATTTGTGTAGTGATACAGTGTAGGAATATACAACCTATGGTGCAACATGTTTGGTTTTTTGGCCAGGTGGAAAGATGCAGATCCTTGTTTTTCAACTTTGAAAGTGATGATCTCCAAAAACAAAGTTGTTTGAAGGTTCTCACCGACATAAACCACAAACATTATATTGAAAACTATTTACGTATTGCAAACAATGTACCCAACCCAATTTGATGAGACCATCCTTGGACGTGTTTCATCCTCTTGGACTCCTAAGCAGGGCCTGTCCCGTCCCCCAAACCAAATCCTTCATTTGCAATAACATAAACTCGTTTTCTCCATATGCAACAGCAAACATGCACCGGACAAGTGGCGCAAGCATGTTCATGACAAATGGTGAACCCAATGGAGACACTTTTTGCAGCAAAAGCCCGAGTGTCTCCATTGGGTTCACCATTTGTCATGAACATGCTTGCGCCACTTGTCCGGCGCATGTTTGCTGTTGCATATGGAGAAAACGAGTTTATGTTATTGCAAATGAAGGATTTGGTTTGGGGGACGGGACAGGTCTTGCTTAGGAGTCCAAGAGGAAGAAACGCGTCCAAGGATGGTCTCATCAAATTGGGTTGGGTACATTGCTTGCAATACGTAAATAGTTTTCAATGTAATGTTTGTGGTTTATGTCGATGTGAAACTTCAAACCATTAACTAACCTTGCATAACGTCATCTAAAAAAACAAAGTTCTTGCTCCTTATTTAGACAGACAGGATGTCAATTGGGAACTTCCAAGGCAACGATCTCCAAAAAAAGACTTCACCTTCTATTTTGCTAAAAAATATAAAAAATCAATCTTGGAATGGCGTACCAGCTCTTTCAATGATGGTTTCTATATTTTTGGCTCTTTAGTATGGCGAGTGTGGCCACCCTGTAATAGAGTATATTAGGGATGAACATATCCTAATATTACATATTTAGAATTCAAACCCAAAGCACAACCTATTTTAATAATATTTGAAGGGGAAACAAAAATGCTTTGTGCAATGATATAATAAATTCAATATAATTTTTACTGAAACGCCATAAAACTTTTTTGATTTTCATCACTAGCGATTTTGTAATTATGTGTTTCCAAACTTTATGGTTGCATAACAATGCAATGCAACGTTTTGTGGATAATTAAAGTATTACTCTTTATCTCACGCGCACTTTCAGCTACATAAAGTGCATTGTGCAGTAACATCAGATTTTTGCACCACTTTTTACACTACCAGACATATGTTCAATAGAGTATATTTCTACTATATAATCCATAGATGCAATACAGTGCTCCTTTCACTCCCAAAATAGTGTTTTCATTCTATGTTTCAGAGCAGTATGTGATATTCCAGATTTGAAATAATTATTCCAAAACATTTTGGAATAGTTAATCATTCCAGCATCTGCTTTTCTACATGACACAAAACCTATAAAATCCACACTTGCATGACTTGCTTGGAGAAGCAGTAATTAGGTCAATAATATTACCTTTAGATGTGTAAGCAATAATAAATAGCAGCCATTATTCTACTCCTCATGTCAACAATACCTCTAAACACGACTTTGTTTGAACTGCAACATTTTTCCAAGTCACCTGACACACTGCAACAAAGGTCTCATGCAGCCTGCATGCTGTACAGGCATGGCAAAAGTGATGACATTTAGAAAAATTAGATTTTGAAGTTGAGTACACTTAATCTCTCGCTCAAAATCAAAAACTTCTGTGCATGGGAAGCACGGTGTTGGACAGCAGCACACCTGTCGTTGTAGTTATTCAATTCAACTGGTGATAAATTTTTACTTGCCTTTTCTTGTTTTCCTTCCAGTCTCACTTCCAAATCTCCATAATGCTCTTTCAAATATTCATCTGTCCATATAGTGAATGTTTCTGTGTTGATGAGTGCTTTGCGAAATATAGCAGCACGACTTGGTTTAATATATTTTTTATAAAATTCTTCTGGAGGAGGTGCTGTTTCAAGCTGAAATAAAACAGCATTAAACACTGTAATTTGACAAGTAACTTACAAATTACCATAGGTATAACAAACCTAAATACCACGATCTTATTACAATTTAAGCTCAGACTACGATATTTAATTTTATACTCACATCAATAAGACCAAATGAGCAATATTACTCAAATGATCTACAATACTACTATGTAACGAATAAGTACATCTGCGTTGTAAGAACAGTTTTTATAATACGTATAGTTGCTGAAATCTGTTGTTTTATTTTGCCGTGATTATTTTACTTGTAAATCTGAATTGTCTGAAGCCCTACTTGCTAAACTGTTTTCGAAAAAAAAAGACCTTTTTTCTTTCGCATTTATTAATAGACTAGCTGGCTTTGCCTGGCAGAGCCCCTCCATCAGTAAGGTAAGGATTTAGTATTTTAGTTTAACCGGCCATGCTCGTTTCACCCATCCGGCTCTTGTGTGAGCAGTAGCATAAAGTTAATGAGTTTTATGCACTTTCATAATTCTTCGTCACAAAATTGTGATGATTTTATTCTTTTAATTATGACTGGCAATGCTCACAAACAATTTTGCCACAAATTATCGTTGATACTTGTGAGGGAGCAGAGATTTATTAAAACTGATTGTAAGGGCAAAATGGTGGTTGCTTTCACAAAAAAAAAACTATTTAATGGTAAGCTTATTTTGCTAGTTGGTGCTGCTGCTTTCCTATTTATATTTGTGGTATTAATTTCCTGATTAGGCTGCGCTATTGGTCTTGTTTCTGGCATAGGACAAAAGCAGCTATTGTTCTCTCTATATTCAGTTTTACAAATAGTTATGATTAACTTTTTGTGTTGATTTGTTCTTAAACTTGGGATTTTATAATAATGATGTAGAGTATACACATAAATACCATAACAGACAGCATATGTGGCAACATCACCCGAAGAGACCCCATCAATAATGTTGGATTGAGAGTGGCAGTTCAGCCAGTCAAGCCGCCTCTACCTATCAGGTTCTTGTATGAAGAGTAATCAAACGTTTATGTGTTTTCTGCACATAAGATTTTCATGACTTTTTGTGCTTCTTTTCCTAATAGAATATCTCATTTCAAGATCCTGGCTATGCCTTAGGTCTATGTGCTCTGTTCATTGCTGATACGAACTCAAGGGAGCCTTGCATTTCTTGTAGTTTGGAAGTAGGCATTACATTTCTGATATTAAGCTATTCTAAATCAAATGGGCAAAAATGTCTTTTGTGTGGTGCGATTTGACACAGTGACACTGTTTTCTTTTGATTTCCCCTTAAACTTTTTCAAGTCCTTGCTGGCTACACATTATAAAGCATGTTCTTTTCTCCCTGCTTGATGTGCCCTGGGGAGTTTAAAGTGTCCTTGCTTAGGTATGCTTATAAAAGATAAATAAGTTCTTGTACAATGCGAGGAAGTGTCGACTGAGAGTGCAAATTTTTTTAATTGACCATTAAAACTGACCAATCACAAACGCCTTATGGCAAAATAACCTCCGAGGATAAAATGCTGTTGTTGGCAAAATAGCTACACCCTAACAATTATCTTGTGACCCTTTGCTTCAAGCAGGTTAAATTATGCACCATTTCTGCACTGTTATTACTCTGCATATTCCCATTAGGCCACATCTAAACATATTCCATTTGCATGGTACCAGTACCAATACAATAATTAAATACAATATACATACTGCAAGATCAAAAGAAACAAATGATGAAGTTGCTTTTGTTTACTACTTACAGTAAATTCATCTACTGGTACAGATGGTGGATGTTGATCGCCAAGTGGTCGCATATGACCAACAAGATTTCCATTTGTGTATTGCACATAAGGCAAAAGCAGGTATATTTCAATGCAAGAGAAAAAAAATAGGCCGACACTATTTGTTTCCATACCCCCAAACGTGTTTAGATTTATCTTGCTGGTAGGTAATCGAAACCTAAAAGCATTAAGACTGATATGTAGTGATAAGAATTTATTTAACTTATTCAACACAAAATGAGTAAAAAATTTGAAAGCAACCATAGGTTATGGTTTTTAAGTAAGCAACCATTTACACATCTATACAGCACATATTGTTATGGTTGATGTGATAGTGTAAAAGAGAAGGGCTTGTTTAGGAATAATATTGGCCAATAAGTGACATAAGGTATAGTTCATTTTTCAAATGTACATATCTCAAAAACTATTGATTAGTGACCGATTTAAATACCATTTTCGTTTTCAGCAGCCAAAACTATATCAGAAAACATCGATGTAGTAGCTGAGATTGTGGGGGGAGTTATGCGGAAAAAATACCAACAATTTTGCTTGGCCATGCTCCAAACTTCCACTTAGAAGAAAATTTAATCATTTGAGGAAATTTGACCCTAACATTCATTAATGGGAAAACTTGGGAGGAAATGACCATCATGAGGAAACCAGAAGCAATTAGGTAAATTAAAGAGATAATATTTTAGTCAAAAAAATAGCAAAAAACTAAATTTCAGCCCATTATGTAGAAATACGCAAATATTGAAAAAAGAAAAAACTGCAAGGTGCGTCAGTGTTGCCACTGAGATCAGTACAATTCAATAGTATATGGTTGGGTTTTTTGACATCAAAAAAAATTAAATTTTTTTAATTGCTTTTTACACATGATGCCAAAATGCTAAAAATAAGTCTAGTCAGTGTATTTAGGAAAGGGTCATAACAATATTTTTCTTTCATGCACAGAGCAATATTTTCAATCATTTTATCAATTAACAAATAGTTTTACTTGCACATCTAGTGTAATGGCACAGTAATGAGTGGGGCTGGGCACATATTGGCATTACAAGGCAATTCATGCTTGAATTACTCACTCGCTGATCTTGCCTCTCTGTGATTAACAACTTCTAATAGATGTTGTACAATTGAACCTAATAAATAATCAGAAATGGAGACAAAATCAGAATTGTTGTTGACAAACAAAATTTACAGCAAAGCAGTTTCCTATAAATTAATAATTTCAAACAAAAACCAGTCTAATTTATATTTTATGTGCCAAACTCAACCAACTATAAAGCACCAAGCCCAAAAATAACATGAGTAATGGGACTTTAGAGCACAGGTAGACAGTTCAAGTACAAATTACCATGGGTTTAGGAAACACTCAGGCCAATGGCGCCTACAAATGTGTATTGTATGACAGCAGAGATAGAAGCCTGCACTCTGCGAGCACAAAATGGGTATATACTAAAAATACATGAGCCACCACAAATAAAATACCTTTAAGTACCTTCACAAACTTTATGCAATTCCACAATAAATAACGATTTGTGACCAGCAAGTTATTCACTATTGTGTCAAAATGTGTCTAAATAATGACAGGAAATAACATCACAGTCTTATTAATTTAATATCAATGCAATATATTCTTATTCCACAACTAATATTCACATTTAGGACTATTTGTACATGCACAAACTGCAAAACGCCCTTACAAAGTCTGCCTGCTAAAGCCTGCAGTTCCCGAGTTATGTAACAATAAAGGCAAATTTTGCAAACATGAGAGTTAATCATTCAAATGAAACAAAGTTCAACTAATGCAAAAAAGAAACAAAAAAGCATTTTATATCAGATCTACCACAGGAGCAAACGGAAATTTTTACTCCCAGTATATTTATAGACTTCTTTAAAAATGCATGCATTCATGAAATAGTAATATCAACATATCAGTATACTGTTATTAAAATAACACATGATTAATAACTGTAAGTAGTTAAGCCACCAAAACTGAACATAAAAACCAAAGAAAATTAGGCACTTCAGGAAAAAACACCTAAAACTGGCATTTAAATGTAAATAAACAAAACAGCCTACTTAAGAATAAATTAAGAAAACAAAATTGAATTAAAAGAAAGCCATTACTACATCTTCATGTAGCTACAAACCAAGCTGCACTTTGCTAACATAAAATATAGCACAATGTTAGTCAAATTCCTGAGGCAATAAAAAGAGGAAAAAAGTAGTACCAGTAACATCAAGTGAAAAAATATTCTAAGCCTGCCATGAATAAAAAATCACACTTGACAAAGCTGCTAAGCAAACATAGAAAGGGCCAGCACTTAGGCAAAAATATGCAATAAGCTAGGAAAAAAAAGTAGTACCACCTGTAAGTTACTGCAAGCATAGCATGCCCTAGAAAAGATTATAATACCAGTAACATAAACTACAAAAACCAAATCTGGTCATGCATTAAAAATTATTCCAAATTTTTGCTATTAGAACAACCATAAACATGAGTATCTCACATTCTACAAAATAATAAATAATAAAGGTTAAGTGTTTTGCTTTTTCAAACTTAGAGCATCAAACCAAAATTTTATCTTAACCATCTCAGCATCACAATATGGTAGAAAAAACATCTGACAACAGATTTTTCGTCCAAAATATCAAATCTGATTTATAAACATAAGAAGTGGCAACACTGCAGATCATATCCCCTGGCTCTCCTACTTTTTCAGAAAGTAAAGGGTACCACTACCAGTATAACTGTCTTTCCTCAACACATGCTTCAAGTTCTTTCTACCTTTATATTGGTGCTTATCTGCTTATTCCATTTTTAACTCAGATAGTTACACCATACTGCTGCTCCTTGCTGGTGGTATTTTACTTTCTATTTCTATGTTGCTGTTTATGGTGATGATGATTTTGAGATTGAATCCTATCATGCCTATTTTGCAGTTTGCCAACAACACTTCATCACAATTTCCCTTCTTTAGTTTTAGTGTTTCTGGTAGATTTGCTTCACAGCTTTAAGCTAGTAGTAAGGGTAACTCCATAGCAGGTCTAACACAAGACGTTACATGCATTATTGCTAAGGTTTTCCTGTGATCAAAAAATAGAAACATAAGAGAAAAGACAGTTTTTTACTAGTGCATTCACAATTTAATTATGGCAGTGGCTATTTTGCCGTCAATGGCAATTTACCCTCAGAGACTATTTTGCTGTGAGTTATTTGTGATTGGCCAATCTTAATGATGTACTAAACATGTGACTTTTGGTTGTTTCTGATTGGTCAATTTTAAAAACCAATTAAAAAACTTTTGCACCTCCAGGTCTCTATTCCCCACCCTGTACCCTCCCTTCCAGTGTACACTGCCCCATACATTTGCATACCGGGCCTGCCCCTACAGTGTACACTGCCTTTCTTTTAATGCCCTGCCAGCTGAGATTCGAACCCACAACCATGGTATCTCAAGACCAGCATACTATCCACTACACCACAGTGTCACTGGTGCAATTGTAGCAAATATAGCTACATAAACACACGTGAATGATTACGGCAAAATAGATTCCAAGGGCAAATTGCTGTCGACAGTGAAATAGCCACTGCCTTTAATTATTGAAGCTATACTTTTGAACTGGCAGTGGCTACTTTGCTGTCAATGGCATTTCTACCCTTGGAGGTTATTTTGCCATGACATGTTGGTGATTGGTTAATTTTAATGACATAATAACCTGTCAATTTTGGTCATTTCTGATTGGTCAGTTTTAATGATCAATTAAAAAAATTTGCATCCCCAATCTACACTCCCTCACACTGCACATTATCCTATACATTCACATACCAGGCTCTCCTCTTCAGTATACATATCCTATGTCTAAGTGCCCTGCCAGCCAAGATACCAACCTGCAGGCTAACTATTGAATTTCAAGGCAGCTGGACTATTGACATACCATGGCATCACTGTCAGAATTGTAGCAATTATGGTTATTAAAGCACACATCAATGGTGATGGCAAAATAGCCTCCAAGGGTAAAATGTAGTTTACGACAAAATAGCTGCTTCCTTTGAATTATTGGCACCAAGCAAGTTTTCAGAATAATGCAAAAAATATATCATTCCTTTCATCATTTTGAGAAAACTATGTGAAACAATCAAATAAAAACATTTTTTTAAATAATATGAAAAAGTAGACAAAAAATTTTTGGAAGCAGTGGCCATGTTGCATGCATTCAATTCACAGTTATTTAATGAGAAGCTTGACAGTTTGATGCTTAGTCTGTTGCAGGATGTTGGGTGAAAATGTCTATCTTTTAAATCTGCATTTGGTATTTATCAAACCACTGCAACCGTTCACCACAAAACCATATCTATGACAGTCTACAGTTTGTAACACTGCAACGTAAGTGCTTTACTACTACCATATGCATTAGGCAGCAGCCAGTGTTGTCAAGATTTTCTTCCATGTTTCCAGCCCAAATGACATCTTAAAACTAGCCCAAAAGAGCCTAATGCTAGCCTGTTGAAAAATAGCTGATGATTTGCAAAGTTAGTCTTTACATGGCAGATGGGAGAACAGTCCAGGCTCCGCATTAGCACAGTGTGTGGTTACCTATTGATGATCATAGACAAGTCCATCTGTGCTTCAGCATGATTTCCAAAGAAAACAGTTCAACGCTGCCGCCATGATCGTTTTGCCCCATGGTTTTGGTAATGTTGCCGTCGGCTAGACCTTGATCTCCAAAAAAAAAAGATCATCACCTCCCAGGCGCTGTCAAATCAACCTGGTGTTAGGAAAATACTGCGATTTAATGCCTGTTAAGCTAGTTTGCGAGCTGTTTTTCTTACAAAAAGATCCCAGCAACGGTAACAACCGCCACATCACACACAGTTGTCTTAAACTTTTACAAAAACTACTCCAAACACTAGCCCAGAACAGCGAAACGTGGTGGCAAAAAATAGCCCAAAAAACCGCAACCGGCGACTGCTAAATTTTTCCCGCAACGCCTAATCAAAACTAAACTTTTTCGCGGGAAAACCGCCGAACAGGCAACAGTGTTGCCAAACTGGGATCAAGAAAAAATGCCAAAGGTTGCCAACATAAGATGCCAAATATGCTAAAATGGTAAATGAGATATGCTAAAAATATGCTAAACATCAAAGAAGATATCAAGATCGTCCTCTTCACATGAGTACATGTTTGGCTCAAATAAGCTGGTGCTCGGCTGGGGCTGTTCTTGAGACTCCTGGGTGCTAGTATTTCTATATGTTGCCATTGTTCCTATTTTATTGATAACTGATGCAGGCAAATCATAATTTTTACAGCATTTTCCATGACGCCTTACGCCGTATTTCACCTTCAATATTGCATTCAACATAGGCAACTGCATTCTGTTCCTCAACTTGCTCTTGATAATATTCATCATACTGAAAACTCTCTCAATTTCGGCATTAGAATTGGGCAGAGCAAGTAAATTTAAGGCACACTCAGAAATTTCTTTGTAGGGATTAACACCTGAAGAATCTCTGAAGGAATCAACTTCAACCCAGAAATCTTCAGTTTTAGAGATATTGCTCCAATTGTTCAAATGGATGTTATTATACTGTAATTCTGCGGCAGCGATTTCATCATCAGTAGTCAGCATGACTTGCAATATGGCAGAAACAGGTTCTTTGATGTGCTTCAGTGTGTTCTGAACTGAAAAACATGTTATTTGTTTCAGTACTGAGACATTGTCTGGTAACCTCTGTTTAAGCTGTTGAAAAAGAAGAAACAGAAAATTCTTTGTTCGCTCTCTGATGATTTTGATGTCTTCTTTGCTTATTTTTTTATCACTTATCAATTCCGTTGCTTTTCTTTCAAAACGAAAGCCAAGATTTGGTTCAGGATCCAAGTGACTCTGTATGTCACTAAGTAGGGGATCAATTCTTGAAGTTGGTAGCATTATTGATCGTGCAAGCTCTCTCATTAATCGTGTAAGATCATCCAGTAACTTAGTCTTGTCAGCATCATTTGATTCGAACACCTTGTTCACTTTTTGGACTTGTACCAAAACTGGATGCAGAGCCAATAAGTATAATAAATGTTTTTCGTCTCTACACATGTTATACAATACTTCAGCTTTGTAGCATTTGTCAGTAAGCCTTGCAACTTCGAAATGAGTCTTAAGCTCAAGCCACTGATTAAGAATTCGACTTATTGCTGGTTCAATTGATAGCCATCTGGTATCTAATGTGTTTACTATCTTTAATGGCACTTTGCTGTCATTAATTGTTTGATAGATTTGCTTGTAAGCAATCTGTCTAGTCGCCGAATGTGAAAACCAACTGTATGTCTCACTTATTAAATAATCCAAGCTTCGTAGTAGTGCTTCACTTGAAGCATGAGAAACTGCTAACTGAATCGAGTGGCAGACACATCTGATAAGAATTAAATTAGGAACATCAGCTTTCAATTGTTTGTAAACTCCATTGTTGACGCCTGTCATGACCGATGCATTATCTGTACCAATTCCAATAAGCTTAGAAATGTTCAGTTTTAGTCTCAAAAGTTCTTCCTTCAAGGCTGTTACAATACTCACTGCATCACATTTTTCTAAAGCAATCAAAGTTAAAAATGTATGAATTATCTTGTGGTGCTTTATGCTGAAATAAATTATGGCAACTCCAAGAATCTTAGTTACAGATACGTCATTGCTCTCATCTAACAGTAAACTAAATTTCCTTTCGCCAATATCAGAAATTAAATCCTCCTCAAAATGTTCGCTAAGAACATTCTTGATTATTGAAGAACATTTTGTTCGATGCATTTTGATTTTTGAAAGAACAGAGCTGTCCTTAATTGTCGCTTTGCAAAACTCCACGAGGTGATCGCAGGTGTTAATAGATGAATGGCAGCATATGTTTAAAGCAAATCCAGCTTCAACTCTTGCACTTTCATTGCATTTAGAAACAAAATAATTGGTCAAAGGAGCGCTCTCAAACGGAATACAAGATTTATGTTTTTTTGAGTCAATATGTTTCTGCAACAGACTGTGTTTTGCCAAAATATCACATCTGCAGAACTTGCAGTGCGCTTTGGTATTGTCACCCGGCACTTCACGCAGCCACGAACTGAATTCTTTCACTTGTAGCCATTCCTTCCTAAATTTCTGCGAATATTTTTTATTAGGCATCACTCATTTTAACAACTATAATATATCTATAATCACGAATATCTAAAGTCTTATCTTGATATTAGGAAGGGCTAGCAATAGTACCTATTGTCATCACACTTCACATAGAACCAGGTATGATTAGTGAGGACACATGGTATTACACCATCAACGCAACGTAAACCAGACAAATTTCAATGTGCTAAAAATATGCTAAACTACTAAAAGATAGAGCTAAAAAAGATGCTATATGCTAAATCAAGTTGCTGAGATGCTAACTAGGAGTAAAATATGCTAAATTTAGCACAAAATGTGCTAAATTGGCAACACTGGGCAACACTGCCAGCATCGCAAGTCTCTGGCGGAAGCAAATTCAGCTGGATTTGCAAAACATAATTAAGCGGAGGTTAATGACAACAGCTTTGGCAGTTTGCTACATGCAACATTATATCTGTGATTGCTAACGGCAACAGCTTGCGTAAGTGAAACCAGCTAATAAGCAAGACTTGTACAACATGATTAAGTGGAGATTCATTTGTTTTGCTTATTGTTTTTGAGTGAGTCAGGTGTTTGAATAATTTTTACTTTTACTTTACTTTAAGTGAGTCAGGTGTTTGAATAATTTGAAGTTGAATCGGAATTGTGTTAAGGGGTATTAGGAGGGGCTTATGTGCTGGGGCCATCGTCTCATGGGGTCACAGAACATACACTTTTGTGTTACAATAGCAACTTGTTTTCTTCTGTTGTTGAAGTTTCCTGACGATATGTAGGCTTTTGATGGGCAAATTTATTCTTTTGAGAACTTGCTTTTTAGTCTGTGATCACCAAAAAATATGATCTTGAAGATCAAGATCAGATCACGATCTTGATTCTGAAGATCATCATCTGATCTTAAAGATCAAGACTGTGCCCATCTCTGGCTGTGATTTGCAGTGCCTACCAAAAGTTTGAGACCATCCATAAAAATGTAATTTCTTACAATTGCATCATCGTATTTTCGTAAATCGTGATTGCATCAAGGTTGTTGTTTTGAATTTAGACACATATTAGACGTATTTAATTGACTTCTTTAAAATTTGAGGATAGCGAAAATGAGGTACAGAAGGTGTCTAAGTGACGTTGATAGAGCTCAAATTTTCACCCTACATGATGAAGGATAATTGGAACAGTAGATGTTCATCAAAGTCAGGGTCAGTAAGACAGCAGTTCATCAGGCGATCAAGAGATGTTCACTGTGCGGCTCGTGGAATTTGAAAAGAAGTAGAAGACCAAGAAAAACTAGGATTTGAGAAAATCACTTTATGAAACGGATAGCCGCAAGGTTGCCAATGAGTTTTGTCAAGAAAATTTGAGCTGCGTTTATGATTAACACTAGGATTATGACCATTTCAACCTTACCTAAAAATAGCGCAAGCGGTCAAAATGACCGTTTGCTCAATTACTAAAAAATGTTTCATAACTAGGCATTATTTTGTGTCATAAGTTTGTTTCAACAGTTGCGTTATACCTAGTAATATCGTGAATTACTGCAAGTGAGAGTTTAGCAAATCGTAAGTTTTATTTTGTCTTGGAATAAACTGCATGGGTCCCAATCTAGGAAATAAATTGTTGGCCTTCAACTTCTTTTTAGCTGCTTTTCTGTTAGTATGTTTGGAGCTTGTAATCTGCCTCTCAATTTTGCTTCGTCCTTACCAACTAATCAAAATCAAATTACGCTGTGTTTGATGTAAAATGCATAAAAACTATTACCTAGCGCTTGCGTTGACGTTGAAGTAGCCTACTTGCATAATTACTGTCACTGTCTCACTGCCAAAGTCGACAAATTAACATGATGTTGAATCAGTTTTCTGCACATTATTGATTGAGGTCTCTGAATTCGATTCATTTGAAAAAAAATCTTTCACCATAAAAGTCTAACCAAGTGTAATTATGCCAGCCCCTGATCAAAGCGTAAGATAAAACGTAAGCGTAACACTTACCTTTGCATGAATAGAGGAGTGACAGTATTCTGTCTAAAAGAAAGGTTAAAGATCTGTGTCTCTTTTGGAGATCAATGTTTTCAGAGTGGCGTTTTTCTATCTATTCCAAATAAAGTTGAAGACCTTTTTTTTGGGAAATATACTTTTCAAAAGTGAGTACTTTGCCCAGTTTTGACATTTCTTCAACGGGTGAAAACAGTGTTGAAGCTTTAGCCATCAGTCCGCGTATTTTTACCCCTGTCGACAAACATATTTATCCTACGCACAGGTACGTAATTTTTACCTTTTAGTACTCCTGTTGTTGAAAGATTGTTTCGATACAATAGCACAACAAAAAGACTTGTAATTACAAATACGATTTTAATGACAAAAAAATTAATGGTTTCTGCACAGTCAAAATGTCCGATGGCGGTAATTTAAGGTAAATCCATTTCCATCCCACCCAGTGCTCATTGCGATGCAATGAAAATTAACATGCTAAACGCTTTCCAAGATTTAAGAAAAGTCAGGAAGTTTCAGTGTTATTGCACGCACCTAATCAGAGATAGGCTATATACAATTCAAAATCAAAAACGGTCAAAATGACCGCTCCGGTAATTTCTGTTTAAAAGCGACTTTTCTAAGAATTTGGCCTATAATTTTACAAACCTAAAAGAAAATGCGATCGACACTGGCCATGAAGGACAAGCGCATGGTCTGCGCCGCCAGATCTGGGTTTGAGCCAAGTAGGGTAATGTCATACTCTTTGGTGAGTCCACCTTTTAGCAATTTGTGGTGGAGAAGGGACAATTCACAGACCACAATGGAAGCGTTACAATAAAAAGATATAAAATTTTTATGGTAAAACACTCTCGAAGGTAAATGATTTAAAACGCGGTTTTAGAACAAAATGTTGCTGGATTCTATGTTTGCCTAGTGGAACGACAGTCCGGTTACGTTTCAGTGGTATCGGATGAGCTAAAAAGTACTTTTACATTCACAAATGCACGACTTTATGCATGCAGAATCGTGTACCTTGCCACCGATTGAAAGTTGTGACAAACTTCTTGCAAACAGCAAGATTATGATCCTGGAACAACCGAGTAGGCTTACAGCGTTTAAAGAGTACTGCAAGAGTCTGATTTACGTAATGCGAAGGGGAATGCAGGAAGTAATTAAGAGTGGTGGAGGGCATACAGGGATTTAATATTTGGTGAGGTATTGAGTACGAGAACAAGTTTAAGGGGATTATTCTGTAAAGGTTGCGATGACTCATGTTGGGGGAGGAGCTGCTGAGGTGGGTTCTACAGATAGGTAAAGAGTTAAGTGTTTTGTGTCACTAGAGGTCGGTAAGGAGTCAATTTTCTAGAGCTAGCAAAAGTTATATAGTAATGTATAAAGATTACGTAATCATTTATTCAGCTGTTTATTGGGATATGATCCAATTTTTGTCTCCGTCTTGCCCAGACTTGCCCCAGCTCGAATTTTTTTCTCCGTACTGTACTTCCGCAATGACTACATTTTATTGTATAAAAGTTGCCTGTCCATCCTTGTCACTTCTTACCGCACCGCTATGCAATCAATCTCCCAATATAAACCAGCTTCTCTGAGAATTATATTCATTCTATAAAAGTGAGGTTAGTGAGAAGATATAAAATGGAAGATTACAAATGTCACACTAGCTCTAAACTCTCTACCGAGAAATGGAATTTGGAAAGACATATGAAAAATACACACGACAAACAACCGAAGCACAAGTGTGAGATATGTGAAAAAGATTTTTCGCAACTGTCTGATTTACGACGTCATGAAAAAGCATTCATTATACATGTAGAACAAGTAAAGTTCAATGCCCGAAATGTAACAAAAAATTAAATAGAGCAGATATTATCAATAATAATAAATGTAAACAAACAGAAGATTTGTCTGTGATGAAAGATTTCTTATCTGTCTCAAACGAAGCTGCGTTTTCTTCAACTGATAAACCCAGCTAAAAAAAGAAAATATTTCAAATGCTCTGTTAAGTTAGACCAACACAAAGATTTGAAAAACGAGGAATTAACTGAATCTGATCCAGAAATAAAAGATTTTATGCATAAATACAGGAATAGTTTTCGATGTTTTACGAAGAAAGAAAAAGTTCAAAATATATACAACATTTTCACGACCGAGATTTCAGATTTATGAGAAACCAATCATAACAGAATGGATCATGACACATCAAAAAAATCGTTTCAAGATCAACTATATTCTGGCCTACATGCTAAAAAATATTCAAACTGAAGAACTGAGGTATTAACACTCAAGTTATAACAATGCCCAAATGCTGGACACTGCACTATTGATCAGCAACTGCAAAGACTTAACAGATTTTTTTAACGCTTTAGCCAAAGAATCTTTTTACAATTGACTGAGTATACCGGACATCATGTGGAAGATTGTTCAAATAACCGAATGTCACCTTCTATGTCAACAATTTAAAAGATGCACTTTTGGGTGCAAGATTGATGTTTCCTGACCATATAAAAAACAATCACGGACTACTGAACGCTTCAGGAGACAACAATCTATGCTTTTTTCAATGTTTGGCTGTCTATCGAGGTGGTGATAGACAGTGAAATGAACGCGATGCTCAAAAATTATTTTTCAATGATTATTGGATGCATTTTGATATTACGTATAACGCTTGCAATAATGTTAGTTAATCTGACTTTGTAGACTTAGAGAATTTTTTCAAAATAATCCCGTTGTTTATGAATTGGAAGGAGGAGTTGCCAAATTGGTTCAACGTAGTCGGGAATTACATTTCAAAACAATGAGATTAAACATTTGGGAAAGTCATCTAAGTCTCGTTGTTGATTTTGAACATTATTGCAGTGTATATCAATGTATTTATTGTGGGAAACTATGGAACCGAAACTGTCACACCAAAACATGTACAACTGTGGTTCGTGAGCTTTTTCCAAGGGCTATCTATAAAAATCCATCAACCATATTTGAAAAATTGGAAGAAATTGGTATTTGCATCTCTAAAAACGACCGTTTTTACCTTTTATGGTGTTGTTACAACTACAAATGCAGATTTTTCGATGCTTCTACTGGTTAAAATGTCTCTATTTTTGAGGCCTATTTTTCCAACCAAACTTTCATGAAAATGCCCCTCACATCTCCCTAAGTGTTGGTATTGCTTTAAACGTTCAGGATTTTGAAGAAGGTGTATGTTTTGTTTCAAACGGAAGAGAAGCTGAATTGATCCATAAAATGTTGGACTATTTGGAGAAGGTATCAGACGCTGCCTACCAATCGATGAAAAACAAATTCGAATATTAGGAGCATATAAATGGGATTTATTCGCAATTCTTAGTAAAAAGAATAAAGCCAAAATGCTGGTAAACATTTTATTAAAACGTTTCGCTTTTACACTAAAAGCATCATCAGTTAAATAAATGGTCACCTAAGGCTCTGTTTAACCTAGCCTTAGGTGACCATTTATTTAACTGATGATGCTTTTAGTGTAAAAGCGAAACGTTTTAATAAAATGTTTACCAGCATTTTGGCTTTATTCTTTTTACTAAAAATTTGAATATGTTTTTGAGTCATTGGCAACAAGTCAAAATGTGAGAAAAGAAAATTTAACAAAAGAATTTGAATCCTACTGCTAGGAATTAATTGTTATTGGTTTTAATTTGCCATCCTATGATCTGAATTTGATTAAGCTTGTCATAATTCAACAGCTGTTGGAGAAAATTGAGCAAACAGTTTTCAAAACAGCAAATAACCATCTCTGCATCAAAACAAAGAAATTAAGATTCCTGGATATCAAACACTACCTGGCACTAAGGTTTTCTTATCGGAAATTTCTGATAGCATATGACAGTAATTTACAAGAATTCTATTTACCTTATGAATTTATAACAGATGTGGAAAAATTGCAAAGTGCAATGCCTGAACACCAAGCATTCTATTCATCCCTAATAAAATCTAATATTACCAAAAAAGAATACGAATTTGTCAAAAACACCTGGATAGAGAAAGGTTGGTCTACTTAAAAAGATATGTTAGTATATTATAACTTACTTGACTGTGTTCTGTTTGTGACAGCTGTTGGTAATTTGTTTGTCGCTTACAAACAACAAAATCTGAATATCTTCAAAAGAGCTTTTACTGTTAGTGGAGTGGCCAAACTGCAAATGATGCAACAAATTGAAAAGAACGCACCTTTTTTGTCTATACCCAAAACATCACTAAGATTTATACAAAACTATGCGTTCGCAGTTGACAGGCGGTTTGAGTGTAATTTTCATGCATTTGGCTATTGCTGGTGAAACAAAAATACGACCTCATAAAATCCCTGATCCTGAAACTTGTCAAAAAGTATTGGGACTAGATGCCAATTCCCTTTATTTGCATGCTATTGCCCCAAGACAACCCCACTGGTTATTTATGTTGTTATAAGGAAGAAGAGCATTACAGACCTGACCCCTGCTCAAAGCTTGGTCTTCAAGCCTGCCAATCGTTGAGCTAGGTGGCTCACACAAAACAGATATTTATTCAAAGTAGGTACAATATGAGAGAAAGGCGAGTTTCATCCCACAGCTTGCCGGTGAATGGTTACAACGAAGAAACACGTCAGTGTTTTCAATATCTGGGGTGTCTATGGCACTCATGCAATTTCTGTGACACCAACAGGAATCCGGATGGTAATTTGAAAAACACATCCTGTAAAAAAAGACCTCATGCAAAAATTCGTCAAGAAACCTTGGAGAATAAAAAACGGTTAGAAGCAGAGGGTTTCACTGTGGTAGAGATGCATGATTGTCAATGAAAACAGTGAAAAAAAAGAGCAGATGTTGCTGCTTACGTAAATAGCTTAAAATCAGTTCAACCAAAATGTCAATTAGGTATTTTTTGACAAAATATTGGAAGGTGTAAAAAACAGCACTCTCTATGGTTTTTTGATTGTTGACATTCATACCCCTGACCGTTTGAAAGAGAAATTCAAAAACCTGCCCCTGATCATAAAGAACACTTTGATTTCCCAAAATGATATTGGTGACTACATGAAAAACGTGGCCAAACACCATGACCTTTTGAAAAAACCACCAAAATATCTCATAAGCAGCTACTTTGGAAAAGAAATTCTAATTAACACGGAAATGGCAAAATTTTATGTGAAAATGGATTTAAAAAATCACAAGAATCAACGAATTCGTTGAATTTTACCCCCAAAAATGTTTTTCAAAATTAGCAAATAAAATAGTTGACTCTAGAAGAGCGGCAGATGCAGATTCTTCAAAAGCTATCATTGCTTTGATCAATAAGCTGACCGAAAATTCACTTTATTTGGCTACGCTTTTGAACAAGACGACTCACAGATCTACAACCTATCATTCAGAAAAAACAGTCAATCGAGTGATAAACGACCCTCATTTTGTTCATTTAGATGAAATTGCTGCTGACCTCTATGAAGTAAAAACCCTTTAGAAAAAAATTCGTCAACAATTACCACTTCAAATGGTAATCAATGTGTATTTACACTTGAAATTACACATGCTGAAGTTTTTCTATTTGTTTTTCAAAAAATACATATCGGATTGATGTTTTCAGCTTATGGAATCGGACACGGATTCACTGTATTTCAGCATTAGCCAATAAAGTCTGGATGATTGCGTGCCAGAGCAGCTGAAAGAAGCTTATTTCAAAGATAAACTTGTCTGGATGCCGGCTGAGGCGTGTCCCTCTCTTACAAACGACTATATTCAAAAGAAAATTGCAAGAGAAAATTGGACAGCTGGTGAATGCTGTTCGGATTTTAACAAATTTGAACAAAGAACGTTGGGTAAGACGAAGCAGGAGTTTTCAGGGAGTCAACAAATTTGTCTAGCGTCCAAGAGCTATTTTTGCTGCGGTCCTACAAACAAACAAACAAACAAATTGCAAAAGGTGTGTCGTTAAACCAGAAGCGTTTAGATTTTGACCAGTATTTAAATTGTTTTACAAAATAGTCAACCCTTGGAAATAACAAACCGCAGTTTTAGAAACAAGAATGATAGGGTTTTTACTTATTCCCAACGTAAAAAGGAATTGTTGAGTTTTTATCCTAAGAAAGTTGTGCTCCGTGACGATATTCACACAAAACTACTCGATTTGTAACATGTGATAATAAAGGTGTTGGAAAAAGAATACTGCTGTGTTTTTCAATTACTGCTAATATAGGATCACATTATGGTAGTATCATTTACAAGTCTATAAGATGTTGCATCTGCTATATAACTTTCAGTGTCTTGCTAGGTGCTCCATTTAGCTTTGCAGTCATTATATTAAGTGTGCTCTTAGTCTTCAGATCTGTAAAATCGCTCCACACCAATACTTGTCTCTAATTGCTTCTCAAAAATACTGAAGATGTTATTCCAAATCCTAGACTGAGATCCGTAAACTCTGTGTACCTCAAACTACAAGTGTAAAAACTTAACAAGATAATGCTCATTGAAATCTTGCAATTTATTCATCATTCTTAATCCTCGACCACTGCAAAGAACGGTTGAAGTCTCAGTGCTCCTGAATGTGCATAGTTGGATTTTTTTAAGGATAACGTTAATGAGTGGGTTACTTTTGCTTGTGACGGGACGGGCCCTGCTGATGAGTCCAAAAGGACGAAACGCGTCCAGGGATGGTCTCGTCTAAATTGGTTCGGTGGTATACTCATTATTGTTTCCTGGCATATTCATTTTAATAAATTGTTAATGCCCCTTACGCCCGCATGCTGCTTTGCCACTTAGTTGCAAGGTTTACAATCTGTTTTATGTTTTTCCCCAAAAAGTACTCATCACACAAACGCGATTAAACGTTCATTTAGAAGACATTGATAAGGTGCTTTCGATAAAAACAACTTTACAACAATTAAAGCCTACTTGACAACGCTACGAGCATTCTTTATTTAAGCACTTTAAGCCCTCTACGCATTTCTTTTTCTCTTTTTCCCCTGCACGCTTAAACTGGCTCTATGATGTCATAATATATCTCGTACGATTAACACAAATGTTCGCTACCGCAGATCATAATATCAAGATGTTTTTAAAAATTGCACCCTTTTTGCAAAATTAGTTTACTAAACAGCTAAACAACTCACCGAAGCGATGGCGTAGTGGTTAGAGTGTCCGCTTCGCAGTCGGTTGACTTGGGGTTCATTTCCCTTGTTGAGTTAAACCAAAAGACTTTAAAAAATGTTATTCATAGCTTCCCTGCTTGGCGCTCGGCATTTATGGGAGGTTGTGGAGAACAAGCCGTCAAGTTCGCTTGTTGTGTCCTTGGGCAAGACACTTAACGGGATGCCCACCTTTATGTGGAAGATAGTTGACCCAGACACCTCGGAAATAGCAACTCCCAAGCGAGTGCGACATACCGTCCAAAACACAGCGATACAATTCGCTTTCTCGTAAATGGAGGACAAATATGGTAAAGCAAAAAAAAAATTTGTGACCTCATTTCTCAGCTGATTTTCAAACTTTATCCAACAAATTAAAGGTTATTTCAATGCGATTCCGATTTTATACGTATAATATGTACAATTAATATTAGTTTTTTTACTGAAAAACTGAACTTTAAGACCTGTGGTGTAACTTTTTACCTCTTCCGAAAGTGGTGAGCTCAGTAAAAACAGGTGACTTTAATACAAAAACGTCATAATAAAGTACTGGCAATTACTGTCTTTTGAAAGCTTAGGTAATTTCCTTTCCAGTAATAAGTGACTCCAATTACCTAGGGCTAACGATTAGTTTATAATGGCTGATCAAAACTTAGTTGCCATACATGATGTTTCATTTGGTGCTACTATAGCGTGAGGTCTACCACACTATAGCGTGAGATCTACCTCCGGTTACTACTATAGCGTGAGGTCTACCAATGAATTATTTATCCCTCCCCTCTCTATAGCCACACTATAGCTGCACACTTACTACTATAGCTATAATAATTCCAAACACCACACATACATTCCAGGGTTAGGGTTACGATTAAGGTTAAGTTTAGGGTTAGGGTTAGGGTTAGGGTTATGGTTAGGGTTAGGGTTAGAATTAGGGTTAGGGTTAAGGTTAGGGTTAGGGTTAGGGTTAGGGTTAGGGTTAGGGTTAGGGTTAGAATTAGGGTTAGGGTTAGGGTTAGGGTTAGGGTTAGGGTTAGGGTTAGGGTTAGGGTTAGGGATAGGGTTAGGGATAGGGTTAGGGTTAGGGGTTAAGGTTAGGGTTAGGGTTAGGGTTAAGGTTACGGTTAGGGCAGTGGTTCTAACCCAAACCTCACGCGATTTGCACCTCGGTAGATGCGAATCAAGCGGTAGACCTCACCCTGTATCTCGGTAGGTGACTTATGTCGGTAGACCTCACGCTATAGTAGCACCTTTCATTTTTGGTCGAACAATTATCCTACTTGACCAAAAAAACTTGCTATTGTTAGACAAAGTTAGCTCTTTGGTGCGTTTTGACTACTTTTCTCGACAAGCATGGTTCTTTTGCATTATCTGTCGACGTTTTCATATAGATCCATCAAAAACTGAAGTTTCCAAATGTTTATGAAATGGAGTCTATTGGTTAAAAACACACAAAAATCTTGTTGGTGGTACAAAATTTTAATATAGCTTTGAAAAAAGCTGTTTTAGCCATAAGCTTTTCGTGACGCTCTCATCAGTGGCGGTATCGCGTCAAAAGGGAAGATCTAGAGTGAATGAGTCTTTTATGTGAATAATTTGGATGTTACGTAATCAAGACAGGCCAATGATTGCGTTTGTATTGCAAAGCGCGCGAAAGAAAGATTTCGCAAGTGCGAAAGTTAAAGAAGGCGCGGCAGGAGGCCAAATGCTACGATTATCGAAAGAGTTTGAGAGTGTAAACAAACTCTTTCTGTCTGCATAACACCGGGCGTCGGGTCTTGATATAAGTAGCCTCTAAAAGATTGAGATGGAAAGAACTGCGCGCTGCGGCAAGGATTGAAAACCGCTTATCATCATAGTTTAATGCGCATCGATCATTATCTAAAAGATGCTGACCAATGGCGGAGTCACAATCCGGTTTGGTGTCGGTTCGTTTGCACGATCTGTGTGGTTGAGATCGGCGTGGACGAGTCAATTGCTGTCTTAACCATTGCGGAACATGTTGCTTGATGCGATCCTGTAGTCGTTGAGATGTTCGCCCTACGTACCGACTATCACAGTGGCACTTGTATTCATATATGACAAAGCTTTTCTGAATGGCAGGTAGAACATCCTTGCGGGCCACAGGCAGCATGCGCTTAGACGTAAAGACCAGGCGGGTGCTGACGGAACCATAGCAGCTTTCCACGGCGGTTTTGACTTCTTTTTCCAAGTTTGTAGATGGCTTACCTATCCAAGGGACCCTCAAGTACACAGGACACTTTTCAGGGCCAAATCGCTTAAGGGTGGAGAACTGAGCAATTTTCTTGGTGATTTGAGTGTTGATGATGTTTTTAGGATAGCCATTGTCCAGTAATATCTTCTTAATCCGTTCTATTTCTTCATTGAGTCTACGCCTGGTGCAAATCATTAGAGCTCGATGCACCAATGTAGATATTAGACTTATTTTGCGTTTGAGAGGACTAAAGGACTCCCAACGCAAATACTGGCCAGTGAAAGTGGGTTTACGGTAAACACTGGTCTCCAAGCCAACATCTGTTCTTTCGACGTAGACGTCAAGAAACGGTAGACATTTCCCTTTCTCTTTTTTCAAAGGTGAACTTGAGGGATGGATGAAGGCAGTTAAGTTTGGTCAGAAATTCATCTGCTTCAGCTTCGTGATCGAAGATGGCAAACGTGTCGTCAACATATCTGAAGTATGTTGAAGGCTTTTGCGTTTGAGAAAATAACTTTTCTTCATAATATCCAACGAAGATGTTGGCCAAAGCCGGACCAAGTGGTGATCCCATAGCTACTCCGTCTGTTTGCTTATACATGGTGTTATTGAAGCTGAACTCAACTGAGGATGTAGCGCTCTTCATCAATTCAACAAACACGTCCTTTGGAATGACTGGTCGGGAATTAGACTGGTCGTAGAGGGCTTCCGAACAGATTTTGATGGTTTCCTCAAGGGGAACGTTGGTGAACAAGCTGGATACATCAAAAGAACACATGAAGACATTAGGGTCGATGTCAAGATTTTGCATGGTCTTAGCAAACGTAAACGAATCTGATATGCAGTGTGACGAAAACCGCTCCAACACAGGTTGTAATAGGCTAGCCAACCACTTGCCAAGTTCATGATGGGACGAACCTGTCATAGACAGTATTGGGCGAAGTGGAGTGCCTTCTTTGTGTGTTTTCAAAGACAGACCTCGAATGTATGGTTTGCCGAAAACACACAAAGAAGGCACTCCACTTCGCCCAATACTGTCTATGACAGGTTCGTCCCATCATGAACTTGGCAAGTGGTTGGCTAGCCTATTACAACCTGTGTTGGAGCGGTTTTCGTCACACTGCATATCAGATTCGTTTACGTTTGCTAAGACCATGCAAAATCTTGACATCGACCCTAATGTCTTCATGTGTTCTTTTGATGTATCCAGCTTGTTCACCAACGTTCCCATTGAGGAAACCATCAAAATCTGTTCGGAAGCCCTCTACGACCAGTCTAATTCCCGACCAGTCATTCCAAAGGACGTGTTTGTTGAATTGATGAAGAGCGCTACATCCTCAGTTGAGTTCAGCTTCAATAACACCATGTATAAGCAAACAGACGGAGTAGCTATGGGATCACCACTTGGTCCGGCTTTGGCCAACATCTTCGTTGGATATTATGAAGAAAAGTTATTTTCTCAAACGCAAAAGCCTTCAACATACTTCAGATATGTTGACGACACGTTTGCCATCTTCGATCACGAAGCTGAAGCAGATGAATTTCTGACCAAACTTAACTGCCTTCATCCATCCCTCAAGTTCACCTTTGAAAAAAGAGAAAGGGAAATGTCTACCGTTTCTTGACGTCTACGTCGAAAGAACAGATGTTGGCTTGGAGACCAGTGTTTACCGTAAACCCACTTTCACTGGCCAGTATTTGCGTTGGGAGTCCTTTAGTCCTCTCAAACGCAAAATAAGTCTAATATCTACATTGGTGCATCGAGCTCTAATGATTTGCACCAGGCGTAGACTCAATGAAGAAATAGAACGGATTAAGAAGATATTACTGGACAATGGCTATCCTAAAAACATCATCAACACTCAAATCACCAAGAAAATTGCTCAGTTCTCCACCCTTAAGCGATTTGGCCCTGAAAAGTGTCCTGTGTACTTGAGGGTCCCTTGGATAGGTAAGCCATCTACAAACTTGGAAAAAGAAGTCAAAACCGCCGTGGAAAGCTGCTATGGTTCCGTCAGCACCCGCCTGGTCTTTACGTCTAAGCGCATGCTGCCTGTGGCCCGCAAGGATGTTCTACCTGCCATTCAGAAAAGCTTTGTCATATATGAATACAAGTGCCACTGTGATAGTCGGTACGTAGGGCGAACATCTCAACGACTACAGGATCGCATCAAGCAACATGTTCCGCAATGGTTAAGACAGCAATTGACTCGTCCACGCCGATCTCAACCACACAGATCGTGCAAACGAACCGACACCAAACCGGATTGTGACTCCGCCATTGGTCAGCATCTTTTAGATAATGATCGATGCGCATTAAACTATGATGATAAGCGGTTTTCAATCCTTGCCGCAGCGCGCAGTTCTTTCCATCTCAATCTTTTAGAGGCTACTTATATCAAGACCCGACGCCCGGTGTTATGCAGACAGAAAGAGTTTGTTTACACTCTCAAACTCTTTCGATAATCGTAGCATTTGGCCTCCTGCCGCGCCTTCTTTAACTTTCGCACTTGCGAAATCTTTCTTTCGCGCGCTTTGCAATACAAACGCAATCATTGGCCTGTCTTGATTACGTAACATCCAAATTATTCACATAAAAGACTCATTCACTCTAGATCTTCCCTTTTGACGCGATACCGCCACTGATGAGAGCGTCACGAAAAGCTTATGGCTAAAACAGCTTTTTTCAAAGCTATGTTAAAAACACACAAAATTTTGGTGCCAGCATTTCACAAAGTTGCAATTTCTAAAAAAACTAAGTCCTTTGGTACATCTTGGGTATTCTTCCTCGATAGCAAGGATGTTGGGCATTATCAATCAAAATATTCAAAAAGATTCATCAAAAAATGAAGTCTACGAAATTGATATGTAGCCTACTCCAAGCAAAACACTTGCTGATCACTCAAGAAAAAAACGAGGGAGTAAAGATGGTCCTTTCTTATGGTTTGCAACAAAATGTAAGTATCGAACTACATATGATCTAAATCTTGAAGCAATTTCCTTTACAATTGGGCGAGGCTGCCACAGCAGCCAGCTGATTTAATGTTCTTAACCTCGACATTATTGATGAGGGGGGGGGGGTGTGCAACTGCTAAAACTCAACTGCGAGTGCTTCATTTCGAATTAGTTTGCTTTTTGCATGGCGGTGTTTATGCCAAGGCCAAGGAACATGCGCGCTGTCAGAGACGTTAGTTCATATTAATTTGCCTACAGTAACGAAAAGGTGGTAAGTAGCGATCCTAATAATAATGGCTCCAGACGCAATGGGAGGCCATAATGTCAAATGCCATCACAATGCTTGCCACCACATAATGAGAACAGCAGTAGGCAGCAAAATTATTCATATCATTTTGATAGCAAATATAAATGGTAAAGCCCATTACTGATATTTATAATTGCAAGGATATCGGTATAAAGCACTAATCTTCATTTTGAAGTAGGAAGGTCTGAATTGGGGGCAAAGTTAAATGTAATAAAATCCCAAATTTAAGAAAAGATCAAAATTAAACAATAATAGCATCAATCTGTAACACTGGATTAGAAGAGAATGCTTTTGTTTTAAAAGAGCGTTATAGGCACCTAATGCAATAGGTTATATGATTTAATGGAAAGCCATAGCCCCTTTTCATGCCATGGCCGATTTAAAGCAAACAGCGCAGGTAAAAATCTCAACGTCACAAACATTAATACGAAAACGAGAATGTTACCAAATCATTTCGTTTTTGCTCTCATAAATGTTTGTACTGTGAAGCTGGCGCAACTGCATTAATTAATACCTTTAAATCGGCACGGGTGATAATGTGCCCTGCCAGGGTAAAATCGCACCATACTTTCGGAGAAAAATGTTTTCTTTTTTGCATGGTAATAACTTTATATAGAGTTACGCTTTGCCCAACTCTTAGCTTACTCACATTTACATTGCATTTGCATCGTCTGTAAACCCAACAAATTTTATTACACAAAACCTTTTTATTACGGAAGTGGTTGAAGGCACACAGTTCAGTCATGTCACTTCATGCTCCTTTTGAACAAAAAGAGGCCTACCTCAAATATTTCTGAGCGTTTTGTTTGAAAACAACTCGGCCTGATGGGCGCCTACTAAAATATGGTGAATGATTTAGGGGAAGCCATATCCGCTTTTGTCGCTATGCCGGAAACAATGAAAATAGCGCAGCCAAAACAACTTAATACCACAAATATAAATTGCCGGCCAATGTACATAGGAAAGGGGCAGCACCATATCGCAAAATAGACTTATCACGAAATAGTTATTCGTGTAATTGTGAAAGCAACCACTATTTCGCCTCTACCATCAGTTTTGATTGTTTTTCAATCCCTTCTCTTTAAGTATTAATGATAATTTGTGGCAAGGTTCTTTGTGAGCATTACCAGTTATGATTAAGAGAATATGATGATCATAATTTTCTGTGCAAGAATTTTGAAAGTGCATACCATTTTACTATTCACTACTGCTCACACAAAAGACCCATGTATGAAGCCGGCACAGCCGGTTGAACCGAAATGCTAAACCCCGTCATTACTGATGCAGGGCCCCTGCCGGTTCTTTTGCGGGAGCTGAAATTATTTAGTAGACGACTCAAATAATATAATTAAACTATGTCAATACAGTGATTTATGAGCTTGCTGCATTTGCTATTGCATCTGTATTGAGGAAATGGTTCGCATCCAGGTTGAATTTCCTGATTCTTTTACTATAATGAATTAATTGTCTTTAGGGTTTAATTGCTTTGTTGCTTAATTTGTATCTTTAGCTACATTGCTTTAATTCAAAGCTTAACCTGAATGAAGCTAGTGTCACGTGCTCTATGTTTGCTATAGGGTATCAATGCCGCAGTCAAGACGGGCTCGTTTAACACCCTGATCAAGACCAGTGACCCAAGGCCTAGACCTTAATCAAGACAAAGACAAAGATTGATAAAAACTTTGTAATGTATCAAAATGACATATCTTCGTGAATATGAATATTTTATGCCACAAATAAGCCAAAAAGACTTTTCACACTTAATTTTACTTTTGCATATTTGCATTTCGCTTTAAATACACAGTGATCGAAAGCATGTCGGAAGATAACTTACCTCGATGTGATCTGATAATTAAACCTATTTTCATTAAGAATGTACTCCACTGGAGCAGACGAAGCAGGCACACAAAATATTTTTTGAGCAAGAGCAAAAAGTACGGGATGGTTTGTCAATTTATAAGTCCGATATTGGAACGTATTTAAAGGATAACTGGCAAGTTCATCCACTTCTTGTAAATAGTTGTTTGTTTGAGCCCAAACACTCATCGTTGGGAATGGTAGGCTGACGCGTTGAGTACAACTTCTTTGATACTTTGCAAAAATATTTTGAAATTTTTTTTGGAGGGTTTTGGTTATCTTGAATGTTTTCACCCGTCCATTCAACGAGTACTGTTGCAAATCATTCACTTTCATGAATGGATAAAGAGCTGCAAATTGTGTTGCTCGGCAGCTGGTATTACCATTTCTGCAAAATATCATAGAATAACTTTTTTGAAGCTCTATTTGTATACCGTACTCTAAAATATTATATGTATCGTCACGCGCGCAAACAGAATGTTTGCAAAGGAGGGGTTAAATTTGTTTTGAGGTAAACGT
The DNA here is from genome assembly GCA_963675345.1 of Trididemnum clinides. Classification (NCBI taxonomy): domain Eukaryota; kingdom Metazoa; phylum Chordata; class Ascidiacea; order Aplousobranchia; family Didemnidae; genus Trididemnum; species Trididemnum clinides. The sequence goes on from OY776305.1 coordinate 15,707,726, forward strand.
TTGTGTTAAGGAGGAGGCTATAGTTTATTTTAAGACAAAAGTCACTATATTTCATGAAAAGTTAATTTTAAGTGGTGGACCTTTGGTTCCCCTAGGTCCCTTAAGGTTGCTCAGCTGTTTTCGAGATAATGCCATGTCTAGACAGCGGCAAAGAAAAGCTAGGTGTCTTGATTAATCAAAAAGCCATTATTAGAAATGAACATATCGGAGGATTGCATTGCGTGTCAATTTTGTTTGACACGCAATGCAATTTTGTTTATCACAGTAATTTATACTGTGATAAACACTATTCCTCATATTGTCTTATCCATAAAAAATTGATTTCGTAGTGGTAAGAATTTACCTCTAGACGGGGATGAATCTTCTGATGTATTTGTCACAGGCAGACGACCAGAATCTTCCCCGCACTGGTGTCTATCCAACGAATAAAATCAAAAACAAAGTAAAATCCAAATGAGCATATTAAAGCAAAACGATGAAAACATTGAACAGACCAGCACGGAAAAATTGACTGAACTATATTCCTCTAAACGATTGGAAAGCACCAAATTCAAATTCAAAATAACCAACCCAAATGTCACTTCTTTCTCTTATATAGCTGACTATTAAAGCCCTAAAGCCAGGCGTTTTTGTGTTTAGGTCAGACAAGTAAAAAATAGATAACGTAGTGAAGTGCCATAAACAAAACGTGCAAAAAGGCTGTTGTTCCCATGGCGTCAGTTCGATTCCCGGCAAATTCAGTTAAAGAACACTTCTTTAAAAAAAGCGTTGGTGCGATAACTCCTAGTAATCTCCAATTTGCCTGATAAACCCCGCGGGTTCCTATTATGTCTCACTATCTAACAACAAGCTCTCATGAGACCATTTTACCAACACCACACCTTCTTAAAGAGAAATTATCTTAAGATCATTATTGAAAATTTGTTGCTTGGTAAGAAAAACATAGCTTGGGAAAATCGAGCATGTTGGTTTGTTGCGAACTAAAAAAGGCACTTAACTAGATGCCTGTATCTATGCATGGCGGACAGGTGTATCTATGCATGGCCGAGAGATATTGGAGCAAAGCAATCTGCCCTTCGCGTTGGCTCAGTGACTTAAAACTTTCAACAAAACCAGTGGCGCTGCTAGGATTTGCTGAAGGCGAGAGGCAAGATTTTTTTGAACAAAGTTTTCAATTACTCGAGTTTATTGTTAAGATCAGGATGCATTTGCCAATTTGTTCAATGAAACAAATGTAGGGATATTTTTTTGGAGATCATTTTTTTCAAAGAGGCGGTTTTTCCTATTTTGGAAATTTTTGTGCAAACGGGATCAAAGGGAGCATGGCGCCACGGCCCTCTGGCTTCCTTCATAAACAAAACATGAATTCATTAGCATTAATCTCAAAATAACTTGATAAATTGATAACGCACCAACATCCTTTTAAGCAAGTATTTGACTGAGTTCGCTGGGAGTCGAGCTGTCACCCTGCGAACAGCAGTCTTATTGCACGTTCAATTGACTGCACTTCATTTCGTTATCAGTTATTCACTTGCCTCGTCCAACACTAGAAAATGCTTGACCTAAGTAGTTATATAAATAGAAAAAGAAGGGACATGGAAGTTCGGTTGTGATTTTAAATTATTTTGGAGAATATAGCTCAGTCAATTCTCCCGTGCTGGTCTGTTTAAAGTTTTTATCGTGTTGCTGTCAATATCCCCTTTTGAATTTTACTGTTTGATTTTATTCGGTTGGATGGGCAACAGTGTGGGAAAGATCCTGGCCGTCGGTCAGTGACACATACAACAGAAGATCCATCTCCGTCGAGAGGTGAATCCTTAACATAAAGAAACTGAGCAAAGAAATCTGAAAGGTGATTTAGGCTTGTTACCCTTTTTTGAAGATCCGTGTTGAATTCTTTTAAACTTGTGGATAGTGGAGAAGTCTGCACGATTTGAGAAACCTTTGGCTTTGTCAACATTTTCAGTTGGAATTCACAATTCGAAGAACATCTTAACTTTTAGTTCAGTTGAAGTAATACAAGGTGCTTCCTGTCAGTGATTTTACTTTGAAATTGGGGTCAAGGACTCAGTTATTTACTTAGAGAGTGGCAAACATCATATTTTGGCTCTTCAGCAAAAATGACTTTGCAGGAAATCGAAATCACTGTGCGATTCCACTGTTTGCGAAGAGTTCTCAAAGATCTTTGGTGTAACTGCGTGAGACCTGCAATATCTGATCTTCAGCTCCACAATGCTTGACCAAGGACTTGGATTATTCTTTTTTTAAGAACAGTTGGAATATATTTTTTATTATTTATTTAATTATCTATATTTATCCCCTATACTAAAAAATAGTATATCTTTTATTTCTAACATTAAGAATTGCAAAAACAATATAATTCAATGGACCTGTAATGGAGCACCTTCCATAGGGCATGCAGAGGGTGACCAAACTGCAACAGTTGGGGAAGTTGGCACTGACTTGACCTACCGGATCATATGAAAGAGGATTCCTCATAAATTTTTAACGACAAAGTGACAACTTTCCATGCGTTTAAAGCGATCGCGTGATGCCCTTGCAAGATGTTCATTGCACGAACATTTTTTCAAAACCCTCAAACAATTTGATGAAATTAAATTAGAGTGCGTTAAATATAAATCGGCTCTAAACGACGTCTTAGATTCTGAATTTTCAAACGAGCTTTTAGAAAGTGTGGCTGATCTGTTTAATCAATGCTTTGATCTTTATGAAAATGCTAAACAGGATATGTTGACCTCACCTGGGAAACCTTCAATTCATCATAAGGACGATGAAATAATTGATATCGAATCTGAGGGGAGTGTACTGCAGGTTGCTAAAAATGTCAGCGTGACATCTAGTAGCACCTTTATAGCCCGGCAAATTAAATTAAATAAGAAACGGGGTGAACTTGAAGCTAGACCTGCTTTCATAACAGCGGAAGCCAAATAAAAACATGCTTTCGAAATCGCAAAAACCAAAAAAGCAACTTAAGATTGCTGCGGCTAAATGGAATGCGGAATAGAAGGTGATTGCGCTTAACCGAAAGGGATTCATCCGTGGCTATCTTGAGCAAGGCAGGCCTCATTGGTTCTTCAATTAACTTATTGGGAAGGCGCTGAGTCGTTCGTGAGGCGTTTTGCGGCGACTCAAAACCGCATTTTAAAAAAATGATGTTAGGAAATTTTGCTGAAGAAAAGAGTTCTTTCTTGTTAGAAGGATCGTGAAACGGAAATGTAGTTAGATAAAACTTGAGCAGCGGGAGAACTTCGAATTTTGCCAGGTTTTTCCCAAACCAGAAAAAAGTGTTTATAAATCGGCTGTTCGCAAAAAATAATCTTCCGTTTCAAAGAGTAAATGTGCAAAAATGACCACACTGGGAACAATATCATATCAAAAAGATGATTTTACGTAGACTATTAAGGGGAGAACAAGTTTTTGCCGACATTATTAAGAGAACGTGTCCCAAATTGTTTGAGAACCCCAGCATTAGATCAATAAAAATTGTAAAGAACAACATATTTGCCAAAAAACGTCAGATCATGATTTGGGAATTCTGAATACTAGAGCAGTGTGTTTTGCTTAATATTTTGTTATTTTTGTTAAAGGACAAAAATGATGTAAAAAGCACAAAAAGGCAATTGTCTGATCACAAGATTTTGTAAATTATAATAGGATTTAGTTTGTTTATTATTGTCTAACAAAATTAACTCGCTGTGATGTTGAGGCTAACATTATTACACACGAGCTTTCAAGATTTGAGTTTTTGCTTTTTAAGATGCTCTTAATCAAATATAAACAAAGTAGGCTTACTCGTGTATTGACAATGACTATCATTTTATTTAACACATTGAGTGCCAGTCACTCATATTGAGTGACAACATTTTTGATACTTTTGATTCAGTCACTCAATATGAATGCCATTAATGGTATGACTGCTAAAGGCTGTCACATAATATGAGTGCCAGATACTTGTTATTCACCATTGAAATTTTAAAGTGTGGGCTCCCAGGAAACTTCTGACAAGTAGCTAGTGGCCATATGTCATGAAATAAGAGGTAATCGAGGTAATTTTTTTATAAAGGATATATAAAAACAAGAGCATTTGTAGTTCATTTTCTATTTTATTATTTTTATGAAACTTTTTACAACAAATGTATAATAATAGGAAACTCCATATTTTGATATAATAAATACCAGCTTTATTACAAAAACTAAAAAAATTTTGCCAAAATAAATTCCTAAACAAAATTAATCTTTATTTTCATACGTAACTAAATGCCTTTATTGACAAGAATGAAAGAAAATTTTACTCTAAATGAATTTCTAAAAATAGTATAATTTATACTTTATTCAAACATCTCATACGTGACATTTTTTTGAAACATTATATTTGGTGATATTCCGTAAAGCACTCAACACACAGGAATATTTCAGGTCTGCACTTGTCACATTTGTACTTTGTATTTTTTGTTTTACTTCTAGCTGCTTTTCTTCCCTCTAGTTTGTATTTATCATAGCAAGCTTTACATTTTCTTCTGATACAGGATCCATCTGCATTCCGTACTGACACTAACCCATGTACTCCTCCAGCTGGGGCAGTTGTATATCTTGGGGGTGGCCTTCTCGCTGCTGTTAGTTGCACTGCTAGACCTAGATGATCCATGCAAATGAGCTCCTTGAATGTTTTTATTGATAATGTTTTATTTGTTGCCTTTTTGTATATTAGCCAGGCATTTGTTAGGGCCATCCCAAGAAGTATTGAAATAGACAATTTTCTATACCATTTCAAACCTTTACGAAGACAACATTCATATGAAGCCATTTGATCTGAAATATCCATTCCTATTTTACCTTTGTTGTATGCAAGGATTCCTTCTGGTTTCCTTACTGTCCGTCTCCTTTTTTGCCTGGCTCCTCGTGATGGCCCTGGTTGGCTCAAAGGTTCAGGTTCTTTGGGCTGATGGGAAATTTTTCATTTTTGTGCGTGGCACTCAACGTGTTAAATTAAGGCACGTGATGGTGATGCCAGATCATAATAAGTCTATGAATTCTTTTATGAAATTCTGCTAAAATTGAAAATGTTTAAGGTTCTGCTAATTTTTAATAAACAAAAGTATGATTTTACGAAAACGTTTGATCTGATGTATAATTGCTCTGCCGGCTTCGTTTGGTAGGACCCCCAAAAGTACTGTCCAGGTTAACAACATCAATTTAGCCATCCAAGCTGATGTCACCCATTGAATAGTTGTCAAAACAATAATGAAAAGTTTGTTTTTCACCTAGCCATATTTCATTCGGGAACAGAACTACCGGTTTTTGAAACGCAATTGATTTAAAAAAACATTATGGGCAGTTGCGCATAGCCACTACATGACTCCAAAGTTTATCGAGCCCCTGGCAATGCTTTATTTCCCCTGTTTTCACCATAGGCGACCTTAAACTTAACTTTTATCGGTTAAATTCAGCAAGTATTCGAATTGAGAGCAAAGCTGTGGAAGGGCGCCAAAGTAATTAGGCTATGTATAATCGGGATTAAGCTATTAAATATTAGGCTCACTACTTACGAATTTTTCGTTACAGTAGACGTATTTGTATGAACTTACACTTCTGATTGAGCGCATGTTACTTAGTCCTGGCACAAACGCAGCCAGGCAAAAAACAAACTAATCCGAAATTAAACACTCGCAATTAGGCTATGTTATTACAGTAGCAGCACCGCCAGTTATCAGTGATGTCAAGATTATAAATATCAGTTTAGTCGGCTTCATCCAATTGATATTTGTGAGAACAGTAATAAAAAGTGAACGTGTTCTTGACAGAGACATTCTTGTTCCAAAATCAAAAATACCCTTTTTTTAAAGGAAATTAAACAAGTCCTATAAACATCACAAGGGGTTGCCCAGAGCCGCTATATTTTTTCCAAGTTTTTGAAGCTCCTGGCTACGTTTTGCTGGTTAGGTCCTATGTATAAACAGTTAGCATCACGCAGACAATCAAATTTATACACCACATTAGACAACAAAGCAGTAGGAGTAGAACACTTCAATTGAAAATATGTGCCGGTTTTAAGCTGGTACAGTACACTGACATGTTGACATTAAAATTTTTTTCTAACGAGACAAATAACGCGATTAGTTACTCCTTGGAATTCCGATTAGCAAAATCTATTTTGTTTTCAATTTAGACGGTGAGGAGGTAAGAGTTTTTAAAATTTGTCTACCTAGACCACTTGGTTCTAATGGACAACGAGAACAATTAGTCGTAATCATTCTACCTACACCTGTCTAGCATTAATATTTTTATATTCTTCAAATGTACCAGTATCAACATTTTATGGAAAACAAAAAGCGACTACAACTGCAGATACGTTAGTGTAGTCAGCAATGTGGAAGATGATTTTGACAATGACAGTGGTGTGCTGACATATTTTATAATCAAATTTCAGCTGAAATCCCCATCCTTCATGATTTTTTATTTTCAACTTTCTGTTTATCAAACAAAATTCTGGTAAGTTTGTTTCACAAACGAATTCGACTACAGTGGACCTAGTATTTGGTCCCACAAGTGTGACGGTCTAAGCTACGCTTTATTAAAAGCCTCTAGCTTCTTATTGGTCACCAACTGCACTGAAGAGACCTGATAGGTCGAAACAGTGTCACTGTCTGCAGTTTGCTAAGTGCATCGCTGGCCTCTTGCATTACTATACATGAAAGCTCGATGAGTTTTTCAAGTTTACTTTAAAAGAAGTTGCAAATTTTCCTAAACCTGATAGCTCATACCCATTCTGTTTAAAAAATTTTGAAACTTTCCCAAAAGAATTTATAAGACATACATGTCCTGTTTAAAAATATCGACAATAATTTTTGATTTGAAAAGTGGTATAAAATGCAAGATTTCGTGGTGCCCAGTTAACCTGTAATCATTGGCGCTGTTGGTCACTTTTACCTCTTTTTTTCTGTGTTGCGTTATTAATCATACTCGCCACCGTGATGGACACGTCATCACTCTTTGCCTCAAGAGATTTAGTAAATCTCAATTTAGATCAACGTTGTTCATTGATTGCTAGTTTTTATATTTTTTGTTGAGGCAAGGCAGAAGATAGTTCTAACTGAAAATTTGCTCCTTTTCTTCAACCATCCTCCCCTCCTCCAGAAATCTCTTCATTCTGGGGGACTTCAATTGCCATCACCCCCTCTGGGACTCAAAAGGTACTTCCGACCCCCGTGGGCAAGAAGCATTTGCTCTTCTGACCTCCTTTCCCTCAATGACCCTGACATATCTACTCTTCTACATTGCTCCTCTGGCTGTCGCTCCTCCCCTGACATCTCCTTTCCTCTCTCGCCCTCTCTTGCTCCTGGGAGGTGCTTCAGGACCTGGATTCTGATCATCTACCAATTCTACTAACCATCCCTCTCTCTCCGGTCTTTCGCCTCAACGAATGTCCCCCTTCCTTCAATTTTCAGTAAGCTCGCTGGGATAACTTAGCCTATTACTTTGACTCTCACTGTTCTTCTGCAGAGGAATACTTCCCGAATTGTTCTTCTCCCAGGAAATCGGCTTCGGTCTTCGCCGATTACCTAAGATCCCACTTTTCTGTCTCTCAGCCAAAGGCCCTGCGTAGCAGAGCAAAGCCACGTGCCCTAAGGAGTCTCACTCGTCCTTTTGCTCCCCTTTCTGCCCCGCTGAATTTCTTACGGCTGACTCTAACCTCTCCTCGTCCACTGCCATTGACCCAGACAAAGTTGCCTATCCCATGTTAAAGCATCTTCTTCGCTCTGGCGTGAATTTTCTTCTTCACATTTTCAATCTTTCGTGGTCTCTGCATTCCTTTCCTTCCATTTATAATAGATTTTCCATTATTCCCATCCATGAGATGGGAAAGCCTCTCGACTCTGCTGCTTCATTCCGGACTGTCTCTCTCACCTCTTGGGTATCAAAGCTTTTTGAATGCATTATTTTATCTCGTCTACTCTTCTTTCTGGAGTCTAATTTCATTCTCTCTCCCAGTTAGGCAGATTTTCGCTCTGGACGGTGTTTTTTAGATCAAATTCTGTTCCTTTCTCAGTTCATTTCGGATGGATTTAACAAACCCAGACCGGGCTCTCGGACGATCCTCGCCACTATTGATTTCTCTAAAGCTTTTGGCTCTGTCTGGCATCCCGCCCTTTTCCATAAACTTATTTTGACTGGCCTCCCTCCTTGCTTTGTTTGTTGAACTCAAGCTTTCCTTTTTGATAGGCGCGCTTGCGTGGTTTATCAAAATCACAAAAGCGGTTCCTTTTGAATCCGTCGAGATATTCCGCAGGATTCTGTTCTTGGTTCTGTGCTTTTCTCTTTTTTCATCAATAATCTCCCTGCTTCTCTACCTTCTTCCGTCAGCTGCTCTCTTTATGCTGACGATCTGGCCATTTGGTCCTCTTATCCCTCGGACCCTACTGCGGTGGAGGCCACACAAGAAGCTCTGATTCGATTGGAGCGCTGGTCTGAGTATTGATGTCTTCCCCTCAATCTGAGAAAATGTGAGGCCTCTTTCTTCTCAATGAATCCCCACCAAGCTAACTTACAGCCCAACCTCCTCTTATTCAACTCCTGCCTTCGTTTTATTCCAATCTTTCTTGGGGTCATCTTCAACAGCGCTCTTTTCTCTTCTAAATATGTATCATCGCTGAAGGCCAAGTTCTTACCTCGTCTCAAGGCTTTACGCTATACTCCTCATGGGCCCCCTCTAAGCAGTCCCTCTCTCTTCTGCATAAAGCTTTTCTTCGGTCCCTTCTCACTTATGCTTTACCCGGATGGTTTCCTTTCCTAAGCGTTACAAATATCACCCAATTGGAGCGCCTTACACTAAGCGGCTAGTCGCACCATCACCGGCTGTCTCTCGTCCTCCCCTATCCCACTTCTCACTAAAGGCTTTTCTACCTTCCCTACAAGTCACTCTGACATCTTATGAGCAGGCTCTTCGTCTCCCAACCTCCCTTCCCCATTTCAGGTTTGGCCAGACTTGGAATGAAACAAAGACTCTGCAAATCGTCCTGGAGAACTTCTGCGTCCACTCACCCGCTTATGCTTTTTCTATTTCACCAAGGGAGACTCTCCTTGCTTGCCCTCCCTCACCTCCCAGGAACCTGTCTTCCTTCACGGTGAAGTCCACACTGTCCTCTCCATGCTCCTACTCTGAACCCCTCTCTCACCAAGGTGTGGCTCTCGTTCACCTTGACTCTCTCCCACCTTACGAACTGGTACTTTGGAGAGGCGGCTTTGTTTCTTTACCGTTTGGCAAAGCGGCTTTGTCGTACTTGCCAACTGTTTTCTCTGTGGCACTGATACCACTCTTTCCTTCTCATTAGGCCCAGTTTGCTGCTGAAACCTGCGCCACTCTGCAAGCTCTTGGCAGCACCAACAAATTTGTCACTTCTCTTCTCCTACTCTTACCACCTGGTCTCCTCCATCTTTTCTTTTACCTCAATCTTTCTGGCAGGAACCGTCTTCTCTCTCCTGTTCTATCAGCCTACAATGGGTCCCCAGACACTCGTTTCTCCTGAGGAATGACGCGGCTGATGAGCTGTCCAGACGGGGTGCGCAACTCGCACCCTTTGCAATTTCTTGTAGTTTCTCCGACTGGAGGCGTACGGCCTTTTCTAAATTCTTTGACACACAGGTTCCTTTGATTTCCACCGAGGAACTTGTGTCCCCTCATCTTCGCTGCAAGGGACACAACCTACTGTTAAGCTCTTTATCTCTCATTCTGCACTATCCAGCTACGCACTCTGCGTCGCTCGCTCTTTGACGACTCTGTCTCTCTACGACCTCTGGTGCAGGCCCTGAAGTTGCCCAGCTTCTGGGGCTCCATGTTCTTCCGCCATGCCCCCATCTCTAGAAAGGAGTTGGGTAACAACAACTCAACTGTATTTAGATTTACAGAAACAAAGTTTTGACTACCAAAGAAACTTACCAAATTATATTCTCTGCAGCCTGCAGTTATGAAAATCTATTCAAAAAGACAAATACCATTAACTGTTTATTACAACTAGGTGCACCTGCAAGTTAATTATCAGTTTAAAAACAAAATTGTAACACAAGCTTTTTCAAGACACAAATTTTATTGTTTGGTCCATATTCACCCCTTAGTCCCCATTTATCCTATTTTACGGTAAGTTTACAGCACAAATTTGCTCATGCAAGAAAACATTGGGTTTCAAAATACATTTCCTATCTTTAGGAAACTATGAACATTCCTACGACGTTTATTTATAACCATTGCAAATGGTAAATGCATAACCACGTTTACAATCTCTCGTTGGCTTCAGACAGCGATTAAAACAGAATATAAAAATACAATTGATTGATGAAATAATCTCATTACGGCATACACGTGGTAAAGCGTGACACTGAGCGACGTATAGAGCGGACAATGAGATTGCACCAAAATATAAAACAAATTTAAAAAAACGCTTTGTCTTGTGCAGTGGTGTGACAACTGAAAGAGGCAGTTTACACATGGCATTTTTGAACAAAGTTTTGGTAAGGGAGAGGAGAAAATCCCATTTTGTTGTATTTTTTTCGCAAACATAACCGTGTTGACCTTTTTTGCCGATCAATTAATTTCCAATTCGAAGTTCACATGTTTTCAAACCAAGTTGAAATTCAAAACTCTCTTGTTTTCAAATAACACACTTTGAGGGGATGCCCACACATGTCCTGCATACCCGGACAGGGGGTTTCGCAGAGCGGTTTCCGAAATCCAGTTCCTGTAGTTGGCACTTCACTTTAATGTGGAGCGCCACATTAAATGTCGATTACTAAAATTTGAGTCTATCCGCTCCACGTCACACCACTGAACAATAAAACTGCACACAATTCATAATCTCATAAGGCAACTCAAGATGAAGAATTCACAATTCACAATCTCATAAGGCAACTCAAGATGAAGAATTTTAAGCACATAGCAAAACAAATAAACAGCATGAGTAATCCTCGCAAATGCAGTGAGAACACCATGTTACAGTTCATCTTTGCTTCCTAACATATCCACTTCTTCAGTTGGCACAGCACTGTCGCCCTTCAGCCCCAGTTCCAATACCTCGTCATTGAAGCTTGAAGGGTCATTAGGGTCGCGTCTATCCCCAGCATACTGTGGCGCCCAGTAACGAAGCCAGTTGGACAAAGAGCGTCGAACATCATCCTCCGTGATATCCTTGCTCGCGATAGAATTGGTGGTGTTGGATTGCACCAGCTTACTGAACACCTAAAGTGCAGTATTATGAGGCAGGAGGTCTCAAATAGTGGGTAGCGGTAAAATTTGAGTGAGGATCCTTTTTTTATAAATACATTCTTAAAAGGAGGCGTTTTGTGTTAGATGAAGCGTAAAGACCTTCTTTGGGGGGGACTAACACCACAATGGGGAGTATTATGTAATTGGGAAATTATTCTTTATAAAACTATGCTCAATAACACTTGGGTCGCGAGACTTGAGGACTATTTCCTCGAGTCGCTCCAAACAATATTCAATAACCTCTGTGATAAAGAGTCGCTTCAAAGTGATGACATTAGCCTGAGTCAGATAGTGACAGCACTAAGCAATGAAGTTTGACGTTTTATAAGCAAGTTATCCTTCTTAACAGATAAGGAGTCAGCAGCACCACTATCCCGAGAAACATAAAAGGTCATTACGTAATCAATGACATTACTCTCTTTTTCAAAAGTGACGTGTTTGGCGCTATACCGCGAGGTCATCGGGAAAACAATGAAACGTTTTAAAAGAGAGTGAATTAACGTAGCAACTTAAACGGTTTCCTTTCGCAAACAATAAAAACAAATACAAGTTTAGCACAAATACATAAGACTTTCGGTTATAAGTTTACAACCGTGTTCTCTTAACTTTATTTAGCAGGCAACGTCAATTTAAACCAAAACCAAAGTCTGCAAGCACTTGCAACCCCGTCCAGGTGAAACAAAAACGAAATCCCTTTTTTTTGACATCAAGTTTTGCACAGTGACGTTTTTGCTGCTTTTGGCTCCAATCAATAGAGATCTTGGGAATTGCGGAGATAGTGTTTTAATATTGACCGATTTTTTTAATGCACTGGTAACACCACAGCAACTCTCTTTGGACCTAACGTCCATTGGTTCAAATTATTAAACTCAACCCTAAAAAAAGCTCGCAGACGTACAATAAACAACTAAAGTCATCCGCACTTGCTTTTCTCGCATGTTCACTCACATAGATTAATAAATTGAAGACTCTGACGCATTTACAAATATGCACTAATACTACTCGTAGATCTTTTAATAGACGGTTTCCTTCGTACCAGACCAGGCTTGACCTGGGCCGTCATATACTTAAGACGGTCTCTGACCCTACCTCATCCGCAAATGCTTTGGTTCCTCCGCATTGCTTTTTATAAAGCTTAATCCAACCATCACGTGTGACAACATCTTGCCAGTGGAGAGTGCTTTTCAGTAGATAATAAACGTTCCAGAAGGTGACAAATGAATATTCAAAGTCATAGTGATTTGAAGGCTCGTAGTACTCAAGCTGAACAATAAGCAACTTTGAAACAAGAAACCTGAATGTAGTTGTTCTCTCCCATCAGAAAAATTTACAGCTACCCATAAAACGTGTTTGCTGACCCACTCCCGAGTTTCCAGTACTTCCGATATAAAGTATTTCTTTCCAAATACTTTCACGAACTGTTAGATCGAAAATATAAAAGGCAAACAAAATTATTACAAACCATTCACTCTTATGGTGCTGCGGTACGAAAGGTCTGGAGTTTGAAACTCCCTAAAGCTCCATTGGAAGTAATCACAATGAGCATCCGGAATTTCAAGTGCTGCATTATTCAGACGAATAGTTAGGCTCGATAGCGAGTGTCTAGTGATGGTTATACCCTACATCAGCACCTTCAACCCTACCAAAACGGCAGAAAAAAAGTGAAGTCGACAACCTCAAAAAATTAGTTGATTATCAGATTTACAAACTTACATACAGCTTGTCGGTGAATGCTGTCGTGACAGATGAGTAAATGCAACTATGGACGCATTTTCTTGACCTCGGATTAACGTCAAACGTGTACAGTGCGTAACTGGACCACAAGCTAGTATTAGGTAAAACTGTAACCTACCGACTTTGCAAACTTCCTCATTTGCGAGTAATTGGTCTTTCGTAGTTCCTCGGCACTCAGAATTCCGTCTCCATCACTATCGATGAAACTAATTGCCTAAAAGTTCAATCATCTGAATCAGTGCAATTTCTTCCTTCTTCAGTCACAGAAAATATTCACAGTTACAGATGGAACAAGTTAGGTTCAGAATCGCTTTGAAGTTGTCAGTGCTGCCGGCACAATGCATTTCTACAAGCACAACCACCAGGATTGCTGTAAAGTGCTTTTCCCATGATCATAACAACGTACAAATGATGCGAGGAGAATCTCTACACTGCAAGTGGTTATACGCGGCACGCAAGATTACACGGAACTGTTTCATAAACACAGCGTGCAAATGCAGCAACATGTGACAATCAAACGCGATTACAGCTGCTTTGTTAATCTTTACTTCGACATTAATTTTAAAGGGAGGGTCGGTGTGAAACAGATACCTCGGCTACGTAACGCAGGCTGGTATCCGATTACTAACCAGGTGAAATGTCATTGGCATGTTAATATAAGTTGTTTCTCATTACATGTTGAGTGAGCAGTACTACCTTTTTTAACCTGGTGAAGCACGAGGCTTTGTATGTTGTCGTGTTTGTACATTAGCAGCACGTTGAATTGAAATTGGTAGCATAAGTTTAAAATTAAAAAAATTTCGAGTTTCCGTGAAAAACTAATTATGTATTCCCAGGTTTTTTTTGATGGAAGAGAATTTTATCATCCCGGTTTGCAATCATCTTCAAGTACTGCTTTGTTTGCAGGTAGCCCTTACGCCTGTTACATTTCCTTGCGGTCGTCTTCCAGAAGATTCCAGGCCTTCAAGTTCTGTGAGGAATTCTTCATCGATTCTTTTACCTTGTTCAGCTGCTTCTAACAATGGTAATCTAAAATAAATCTTTCACTTTAAAATTGTGTTTTCCGACTTATTCAGACAAAGTAATATTTCGCACCTGCACAATTGTTCAAGTATCCTAACAGCGCTATGAAATAGAACCAACTGTTCTTTTGGTAAAATCAATTTTTAAGTAAGCAGCATATTAGAGCAGTCATCAATCCAATCAACTGCCACACGCAACACACGACAGCATTAACAACTGCACTGATTTTTTAAGCCTTTCAAATTTAACTGCAAGATGCCACTCAGAAGTAAAAAGCAAATTTGTTCTAGGAAGACAATGGCGTTTTACCAGAAAAATTCACGAAAATTCGCCTGCATTATGCTTGTGAATAATTCACCAAAAATGCGTGAATTATGCAACCAAAAATGCACGACCAATAATGCAGCCGTAACGATAGTTACAGTAGAATTCGTCGATTCCGTTAAAACGCTAATTCGCCTACAATTGAAATTTCGCTGGGTGCGGGTAGAATTCCCATTTTTTTTATACTTTGAAGTTTGCCTATAACGAAATCCATGTAGTAAGGATTCGCGTATAACAGCATCGTTTATTTGTTCACCCGGGGACGTAATTTGTGTGTTTATAACGGCAATTTAGGCTATGGTCTCCACCACAAACGATAACATCGTTTAATCCAGCTAAGACCCCGACACAAAAATGTTTTTTGTTTATTTTGTTACTGCACGTTTTTCACATCAGAGACTCGAGTTAATAATTGCCAAAACTTTCAAAGGCCAAAGCTTTCCGCAAGTAATCTAAAAAAAGTGGAAAAATTTACAAACAGTATCTATTAGTATTACATGCAGCCAATACGTAAAATATATTTCTCTGGCAAGCAAAAATTAAGTGCGTTTTATTTATTGAGCGCGTACCCCAATCGGTGATTTTCAATTACGGGTAAACTTAACAAAACAACATACTTCTTTGTTGAATCAATGGCAGTTTTTAAATTGTATATTGCTTTTGGTCTACATTGTTCGGGAAAAAATTATACCCAAATTTGTATTTTCCAACTCAGTGGTAAGTTAGATTTCATTAATTACTTGGCCATTTAGATTTTAATCAGTGGTACGTTAGATTTCATAATTGTCTTATAGTAGCAGACAAGATGGTGCAGTTTACTCATGAAGAGTGAGTTTTCATGGTGGAATGCTACCTCCCAACTCGGAGCCCACATGAAGTTATCCGGCAATTCCGGGGAAGGTGTATTGCAACACGCCAACGAAGGTAAACAACTACCAGAAGTACCACCTATTTGGAACAACCTGCAACAGGAACAAGGGAAATTCCGGTCGTCGCCGCACAAGAACAGCAGAGAACGTGCAACGGGTCCGCGAAATTTTGAAAACTGATCCAACAGTAAGTGCTCGCCGCAACCCGTCCAGATTACCTAAGACTTGCTTTGGCGAGATAACCCGATTAGATCACCGCTGGCATCTGCAAATGACTCAGGTCAACCATCAGCTTCTCCCGGGCGATATTCAGAGACGAATTGACTTTTGCACTTGGTTTCTTGAGGGGCCAGAAGCGTTCTAGAGGTTTCTTGCGATAGGAGACAAGACGGCGTTTCAGATGAATGGAACGGTTACAACCAGAAATGTCAGATGTTATGCTTTGAAACACTATCCCCTATTGGAATACGCCTTCACCAAATCGATGTCATGGGAGAAACTTTCGGTGTGGATTGGTTTATGCGGAAGCGGGGAGCTTATAGGATCATTCTTTTTCGAAGGTAATGTAAACGGTGAAGCTCATCCTCAGATGCTTAATGATCAAATCGTCCCGGCTTTAGCGGAACGCTATGCCCTAGAGGCAAACGGCATTTTGTTGAGAGTGTGGTGGGCGCAAGACGGAGCCCTGGCTCATCGCAGGGTAATGGTGATGGAACGTCTTTAGCAGCTCTTTGTCGACCACATAATTTCGCTGGGTCGTGATCACCAATGGCCGGCTAGGTTTCCGGATCTAACTCTTCTTCACTTTTTTGTCTGGGGTTACCTCAAAAGCAAAGTATTCCTCACTCCGACAGCTAACCTCGCAGACTTACGTCAAAGAATCACAATGGAAGCTGCTCAAATTCCACAGGGTATGATCATCCGAGCCGTGCACGAAATAATAAGAAGAGATGAACTTTGTACCCGTAACGACGGCGGACACGTCGAGGGACGTTTCGGACTACGAGCTGACAAAGCGCATTTGATTTGTCGGGAAAATGGGTGGTTTTATTGATTTACGCGTGTGCACTGGACCGCGACACAAAAGAACATTCTGAGAATTGGATACTTTCACTTGATAATGTAAGTATGTTTTTGCAAAAAAATCAGTTGAGTAAAAGCTTTTTTTAGCAATATTAAAATTTTTCTGCCGGTATAGTTTTTTCCCGGACACACGGTATAACGCCAATTTGCCTTTGCTGGATTAATAACCGATTTGCATTGCTAGACCAATTCTTTGAGCGAATGTATCTACGCACAGACGAATTTATCTACAAACTGCAATCGGTCAACAAGCGCTCGAATTTCGGACGATGGCGATACGCAGCTATTTCGACAGTCGCGCCGACTATAAATAGCGACGCTCTCTATTCTCTGCCGCATTCTGGCGTTAACTTCTGACAAAAGCCAGACAAAAACGATTCAGCTTTCACTCGTTACTTAAAAGAATGAGCAAATCCATTTCAAAAAGATTACAAAATGTTCATATCCTGAATTTTAGCATCTAGTTTCTAGATAAGCAAAACATTAGTCATTTGTTTCGAGATCAAAACAAGCAAATGGTGACAGAAGACCTGCTAGTGTAAAGGTCGGCAACTTACGGCCCAAGGCCCGAACACACCAGCCAAATCAAAAATCGTCTGGCTTGCGGCTCCTAATTATACCTATACTGCCCGCATGTGAACTTCTCTTTATCTGTTAAGGTTGAATTGTCTCTAAGCCTAGTTATCAGTGTCTTACGGGCTTATCTACTCGTCTTAGAAATCCCAATAGCTAACTTGCTAAATGGCTGATGCTTGATTTAGCTACACTATATGTTCACCTGCAGCTTACAATTTTAAAGTGAGATTTTAGAGTTTACTCAATATCTGTATAAAACAAATTTCTAGATCAGCGGCAAGTAATCCTACTGTAACTTTCACTGCAGCAACAATTAACTCGTAACAGAGCTTACAAACTGAATTCGCAAAGCAAATACCGATACAAAGAAAACAAACACATGTATCGGAATAGAGAGGACACGATGAAGGCAAATTCTACGGTCACATTAGTTTTTAAAAATGGCGTCAAAATATCTCGCAGCTTCAGATTTGAAATTTGGTTTTAACATTTAAACTGGACTGTAGAGTCAAAAGTTATGACGAGGATGTACCCAGTGTATTACATCTTGGCTGGATGAAAAAAAGTTTATCATAACGCAACGTGACTTATGGTGCAGGCAGAACGCATTCTTCGCACGTATGAGCAAACTATTTTCGGCAATGAAACACACCAAAAGCAAATTGAAAACTCGAATAGCTGACGACAATTTGCAAAACGTTATGCTGTGGCACAGGCGTAGTGAGAGAGCCAAAAGGATCATGTCCCCAAACTTCTTTGATCCAATCAAAGAAAGGTACCCTCAAGTATAACGGCAACAAAACGTCGAGAAACAAAACTGGTGGATACAAAGCCCCCAAACTATTTTTGGCACTATCGAAACTTGCACTGGCTAAGTTAACGGCTTCCGTCCTCACCTAGCCCATCATCTAAACTTTGGAAAGTTTCAAGCTGAAACGAAGTTATTAAGTATCTCACCAACGATGTGCTGTCAATATGTGTATTGTGTAATTTCCTTACGAATTGTCACTGGTTTGCATAATACTTACTAACCTGCAGCTACACCAAGTTGTTAGAAAAAAACAGCGCAGGAAACAAATTAAAAAAGCGTATACCTTGTTGGAATTACTTCCTTTGGATTTTTTAAAATTATTTGTTTGCTAATTTATTGGATGTTTTGTCTAAATTTATTCGTGCGTTAATTTTGTACTTTGCCTTTAAGTTGCGTAACATCAGTAGTTATTTAGTTTTTTATCCGGTGTTGTCTCCTGAGCAGAGATGGCCGGATTTACCCCATTCTTTCTGCAATTGCTCGCACTCCGTCCCTCCACTTCTCTCGTCTCAGAGTATCCTTCTTCTTCAAACCAATCTTCTATGTCTCCTCTTTCACTTGCTTTTTTTAGGTCTTCTTCGGCCGTCCTCGCTTTCTCTTGCCAGTCACTTCAAGATCGAGAGCAACCCTCAAAACACTATCGTCATCCCTCATCAGCACATGTCCATACCATCTAACTCCATTCGCTGTTCCTAACCGGTCTACAGTTTCTTTCAACCCCAACATGTCCATCTGTTCTTCAGTCGTCTTCCTGTCAACAACTTTCTGACCGCACATGGCTCTCACCATAGCTCTCTCCATTCTCCTTAAAATTGCTTTTTCATTTTCATTTAGACCCCATGTCCCACTTCCATACAGTATTGCTAATCTTACACAACAACGATAAACTTTTCCTTTCATCTTCAGAGGAAACCTATTTCCAAGCAACAACTCTCCACATTCCCTGAATCTTACCCAACCGATTCTTACTCTTGCTGTAACTGCCGCTTCACAACCACCACTAGCATTTAGTCTGTCTCCCAAACAACAAAATCCATTTGCTGTCTTCACTTTATCGCACAACTTCTCGATCAAATCCATCGTTCCTTCCGTTATTCCTCAACATTTCAAGCAAACAAAACGCATTGCCAACCTAGCGGTAGCTCTCTTTATTTTTACACATTTGGCATGGACCCAGTTTCCACATTTTGTGCACAACACTAAATTGTCCATGACTCTCCTCCCACAAACTCCACATGGCTCTAGCTTGCTTTTGAATAGTTCTATTTCTGACCCGCTTACCATCACTTTTATTTTTCTGGTGTTGACCTTTAAACCTTTACTTTACAGTGCATCCTTCCAATTCCAAAACCTTTCCTTCAAGTCTTCCTTGTCTTCGCTCATGATAACAAGGTCATCTGCATCTAGTAATTCATTAACCACACCCCTTCTTGCATTTTCTGTAATAACGTCCACCACTATTGCAAACAATAGTGGTGACAGCACAGATCCTTGATATACACCAACTTTTACTTCGAATTCCTCTGAATATGCAGATCCCACCCTCAATCTTGTCTTTGCACCATCATACAGGCTCATAACTGCCCGAACTATTACTTTGACAGACCCTTCTTTCTCATGGCCCACTCCATCACTTTTCTTGGCACTCTATCAAAAGCTTTTTCCATGTCAACAAAATACATACACAACTTCTTGTTCTTCTTTTGATATTCCTCCTGCATTCTCCTCACAATGAATATCGCATCCACTATTCCTTTTCCTGACATAAATCCAAACTGCATTTTATTTAAATTAAGTAGTGTTTGTACTCGCCTTTCTCGCACCCTTTCAACAATTTTCATGGCATGTTCTAGCAGTTTTACTCCTCTGTATGATCCACTGCTCATCACATCACCCTTTTCTTATAAGATAGATACAATCACACTTGTTTTCCACTCATCAGGCATTTCTCTACCATCCAATACACGCTGGCACAGCCCCATCATCACTTTAACCCCGATTTCACCACCTGCAACTATCATTTCCACACTTACTTCAGATGGTCCAAGTTGCCTTTCCTGATTTCATCCTTTGGATTGCTTCCACAATTTCATTACGAGCTACTTTTTCCACTGGTCCTTCTACTACATCAGTTTCCACCATATCGTCCCATTCGTTCTCTTCATTCATGATCTTTTCCATGTGTTCCTTACAAATTTTTGCCCAGTCTTCTTCAATAAAACCCAATCGTCCGTCTCTTCCTCTTAAGCACCTTGCTCCTTCCACATCGTTCCCTTCCTTTTTCATTTTTCTAAGGAAGTAGAAAACACTATTAGAATTATGATATAAATTATTCAACTCCTGATTAGCTTCCATTCTCACAGCTCTAGCAACGTTTCTCATTTGATTTCTTATACGTTTGTATTGAGTCTTATTTTCTTCTGATGGCAACCTGCACAACTCTTTAAATGCCGCCTTCTTTCTTGCTATGGTATCCTTGACCTCTTTATTCCACCACCACATGTCTCCTTGATCTCTACTAGACTTCTTCTTCCCACACACTTCATCACATGCCTTTAGAGCACCATCCTTGGAAGTTTTCCACATTTTAATTTACTTGATTGATTGTTTTGCCTTTTTTTAATCACCTTATAGTTTCTTGCGTACCCCCTTTGGCAAATTAGTAGGTAATGTAGTTTAATTTTGTATCTTTTTAATTAATTCAAGATTTTCGTCAGTGAAGATTAGACTTTCGAATTTTAAAGTTTGTAGTTGGCAAAAGACTTTTAAAAATATAAAATTGTTTCAAACATTTTGTAGTTTTTCCATCTAACCAGAAGTCAAAAGATAGTAAACCGCTACACTTTATAAAAGTAAATTTCTGATATCAAAATTACATATTATAAAACACGCAATAACATCCACTAAATCCACAATATTTAACGACGTAAAAACAGTGAGGGAAACAAATTTGCAAGGCGAAAATTAACTCGGCGCTCCAAGAACCTACAAAACCTATATTTGCCCGCGACAAAGAAAAGGTTGCTGACCTTATGCCAGCGCTTAACAGCAGGAATGTGGCCGCCATAAAGGTCAAGAATAGTATCTCTTCAGACATAGTAACTCTGCATTACAGCATGAAACCGAAAAAAATACTGCCTAAATCTTCGTTTAAGCCTAAACTAGGTAAAAATACCAGCAGGCTAAGTCTTGTTAGGCGCAGTGACGACAACAGTAACATCTGCAAATTAAGCGACAAATAGATCAATGCTTTCAGTTTTCCTAAAAGCGTGTTGTGTTTAGAATTCCCGTTTTTTTCCCGGTTAGATTTTTTCTGGTATTTATAACCGGGAAACCAAAAACTCTGGTTTGCGATTTATCAAAAGCTGTTGCAAAGCAACAAGACACCTTCGCAGCAGCAATGTTTTTTTTTCGGTGAAATATTTTTGTGTTATTCCTGTTACCTTTGCAAAAACTTTTGTTAACAAAACATACTGCTTTTCAAAAATGAACCCAGACTAAAATACATTCCCAGACTTTTATTACATTGTTGAAGCAGCAGATAAAAACTCAAAACACCCAGTAATCGATTTAAACATTTAATTGCGCAAGCTTTCGTAACGCTTAGTCAGGCAAAATACACCAATAAATTCCTAAATAAGACTAAAATACTATATTGCCCGACAAGTGTGCGTTTGCTAACGAAAGGTTGTGCAATTTAATGTCAATAACTGAATCAACTACAACTGTCACTGATAAGTTTTTGTCAGCTGCCTTAAAAGTAAACACGGCTATTTCACTTTCAGTCTTTATTGTTAAAGCAGTAATTTTATGTGATCAGCAGGGCAAGTTTTTATTGACCTAAAAACTAAAAATAATTGACTTTATTGACCTATCAGTTTTGACCGAATAACGTTTCTAGAGCTTTTATACTAAAACGAACGAAAACACACAAATCCTCAACAAAACTTGCAAAACGCACGATATATACAGTACTGAAAATAATTAACTGGGACAGTGATTATTGAAGTAGAAAATGGAATATAAACGTTTCAGGAAAATCCTATAGATGGCGAAAGAGACTCGCTTGTTGTTGTTTACATTTAGATACATCCGTTCAACGTTTTTCATTACATTTTAGCTATATTTATTGAGTATTTTGCCAGTTACAAGGGAATCATTTGATACTGTACCGGAATTTTGCTGATTTATCATATTTGCGGAACCTCTAAGGTATGTTATAATATCAAACATGTTTTTAAAGTTGTGTAAATTAGGACTAAGTGAGATGTTTCATGGGCGATATTGGACACATTTAAAGGTTATGAAATTTTATATTTTTCCAATTTATGATTTTAAAAATATTTATGGCACTTTAAAGCATGACTTTTAAACAGAACCAGATTAATCACAAATTTTCATAGTTTTAAATCCAGTATTTTAAATAAAGTGTATTTTATTTGCTTGATATGCATTTTTATGTGATGTTTGATGATTGTGGTTGTACTTTATGATCTTCCAGTATAAAATTATAAATATTTCATGATTATAAAAATATTTAGGTTTTTTTTTAATATTTCAGGAAGTATGACGGGTCATCACAGATTGAGTGAAGAACGCCGACTCGAGGTTGTATTTGAACACAAAAGTGGGAAAAGCATTAGAGATATAGCCAAAAAACTTGGAATAAACAAGAATACTGTGTCAAACATTGTTAAGAAACATAAAAGCACAGGATCAGTGAAGGATCTGCCTGGTAGGGGCAGGAAGAAATCTACAACACAGAGACAAGACCGTCGTTTGATCCGCAGATCCTTAAATGACCGCCGACTCACCTCAAGTGACCTCAAGAAAGTGTGGCAGGAAGAGTGTGGTATCAATGTGACCAGCAGAACTGTCCGCTCACGTTTGAATGAGGCAGGACTTAAAGGATATGTGGCAGTAAAGAAACCTTTGCTGTCAAAAAAGAATCACAAGGCGAGGTTTGATTGGGCTCGAGCCCATAAAGACTGGACTGTTTCAGATTGGAGCCGTGTTCTGTGGTCAGATGAGAGTTCCTTTGAACTCTTCAATCCGGCTAAGAGGGTATTTGTGAAGAGGAGATCAGGAGAGAAATACAAATAAGAATGCATAGTCCCAACAGTGAAGTTTGGAGGGGGCAGCCTTATGGTCTGGGGCTGTTTTAGCGGTATAGGTGCGGGGTCCTTGTATCGCGTTGAGGGCATATTGGACTCAAAAAAATACATTAGACTATTAAATAGTGCTATGTTCCCCTCTGTCGAGAAACTATTTCAAAATGGGGAGTATATCTATCAGCAGGATAATGCCCCATGCCATAAGGCTAAGAGGGTGGAGTTTTTCCAGAGGAAAGGAGTATCTGTCATAGATTGGCCTGCGCAATCCCCCCGACCTCAACCCCATAGAGAATTTGTGGACAATTCTAAAACAAAAGGTCCACAATTCGAAGCCATCAAGTTTAGATGTGCAGTGGGAAACCCTAAATGGTGTTTGGGACAACATTGAGGAGAGTACTATTGAAAGTTTGGTTGCCTCAATGCCAAAAAGAGTGAAAGCAGTCATTGCAGCTAAAGGAGGGGCAACACGCTATTAACCTACCTGTTTCATTTTATGAGAACTCTCGTGCTGTTTATGGACTTTTGGTGCCCTATATTGTTTATTTAGCTTATTTGCTAATAATTTAGTGTATTAAAATCGATTTTTATATTGAATTTATGTGTTTTTGTTTGTAAAGACTGTAAAAATATGGTGAAAAGTAACTGTCCCAGTTAATTTTTTCCGGTACTGTATAAGCAGCTAACTTTGCAATCATCATGAGCAAGAATTGAAAAATAAAATCACGTACTGTTGTACATTTTTAACCTTTAAGTAACTTCCTTGGAAATCAGTTTTTGCAGCATGGTAAAATTTCTTTTTACAGAAGCAGTTGTGGGCTGAGAATGCTGAAGTAAAACTGTAAACAGCCGGTGAAATGTCTGGTCTTTCCGTGTTAACTATTGTTTAAGAAATGTCATTGCTTTGCACTTTTTTTTTAAATCTAACGATTAATGCTGCAAATGTCTTCTCCGAAGCCAACTTCGTGGAGAGTTTGCACCGCTTCTTTGATGGTGTGTACTTATCCTTTTCATCGTTTCTATCACCTTAACTAGACATTCATATTGGTCTTTGATTTTGAGAAGTACAGTAGAATAGCCAAAGTAGTTGTTTGAAAGCTAACTTTTACTTGCGTTGCTAAAATACCAGATCCTTCAAAAATTTCCGCAATAGCTTTCACTTTAGGTGAATTCTTTGCATAATATGAAGCAGCATTTAACCAGCTTCCCCATCTTGTAACAACAGGCTGACGCAGGCAACCAAAAAAGCTCAATAACAAAGCAGCTCTACTTAAGTAAACTACTTGAGTAAGGTTTTGAGTAATGACCCACTTACTTGAGTAGTTTTAATTTTTTGTACTTCTACATTTACTAAAGATTTCATAAACCAAATAGAGATCCATAGCAGTAGTTTATTAAACCTAATTAAATTAACATAAGAAAGCTAACATAAACATAAGATACCGAGGCTTTTCGCCCCTCACGGGGACTTCCGTGAAGGCAAAATAAATCTGTACATAATTAAATTTAACTTCGCATTTACAGGTTTATTTTACCCTGACGAAAAGGTTTGGTACCTTATGTTCATATTAATTTTCTTATGTTAATTTAATTATGTTTAATAAATTACTGTTATGGACCTCTGTTTGACTTATCAAATCTTGGAAGAAAAGTTTCCCCTATCGGAAATCTATCACTTTTACCTAAGTAAATCAAAGGGGAAGTAACGCAATTGAAGTAGATAAAAATTTTCGTACAAAAATGTGTGAAAGCAAAAATGCACAAAAATCGAACAAAAAACGCACAAAAGCGTCCACTGTTAGCAGCCACCGTAAGTTGAATGTTTTGTGTGGTGGCTTTTAATAGCGAAAGATATAATGCTACATCCTGTTAGATATCTATTGGTATATTTTTAGTTCCGACAATTTCGCTTTATCACTAACTTTTAACGTGCCAGTACTACAGGAAAAGCAAGCCAATTTAAGCGCGAAATTAAGTGATGAGTTGCACATCGCTAAAAAAAGACGTCAGCAACATGTTCTTGACAAACTAATTTTATTTATGGCCATTAGAAGTATCGAATATTATCAATTTCTTTAAACACAATGTACTGTATTTATCAAACGCTTACTCGAGACATTTTACACTATAAATATGCTATAACAATATTCAAAATTTTGTTTGTGAATAATGCACAAAAATTGCACAAAAAACGAGAGAACAAGTTGAGAGACTAAGGCAGTGGTTCCCAACCTTTTTTCTGTCGCGGCGCATTTTAGAAAAAAAACGAAAATTATTTGGCACACCTTGAATATTTTGAATACCAAATTTATTTAAATTGTCCGTTTTTTACACATCTCAACGAAAAATTAAGGCAATCACCGTATATTAGCTTGTTTCCCGGAAATTCACTGTACTTGCATCTTTATGACAGAATCGCAATAATTCTCTCAGTGAGAAACTTGTGCTTGATGTTTCTTAGCGACCATTTCAATGTCAGGACGTATTTTAAAGAGACAAACCCTCATTTCTTCTTCAACGCAACAAAGCCGCTCTCGTTTTTTTGACTTCATATTGTGAAGAGTTGAAAATCCGAGCTCACACAAATATGATGTCGAAAACTGCATCAGAATGGTCAAAGCCTTTTTAGCTAATAAAGGATATTTTTCTTTGACAGCAATCCAAAATGTATCGATTGGTAGCCCAGCATGTTTGATTTTAAGTCCACGATCACTGGAAACACATGCCAACTCCTCTTCTTCACATAATAAAAGACCAGTTCCAGATGAACTCTCTATAAAAGGATTTCGAACCCAGTCATAGTCATCAGTCTTTACTGATGGAAAATAGAAGTTAATTTTTTCTTCGAGAGTTGTTAAGTGTTGAAATACAACAAGGCTCATTTTCTTTATGCAGCTTTGTCGTACTAAAGGGAACATCTCAAGGTTACCATCCTTAGCTCTGTTTTTCCAAATTGCAACTTTTTTTTTAAATGCGACCAACTTACCTGATGAAGTTAAAATGTTTTCTTCTCTGCCTTGCATGCTTGTGTTGAGGCCATTGAGATGTGCAAATATCTCTGCCAAATACTCGAGCCTTGAAAGCCAAAATTCACATTCAAGATATTCACAGAAGTGTTTATGTTCTTCTGTTTTGAAGAATGCATAAAGTTCCTTGTGCATTTCATATACACGTCAAAGCACCTTTCCTCTTGAAAGCCATCTTGCTTCAGTGTGCAGAATCAAATGTTTGTGTCGAGAATCCATATCAACACAAATTTTCTCAAAAAAACGAGCCTTCTTCGGCCTCATTTTGATGAAATTAACCATTTCAACAACTTGTTTTAAAACTTGACTTAAGTCATCTGGTATTGTTTTTGAAACAAGTACTTCCCTATGGAGGAAGCAGTGGGTTTGCACAACATTAGGATTTTCTTTTTGTACGAGTGATACAAAACCTTTAATACTGCCAACCATACATGGCGCCCCATCAGTACATATTCCAATGCACGAGTTCCAAGATAAATTCCATTTTTCAAAGTAAGCAGATAGTACATCAAAGACGTCTTGACCTTTTGTAGTGAGCGACAATTCCTTGCAGCACAAAAATTGATTTATTATTTGATTTTCATCTACGAAACGAATAAACGCAAGTAACTGTGGTTTGCCGCTGATGTCGGTTGATTCGCCAACTTGTAAAGCGAATTCAACGGTGCTTTGAAGTTTAGTCTGTACAGTTTCCTCAATATTAGCAGACAAGTCCACAATACGTCTTTGAATTGTATTATTTGAGAGGGGAATCTCACATATTTCTTGTTCTGCTTTGTCACCCAGAATTCTTTTTACTATCTTTCTGCAAGCAGGCAAGATGATCGACTCTGCCAAAGTATGTGATCTTGCTTGCTGTGCGATCATTTCAGCGACATCATACGAAGCAGCTTGTGCCTTTTCAGAAACAGTTAACCATTTCTTAAAAACGGTTTTTTGTTTGGATTGTTGCTCTAGTAGTCTTCGAAAATAGTTCAAATTTTTATCTTGAAGCTGCGAATGTTTGGTTACAAAATGTCTACTTAACTTACTGGGCACCATACCTTCGTTTGACATTTTTTCGCCACAAATGACGCACAGCGGAAAAGGTTGATCCTCATTACCAGTCCAGTGAAATCCATATTTCAAATAATCTTCGCAGTATTGACGTTTTGGTCGAGCTTTTGGTGGTTTATCACATGGATTTGCTGCCTCGGAACGTTTACTTTCTGATTCATTATCATCACTACTATGTTTCCTCTTGATAAATTTATCCATTTTATTGGGTAACTTAAAGCGCGAAAAATATCTTCACCGAGTGCAAACAATTTAGTTCAGTAGGCCTATCTTAGGTAGTATTTAGGGCACAGTCGACTGGCTTAGATGTGCTTTAATGTTTGTAACGTCACAATTGCTATTTATTTCATGCATTATTTTCCACAATGCAACATACAATGAATCTTATTCAAGTGAAATAAACTTAAATGATACATTCACCAACTAAAAACATCTCAATTACCATCCAATATCGATAGTGTGCCGTACTGACTAACGTTGGCAGCGTGGAACTTTTTAAAGCCTACTTGATTAAATTTAACTTCAATATGTTTTGCGGCGCATCTGATGACATCTTGCGGCGCATTGGTGTGCCGCGGCGCATAGGTTGGGAACCACTGGACTAAGGCAAGAGATAGAACAGTGAAAGCGTTTCATTCATTGAAAAATAGATTGAATGCTAGCAACGTGAACCGGCAAAAACAGCAAGAGCTGATTGGATGAGATTTTAAACTGTTAAAAATCGTTTCGAGAAAAAAAAAGACTTTCCCTTTAAATAAAAGAAAAGTCTTATCAAAATTGTATGAGGTAGTCAATTCTATACAGCAATGACATCATGTCCATCGGAAAATGAGATTTAAATTTTGGGAAGGACGAAGAAAGCAATGTAATTTGTGGTGTAAAAAGAAAAGACAAACGAAACAGCGAGAAACTGATGGATATCTCTGGGCAGGGGAAAACATACGATAGAAAGGTAAAACCAAACGGTACGGTGATTTGGGCATATGTTAAAAAAATGACAAAATAAATCAGTAAAAGGTCTTGGACTTAGAAGTAAATAGTGAAAAAAATCAAGGAGATAGACCTAACAGATGAGGTGCCGTAAGTCAGGAAAACACAAAAAGACGCCTATTCTATTGCACGCAAATGAGACGTATCCCGCTACCTTCACATACAGGGAAAACATTGGACTTCAAAAGCGGATAATACTACAATTAGCCACGTAATCAAAAAGTACGTAATAACTCATCAACAAAAAATCTTCTTAATTACACAACAAAATGCGATTTTAGGATCGAACAAAAGCCAAAAACAGACCAATCAATTTGCAAAAAAAACTGAAGTTCTTAAATGCAAAGATGATGCATAATTTAAATTTCCATGAACAATTTCTTTTCTCTCATTTTCACTTAATAAGTTCTCGACCTAGAAACGCAGTTGAATAGTTTTACAGATTTTAAAAACGCTGATTTTGATGAAGCATTTTTCGCTACAATTCCTTCTGTCACAGCCGCACAGCAAACAATTACTTCTTAAATCAAGGTTTTGTAATTCCAGAAAATCTCGCTTAACTTCTGTTTCTAAAGGTGCAAAAGAGCCTCAACTTCGATTTAAAGCTGGCTCTTCACATTTCTAACGAACCAAGGAATTTTAATAAAAGGGAGGATAAAACCATAAACCATTTCTCCAAAAAACACTTTCCTAAAGACATGCAAAACATTTTATCAAAGGTGGTTGTTTTGGGGGTAAAACTTTTTGATTTTTATCAAAAATGAGGGTTTTGGGAGTAAAATTAACTCAGTTTGTGTTGTAAGTAAGTTATCTAAAAACAAAATTTCCTTCAAAATAAAAATAGAGCTAATTCACTTGTTGGCAAACAAAAAGCAAAAGCAGGAACCACACCATGGCTACTCCCCTAAGAACGCAAGTTCAGTGCTTCACATCAATCTTGCTTTATCAAATGATGCATCGAGTAAGAACGACAATCTTTTACAAACACGATAAAAAAGATAAAATGTAGGCTAATGCAACGGTTAAAAAAAGGTTTTGTGATTAAAAAAACTCTTACATTAGTTAAAACAGACAGGGTACTGACGACTACCGCATGCGACTAACACCAATCAGGAGCAATCCGGTAGACTTTTACAGAACTCATTAGAAGAAAGCTTAGAGCTCAGAGCTCATAGAAAAAGCCGAAAGAAAATTGAAACAACAATCTCTAAACCTGAAAAACTTACATTGTTCCTTGTTAACTGAAACGTCACTTTGAGGAATTCTATCTAACTCTAAATCCAGGTAACTACTCTTCAACAGATTTGACCTCACCTGTAGCTCTCTTCAAGGTCTCCGTAGCCCATTGACATCACCCCTTTTCCTTCCCATTGCCACATCACATCAATTTCGCTCAAAGGTCGAAGTACAAAATAGTCTGAAAAGGTAAAAGCGCATTGTGTAAATAATGCGCATTAAGCGTTTAAACATAAGAAGTCTAAACTTCAGTCTACTCGCAAATCACAAAGTGTCTATCAAGCAGTAATAATATAGCTTCTTGATTACATTAATAAACCACAAAAATAAAATTGTTTATAGCAACATTGCGTTCACTTCGATCTCTTCCACGAGAAAACACTACTCCATAAAATATATTCATCAGCTTTGCAAACTGAGCATTGGGCAGCACTCTGACTGAAGCAGTAATTCAAAAGGCAAACGCGACAGAAAATTTCTTAAAATATTGAAAACTCTTCTAATTTTGAGGTTGCAATTTTTGAGGTTGCAATTTTTGAGGTTGCACAACCTAACTGAACATATGTAATGTTCGCAGATACATTTCAGACGAAACACAGGCCAAAAAATATCTATTATGCGTTAAGTTTTCTTAATTACAACAATATTCAAACTCGTGTTCTCAACTTCACATAAAAAAACAAAAAAGCACTGTTCGCCTATAGGTTTTGCATGACAAAAAACAGTTCAATACAATTTTGAGTTAAATCACTGGCCTTCTGCATAAATTTACGTGCACTTGACACAGCTTCGAACAATGCCATATCTACTCTTTTATCATCAAAATTCACTGGTACAATTCTTTCTTGGGTACTGCATTGCTACATCTTTGCAACAGCTTTTCCTAGGTTGCAGTGTTTGCGCTGAAAAATATACTCCTCCCGCAAAACTGGCTACTCAAAACAAAAATCTGAACACTATGCTCTACACAGCTCAGAGATTACAGAAATATTTCGACTGCATTAATCAATAAACATTACCTGTGTTTTCATTACAGTCTGAAAAATCCTTTGGTTCTCTGTAGTCATATCGACTAAACAGTATTGAAACTGCAAGGTTTGAAGGTCCGTCGGAATCAACTTGATGGTAGTAGCCTAAAAAATTAAACGAATAATATGCTCTACATTCCAAAAATATCTTACGTAAATTAATCGTCTTGTCAGTACTACACGGCGGCTTGCTGTTGCAGTTCATATTTATTAATAAGCTGCAGTTGCATCAGGTTTTGGTTATCTCGCGACTTCGAGCCACTTGAAAACACATAATCATGGCCCACGATTTTCCCAGCATTTACGCAAAATCAAAGTGAACAAGAAACACCACCATTGAACCTGTAGTAAAACCTCAAAATCTACTTACTCTTAGGCAGAAACAAACAGTCTCCAGCATTAACAGTAAAATTCGACCACGGCACTTTCAAAAAATCTGGATGCTTAATCAAATCAACCGCCTCCACATTGATATCAGAAAACCTTTAAACAGCAATAAACTAAAGCTGACAGAATTGGTTTATTCAACTAGAGCACGTCAGCACACTTCAGATGTGCTCTAAATTCTATTTGAATTATTATTTCATCATACCCACAGAAACTGCTTCATATTTGTAATAAGGAAATAAATTTATTTTTCAACATTGAAGTACTCACGGCCACTAATCATGATAAATAAGTAACGTTTTAGCGAAATCCTGATTCAGGAAAACTAAACTTTAGCATATTTAAGCATACATTCGCAATACAGCTCATGACGCAATAAATTTAACTTTACTGGAATGTATTCATAATTATAAAAGTGTACACTGATCACAACTTTCGGTTACTCAAGGCAACGCTCTTTCACAAGATAAAGTGGACGCACAAGCAAATTCTACTGTAACTCAATTACCCTCCAAGCTCCAACTCAGGCTCAGGATGCTTGTAAAGCCACTTTTCATATTTGTATTCAAACAGCTTCCAATATTTAGTACCGCGATAAAGACAGTTAAGTTGGTTGAAGGCATCCTAAAAAATATTAGCCCATCAAAAAATTGCATTACCTTCATTAAGCACTAGCAGTTTATTAGTCCACTTCGCGGTCTCTAGTCTTAAGTTTAACTCCCTTGTCCAGTCATACCAAGACTGAAAAATAATTTTCACAGCTTTTCTGCTGGGCGCTCAACACAAAAAAGGCAACGCGATAAATTCTGCAAGTTCGCTCGTTGTGTTTGTAGAAAAGACACTTCACGGGTTTCCTCCATCTTTATGTGCAAACAGGTGACGGGGTGAAGCAATCAACCCATCGCGGTGGTCTAGTCTTACTAAAGGCGAGCAAACGTAAAATGAGGGTAATTGAATTTAAAAAGATTTATAC
The DNA here is from genome assembly GCA_963675345.1 of Trididemnum clinides. Lineage (NCBI taxonomy): Eukaryota > Metazoa > Chordata > Ascidiacea > Aplousobranchia > Didemnidae > Trididemnum > Trididemnum clinides. The sequence continues at coordinate 15,739,228 of OY776305.1, forward strand.
CAACTTCAATTCGCTTACAACAATCACACACAACATCCTCATCACCTTAACAAATGCTTCAGAAAATCGCCTTAACACAGTTGGAAGTAATCAACAGCAGTAGAGCATTCTGCCCGTAAAAAGCTAGTCAGGCTTCACTCAGCAACAACTTTTCACAACTTTATACTGAAATCCCACCAACAGACATTGCTACCTAACATTCACCTCACATTTCCCAAAGCATTACTGATATTTGTAAAACGTATTTTATATATCAGATTAACCACTTAGGTTCAAACATGAAAAATACTACGCTCAAGTCGCACAAACTCGACATACACTTTTACCCAATAGATGTTGCAGAAAATATTCTCAACATCTTTATGATTTCCTGTTAGTTTCACGCCAGCTGCTTTCAAACCTTGTTGTCAAGGATTTACCCCTTTCTCTAACATGCAAGGCAAGCCACTCAAAATACACTGGTAAAGATGGCATGAAACGCGATTTAATCAATTGCTAAATTCCTCCAAACCAATAACGACGAGTTTGCAACAATGAAAAGTCGCGCTTGGTATAACTGGTTTCGTGTTGTGAGTGCGAATTTGTATAAACTGGACAAATAGAACGAAACCTCAAATCTACTTTGGCAGAGCACAAAAAAAACAATAAAATACCAGCGATTAGTTTCATGATCGGAATCGAAGATTTAAAATCCGGTTTGTGACAATTTAAAACGGTCGTCTTGAAAGTTGGTACGTTACATTAAAATTGCATGTTATGAACAAAAGCCTTGGTAGTTCCTTTCTCCGCTCTTCTCTCAGACTTTCGCTCTACGAGTTTCTCGTAGCTGTGCTTTTTTCTCCTACGTCTCTTCTTTTTTCTCAAACTCTTTGGCGTATGTGACAGAAACTTTCTACGTACTCCTCTTTCTCTATTCTAAAGCTGCAAAGGGTAACCGGTCCTCGTTTCTTTAAGGTTACGACACCGCCGATATACCGGTTAGATGAGGTGAACTGCTTCAGCCATCCACATTGCCTTGCAGTCCTTCACTTTTCGTATATACCATTTCTTAAGACTAAAGGCAGAGTGTTTTGTCAAAATTTTTCCACACAAAAATTACCTCAGTCTCAGCTGAAATACTTGTGCTTTCTCCTTACGCTCGCTGAGTCTTCTCTTGTTTTCGCTGCAACAGACACAACCTTATTTTGGATTGGAATCTCTCCAGAATCGGCAAAACTCAAAGGTCTTCTTGAGCTTGTCGTAATCCGACCAGATACTTATCTCATTTTGTCCTGTCCTGTCACACTCTCTTTTTTCTTTACATGACTTATGGTCCACAGCGTGGGGAGCAGCCGGCTCCTAAGGTTCAATTAACTTCTGCCATGTCCCCATCCCGAGCAAGAGGTCAGGTTACAACAACACATCGTGCAGTTTTATCTATCTTCAACTCTGATGATTTACGGTATTATTCTTGTAACTTCATTTCTTCGTTTTATTTCATGATATCACAGTTGAAAAATTCTATATCTTAAATTTCTTCTTCTTTATCGGCATCCTTGTTTGGTGAAGTTAGCCGCTTTCTTTGCATAAATGAGAACTACAGCCTTCCATCTCTCTGTGTCACCGAGTTTCGCAGACAGTTTTACTTCAGTGGTACCAGGCCAAGATCTTAGATCGTCTGTATTTGTCTGTGTGCTGGTCCTTTTTGCACACATCTCTGTGATGACGACTTTCAAAAGTCTTTTGCTCTCCATCCTTGGCCGAAGAAGTTACGCTTGCATTTCGTTTCGCAAGAAACCAAAATTTGTTATATTTTCTTTTTTAATGTAAATCATATCTCGTTTATTTGATTTGTTCAGTAATCAGAATGAATTAGCCTAGAGTTTGCCAGCGTTACCTATAGCATGTTAGGTAAAATTTTTGCCATAAAAACCAAGTCCTACTGACAGGCAAAACGTCAATAAATAAAAACGACTGTTCTAATTACTCTAGTCGCTGCTAAGTTTAACCCAGCTGGCTTTTCACCAGTAGAATGATCTACTACAATTATCATTAGGGCCATTTTTTTGACCTAAAAAAATATATTTTTGACTTTATTTTGACCTAACCGCTTTCGCCTATTATTATGTCTGGTTGCACTTTTTGGATTAAAAATGTTTTATAATCCGCAATTTACATAAGTTTTTAAAGAAGAAGGTAGCCTACTTTAAACATTTTCTCAATCTTGAAGCTAATGCAGTGTTTCTCAACCCCGAGTCCGCGGAAGGGCGTGGATGAGTCCGCGAGCACAGTTGCTTTTACTAGTAGTCAGTTCATATTGTATTACAAATAAAACGTAAAATACTCCTATTTTACCAACTTTATCGTTGTGATGTCATAACAAAGATATTTATTGCGTTCTTCTTATCCGCCTGAGTGTGTTGATCAGTGTACGGTACAGTACGGTAAGTTACACGGTTAACTTACCGTACTTTGTGCTAGTCAACGAAAGCTCGCAAAGATTGAATAGAATTACTTATTCTTAAAGGCACCACTGATTTCTTTCAGACACTGATCAGTGTAGTTGCTAAAAATGGCTAAAAGAAAGCAAGTTTTTGCATATAATGATGGATACTTAAAGCTTGGATTTACTTCGATTGAGGTGAATGGCGAAGTGAGGCCGCAGTGTGTGTTGTGCTTAACAGTCTTAGCTCGCAGCTCTTTAAAAGAAACGAAACTTTGTCGGCACCTAGAATCAAACCATGGAAATTTTGTTAACAAATCTCTTGAAGTATTTAAAGAAAAAGAGCTTCAGGTGAAGCGAAGTCGCATTGATCGCCCAACTGCTTGGGGAGGAATAATATATTCTCACAGTCATGCAGTGCGTGCTTCTTTCGCGGTTGCATGGAAAATCGCTCGTGCAAAAGCACCTCACACAGCTGGAAAAAATTTGATTAAACCAGCATCTGTTGAAATAGCCAGGATAATGTGTGGTGATGCTGTTGCTAACAAATTGGAAATGATTCCTTTGTCAAACGACACCATGAAGCGGCGTATCAAAGAACTCTCAAGAAATGTTCTGCAACAAACAATCGCTGCCATAAGACACTGAAAGATTTAGTTTGCAACTGGATGAGACAACAGATATCGGAAGTGATGCACAGCTCATGGTGTTTGTGCGATATTTTGACACAAATGATTTTGTTGAGCAGTTTCTGCTTTGTCGTCCACTTGCTAAAAATACCACAGGAGAAGAAATATTTAAGAAAGTGGATTTCTTCTTTGAAGAACATCAGCTTGAGTGGTCTGATTGCGTGTCTGTTTGTGCTGATGGTGCTCCAGCCATGATGGGAAGTAATAAAGGCTTCATGAGTTTTGTGAAAAGGAAAAACAATAACATTTCGGTTGTTCATTGTCTTCTCCACAGAGAGAATTTGGCAACAAAAGAAATACAAGAAAATCTTGCCATAGTTTTCAAAGAGGTTGTATCTGTGGTAAATTATATTAAATCTCGTCCTATGAACACTCGCATATTTCGTGCTTTGTGTGACGAAATATGAGCGGAACTCAGTGGGCTTCTGTTCCATTCAACTGTTCGTTGGTTGTCACGAGGAAAGGTGCTTGAGAGAGTGGCTACTCTTAGAGAGGAAACCCATGCTTATTTAAAAGAGCAAAATCATGAACTTGCTGATCGCTTTCGTGATGATGAATGGATTGCGAAGTTACTATTTTTGGCCGATGTTTTCAGCCATGTAAACCAACTGAATAATTCTATGCAAGGAAAAGAGAAACTATTTTTTGATGTTTTGGAAAGTATTGATGCATTCAAAGGTATGCATCGAATGAAAAAAGGGAGGTTAGCTGCTTTCCCAGGATTAAACTTATTTGTGGAAGAGAAAGATATCAATTTGGGCGTCATTTTTCCCATCTTTCTTGAGCACCTCAACACATTTCTTTCTGAATTGGATCGTTATATTCCTTCCAATGATTATTGCAGGATCTTTAATTGGGTTCGGAATCCTTTTCAAGTGTCAGCGCTAGAAGTTCATTCAGATATGGACTGCACTGCTGAAGAGTTGCTTGAATTGCAAAGTCGGCAGATGTGGAAAGACAAGTTTAAAAAGGCTTCTTTGACTCAATTTTAGGCAAATGTGCAGTCGATGGAGCTTAGTCTTTCAGATCTTTGCAAGCAAGCTGCAACGGCTCTTTTGCCATTTCCAACCACATACCTGTGTAAATCTGGCTTTTCAACTCTGACGACGATCAAAACGATCAAAACAAAAAAGAAGTTTACCCGTGCTTCACCGGGTTAGAATAGTGAAGTTGCTCACCCAGCATGTCGTAAGAGGCGACTTTTGGGTACCCACCAATGGCAGTCCGCCTTGTTGGTGGTGGGGCTACCAGTCGGCAGTTTGCATCCACGACTGGTTCGAAATGGGCTGCCACTTTTCCCCTGGCCTAATTCAATTAGGTTGATGGCGTGAACCTGGATTGCTGTTCGCACCATACCTCCATCCCAAGGAAGAGGAGGGGTAAACCAACAACAACAACATCAAAACGAAGTATCGCAATAGACTTCAACCGGAAGATGACATCAGATAAAACTGCGCATAAAATTTTAATAGCAGCTCAAAAATTCAAAAAAATATAAATTTGTTCGTTTTTGTAAGGAAATATTTGATGAAGATAATTTTGACAAGTTTTGACTTTATTTTGACTTATAAAATCTACCAAAACAGACTCCTGAACACCTGAAACGAACGTCAGTGCACGTTTGATCATGTAACAAGGTCGTGAAAAAATTTTGACTTAATTGACTTTAGCGGGCCCTAATTATCATTTATGCCCAGCCAACAGACTTGTCAACTTTTTGCAGTTAGCTATAACCTTTGGCCAAAAGATAACTTTCAAGTTGTGCAAAGAGCAACTTATCATTAGGTCCACTTTACAGTTGCCAGTAATGTTGGCAAACTGTATTCCTATCAAAAATGCTGCAATCAATCTGAAGAAACTGTCATAACAGTGGGTTTTTTAAAAGCATAACAAAACAGAAACATGCCACAATTGAATCAGCTGCTTCGTGACGGCAGGAGCGGCACCACGTGGTAAAAAGATTAGCTTGCTTGGAAGTTGCCATTTCGGGAGCATCTGGGCCACCTGTCTTCCACATAAAAATGGAGGCATCCCGTCAAGTGCCTTGCCCAAAAACACAACAAGCGAACTTTCCGGCTTGCTCTCCACAACATTTTTTATATGCCGAGAGTAAGCACGGAAGCTGTGAATACCATTTTCTAAAGTCTTTTGGTATGACTCGACATGGGCAGTAAACCTCACGTCTACCGACTGCAAAGCAGACACTCTAACCACTACACCATCGCACATGATAGAAAGATTAGCTTGCTAACTTTATGCATCACACTTTTCGATCCTCCTCCACTCCACCACAGATCTATCTCCACAAATGATTTATTCATTTCTCCGCAAGCACCCAGAGATGGAAGAACACCAACTTCATCATACATGGGTCTTGGTAATTCTGAAACCACGTATGTCCAAGAGTCTGGCATTTGATAAGTGTCCACAAAATGCCTAATTGTATCACGACCCAAATACTTCTCACCAACAGGTGTGGTATGAACCTAAAAACATGTATTTAAGTAATAACAATGCCATAATGCTATATCGAGAAATAAAATGATGAAAACTTATTACCAGTGTCTTGTACCTACACACATTTTAGGTGGTGCGGCCCTACTTAATCTTCCTTTTTCCTCACAAATTCGTCTTTTAGTTTTGATACGTTTGCTTTTTTTGTATGGTCATTGCTACTGGTTTTATACTTACTGTACATTGACTTGGTGATGCTGAAGTGAAAAAAAAAAAGAAAAGACAGTGTTATGTGGAATAAGGATGCTAAGTCTTTTTAGCCACCTGCCTGTCTTAAAAAAAACTGGTCGGTTTATAAGTTTGCTAAAAGCAGCTGAAGCTGGTGCTGTTACGATATATTCAAAAAATTTTATCATTATACCACCAGAAGCTGGTTATCAAGGTAAACAAAAAAGCGATAGTGAGGACGTTCCAGCAGATTTTGAGCTGGATTGAGAAACTGAAATGGAGGAAGAAATTAGCAAGTAATCTGGTGATGAAGATTCATTGCAAAATTTAACATTAGCCAAAATGGCACAAAAAATCAGAATTCACATACCAATTGCCTGATGCAATACTTGAAAAGTTGGCAAACATGCATCCAGAGCCAATAAACTTGTTTCGTTAACAGCTCTGGAGAAAAATTTTTACTACTAATATTGTTGACATGATTGTGCATCAAACAACTTTCTATGCTCATCGGGATAAAAATGGTCTTAACTTTCACACAGACATGAAGTCACCCGTTTTGGGGAATTTGTCTACTTTCCGAGTATAATTCTTCTGTAGAAGAGCGCCATCATTGGTCTACCCAGGAAGACCTTGGTTTAGCATTGGTTTCAAAAACTATAAGCAAAATCGATTTCTTGCCATCAAGACAAATTTGCATTTTGCTGATCATCAAAATTTGAATAACCGAGGAAATGGATGGCAAGGGTGGACCGCCTCAATTAGCTTTTAAATGCCACTCTGGTCAAATTTGGTGTTTTTCACGATCTACTTAGCATTGACGAATCCATAGTTCCATACTACAGCTTGCTCAGTGCAAAAATATTCATTTGTGACAAACCGATACAATTTCCATCAATTACTTGACAATTTTTTTACTAGTCATTCCCATCTCCACGATCCTTGGGAAAAATGTGTGCTTGTAACTGGAACGATGAGAAATATGTGTACCGCCAGAGCAGCTGGACTTGAATGCGATGTCAAAAGTTTGAAGAAGAAAGAACACAGCGAATACGATTGTCGTAGTGATGCCGATGTTTTTTCTACAAGTGGGTAGATAATGTTGTTGGAATCGATAGCAACTGCGTTGATGAGGAATAAGTACATTATGTTCAGTGACGAGTGCGTCGCTCTCCAAATCAAAATGTTCCACAACCCCATCTCATCCATGCTTGTAACTAGAGCATGGGGGGAATAAGGCAAATCAATCTTGGAATGGCGTACCAGCTCGAGTGAGTGTGGCCACCCTGTACTAGAATATACCAGGGATGAACAAATCCTAATATCAAATATTTAAAATTCAAACCCAAAAATGCAACTTTTTTTAATAATATGTAAATTGGAAATAAAAATGCTTTATCCAATGATATAATAACTTCAAAGTAATTTTTACCGAAATGCCATAAAACTTTTTCAATTTTCACCACTAGCGATTTTGTAATTACGTGTTTCCATTCCCGTCAGACATGACAGGAGTGAAAAGAGCACTTTATGGATTACACGTGATTACAAACTTTATAGTTGCATGACAACGCAATGCAACACTTTATAAATAATTAAACGCATTGTTCTTTATCTCACACGCACTTTCAGCTACAGAAGGTGCATTGTGCAGTTACAGTATGTTTTTACACCACTTTTTACACTACCAGACATATGTTCTAAAGGATATATTCCTACTACAGACGAATCCGGTTAATTGCATATGTTTTATTGCATAACAATTGTAAATCCCAAACCATAGCCTATCTTTCTCTAAGAAAATAGTCCGATTAATCGCAGAACGGCTTATTGCATAATCCGTTTAATTGCATACAAATAAAAGCTACTTATTCAATTACCGGTAAACAAAATGTTAGTTGCGATATTAAGTGACAAAAATCCGTCTTCTGCAAAAAGTTTTGGCATTCTTGAAATACAAAAGCCAATTAAGAGCGCAGTGGGAGCAGGTAGTGCACTGTAAAAAAATGCTGCAAGATTTCTTCAATCAATTTCAGGCGGCATCTTTTACGTTTACAAAATTTGATTTTGCAGCAGATTTTTTTCCAGTGTGTGAGCAACGCTCCGCTAAAGTATGAAAAATTGTCATTACCCAGCCAAAAAATAAAGAAGTGTTAAACGCTCTTGATACAATTTGGTGACGTTTGCAATGTGAAGGCACAGACTTGGACACATTTTTTTGTTTAGAAAAACAATCACAAAAGAGCATGCATAACAATATCAAACAAACTACTATTGTGCTTTATTTTGCGTGACTGGAACAATACTGTGTATGATTAAACACTTTGTCTTTGTGTGTTTATACTAATTTCGGATAAATGCATAATCCGCTTAATTGAATAAAAGAACTTGGCAAATTGGCTATGCAATTAACTGGATTTGTTTGTATATAATTCATAAAGTGCTCTTTTCACTAGAGATGTACCGATACCACATTTTAAGTTGATACCAATACTATTCTGACACTGATATTTTTTTGTCTATTGAGCACCATCAATAAAAACTTTTGTAAGCAGCACCAAAGAGTGTATTTAGTAAATCTAGCTTTCTATTGCATTTTGAATGATTTCTAGGTATCTATCTACCTATTATTACTCATTAGAATATTATTGTAAATCTGTAAAAGAAAATTGAACAAATCAAGCAATATTTTTTTAGAGCAAAATAATAGAGCAATGGATTGAATATCGTTATTCAAAGAAAATAGGCTTACCCCACAAACACAAAAGATTAAAAAAACAAAATAAAATGGGGAAGTAACAACGTTGTAACTGAAGAAAAAAACAAACGTGACAACATAATGAAAACACTGGGGCCAGTAAAAATTATAGCGTATTAATGAAAAAGTATTAGCCAGTTGCAGCTATTATCAAACAAACAGCACTCATGAGTGAAAAGTAAAAATATATGCTACTAAACTGCAACTTTTCTAGCAAAAACAAACAGTTTGGTAAGTCAAAACTGAAAAATGTGTACACTATAGTTAAAAGAATCAAAACTATTCACCAACTGCACACTTTTTTTATCAAACTGCCCGTACATTAAAGTAAAAACTAAAAGCCTTCTCATCACTCCCTCCTCTCCAAAAACTCATTGCTACATAAATTGCAGATAACTTTTTTGGCACCAGTAGCTTTAACATTAAAAAATTTTCATACAATGCTTTTATTAGAAGTCATTTTTATTAATCACTGCCTTTGAAGCTAATATAGAAGCTGAAATTTACAGAATATTTGTAATATGTGTATTAATATAAACACAATATTGAGTGCTGCACGATGTTTGGAAGACCCCCTCCACCTTGTCATTATTGATACATTACAAATCGTTAATTATGATACAAATCCAATCCAGTTTTAGGGGAAACAAAAATTTTTATCTTTATTTTGTGCTTAAAAAGTATCGGTATGTATCAGCTATATTTAACTGATATTGACACTACTAGCTGATAACCATAAAAATTGGCCAATACCACTGATACCAATACTTAAGTATCCGTACATCTACTTTTCACTCCCATGATGGTGTTTTCATTCTATGTTCCAGAGCAATATGTGATATTCCAGATTTGAAATGAATATTCCAAAATACTTTGGAATAGTAAATCATTCCAGCATCTGCTTCACTACATGACACAAAACTTATAAAATCCACACCAATATGACTTGCTTGGAGCAGAAATTAAGTTAATACTATCATCTTTAAATGTGTAAGCAATAATAAATAGCTACCATTACTCTACTGTTCACGTCAACAATACCTCTAAACACAATTTTGTTTGAACTGCAACATTTTTTCAAGTCACCTGACACACTGCAACAAAGGTCTTTGCAATCTGCATGCAGCCCGCAGATTGCATGCTGCACAGGCATGGCAAAAGTGATGACGTTTAGAAAAACTAGGTTTTGAAGTTGAGTACACTTAATCTCTCGCTCAAAATCCAAAAACTTCTGTGCACGGGAAGCACGGTGTTGGACAGCAGCACACTTGTCATTGTAGTTATTCAATTCAACTGGTGATAAATTTTTACTTGCCTTTTCTTTTTTTCCCTCCAGTCTCACTTCCAAATCTCCATAATGCTCTTTCAAATATTCATCTGTCCATATAGTGAATGCTTCTGTGTTGATGAGTGCATTGCGAAATATAGCAGCACGACTTGGTTTAATATATTTTTTATAAAATTCTTCTGGAGGAGGTGCTGTTTCAAGCTGAAATAAAACAACATTAAACACTATAATTTGACAAGTAATTTACAACTTATCATAGGAAAACAAACTTAAATACCACGATCTTATTACAATTTAAGCTAAGACTACAATATTCAAATTTATACTCACATCAATAAGACCATATGAGCAATATTACTCAAACGATTTACATTACTACTACTTCTATGCAAAAGTTAAAAGTGTAGGTTTAAATCTGGATTGAATCATACCAAAGACTTATATTACAAATGGTGTCACAGCTTCTCTGGTTGGTGCTCAGCACATAGAGTCAGCAAGAGAAAAAGCTGAAAAGCTTGAGTGCCCTTGAGAATTGGGTAAGGTGTTTAATGGATTACCCTTACACATATGCAGCAGACAAGCAATGGCCAGACCAAAGACTAGATAACTGAGCACAAGCTTATATGCACAAACTTTTGCAACACCACAAACTTTGATTATGGTACCCAAAAACTGGAATCAAACGGACTAGGTGCCACCATCTACGTTTCAGACAAACTAGATGCTGGAACAACTTGTGCTGGACCAACTAGGCCCCAAAAAAACTAGGTGTCAATGACTTAAAAACATACCAAGCAAAGCAAACCTGTATCTAACTTTAGACTGGTTACCACTAGACATAGGATTTTGCACATAAAAACATAAAGCAATAATTATGATGCATCGGTATCTTGGATCTCAATTAAATGTGCTACTCAAGTAAGAGATCGAAAAAATGTTAACACTACACCCAGCCATGTTTTGAAGGCGTGAGCAGTAACAAAAAATAAGTTTATGAGTGTAAATTGAATTGTTACTGATTGACTTTTTACAGAGATCCTAAGTCAATATGCTTTACATCAAAGAATGAATAGTTAACGATGCGTTTGATGCTTGCAACATATTCGATGTCACTTTGATAGTAATGGTAACTTTTTCATGCACAGCTGTGGGTGCCAACAAAAACATTTTTGGTGGTAATAACTAAACTCCCGCTAACTGACTTTTCAAAAAGGTCAGAAAGCTACAAAAAGCATCCTGTAACACTACATGATCAACATCAAACAATAGGTTGTCAATACTTTGAGGCTAGCAATGCCAATTACCAACATCTTTGATCTTTGATGTCACGTTAGTTGTGGTAATGACTTCAGCACGCACAACTTCCAGTAGTTCGTGACTTGCAAACACATGATTTTGTGCCTCCTTCATTGGGGTGAACTAAGCATTCAAGTATGTTCAATTTACATATATTAGTTATACTTTGAGTTTTTGTCTAAAAGTCTCAAACTGAACCAGGCCAACAGCAACGAACAGACTGCTTGGCTATGATTAGATAGGGATCATTAATAAAAGGCCTTTTTTAAGGTATGCAACAACTTACGCTAATGCTCAGTTTACACATTTACATAGCATCCAGCAATTTTGTGATTGCCAACTTCTAGCTTCAGAGCATAAAAAAATGACATAGCTGCCAACTTTAATAAAATTTAAGAGATCATACATTACCCATCATCATGATGCATTTAAATATCTTTTAATAAAACTCCACACGTCTCATGATTATTAAAACCGATTGGGCTCTTGTTTGCATTTTTACTTTTTGTGTCAATAGAAATATTACTATTATTGCTGTATGCTCGTAAAAAATTCTATGCCACGGGTTTTCACCCTAGGTGTTGTTCACAAATCACAATTTTGCCTATTTCACAACAAATATTGTGATAACTAGGCCAAGTTTATATTGACCTAAAAACTAAAAATAATTGACATAAAAATTCAAAAAAATTTACTTTGCTGATCTAACAAACTTTTGACTGAATAAATTATTGTTTCTAGAGTTTTTATATCAAAGCAAACATTTGATTAATAAAAACATACAAACTCTCAAGAAAACTTGCAATAAGCATGCCCTATACAAGCAGCCAACTCTGCTATCACCAGGTGCAAGAAGTGAAATGTACAATGATGTACTGTTTTACATTTTCGACCCTACAGGTTCTATTGATGGGTAACAGCTCTGGCAGCATGGAGAAATTTCTTTTTACAGAAGCAGTTGTGGGCTGAAAATGCTGAAGTAAACTACTAACAATCAGTGAAATGTTGGGTCTTCCCAAGTTCATTATTTTAGAAATGGCATTGTTTTGTATTCTTCTTTGAATGTAATAGTTAATGTTGCAAATGTCTTCTCTGGTGTCAGGTTCTTGGATTGCCTGTACATCTTTGATGGTGTACTTGGCACTTTTTATCGTTTCTAAAACCTTAACTAGACATTCACGTTGGTCTTTGATTTTGAGAGTAGCTAAACCAGTTGTTTGGAAGCTAACTTTTGCTTGAGTTACTAAAATACCAGACCCTTCAAAAATTTCCACAATTGCTTTCACCTCAGGTAAATTTTTTGCATAATTTAAGACAGCAACTAACCAGCTTCACCATCTTGTAACAACAGGCTGAGGCAGGCAACCAATAGCAGCGAATTTGGCTTGCCTGTTTTTTTTCAACTGTTACTGATTTGACTTTTGCGATTAGCTGATGGACATCTTCAAAGTGAGATTTGACATTTCATAGCACAATTGTGCAATGAATCTGCTCCATATGTCAAATGAAACAGCTTGGGATGCAGAGATTTTAGTATTGCACCTGCAGCCACCTTATATTTTGCAGCATTAGACAATAAAAGACTGAAAGAGTTTTAGCTCATTCCAAGAGATCTCACAGCTTCATCAACTGCTTGAGCAATTCAGGTGCTATTTGGTACACATAGTAGAAATTGACAGTCAAACAAATAACTGACGTGTGGTGTTTCTTTGCTTCCGACTACAATATTTAAACATTGTATGCCAAATAGAGTGCTCTCATCAGCAACAACAAAAATTTGTTTGTTATTGTTATGTACAGCATTTCTCATCTGCTCTAACTTATCTGCGCTTAATGGAAAACTGTGACCAATATCATGAAATAGGCTTTGGATATGCTTATTGGTTAGCTTGTGCAAACGATTATCAGCAGACAAAAAAACCTTGGCTACCATTTCCACAAAATCGATGTTACTGTTCCTCAAAAACCTTTGGTAAGTGTGGTGCTTGGACGTATTTTGATGACTTTCAACAAGATAGCACTTGTGACAAAAAACCGTACAGCTCCACAAATTGTAATAATTTATAATTCATTGTTGGGACTTTTCATAAATTCTTCAGAAAAGTCTTGAAATACAGATTGAATTTTGGATCTTTTTGTAGCTTTAATTTTTGGCTTCCTTTAAAAAATTAAATCACAAACTAAAGCAAAACCTAAATAAATGTCCTGTTACCCTTTTGACAGTTGATTCCACCATAGAATAGTAAAACAACATCTGGAAGTGAGCTTGCACACTGCACCTACATAACTATTCACTCTGTATCAATTTACTTTAAATAATAACATGACAGTCTAAACTAGCATTGTGGATGCCTCCTTGCCATACTGCAAACGTTTTTACCTCACCAATGTACAGTGCTGGCAACCCCTAATTGTCGCAACTATTCAATTGCAACACAGTCATACATAATTTTGTGTAACTTTGATTATTGCACCACAATTGTTTAGTTGTGACTAGAAGTAGCAATGCGTACTGCTGTACAAAAATTGGTAAACATTGCAAGCTAAGACAAAAAAGTAAGTTTTACCACAGTTATCAGTTTTTCTCACCAATACAAAAGAAACATTTTGACTAACAGTTTCAATTAAAAAAATTGATTTTATTACCCTTAAAAATATTGACGTAGCCATAAAAAAAGGACTTATTGATCTATCAAATTAAGAATACAAAACTTATTTTTTTTATCCGAACTCTTACAAAAAATCACGTCGCTCAAGCTTACTGCCAAAAAAATTGACTTTATCAAAAAAACTTGCCCAAGTGACAACCTTTAATTCAGCTGCATTCTGAGCAATTTGTTTATTATACTTTAAGTCAAACTTACACTCCTGATTTTGCTGTAGTCTATTTTCAAACAGCTTTTGCATGCGTTCTAGAACATATAATGTTTTAAGCTGTGAATATAACTTGCCTCCCTAGCCGACTAGTGTCAGCATCTGTCAATCATACATATATGGTTTTGGTAAGAAAGCAATTGACATCTAGGACAGCAATGTTTGGTAATAGCCATTTTATGTTTGCACAAATCCAAAACTTTGTATCTTGTGGCAATCAGGTTTAAATATTAAAAATGGACATATTTTGCTTTGTGGTATTTCTTTTGTTGAAGTTGGCAACTTGTAAAGTCATTGGCATCTAGTTTATTTGGTAACAAGTAGGTCCAGTGACCAGTTTGTCTGATGTCTAGTTGGTCCATCAGCTAATTTGTGGAGGGTAGAGGTGCTTTGGCACCTAGATATGCGTGATGCATTTGTTTGCATCTATTTGTAACGTTTCACTACAATTATGCCTTTTTTCAAAAGCCAAAAATGTCTGCATACCCAACTTTGGGAATCACTGAACTAGATGCAAACAAAGTATACATTTATTTGTCATGGGTCATCATAATTAGACCTTGTTTCACATGTCAAAATGTGTTGTTCTATGATACCAAAGCTGAACTGGACGAGTATTGGAAGATATGAAGATTTTGAAATGCTGAATCCAAATCCATGTTTCTACAATTTCGAAAATTGGTACTCTGGGACATTATGAAGAATACATTCTATGTATACATCACATACATGGCACCATAAAACAGAATCATAAAAAAATATAAAAGTAGCAAAATGGCTTACTGCTTTCAGTTTTAGTATGTGCAAAAGCTTGTAACTGATTTTAAAATGACATTTAGTCAATGTAATTAGAGTAAGATGGGGTAATCTCAGACATTGGAAAGGTCAGGCATTATTGAGAAAGTCAGGCATATGCTAAAATCAAATTTCATAAGTTGGATGTAATGCACCAAGCATTTCTACATCCTAATATTTTCAATTAAAATTGACTTTTTCCTTCTAAATCATCTCGTTTTTTAAAGCACAGCAAAATTGATGGGAAAAGTCAGATGTCAAAAATCACATTCACTGTAACGATTTTTTGGTTGACAAGTTAATTACCAATTACCAAACTTTTCAAATATTGGACAGCATAGATTTTGATGCATCTTGTTGTTGTGCTTGGAGCCATAACTGGCCACATAAAAATCTTGATTGCAAACACAAATCTGTCAGTAAATTTTGTTCAACATCACCCTATCTTACCCCAATCTTGGCAAATAGAAGGAGGCTATACACGACAAGCAAATCATTTACTAAATATAAGAAAAATTTTTTATTTGAGTGAGCTTCTTTTATTGTAACTTTACCCAAAATTGACATAGAGAGCTCAAATTTTATTTGGAAGAACTTTGTTTTTGTAATCACATACATGCCAAGTTTCATTAAGGTTAGGAGAATTTTTTTATGAAAAATTAACAATCACAAAGTGGCTATTTTGCCACTGACAGCATTTTACCCTTGGAGGCTATTTTGCTGTTGCCATTCATGTGCACTTAAACAACCATAATTACTACAGTTCTGGCAGTGACACTGTGGCACGTGAATGGTGCAGCTGCCTTGAAATGCTATGGTTACAGGTTGGCATCCTGGCTGGCAGGGCACTTAGACAAAGGCATGTGCACTGAAGAGGGAGGCATAATGTGTGATGTATGGAGTAGTGTAGACCAGGGGTGCAAATTTTCTTTAATTAATCAATAAAACTGACCAATCAGAAACGACCAAAATTCACATGTTCAATATGTCATTATAAATGCCTTATGGCAAAATAACCTCCAACAGTAAAATGCCATTGTTGGCAAAATAACCACAGCCTAAGAATTTTTTTGACCCTTTGTTTAATGCAGGTTAAATTATGCACCATTTCTGCACCATTATTTCTCTGCATTTTCCCATTAGGCAACATCTGAACATATTCCGTTTGCATGGTACCAGTACCAATACACTAATTACATACTACAAGCAAAATGACAAAGTCGCTTCTGATCATTACTTACAGTAAATTCATCTATTGGTACAGATGGATGACGCTGATTACCAAGTGGTCGCATATGACCAACAAGGTTTCCATTTGTGTATTGCACATAAGGCAAAAGCAGGCATATTTTAATGCAAGAAAAAAGAGATAGGCCAACACTATTTGTTTCCATATCCTCACACAATGTTTAGATTTATCTTGCTGGTAGGCTATCAGTACCTAAAAACATTAAGACTGTTACAGAGTAATAAGAATTTGTTTAACTTATTAAACTCAAAATGAGTGAAAAATTTGAAAACAATCTTAGGTTATTGCCTTAAAGTAAGCAGCAATCTTCATATCTTTACAGCACATATTGTTATGGAAGATGCAATAGTGTTTTAAATAGAAGGGCTTGCTTAATAATGATATTGGCCAATAAGTGCATAGCACATCACTAAAAAATAACATTTTAAAGTGACTTTAATTCTGGCAATTTTACTTTGCCATGCTTCAGGTTTCTACTTGGGAGATAACCTAATAGCATAGTATGCCTGTACTATGCCTATTTATAGCTACTGTAGTGGGCTTGCTTAATAATGATATTGGCCAACAAGTGCATAGCACATCACTAAAAAATAACATTTTAAAGTGACTTTAATTCTGGCAATTTTACTTTGCCATGCTTCAGGTTTCCACTTGGGAGATAACCTAATAGCATAGTATGCCTGTACTATGCCTAATATGCCTGTACTATGCCTATTTATAGCTACTGTAGTGGGCTTGCTTAATAATGATATTGGCCAATAAGTGCATAGCACCATCACCAAAAAAATAACATTTTAAAGTGACTTAAATACTGACAATTTTACTTGGCCTTCCTTAGCTTCCACTCAGGAGAAAATCTGACCCAAAAATTCATTAATGGGAAAACTTGGGAGAAAATGACCATAATAAGGAAATCAGAAGCAATTAAGAAAATTTAAGAAAAATTTTAAATGAAAAAAAATAGCAAAAA
Source organism: Trididemnum clinides (assembly GCA_963675345.1). NCBI lineage: Eukaryota > Metazoa > Chordata > Ascidiacea > Aplousobranchia > Didemnidae > Trididemnum > Trididemnum clinides. The sequence goes on from OY776305.1 coordinate 15,756,251, forward strand.
TTTAATTTTAGCTCATTATGCAGAAACACAAGAATTCTGAAAACGACAAAACTGCAAGGTTCATAATGCTGCCACTGAGGTCAGCTCAATAAACATCAGGTTGTTGGGTTTTTCAACATTAAACTACATTCGATTTTATTTATTGGTTTTACACATAATGTCTAAATGCTAAAAGAACAAGGAAGCAGCTATTTTAACGTTGACAGTATTTCACCCTTGGAGACTAGTTTACCATGATCATTCATGTGTGTTTATATGGCCATAATTGATACCTTCTTCCAGAGAAGCTGTGGTGTGTGGACATTGCACACCTGTTTTGAAATCATGGCTGTGCAGTCGGAGCTCCTAGTGGCCGACTCAGACTCCTCTATTTTTCTACAGCCGACTCCAACTCTTCTTTTTATTATTAAAAAACAGATGAAAGGCAACACAAGCTAAAGGGCACACAACAGTAAAAGGTAACCCTTTACCCACCTAAAAAACTGAATAGCTCCTATGCTACCTGACACCCAAATTCTTGTAATAAGAGAATATCTTCAATAATATTCCTGGCTGCTTAAAGCAGTTGCTTGATATAGTCAAGTATAGTCTTATGCCAAAGTGGATATATGACGTAATACGACCAACTGGATTGCAAAGACCTCGAATATATGGTTTGCCAAAAGCACACAACGAAGGCACTCCACTTTGCCCTATACTGTCTATGACATGTTTGTCCCATCATAAACTTGGTAAGAGGTTGGCTGGCCTATTACAACCTGTGTTGGAGCAGTTTTCATCACATTGCATATCAGATTCGTTTACATTTGCTAAGACCATGCAAAATCTTGACAATGACCTTAATGTCTTTTTGTGTTCTTTTGATGTATCCAGCCTGTTCACCAACGTTCCCCTTGATGACACCATGGTGATTGTGTGTATATTTGATTTTAATTTAATTTGTATTTGGCTTCATTTTTAATATCACTATCAGTATTTCCTATAATGGGTGTCAAATATCAATGTTGACATTTGGCATAGGAAATTGCATTGCTTTCACATCAACCTTATCAAAACTCCATTGTTTTATCATGTCATGTGATTCGTGTTCACATTTATATATGTTTGCATTGCTTATGATTATTATTGCTGGTCAATCATCCGCTTTGCTCATGCTTTGAATCAAGTTACTGCTGCTTTACTTGCTTTGCCCTCATGGCTCACATTCCGTTAATATATCTATTAACTGTCACACCGAGTGAGGAAAATATTGAGGAATAATACTGTATAATAAACCAATGAACCCAGGACAACTGAGGAATAATACTGAACACCAATAACGAACTCACAACAACACCATCAAAATCTGTTTGGAAGCCCTCTATGACCAGTCTGATTCCCAACCACTCACTTCAAAAGACGTGTTTGTTGAATTGATGAAGAGTGCTACATCCTCAGTTGAGTTCAGCTTCAATAACACTATGTACAAGCAAACAGACGGAGTAGCTATGGGATCACCACTTGGTCCAGCATTGGCCAACATCTTCATTGGATATTATGAAGAAAAGTTATTTTCTCAAATGCAGAAGCCTCCAACATACTTCAGATATGCTGACGACATGTTTGCCATCTTTGATCATGAAGCTGAAGCAGATGAATTTCTGACCAAACTCATTTGCCTTCATCCAACCCTCAGATTCACCTTCAAAAAAGAGAAATGTCTACTGTTTCTTGATGTTTACATTGAAAAAACAGATGTAGACTTTGAGACCAGCATATACCAAAAACCTATTTTCACTGGCCAGTATTTGCGTTGGGAGTCCTTTAGTCCTCTCAAGCATAAAATAAGTCTAATATCTACATTGGTGCATCAAGCTCTAATGATTTGCACCAAGCATAGACTCAATGGAAAAACAGAACAGAACAAGAAAACATTACTGGACAATGGTTATCCTATAAATGTCATCAACGCTCAGATTGCCAAGAAGATGGTTTGGTTCTCCACTCTTAAGTGATTTGGCCCAGAAAAGTGTCCTGTGTACTTGAGGGTCCCTTGGATAAGTAAACCTTCCACAAACTTGGAAAAAAAGTCAAAACCACTTTGGAAAGCTGCTATGGTTCTGTCAGCACTCACTTGGTCTTTATGTCTAGGCACATGCTGCCTGGGGCCTGCAAGGATGTTCTACCTACCATTCAGAAAAGTTTCATCATATATTAATACATGTGCCACTGTGATAGTCAGTACATAGAGCGAACATCTCAACAACTACAGGATTGCATCAAGCAACATCTTCCGCAATGGCTAAGACAGCAATTGACTCATCACAATGCCAATCTCAGCTACAGATCGTGCAAACGAACTGACACCAAACCGGATTGTGAGTCTGCCATTGGTCAGGATCTTTTAGATAAATGAAGAATGTGCATTAAACTATGATAATAAGCGTTTTTTAATCCTTGCTGCAGCATGCAGCCCTTTTCATCTTAATCTCTTAGAGGCTGCTTATATCAAGACCTGGCACCCAGTGTTATGCAGGCAGAAAGAGTTTGTTTACACTCACAAACTCTTTCGATAACCCCAGCATTCTTATTTGGCCATCTGCTGCACTTTCTTTGGCATTTCCCTATTTCAAAATCTTTCTTTGGCATGCTTTACAATACTAGTGCTATCATTGGCTTGTCTTGATTGTCTAACGTTCAAATTGTTCACATAATACACTTATTCAATCTGGATCTTCCCTTTTGTCACCATACTGCAACTGATGAGAGCATCATGAAAAGCTTATGGCTCAAATAGCTTTTTTCAAAGGTATATTAAATTTCTGTACCACCAACAAGATTTTTGAATAATATTCCCATTTTTTTCTTCCTTATAGCGAAGCCAAAACAGCTTACACAAGTAATTTAAATACGTGAGGAGTTGGAGTCAGCTGATTTCTCCTGACTTCGACTCCTCAAGGCCGAAAATATGCTCCGACTCTAATTCCTTGACTCCAACTGCACAGCCCTGCTTGAAATGCAATGGTTATATGAGTTGGAATCTTAGCTGGCAGGGCACTTAGAGAAAGGCAGTGTACAATGGAAAGGAAGGCCTGATACAAGAATGATTGGATAGTGTACACTACAGCACTAGGAGGGAGTGTACAGGAGAGAGTGCACACTGGGGGTGCAAGTTTTTTTAAATTGATTATTAAAATTGACCAATGAGAAACAACCAAAAGTCACATGTTTAATATGTCATTAAGATTGACCAATCACAAATAACTCATGGCAAAAGAGCTTCTAAGGGTAAAATGCCAGTGATGACAAAATAGCCACGACCAAAGAAGAGCAATATTTGCAATCATTTTATTAACTTACTCATGTAAATTAACATATGTGCACACCCAGTATGTTTAAAAACTTTTTAACAAATACATGCATTCATAAAATAGTAACATAAAAATATGAGTATACTGTTACCTAAAATAACACAGGATTAATCAGTTAATAGCTTTCAGTAATTAAGCTACCAAAACTGAATACAAAAACCAAGAAAAGTTAAGCACTTGATGAGAAAACATCTAAAACTGGCATTTAAATGGAAATGAACAGAACAGCCTACTTAAGAATTAAAAAAACAAAATTAAATTTCAAAAAGCAGTGGCTATTTTGACATCGATGGCATTTTACCCTTGGAGACTATTTTGCTGTGAGTTATTTGTGATTGATCAATCGTAATGATGTATTAAACATGTGACATTTGGACGTTTCTAATTGGTCAATTTTAATAATCAATTAAAAAAACTTGCACCTCTAGAGTACACTCCCCCACCCTGTACACTCCTTCCAATGCACACTACCGCATACATTCACATACTGGCCTTCTCCTCCATTGTACATTGACTTTCTCTTAGTGATCTGCCAGCCAAGATTTCAACTCATAACCATTGCATTCTAAGGTAGGTGCACTATCCACATGCCACAGTGTCTCACACTGAACACTACTCTGTGCATTCACATACCAAACTCCCCTCTTCAGGTACACTGCCTTTGTCTTAAGGCCTTGCCAGCCAAGATACCAAGCCATCACCTTTGCATTTCAAGGCAGCTGCACTATCCACGTGCCGCGGCTTCATTGCCAGAATTTTAGCAAATATGGCTATTTCACCACACATAAATGGTGACAGCAAATGCCATCGATATAGGAAAATAGCCACTTCCTTTCCAATTATAAGCACCACACCAGTTTCTAGAATAATGCAAAAAATAAACCATTTCTTACATTTCTTTGAGAAAAGTACGTGAAACAATTGAGGAAAAACATTTTTTAAAATGAAATAAAAAAAGTAAAAAAAAATTTGGGGAAGCAGTAGCCATGTTGAATGCGGTCAACTAGCAATCTTTCAAATTCTGACGTTTAGTCTGTTGCAGCATGTTGTGAGATAATGCCAAGCTCGTTAATCTGCAATTAGCATTTACCAAACTACAGCAACTGTACTCCACAAGACCACATCTCTGACAGTTTACAGTTTTCAACATAGCAACGTAAATTCATTACCGCTAGCATATGCATCAGACAGCTGCGCAAGCCTTTGGCGGAAGCAAAACCAGCTGGAGTTGCAAAACATGATTAAGCGGAGATTAATGACAACAGCTCTGACAGTTTGCGACATGCAACATTATGTCTGTGACTACTAACGGCAACAGCTTGCGTACGTAAAATCAGCTGATAACCAAGACTTGTACAACATGATTAAGTGGAGATTTGTTTGCTTTGCTTATTGTTTATGAGTGAGTCAGGAGTTTTTATACTTTTTACTTTTCATGGCAAAGTAATTGAGTAGCTGATCGCTGTTTGTAATGACAACGATCGTACTTTGAAATGTCTCGGTGACTACCTAGTTGCGCAGTTGATAAAAGCACTTGGACATAATTAACTTGGTTTGGTTACAAATTTTGACCACAAAATCTTCGGATTCTTGGTTGCTTTCTGCTGTATATCCTACATGCTCACTTGCACTTTTTCGATGCCGGTATACGGTGATGCTACACATATTGCATGTGTTGCACACGATAAAATTAAAAAACAATCAATTTGAAGTTAATTCAGTGTTATGTTGAGGGGGAGTAGAAGGAACCATCAAATTATAGACTTTTGTGTTTGAATAGCAAATTGCTTTCTTTTGTTGCTTAAGTTTTCTGTGGATACGCAGCCTACGATAAGCAAATTTATTCTCTTGAGTAGCTACTTCTTTAGTTAGCTCTTTATATATTTAATTTTCACATTAGTTGCCATCACTTAAAAGACCTGTTTTGAGCTATGCTGTGATTTACAGTGCTTACTAAAAGTTTGAGACCATCTATAACAACAATGGGATTTTCTACTACTGCATTATCGTATAGTCATGATTTTATCATAATTGCTGTTTTGATGTAAGACATACATTTGGCGTATCTTCGATCGACTTCTTCAAAATTTTAGGACAGTGAAAATGGGATGCAGAAAGTACTTAAGTGACGTTCACATGCCCAACACCTCCATGAAGGAAAATAAAAACGGTAAATATCCATCAAAATCAAGATCAGTAAGACAACAGTTCATCAAGCAATGAAGGAATGTTCACTGTACGGCTCGTCGATCCTGAAGAGAAGTGGAAGACCGAGAAATACTAGCATTTCGAGAGAACCAAGTTATGAAACGGATAGCCACAAGGTTGCCGATAAGTTTTGTCAAGAAAATTCGAGCTGCGTTTATGATTAGAAGCGTTGGAGTGACTAATATTACATTTTTAAGGCGACTTTCCTAAGAATTTGGACTAAAATCTTATGAACCTGCAAAAAACCGCAACTGACATTAGCCATGAAGGCCAAGCGCATGGCCTTCGCCGCCAGCTGTGAACTTCAGCCTAATGAGGTAATGTCATATTCTCTGATGAGTCCACTTTTCAGCAATTTGAGGCGAGGAAAGGGTACGTTTACAGACCACCAGGAAAGCGTTACAATAAAAAATATACAATTTTTACGATGAAAAACCTTTCAAGGGAAATAATTTGAAATACGGTTTCAAAAAATGATGTTGCTGGACTCTATTTTTGCGTAGTGGAAGGACAGTCGGGATACATTGGAGTGGTGTTGGATGAGCTGAAAAAGTATGAGCATATTCACAAATGCACGATCTTTATGCATGTAGGACGGTGTCTCTTGCCACCGACCAAAAGTTGTGACAAATTTCTAGCAAAAAGCAAGATCAAAGTTCTGGAATAACTAGGTAGGCTTTCAGCCTTGACCTTAACCCACTAGAAAATGTGTGGACAGAAAGGAAATATAAGGTTGCAGAAAAGCAATTATCAAGTGCAAAGATATGATAAGAGTGACGACAGTAGCATGGATAAAGGGGTTGTTTAAAGAGTACCGGCACAGCAAGAGTCTGATTTACGTAATGCGAAGAGGTCTGCAGGAAGTAATTAAGAGTGGTGGAGGGCATACAAAGCCCTGAATTTTTGTAAAACATGGACTAATATAGGCCTGCAGGGAGACTACTCCGAATGAACTGTAGAAACATAAATTCCGTCAAAAATCCTGATTTTTTACGCAATAAAAATATTTCATGCAACTTAGATATGCCATTTACTGAATAAGAGAAAAATCGGGGGAATCTTAAACGTTTGGTAGACATTTTACGTAGGCTACGTCTGGGTCGTTTTCTAACGTGGTCAACATGTACTGACGAGGAGTGTTTCAAAGAGAACCCCCTTTTCGTAGCAGTGCAATGTCAATGTAGACAACATTATTGTAGGCCTACTTGCTGCCACGGCGCTGATAGGAGTGCTCAAAATTATTTTGTAGCCCGAGCCCACCAAGTTTTTAACACGGCACTGAGTGGAATGTGTATGTGAGTGCATGGGTGTATGCGGTTTTACTCTCGGTAATGGGAAAAACTATGCGGTTTTTTCGTAGAGCTTTTGAGTTTCGACCAGCCTGCATTAAGCAGAAGAAAATGACGAAAACCTTGTGAAGTTCAAAGTCACGATCATTGATGATATAAACAGCGTTCTAATCCAATCGACTACGTTTCCGACTAATGCTCTAGCAACTCCGAAGCGGATCTTACGTGAAAGTGGGGCAGAGTTGTTTGATTGTTAACCCTTTGAACCTTGGTTTCTCTGATCATTCCCACCTTTAATCCAAGCTTCCCCAACAATTTTTATCAAAATTTTCAAAAGTTATGTTTTCAACCTCAAAAGTAAAATTATTAAGCAAGCAAATATTTTTATTGATAACAAAACACAAACAGACTTTTCTATTAATAGCAAAACTTTAATAATTTGCTGGCCGGTACACCGGCTTCTCAGTAAGGCCGGTTTTCCGGCCTTCAGGGTTCAAAGGGTTTAACCAAATTTGCCTGGCATGAATTTCGCAAATATCGGTAGTTTATTTGCGGGTAACAAGTGTGGCTCATAACTATTTTTTTACATTAGAATCGTCGTACGCCAAGCTAAACCAACACTTACAACTTTGTGGCTTAAATCACATGCGGAGATGCTCAAGGCTAGAAGAGCTGCTAACTTCCTATAAAGTTTCGGCCTTTTGATTAAGAAATCAAAATAATCAAAAAGTTTGGTTTATTTGCAAGAAACCCGTCGAAATTCTAAACTTTTTCGGTTGAGGAATGGGGAAGGATGAGTTTTGTGAATCGGGTGTTGGGATTTCTAAGCTCATACTGACTGGATCTCAGACCAAACGAGAAAAAAATTGTTTTCCAATCTATTGGTTGATTCCGTTCTCCCCCAAGAGCGTTTAATCAGAGAAATTAAGAAAAAAAGTTAACGCACGACCAAAATGAGCAAAGCAATCACTTTTAAATCGCTGATCAAACCAAAACTCCAGATCGGCTTAACAACTTTAGCCTCAAACTTAGCTGTCTTCCATGGTTGGAACCAATGCAGAATTCTACCTAATAATAATGTAGCTGCATCTCTTTGTTTGAAAATTTTATTGTTAATCTCAATCAGAATTAAATCACTGCATACCTTGGAAGATAAAAAAATTGAATGAATTGTAATTTACAATTGAGCTAAAGGCTTTATGTGTAGGGTGTCAATGAAGTCTGGGTACATGGTAAAAATACATACTTCTTAAAACAAAACAATTATAGCCTACTCAATTGTAATGCTGATAAATAATATTTTCAACATGATTTCTATCATTTTCAATGCATAATTTGATGCGCTTTACAAAATTCAAGTGAATTCGATGGAATAGTTCTGCATTGCCGTCATTTCAACGCACTGACTGGTAATGCATTCTCTCATGTGGCTGAAATCTATAATCTTCATCGAGTACACTTTCTTTTCAGCATACCCCAGAAACAGAATTCAAGAAGAGAAAGGCTTGGTGAACAAGGGGACTACTTTAGACATAACCATCTTCATGCTGGGAAGGAAAAATAATATGTGTAAATTGAATAGATAGTGAACTCCCCTATATATCCAGACTTTGTGGACACCCTGGTGTAGTTGTAAATTGGACTATATGCTTTTATATACATTTTTGCAGTGTAGGCTGTCGATAATTACAATTACCCCATAATTTTGTCAAATTAGGCTACACGGTTTACACCTTTGATTGCATTGATATCGATACTCGACCAGATATATGCACAACGTGGTTCCCCATTTAGTAACTTAGTGTATAATTCCTTACTATATAATGTGGAAAAAGTGAAATCCCACTCGTAAATCCAACAATGAGGAGACGTCAAGAGCCACTGGATTAAGTGACAAATCGAAAAGGTTTTTAGAAATGCATTTATAAATGCATACCTGATAACGCTTGCTGTTCTATTCACATTAGCTTATTCTACGCACAGTAACCGTGCTGACTAAAATATTACAGTACACAAAAAAGCGACTACGAACGAATAGCCATTCTTTTAACAATATTGCAAGTGGTCTTTGTTTTCAACAACACTACGAGTCCTCACAGGCGCTGCCCAACAGCGTTACTCATCACTCTACAGTAGTTGAGATTAACATATCAATTCAACCGGGTGCACCAGCTTTCCGGAAAGAACATCTACGACAGCGGTAAATAAAGTTTGATATAAATTGGAAGTACAGCCCCTGTGCTTCTTTCTGGATCATCATCATAACCAAGTGTAGGTTTACTCACAAACAGTCTGCTGACCAAATTTTTATCTGTCATTCTATACAAGCAGCTCATAGCCTAAATCTAGCTAAAATTATGTAATGAGAAGAAAGTGATAATAATGTTAATAATATTTGGCGAGACCTAAAATTATTTAGTAGGACGACTCAAATGATATAATCAAATTATTTCAATAGATATTAATTAAATTGATAGATTTTAAGACAACTCAAAGGCCAACTACACTCAGTTGATTAAAATACCACTTCCACGACCGGTATTTGAATTTCGAATTATTTCAATACAGTGATTTATGAGCCCGCTACGTTTGCTATTGCATCTATATTGAGGAAATGGCTCGCATCCGAGTTGAATTTCCTAATTCTTTTACTATAATAAATTAATTATCTTTAGGGTTTAATCGCTTTGTTGCTTAATTTGTATCTTTAGCTATATTGTTTTAATTCAATGATTAACTTGAATCACGCTAGTATCACGTGTTCTATGTTTACTATAGGGTATCAATGTCGCAGTCAAGACCGGCTCGTTTAACACCCTGATCAACACCAGCATTTTTTCAAGACCAGTGACCCAAGACCTAGACCTTAATCAAGAAAAAGACCAAGATTGGTAAAAACTTTGTAATGTATCAAAATATCATATCTTTGTGAATATGCAAATTCTATGCCACAAATAAGCCCAAAAGACTTTGCATGCTTAATTTTACTTTTGCATATTTGCATTTCGCTTTAAATACACAATGATCGAAAGCATGTCGGAAGATAACTTACCTCGATGTGATCTGATAATTAAACCTATTTTCATTAAGAATGTACTCCACTGGAGCACACGAAGCAGGCACACAAAATATTTTTTGAGCAAGAGCAAAAAGTACGGGATGGTTTGTCAATTTGTAAGTCCGATATTGGAACGTATTTGAAGGAAAACTGGCAAGTTCATCCACTTCTTGTAAGTAGTTGTTTGTTTGAGCCCAAACATTCATCGTTGAAAATGGTTGGCTGACATTTTGAGTACAACTTCTTTGACACTTTGCAAAGAGTTTTGAAATTTTTTTGGAGGGTTCTGATTATCTTGCATGTTTTCATTCGTCCATTCAATGAGTATTGTTGCATAGCATTCACTTTCATGAATGGATAGAGAGCTGCAAATTATGTTGATCCGCAGCACGGATCCCATTTTTGTAAAACATCATGAAATAACTTTTTTAAAGTACTATTTGTATACTCCAAAATATTATATGTATCGTCACGCGCGCAAACAGAATGTTTGTAAAGGAGGGATTGAGTTTGTTTTGAAGCAAACGTTTGTGTTAAGGAAGAGGCTAAAGTTTATTTTTAGACAAAAATCACTGTATATTCATGAAAAGTTAACTTTAAGTGGTGTACTTTGGTTCCCCTAGGTACCTTAAAGGTCGCGCACCTGTTTTCGAGATAGTGCCATGTCTAGACAGCGGCAGAGGAAAGATAGGTATCTTGATTAATCAAAAAGCTATTATTAGAAATGAACATATCGGAGGATTGCATTGTGTGTCAATTTTGTTTGTTTAGTTTATGCAGTTATAAACACTGTTCCACATATTGTCTTATCGATAAAAAATTGCTTTTGTAGTAATTTCCAATTTTCCTGATAAACCCCGCGGGTTCCTATTATGTTTCACTATCTAACAACAAGGTCTCATGAGACCATTTTACCAACACCACACTTTCTTGAAGAGAAATTATCTAAAGATCATTATCGCAAATTTGTTGCTTGGTAAGAAAAACATAGCTTGGGAAAATCGAGCATGTTGGTTTGTTGCGAACTAAAAAGGACACTTAACTAGATGCCTGTATCTATGCATGGCGGACAGGTGTATCTATGCATGGCCGAGAGATATTGGAGCAAAGCAATCTGCCCTTCGCGTTGGCTCAGTGACTTAAAACTTTCAACAGAACCAGTGGCCCTGCCAGGATTTGCTGAAGGCGAGAGGCAAGATTTTTTTGAACGAAAATTTTCATTTACTCGAATTTATTGTTAAGATCAGGATGCACTTGCTAATTTGTTCAATGAAACAAATGTAGGGATATTTCTTTGAAGATCATCTTTTTCAAAGAGGCGGTTTTTCCTATTTTGGAAATTTTTGTGCAAATGGGATCATAGGGAGCATGGCGCCACGGCCCTCTGGCTTCCTTCATAAACAAAACATGAACTCATTAGCATTAATCTCAAAATAACTTGATAAATTGTTATCGCACCAACGTCCTTTTAAGCAAGTATGTGACTGAGTTCGCTGGGAGTCGAGCTGCCACCCTGCGAACAGCAGTCTTATTGCACGTTCAATTGACTGCACTTCACTTCGTTGTCAGTTATTCACTTGCCTCGTCCAACACTAGAAAATGCTTGACCTAAGTAGTTATATATATATATAGAAAAAGAAGGGACATGGAAGTTCGGTTGTGATTTTAAATTATTTTGGAGAACATAGCTCAGTCAATTCTCCCGTGCTGATGGGTTCAAAGTTTTTATCGTGTTGCTCTCAATATCCCCTTTTGAATTTCACTGTTTAATTTTATTCGGTTGGATGGGCAACAGTGTGGGAAAGATCCTGGCCGTCGGTCAATGACACATACAACAGAAGATCCATCTCCGTCGAGAGGTGAATCCTTAACATAAAGAAACTGTGCAAAGAAATCTTCTGAAAGATGATTCAAGCTCGTTACCCTTTTTTGAAGATCCGTGTTGAATTCTTTTAAACGTGTGGATAGTGGAGAAGTCTGCGCGATTTGAGAAACCTTTGGCTTTGTCAACATTTTCAGTTGGAATTCACAATTCGAAGAACATCTTAACTTTTAGTTCAGTTGAAGTATTACAAGGCGCTTCCTGTCAGTGATTTTACTTTGAAATTGGGGTCAAGGACTCAGTTATTTACTTAGAGAGTGGCAAACATCATATTTTGGCTCTTCAGCAAGATCGGCTCTGCAGGAAATCGAAATCACTGTGCGATTCCACTGTTTGCGAAGAGTTCTCGAAGACCTTTGGTGTGACTGCGTGAGACCTGCAATATCGATCTTCAGCTCCACATTTCTTGACCAAGGACTTGGATCATCCTTTTTTTAAAAACGGCTGGAATATATTTTTTATTATTTATTTAATTATTTATATTTATCCCCTGTACTAAATAATAGTATGTCTTTTATTTCTAACATTAAGAATTGCAAAAACAATATAATTCAATGGACCTGTAATGGAGCACCTTCCGTAGGGCATGCAGAGGGTGACCAAACTGCTGCAGTTGGGGAAGTTGGCGCTGACCTGACCTACCCGATCATGTCAAAGAGGATTCCTCACGAATTTTTAACGACAAAGTGACAACTTTCCATGCGTTTAAAGCAATCGCGTAATGCCCTTGCAAGATGTTCATCGCACGAACATTTTTTCAAAGCCCTCAGACAATTTGATGAAATTAAATTAGAGTGCGTTGAATACAAATCGGCTCTAAACGACGTCTTAGATCCTGAATTTTCAAACGAGCTTTTAGAAAGTGTGGCTGATCTGTTTAATCAATGCTTTGATCTTTATGAAAATGCTAAACAGAATATGTTGACCTCACCCGGGAAACCTTCAATTCATCATAAGGACGATGGAATAATTGATATCGAATCTGAAGGGAGTGTATTGCAGGTTGCTGAAAATGTCAGCGTGACATCTAGTAGCACCTTTATAGCCCGGCAAATTAAATTAAATAAAAAACAGGCTGAACTTGAAGCCAGACATGCTTTCGCAAAAGCGGAAGCCAAACAACGACATGCTCTCGAAATCGCAAAAACCAAAAGAGCAACTTAAGATTGCTGCGGCTAAATTAAATGCAGAATAGAAGGTGATTGCGCTTAACCGAAAAGGATGCATTGGTGGCTATCTTGAGCAAGGCAGGCCTCTTTGGTTCTTCAATTAACTTATTGGGAAGGCGCTGAGTCGTTCGTGAGGCGTTTTGCGGCGACTCAAAACCGCACTTAAAGAAAATGCTGTTAGGAAATTTTGCGGAAGAAAAGAGTTCTTTCTTGTTAGAAGGATCGTGAAACGGAAATGTAGTTAGATTCAAAAATAAGAAGGCCATCTCGCGGGAAAACTTCGAATTTTCCCAGGTTTTTCCCAAACCAGAAAAAAGTGTTTATAAATCGGCTATTCGCAAAAAAAATAGTCTTCTGTTTCAAAGAGTAAATGTGTAAAAATGACGACCACTGGGAACAATATCATATCAAAAAGATGATTTTACGTATTAAGGAGAGAACACGTTTTTGCCAACACTATTAAGAGGGAGTGTCTTAAATTGTTTGAGAACCCCAGCATTAGATCAATAAAAGTTGTGGAGAACAACATATTTGCCAAAAAACGTCAGGTCATGATTTGGGAATTCTGAATACTAGAGCAGTATGTTTCGCTTGATATCCTATGCTATTTTTGTTTAAGGACAAAAATGACGTTGAAAGCACAAAAAGGCAATTGTCTGATCACAAGATTTTGTAAATTAAAATAGGATTTAGTTTGTCTATTATTGTCCAACGAAAATAACTCGCGGTGATGTTAGGACTAACATTATTACACACGAGCTTTCAAGATATGAGTTTTGCTTTTTAAGATGCTCTTAATCAAATATAAACAAAGTAGGCTTACTCGTCTGTTGACAATGACTATCATTTTATTTGGATTAAGGCACGTGATGGTGTTGCCAGATCATAATAAGTCTTTGAATTCTTTTATGAAATTCTGCTAAAATTGAAAATGTTTAAGGTTCTGCTAATTTTTAATAAACAAAAGTATGATTTTACGAAAACGTTTGATCTGACGAATAATTTACTAGCCGGCTCTACCGGCGTCCTTTGGTAGGACCCCCAACAGTAATGTCGAGGTCAGCAACATTGATTCAGCCATCCAAGCTGGTTCCACCCATTGGACAGTTGACAAAACAATAATAAAAAGTTTGTTTTTCACCTAGCAATATTTCATTCATGAAAAGAACTACCAGTTTTTGAAACGCATTTGATTAAAAAAAACATTATGGGCAGTTGCGCATAGCCACTACATGACTCCAAAGTTTATCGAGCCCCTGGCAATGTCTTATTTGCCCTGTTTTCATAATAAAGCATCCTTAACCCCTTCATGCCCGAATTGTGATCTAATATTCAAAAAAATTGTTTTTCTAGCCGAATATGCTGAAACCGATAAGGTAAACGTGTTTTGAGTGTTAAAATTTGATTGGCCATTTTGTGGGGGATTTCGCCTTTATATATCGAATTTGGGACAATCTGCATTTAGCCAGCAGTTTTTTGAAGCACAGTTAATTATTACTTAAAATTTAGCTGCGTTTATAAAAATTGTATACCTTACACTTTAATTGTTGCATCAGTTCAAGCAATTAATACAGAAAAGACATTGATGCATCCAGTAAATAAACATGATTTCAATGTTTATTTGTGGTATTCTAGAAAGCAATTGACCATGCTGTTTAAACCAGGGATGTGGAAGCGGTTATTTTTCAAACGCTTCCGCTTCCACACCTATCGCTTCCGCTTCCGCTTCCACCAACAAAAAACGAAAAAACGACCGTTGACAATTTTTTTTAACTTTTGTGGCTTTGTAGCCTGCCTTCTTCTACACTTCATCATTTTGAGAAAACAAAAACCTTCATTTACTGCTATTACTTTACCTACTTCGCTTGAGCTTATTGTTTCGAACTACTCTGTGTTTGTTTTTCGTAGATATCAAAACTCGTGCTGAATGTAGAACAGTGCTTTTCAATCTTTTTGTCATTGCGGAGCCCCTAATGTACTTTTGCGTTTGTCACGGAACTTCCACTAACAAAAATTTAGAAATTACGAACTGCTTGCAAGAAAATCAAATATTTCGTTACTACAATTCCAAAATTAATTAAACACTTCAACAAATAGACAGCTATTACAAGTTCGTTCACTACTTACAACTACTTTTACAACAGTTAACTTAATGCTTCTCAGATCTAAACCGTATGATTCCATATTATAGCTCTCTACAATAACTTGTCGTCACAACAACAAATTACACCGTATAGCGTTGATTTTCCCTCTCTATCATCAACCAACTCTGACTTTGAGTTAACTTTAACTCTAATCATCATTACGAACCTTCTGTCCGTCCTCAAAACACGTTTTGTTTTGTTTTATTTGCCATAATTATCCTCCATTCACGAGAAAGCGAATTGTATCGCTATACTTTGGACGGGAAGTCCGCACTCGCTTGGGAGTTACCTTTTTCGAGATTTATGGGCCACCTGTCTTTCACATAAAGTTAAGTGCCTTGCCCAAGGACGTTAAGTGCGTCCCGTTAAGTGCCTTGCCCAAGGATACAACAAGCGAACTTGCCGGCTTGTTCTCCACAACCTCCCCTAAATGCCGAAGGCCAAGAAGGGAAGCTGCGGATGCCATTTTTAAAAGGTTTTTGGTTTGACTCGACAAGGGAAATGAACCCCTGGTCTACCGACTGCAAAGCGGACGCTCTAACCACTACGCCATCGCGCCATCGCACGTATTGACTCTAATCCTTTCGGATAGTAAAGTGCGAAATTTCTGTCGTATATGTAGTATGTAAATGTAAAGCGAGCAAAATTGAACTGTACCAATCAACAGCCGCCTCAACGTGGTGGTGCGGTCCCCGACCCGTTTGGGTTGGGTCAAAATGGCTTTTGGCCTTCCCGAGGGTCCCAGTTACCCCGGGCACTCCCCTCAACAAACCATTTTTTCGCCGTGCAGCCGCCTGAACGACCGCAGAAGGTAGCACGCAGCCTCTTTAAAATTGGCCTGTCTTCTCTCTACTCCTGCCTTTCTCTTGCCCGTCTTCTCATTTTTCTCCTTCTCCTGATGAGCGGCAACGTTCATTCTAGCCCTTGCCCTGTCTTTCCCTATTTAGTGTGCGCTGGAAATGTGAACTGGCGGGGTAAGTCAGTGCAATGCAGCACATGCTCTAATTAAGTTCATTTAAAGTGCTCACTACTCTCCTTTTGTAGATTCAGAACTCTTGGCAGTTCTCACTCCTGGAGCTGCCCTCCCTGATTTTCTCGAGATTCCACACCTAACAGCACTGTGCCTTTCTCCTCGGACTCCTCCAGCTGGTATACCTTCATTACTCAATCTGGCCCCTTCTTCTGATGTAGCACTTGCACCCCACCCTCATCTTCAAACCTCTTATCCAGTGATGGAATTCAGGAGGTTCGCACGGGTTCGTGCGAACCCGTTCTTGGAGTGTCGTGATAATTAGCGAACCCGTTCTTGTTTTTTGTTATAGACCTTGGACGACCGCAGCAAATGGGCTTTCTAAAATGAGGGAACCTGTTGTTAGTGAGTTTGATACAAAAGAGAACCTGTTCTTAAAATTTTGATTCCCATCACTGCTCTTATCCTTTTCTGCCCACTTTGTATCTTCTCCCTCTGCACCCTCACCACCGCTCATGCTCCTGGCTGTTTTTCTTTACCTCCTGCTTTCTCTTTCCCTCCCTTACTCTCTCAGGATTTTTCAATGGAATGCTGGGGGTCTTCAAGCAAGGAGCACTAAACTACTACACTTTATTTCGTCTCATCCCGTTGACCTTATATATATCCAGGAATCCAACCTTAATTTATCTTCCTCTTTTCAAATCCCTGGATTCTCTGCTCTGCGATCCCATGGCACCCACTCTCGATCTGGTATTTTTTCTACTGATGTCGCAGACGCTAGCCGCGGCGTCATCATTTTCGTCAAGCAGGGCTTATCCTTCTCTGAGCTTTCTACGTCCTCTCTTTCTTGGCTTGGCCCCTACTCTGATTATATAGAGGTCAACATCTCTCTAAACAACTTCTTCTCGCTCTCATTTCTTAATGTTTATGCTTCCCCTATTCGTTCTTCTACGAAGAATGGCAGAACCAATTTTTTTCTCTCTCCATTCTTCCCTTCTATGTGGAAGCGGTGGATTTTTCGCGCTTCTGCTTCCGCTTCCGCTTCCACAGAAAAAGGACCGGTTCCACCGCTTCCGCTTCCAGCTTCCACTTCCGCTTCCACATCCCTGGTTTAAACACAAATGAATTTTGCATTTGCTCCACTTGAATACCAGTTTCCCAGGGCAATTTCCGTTTTTACATCTTTGTCGTTTTGCTTTTACTACAGGCCAGTGACCACACCCACTTTTTCTGCTTTCTTCGTATGGATGTGGAGCCCTAGGTGAGCTAGACCTTGTCAATGAGGTTTGCGCTCCACCTAAAGCAGGGGTGTCCAAACTACGGCCCGCGGGCCAGCTCCGGCCCGCGCTGCCCTTTTTTTGGCCCGCGGCTCAATATGAAAATATAACGTAATACGGCCCGTTATTAATCTTTGCACAACAGAACTTTGCAAATATAACAGAATTTCTTTAATGATTTAAATTTTAAAAAAATCACGAAACAGCGCATGTCGAATTGTCAATTCAGCATTTTCGTGTGAGGTATATTGCTCTGCCTACACATGCACACAAAGGATTCCAGCGCATGCGCCTGCATGGCGCACACCCAAACGCATCTTGCATTTTGCTTTGGAGCAATTATTACCTTTCTTCTTTTCTCTGTTAATTCTCAGTTCTTCTAGTTAGTTGTAGCGTCATAAATACTAAATAAAGAACGATTTGCCAACTATGGTTTTGAGTTGAACTATTGAACTATCAATGATTTTGTTAGCCTGCTGTGAGTATAGTGATTACAGTTGACAATGGCAGACCAAATAAAGAAACGGAAAGTCGACAGCGAGTGTAGAAAATTTCAGGCAAGGTGGGAAATGCAATACTTTTTCAAAGAAGTCAAAGGAAAGTGTGTCTGCTTGATCTGCAACGAAACTGATGCAGTGGTGAAGGAGTATAATGTGAAGCGACACTTTGAAACGAAACATAAGAAGTATGAATCCTGTACTGGTGCCGAGCGAGAACAGAAAGTTAAGCAAATGACAGCTACACTACAGGCTCAGCAAAACTGCTTTCTCCGTGCCAACAAAGCACAAGAAAGTGCTACAGTAGCCAGTTACGAGGTAGCTCAACTGATTGCTCAACACGGGAAACCTTTCACAGATGGCGACTTTATAAAGCAATGACTTGCCGGCCATCATGCGTGCCAAAGTACAGCATCACTGCTCTCACTGAAGCCATGCTGTTTATGAACATTTTTGTGTCGTGTCTTAAGCTAAAATAGAAGAGAAACCCGTGTTGAATGTTGTGTTTTCTTTATATTCAGTCAGAAAGCGCATCCTACAAATATTGATAGGCTAACATCACTACATGAGGGATGAGTACGATGTTCCTTTCCTTTAGTTTAGTGACTGGCCCGCACTTTGGTGTATTCTTCTGAATGTGGCCCGTGGTAAAAAAAGTTTGGACACCCCTGACCTAAAGTGTCCCGCCGTTGTTCTCTAGATGGTAGTCCTTTTAGTACTGGCAAAAGATCTTTATTTTGTTTGCAGAGCGCATCAGCAATGCTTACTCTGATTGCCAACAAATTTTTTTGTCGGTTTTGTGGCACATCAAATGATGTACTGTCTTTTCGGTACAGCAGCCATGCGTTGAATACGCACAAATCCACGAAATGAAAAAATTCGTAGATAATATTTTTTTGACTTTATGTGAATCGGGTAGTAGGAAATAAGCGCATCAACTGCATCTATACTTCCCATCAAATTATTATATATATCAACGATTGCTGGACAGTTGATGGAAACGCGTTGCTTTTTCGATCTGTCCCACCGTTGATAAGGTTTGTACACCACAACATGAACTTGCAAGCTGAACAGCTCTGTTGTCATACCAGTTGACTATTCGGACATTCACTCCGTCTATAGAAGTATCCTTTTCTTCGAATGCTCTCCTTCCTCTTTTGCGCATGTCAACATCAGTTGAAAAGCTGCATCCAGAAGCTCGATTTGAGCGTATTGTTCCCAAAGTGAAGAAACTGCCTTTAGCTACACCCTTGTGCAAATTAATTGCATCAAACAACAAAACAAAGTAAAATTGAAAATTTTATTCACATCAACAGGTTTTTACACAATACATCAATTTTAATACATGATATGACCACCATGTTCTTTAGGACTTGTTGTACTCTGTTTGGCATAAAATCGACCAACGTTTGACCTTTTTCTTTGATTTCTGGGTCCCGATACCACATCCGGAATATTGCCTCTATAAGCCTGGTTTTGGTTGTACAGTCTTCACTGCGAAGTCGAAGTTTAATTATCGACCACAAATTCTCAATTGGATTGAGATCTGGGGAGTTTCCTGGCCAATCCAACACTGTAATTTTCATTTTCTTCATGTAATCCATCACTTTTTTTACCTTATAACATGGCGCCGAGTCCTGTTGATACACCCCAGATCCATCCGGAAAAGCATTTGCAAGATCAGCGGCCACTTTTTTTTCCACAACTTTTATGTACTTCTCTGCATTCATCATTCCCTCAATGGGCAGCAATGATCCAACTCCATAGTAACTGAAACTACCCCAAAACATCTTTTTGGGAGGATGTTTTACAGATTGATTCATGTGGCATTCACGGATCGGCTCTCCAATCGACCGACGAACATGCTGTCTGCGCTTGCCTTGAACCAGAAAATGGCTTTCATCGCTAAAAAGCACTTTTCTCCAATCGGTTGCAATCCAGTTTCGGTATTTTTTGCCCAGTCAAACCTTTTCTTTTTCATGTTAGCGGTTAAAAGTTGCTTTTTTACTGGTCTTCTTGCCATTCGCCCACATCCAATCAGTCGACGACGTACCGTACTTGAACTAACATTCACTCCAGATGACAATAAATCCTTCCTCAGCATATCACTCGTCCTTCTTGGATCCTTTTTACTCTCTCGCAATATCCTGATATTGTCTCTTGTTGAAGTCTTTCTCTTCCTACCACACTTTTCCTTCCTCTTGGGTGACAATGTGCCAATGGTTCGGGCTTGCTTTAATATTCGTGAAACTGTGGACTGGTTTACACCCACGATGCTGGCTATTTCACGTTGGTTTTTCGCCGTATGCTCGTGCAGGGTCAGTATTTTTGTTCGCTTACATGGAGTAGTATCCATTCTGACTTTTCTGTAACTTATGGGACAATATATAGCAGAAAAAAATGGCAAAACAGCTTCAGTCTAACCAAATTACATTAGTTAATCCAGAGACGTAGCAGCCGCCCCCCAAACCCCCCAATTGGGGGGGGGGCAGGCCAACTTTGGGGGCCCAAGTTAGTCTGAAATTGCTTTTTGGCTACGTGACTATTTTCAGTTCAGCAGACTTGTTTACAACCGATTTAAACTGTAGGAAGAAATTGGCTTGTGACATCATAAGTGAATGCAACGTCATTTTATCTAGCACAATCTAGAATATTTCGATTGATTTTCTGGTAGAATCTTGAATATTCGATTGGCGTAACAATGCCGTTGTTACGCAACAATCATAGAATGGTCTGGAATTCTGTTTGGCTATAAATACCGGGACAATATATATACACTGCAGAGTGCAGATAAAGTATTTTATTGACATTGTATAGAATGAAACGTTCAAAAAGTGGTGCTCAAAAGAGAAAAGAAGCAGCCACTGCTCGAGATGCTGTAGCGAAATTGCCCAAGATGACAGATTTTTTCAAGATTACTGAGCAGAGTAGACCTGGCACTAGTACCGAGAGGGATGAAGAAAACTATAGTGTACAAGAAAAAGAAGACTATGACGATCAGCATCAAAGTGATTGTGAATTTACAGAAAATGCAAGTTGTGATTTACCTGCCAATACGCAACCTTCAATATCAAAAATAACTGAATCTCAATTTACCCCTATCCCTGATGACCCATGTAAATGGCCTGAAAGTATTTCTGATGCTCAACGATGTGATATAGTAAAGCGTGGACCACATCAACTAATAATGAATTTTCCATATAAAAACACAACTCCAAGGCGACGTTTTTCCTCCAACCATTATAAACGTGTGTTACCTAATGGTGAAAGTGTTTCACGGTCGTGGCTAGTTTATTGTGGGGAATCAGATCAAGTTTTTTGCTTTTGTTGTAAGCTATTTGGAAAAACACTAAGCCCCTTTAGTAGTGGTATAAATACATGGGAGGGTTTTTCGAAAAAACTGAAAGACCATGAAAACGGCATTTCCCACCAAGAATGCTGCAGTCAATGGATGTTGCTAGCTGAAGGGATAAGAAATTCATCCACTATCGACAAACGCGAGATGAATATTTTTTTCAATGAAAGACGTTTTTGGAGAAATGTTTTAGAGAGACTTATCGACATTGCCTTGTTTCTATCGGAAAGGAGGAATCTTGCTTTTAGAGGATTTGAAGAAGTCTTAGGATCTCCTCACAATGGAAATTTTCTGGGTATATTTGAGCTTTTGGCAAGAAGAGATCCGATCCTAAAAGAGCTTCAAGACAGAATCAAGAATAAAAACACTAAAGATCACTATTTGAGTCCTACCATACAAAATGAACTAATTGAATTGCTAGCGACAGAAGTTGAAAAAGAAAATTTACAGCAATTGAAATTGGCAAAATATTTTTCTATAATTTTGGACTGCACTCCAGATATGTCACATCATGAACAAATGTCTGTCATTCTCCGTTATGTACTATGTAATGAAGAAGCTGCTGTTGTTAAAGAAACATTTTTTGGCTACTTGAGAATAAGTGACAGTACTGGGAAAGGCTTGTTGGACGCTTTCTTAGAAAAAGCGACCGAACTGCAACTCGAATTGTCTGATTGTCGAGGTCAGTCATATGATAATGGTGCTAACATGAAAGGAAAACATTCTGGGGTCCAAGCAAGAATGCTAGACATCAATCCCAAAGCTGTTTACGTGCCCTGTGCAAACCATACCCTTAACTTAGTTGTTGTTGACAGTGCTAATTGATCGACGGAAGCATTGACATTTTTTGGAGTACTTACAAGGTTGTATGTGCTGTTTTCTTCCTCTGCTCAGCGTTGGGAAATTTTGAAGAAACATGTGGAGCTGTCCATAAAGTCACAATCTGATACTCGTTGGGAAAGCAGAATTAAATGCATCAAACCTCTTCGATACAATTTAAAAGAGCTGTTGCTGGCACTGAAAGACTTGGAAGCCATTTCCATAAAAAGAAAAGATGGAAGAGCTGCCTCAGAAACAAAATCGTTGATAGCTCATTTATCAAAATGGAGTTTTCTTTTGTCGGTGTTTATTTGGTATGATATCCTATTCCAAGTCAATAAAGCAAGCAAGATTCTTCAATCGTATGGAGTCTCCCTTCATACAATGGAAACGGAAATCCAGGCAACTGAAAAGTTTTTGCAAAACTATTGCACAACGGGTTATGACAGTGCCGCAACATCTGCTGTTGAAATAGCACAGGAATTGGATATTGATCCTTCTTTTCCTCCGTCAAGAAGTGGAAAGAAAAGAAGATTGTTTGATTACCAAGGTGAAGAGGAACAACGAGCTACTCCTGAACTGAAATTCAACTTTTTCTATCCATTAGTAGACCAGGCTATTATGTCAATAAAGGAGCGCTTTAATTTGTACGTGAGGTTTCTTCCGCCTTTTCGTTTTTGTACACACGAGACAAACTTTTGCTTGTGCAACAAGAAAATGCTCTTCTTGCTTGCTGTAAAGAGTTCCAAAAAAAGTTCGGTGACATTGATTCTGATGAAATGAGCGCTGAGCTACAGCGGTTTGTTTTAATTTTACAAAAAAAACGCAATCTCAATACGGCTCAAGACTTTCTGAACTATCTTCTAAAGACTCATTTATTTGAATTGTATCCGAATGTGTACATCGCACTTCGAATCTTACTAACTTGCCCCGTGACTGTTGCCAGCGCTGAAAGAAGCTTCAGCAAATTGAAACTGATCAAAACTTTTAATAGAACGTCTATGACAGACAGTAGACTATCTTCATTAGCCATGTTGTCAATCGAAAATGACTGCGCCCGATCTCTTGATTATGACAATGTCATAACAGCATTTGCGAACAAAAAGGTTCGCTCCAGACTATTTAAATGATACTGTGTTTTTATAAGTTTTTCATGTTTTTCAGTGTCATTGCTTTCGTTTCGCAGTGTCTGCATAAATGTCCTACTGAACTCTGGCATCGGTGCCGAATTTTTTATGACTTGCACCTTCGGTATCGGCATGCTTTATTCTGACATTAGCCTGTTTACTTATGTACAAATTGTGGTGTATTTTCTTAATGCAGCTTTTCAATTTTACACCTCTAAAGTGATATGACCTGTGCGCAGGGGCTCTTGCGCTTACTTTGGGGGGGGCCCGAAGTTGGAGTGCTACGGGACTGAGTTAATCCAATTGTTTATTTGCCAATTAATTTAGGATCAAGTTAATGAAATATTGCATCACCTTCAAAGTAATGGGTGAAAAAAGCAAAATCAATTGCTAACACTGAATTATGATTATGTTGTCACAAACAATCCTTATCTATATATATAAAACTCAAAGTGTGTCTGCCTGTCCGCTATAGAAATAAAACTGGAGACATTTAGATACAAACAAACATATGAATCTTATATAACTTTTTCCAGGGAAGCCAAGTACGGTATTTTGATTTCGATCAGAATCGTCTATGGGGGGGCTACGAGCCTATATTTATTTTCCTTCTCTTTACATTTTACCCGATCAACGACGGGTGGAAATCTGCTAGTCATTTCATAAAAGACAAGTCTATGCCAAAAAATGCAGTTTTTGGCGTAAAAGCAGGTTTGATGCAATTAATTTGCACAAGGGAGTAATTCGACAACCAAAGGAAAGGACGTAAACCAATTGTCAAAGCAAACAATATGGTTGACATCTGGTTTTACCAAGCTAACAAGTCAAAAAACGATGTTTGAAGATGCTCCCAAATCCGGAAAACCAACAGCAGGTAATATTTTTCCTTCATAAATTTCAAAATTGGGAACCATTCCAGTTGTATCACATAGCATGTATACTTTTGTATCCCTATTTGTATGTCTTTTTTTGGCATGTATTGTTTTAGAGCTGAATGTCCCTTAAAAGGAATCATTTGATCGTCATAACACAAAACTTGCTGCTGCGGTATGCTTTGAAATTTTGGCAGTAGGTGGTCAATGACTGGCTGGATTTTAAACAATTTATTTGAATTTGCTTGATCTTGTTCGAAAATCAGCGAGTTGTCATTGAAATGAAGATGCTTTTTTATGAGTTCCCAACGATTTCTTGCAATAATATTTGCTACATTGCTTACTCTTGTTTCTGCAGCCCAGTCCATTCTTGACCGAGGTAGACGCAGCACTGTAACAAGGAATTGTTCCAGTTCAAGTCGTGTGAGAAGTAGTGGTTTGGATGAATCTGCTTGCACAGGATGCAGGTTACTTTGTTTGACAATACGATCAAGTAGTTCTTTGTCAAAATATTGTTGAAAATATTCAAATGCATTTTTTTATATCTGCATTTTTTATATCAGAATTTCCATTAACTTCATTCTCAACGGGAGCAAATGTAGATGGTTGGCCATCAGAGTCAATGGACTCTTCATCTGAGCTGCTATCTAATGGACACAAACTTCTTTCGGGGCGAGGAAGATACTCACTATCACTAAGACAGCTGTTATCACTATCGTAATTTGGAGGAAGCCTAAGTTTGTAAACTTGTTTTCCGTAAAAATTCCTTGGTTGCATTCTGAAAACCAAAAAAATCACTAGTGTCTTGAAAAAAAATAAAGTTTATAGTAGCTTACCCTTTAAGAATTCGTATCTATTCCCCTTACTTTGTGTTAGGCAATGTAGCCTACAGCTTATAAATGTACAATGCTTACCTGCTTCAACAATGGCTAGTTTCTAACAGCACTGTGTTAGGTTTTTCTGACCAAGGGAATCGAACCCAGCAGTACGTGCTAAACGACAATGTGCAAACAACTATAGGAATGATCGGTAAGTTGTGTCGTAAATATAAAAAACTTAAAAAAAATTGGCCAAAAAACAATCAAAATGAAGTTACTGTATCGAATTACTATATAGGTTTATCGCAAATTTCTGAGCTGGGAATGCCTATTGTGCCGTTTTCTGTATATAGGTTTATACACTCCCCATTTCAACTGTGCTCATAATAGATAAATAAACAACATGCAGGGCAGTTAGGGAAGCTTGCATAATCCTAACAAAAATTTTGTAAATCAAATAAGTACTTACTTATTCTGATGTTGACAAATAAACTCTGATCTCAACCCTGCTTGCAAAATTTTTAAAGATCACTCAAGCTGGCTTGCACCGCCACGTGATCATTAACACAAAAAGCGCTAACGATTTTTTTTGAGAAAGCACATATCTGGACGCAAACGGAACAAGCAACGTTTTGAGTGAAAAGATGCTATTAACTGCGCTACAACAAGTTTGAAAGTAGCGTGACGAAAACAACCCGATGGTGTAGTGGTTAGAGCGTCCGCCTCGTAGTCGGTAGACCTGGGGTTCATTCCCTAAGTCGAGTCATACCAAAAGACTTTAAAAAAATGGTATCCACAGCTTCCCTGCTTGGCGCTCAGCATATAAAGGGGATAGTGTGGAGAACAAGCCGGCAAGCTTGCTTGTTGTGTCCTTGGGCAAGACACATAACGGGACGCCTCCACCTTTATGTGGCAGACAGGTGGCCCTCCCGTACTTCACCGGATTACAATTGTGAAGTTGCTAACCCAGCATGTCAGACGACTCTTGGGTACCCACCAGTGGCAGTCCGCCTTGTTGGTGGTGGGCCTACCAGTCACTCAAGACTGGTTCGAAATGGGCTGCCATCTTTCCCCTAGCGTAATTTCAATTAGGTTGACGGCATGAACCTGAATTGCCGTTCATGCCGTACCTCCATCCCGAGGAAAAGGAGGGGTAACCACAAACAAACAAACAAAACAACCCGATTGGCGTGAAGGGGTTAAGCTTAACAAATTTTATCAGTTAAATTCAGCAAGTATTCGAATTGAGAGCAAAGTTGTGAAAGGGCGCCAAAGTAATTATGTAAAATCGGGATTAAGCTATTAAATATTAGGCCTACTACTTACGAATTTTTCGTTACAGTAGGCCTATTTGTATGAACTGACACTTCTGGTTGAGCGCATGTTACTTAGTCCTGGCACAAACGCAGCCAGGCAAAAAACAAACTAATCTCAAATTAAACATTTACATTTAGACCTTGTTATTACAATAGCAGCACCCCCATCAATAATGTCAAGATTAAAAGTATCGGTTCAGCCGGCTTCATCCAATTGATATTTGTGAGAACAGTAATAAAAAGTGAACGTGTTCTTGACAGAGACGATTCTCGTTCCACAATCAAAAATACCGTTTTTTTTAAAGGAAATTGAATAAGCCTTATAAACACCATCAGTCCCTTAGCACTCCAACTTCGGACCCCCCCCAAAGTAAGCGCAAGAGCCCCTGCGCACAGGTCATATCACTTTAGAGGTGTAAAATTGAAAAGCTGCATTAAGAAAATACACCACAATTTGTACATAAGTAAACAGGCTAATGTCAGAATAAAGCATGCCGATACCGAAGGTGCAAGTCATAAAAAATTCGGCACCGATGCCAGAGTTCAGTAGGACATTTATGCAGACACTGCGAAACGAAAGCAATGACACTGAAAAACATGAAAAACTTATAAAAACACAGTATCATTTAAATAGTCTGGAGCGAACCTTTTTGTTCGCAAATGCTGTTATGACATTGTCATAATCAAGAGATCGGGCGCAGTCATTTTCGATTGACAACATGGCTAATGAAGATAGTCTACTGTCTGTCATAGACGTTCTATTAAAAGTTTTGATCAGTTTCAATTTGCTGAAGCTTCTTTCAGCGCTGGCAACAGTCACGGGGCAAGTTAGTAAGATTCGAAGTGCGATGTACACATTCGGATACAATTCAAATAAATGAGTCTTTAGAAGATAGTTCAGAAAGTCTTGAGCCGTATTGAGATTGCGTTTTTTTTGTAAAATTAAAACAAACCGCTGTAGCTCAGCGCTCATTTCATCAGAATCAATGTCACCGAACTTTTTTTGGAACTCTTTACAGCAAGCAAGAAGAGCATTTTCTTGTTGCACAAGCAAAAGTTTGTCTCGTGTGTACAAAAACGAAAAGGCGGAAGAAACCTCACGTAACAAATTAAAGCGCTCCTTTATTGACATAATAGCCTGGTCTACTAATGGATAGAAAAAGTTGAATTTCAGTTCAGGAGTAGCTCGTTGTTCCTCTTCACCTTGGTAATCAAACAATCTTCTTTTCTTTCCACTTCTTGACGGAGGAAAAGAAGGATCAATATCCAATTCCTGTGCTATTTCAACAGCAGATGTTGCGGCACTGTCATAACCCGTTGTGCGATAGTTTTGCAAAAACTTTTCAGTTGCCTGGATTTCCGTTTCCATTGTATGAAGGGAGACTCCATACGATTGAAGAATCTTGCTTGCTTTATTGACTTGGAATAGGATATCATACCAAATAAACACCGACAAAAGAAAACTCCATTTTGATAAATGAGCTATCAACGATTTTGTTTCTGAGGCAGCTCTTCCATCTTTTCTTTTTATGGAAATGGCTTCCAAGTCTTTCAGTGCCAGCAACAGCTCTTTTAAATTGTATCGAAGAGGTTTGATGCATTTAATTCTGCTTTCCCAACGAGTATCAGATTGTGACTTTATGGACAGCTCCACATGTTTCTTCAAAATTTCCCAACGCTGAGCAGAGGAAGAAAACAGCACATACAACCTTGTAAGTACTCCAAAAAATGTCAATGCTTCCGTCGATCAATTAGCACTGTCAACAACAACTAAGTTAAGGGTATGGTTTGCACAGGGCACGTAAACAGCTTTGGGATTGATGTCTAGCATTCTTGCTTGGACCCCAGAATGTTTTCCTTTCATGTTAGCACCATTATCATATGACTGACCTCGACAATCAGACAATTCGAGTTGCAGTTCGGTCGCTTTTTCTAAGAAAGCGTCCAACAAGCCTTTCCCAGTACTGTCACTTATTCTCGAGTAGCCAAAAAATGTTTCTTTAACAACAGCAGCTTCTTCATTACATAGTACAAAACGGAGAATGACAGACATTTGTTCATGATGTGACATATCTGGAGTGCAGTCCAAAATTATAGAAAAATATTTTGCCAATTTCAATTGCTGTAAATTTTCTTTTTCAACTTCTGTCGCTAGCAATTCAATTAGTTCATTTTGTATGGTAGGACTCAAATAGTGATCTTTAGTGTTTTTATTCTTGATTCTGTCTTGAAGCTCTTTTAGGATCGGATCTCTTCTTGCCAAAAGCTCAAATATACCCAGAAAATTTCCATTGTGAGGAGATCCTAAGACTTCTTCAGATCCTCTAAAAGCAAGATTCCTTTCCGATAGAAACAAGGCAATGTCGATAAGTCTCTCTAAAACATTTCTCCAAAAACGTCTTTCATTGAAAAAAATATTCATCTCGCGTTTGTCGATAGTGGATGAATTTCTTATCCCTTCAGCTAGCAACATCCATTGACTGCAGCATTCTTGGTGGGAAATGCCGTTTTCATGGTCTTTCAGTTTTTTCGAAAAACCCTCCCATGTATTTATACCACTACAAAAGGGGCTTAGTGTTTTTCCAAATAGCTTACAACAAAAGCAAAAAACTTGATCTGATTCCTCAGAATAAACTAGCCACGACCGTGAAACACTTTCACCATTAGGTAACACACGTTTATAATGGTTGGAGGAAAAACGTCGCCTTGGAGTTGTGTTATTATATGGAAAATTCATTATTAGTTGATGTGGTCCACGCTTTACTATATCACATCGTTGAGCATCAGAAATACTTTCAGGCCATTTACATGGGTCATCAGGGATAGGGGTAAATTGAGATTCAGTTATTTTTGATATTGAAGGTTGCGTATTGGCAGGTAAATCACAACTTAGATTTTCTGGAAATTCACAATCACTTTGATGCTGATCGTCATAGTCTTCTTTTTCTTGTACACTATAGTTTTCTTCATCCCTCTCGGTACTAGTGCCAGGTCTACTCTGCTCAGTAATCTTGAAAAAATCTGTCATCTTGGGCAATTTCGCTACAGCATCTCGAGCAGTGGCTGCTTCTTTTCTCTTTTGAGCACCACTTTTTGAACGTTTCATTCTATACAATGTCAATAAAATACTTTATCTGCACTCTGCAGTGTATATATATTGTCCCGGTATTTATAGCCAAACAGAATTCCAGACCATTCTATGATTGTTGCGTAACAACGGCATTGTTACGTCAATCGAATATTCAAGATTCTACCAGAAAATCAATCGAAATATTCTAGATTCTGCAAGATAAAATGACGTTGCATTCACTTATGATGTCACAAGCCAATTTCTTCCTACAGTTTAAATCGGTTGTAAACAAGTCTGCTGAACTGAAAATAATCACGTAGCCAAAAAGCAATTTCAGACTAACTTGGCCCCCAAAGTTGGCCTGCCCCCCCCCCAATTGGGGGGTTTGGGGGGCGGCTGCTACGTCTCTGAACACCATAAGGGGATGACCAGAACCGCTATATTTTTCCCAAGTTTTTTGAGTTTCTGGCTACGTTTTGCTGGTTAGGTCCTATGTATGAACAGTTAGCATCACGCAGACAATCAAATTTATACATCACATTAGACAACAAAGCAGTAGGAGTAGAACACTTCAATTGCAAATATGTGCCGGTTTTAAAGCTGGTACAGTACACTGACATGTTGACATTAAAATTTTTTTCTAACGAAACAAATAAGACGATTAGTTACTCTTTAAAATTCTGATTAGCAAAATCTATTTTGTTTTCAATTTAGACGGTGAGGAGGTAAGAGTTTTTTTAAATTTGCCTACCGAGACCACTTGGTTCTAATGGACAACGAGAATAATTAGTCGTAGGCATTCTACCTACACCTGTCTAGCATTAATATTTTTATATTCTTCAAATGTACCAGAGCACCTGTCTAGCATAAATTTTTTTATATTCTTCAAGTGCCTAGCATAAAAGTTTTAATATTCTTCAAGTGTACCAGTACACCTGTCTAGCATGAAATTTTTATATTCTTCAAATGTACCAGTATCAACATTTTACGGAGAACAAAAAGCAACCATAATTGCAGATACTTTAGTGTAGTCAACAATGTGGAAGACGATTTTGACAATGACAGTGGTGTGCTGACACATTTTATAATCAAATTTCAGCTGAAGTCCCCATCTTTCTTGAATTTTCATTCTCAACTTTCTGTTTATCAACCAAAATTTTGGTAAGTTTGTTTCACAAACGAATTCGACTTAAAAACCCGATGGGTTTTTCAAGTTTACTATAAAAAAGATTGCAAATTTTCCTAAACCTAAGAGCTCATACCCATTCTGAAAATTTTGAAAACTTAAATTTGAAAAAATTTTGAAACTTTCCTAAAGGAATTTATGACATATATGTCCCGTTCAAAATATCAACAATAATTTTTGATTTGAAAAGTGGTATAAAATGTAAGATTTCGTGGTGCCCAGTTAACCTGTAATCATTGGCGCTGTTGGTCACTTTTACCTCTTTTTTTCTGTGTTGTGTTATTAATCATACTCACTACCGTGATGGATACGTCATCACTCTTTGTCTCAAGAGATTTAGTAATTCTCAATTCAGGTCAACGTTGTTCATTGATTGCTGTTTTTTTATATTTTTTGTTGAGGCAAGGCAGATGGTAGTTTAACTGAAAATTTACTCCTTTTCTTCAACCATCCATCCTACCCTCCTTCAGAAATCTTTTCATTCTGATGGACTTCAATTGCCATCACCCATTCAGGGACTCAAAAGTTACTTCCGACCCCCGTGGAGAGGAAGCATTTGCTCTTCTGACCTTCTTTCTCTCAATGACCCGAACATACCTAATCTTCTCTATCGCTCCTCCCCTGACATCTCCTTTTCTCCTTCCTCTCCTGCTCCTGGGAGGTGCTTCAGGACCTGGTTTCTAATCATCCCTCTCTCTCCGGTCTTTTGCCTCAACGAATGTCCCCCTTCCTTCAATTTTCAGAAAGCTCGTTGGGATAACTTTGTCTATTACTTTGACTCTCACTGTTTTTCTGCAGAGGAATACTTGTCTCTTTGTCTTTTCTCTGCTGCGGTTCTCTTTACTTCTTTGACACTGAATGCGGCTAAATCTTCCATTCCTTTCAGCTGCATCAAACGCCACTTTAATGCCTGGTTGTCGGCTGAAGTAGAAAAAGCGGTTAGTGAAGACGTATAGCTCTCGCTGCCGCTCATAGAAGTGATGACGATCGTCAGGTTTACGTCTCCGCTTCCCGAAGTGCTTCGTCAGTCATCGCCAAGGCCAAGCCTGAGGCATGGCAGGCGACTGGCTCTTTTCTCTCGCCCAAATCTAACCCTAAATCTGTGTATTCTTTTCTTTGTTCTGTCGCTGGGTTCTCTTCTTCATCTTTCTCCTCTCCTAACTTGCTCAACTGTTCCTCTTCCTGGGAGTCGGTGTCGGTATTCGCCGATTTCCTGAGATTCCACTTTTCTGTCTCTCAGCCAAAGGCCCTGCGCAGCAAAGCAGAACCATGTGTCCTAGGGAGTCTCACTCGTTCTTCTGCTCCCCCTTCTCTCCCGCTGAATTTCTTGCGGCTGACCCTAACCTCTCCTCGTCCACTGCCATTGACCCAGACAAAGTTGCCTATACCATGCTAAAGCATCTTCCTCGCTCTGGCATGGATTTTCTTCTTCACCTTTTTAATCTTTCCTGGTCTCTGCATTCCTTTCCTTCCATCTGGAAGACACCTTCCATTATTCCCATCCATAAGATGGGAAAGACTCTCGGCTCTGCGGCTTCCTTCCAGCCTATTTCTCTTTTTACCTTCTGCGTCTCAAAGCTTTTTGAACGCAATATTTCATCGCATCTACTCTTCTTTCTGGGATCTAATTCCATTCTCTCTTCTCGCCAGGCTGGTTTTCGCTCTGGACGGTCCATTCTAGATCAAATTCTGTTCCTTTCTCAGTCCATTTCGGATTGATTTAACAAACCCAGGCCGGGCTCTCGGATGATCCTCGCCACTATTGATTTCTCGAAAGCTTTCAACTGTCAGATACCCGGCTCTTTTCCACAAACTCATTTCGGCTGGCCTCCCTCCTTGCTTTGCTCGTTGAACTCAATCTTTTCTTTCTGATAGGCGCGCTTGCGTGGTCTATCAAAATCACAAAAGTCATTCTATTGGAGTTCGTCGTGGTGTTTCCCAAGGATCCGTTCTTGGCCCTGTATTTTTCTCTTTCTTCATCAATGATCTTCCGGCTTTTCTGTCTTCTTTCGTCAGCTGCTCTTTTTATGCTGACAATCTGGCCATTTGGTCCTCCTCCCCCCTGTCTCTACTGCGGTGAAGGCCACACAAGGAGCCCTGATTCGATTGGAACGCTGATCTGAGTTCTGGTGTTTTCCTCTCAATCCGAGTAAATGTGAGGCCTCCTTTTTCTCAGTGGATCCCCATCAAGTTAACTTCCAGCCCAACATTCTCTTATTCAACTTCTGCCTTCGTTTCAATCCTACTCCGACTTTTCTTGAAGTCACTTTCGACCACACTCTTTTCTTATTTAACTATGTATCATCGCGGAATGCCAAATTCCTGCCTCGTCTCAAAGCCTTACGCTGTTTCTCTACTTCCTCACAGAGTCTCTCTGTTCTATATAAATCTTTTCTTCGGTTCCTTCTCACTTATGTTTCACCCAAATGGTTTCCTTTTCTAAGCGTTACCAATATCACCAAATTGAAACGCCTTCATCGAGCGGCTAATCGCAACATCTCCAGCTGCCTCTCGTCCTCCCTTATCCTACTTCTCTCTAAAGGCTTCTCTACCTTCTCTTCGAGTCACCCTGACTCGTTTTGCTCTGTCATCTTATAAGCAGGCTCTTCGTCTCCCAACCTCCTTTCCCCATTTCAGGTTTGGCCTGACTTGGAATGAAACCAAGGCTCTGCAGATCGTCCTGGAGAGCTTTTGCGTCCACTCACCCGCTCATGGTTTTTTCTACTTTTCCTAGGGAGACTCTCCTTGCTTACTCATCCTCACCTCCTTGGAACCTGCTTTCCACTACGGTGAAGTCCACACTGTCCTCTCCATGCTCCCGCTCTGATCCCTCTCTCTCGCCAAGCTGCGGCTCTCGCTCAGCTTGACTACTTTTCTCCCACCATACGATCTGATATTCTGGACAGACGGCTCTGTTCCTTTTCCTTCTGGCCAAGGCGGCTCTGTCGTACTTTCCAACTGCTCTCTCTGTGGCACTGAGGCCACTTTTTCCTTCTCAACAGGCCCAGTATTCTCAAAATTCTCTGCTGAAAGCTGTGTCATTCTGCAAGCTCTCGGCATTACAACAAGTCTGCCACTTCTCTTCTCCTCCATCTTTCCTTTTACCTTAATCTCTCTGGCAGGAACTGTCTTCTCTCCCCTGTTCTATCAGACTACAATGGGTCCACGGTCACTCGTTTCTCTTGAGGAATGACGCGACTTAAAAGCTGGCCAGACAAGAGCGCTATTTGCGCTCTCCGCAATTCCTTGTAGTTTCTCTCTTCTTTTTTTGGACTGGAGGCGCACGGTCTAATGGAAATTCTTTGACACACATGTTCCCTCGAGGAACTTGTGCTCATTCGCTGTGTTTTCTCTTATTTTTGCTGCAACGGACACAGCCTACTTTTAAGCTCTTTATCTCTCTGGGATTAGCAGAATCGAGAATCCTTCCTGCAACACCTGCGGACAACTATCTCATTCTGCACTGTCCAGCTACGGACTCTTTGCACCGCTCGCTCTTTGGTGAGTCTCTGTCTCTTTACGACCTCTGGGGCTCCATGCCCTTTCGCTATGCTCCCATCCCTCGAAGGGGTTGGGCAACGACAACTCAACTGTATTTAGATTTACAGAAACAAAGTTTTGACTACCAAAAAAACTTACCAAATTATATTCTCTGCAGCCTGCAGTTATGAAAATTTATTCACAAAGACAAATACCAATAACTGTTTATTACAACTAGATGCACCTGTAAGTTAATTATCAGTTTAAAAAAAAAATTGTAACCCAGATTATTTTAAGACACAAACAAATTTTATTGTTTGGTCCATATTCACCCCTTAGTCCCCATTCATCCTATTTTACGGTAAGTTTACAGCACAAATTTGCTCATGCAAAAAACATTGGGTTTCAAAATATATTTCCTATTTTTAAGAAACTATTGATATCCCTAAGTTTATTTATAAGCATGGCAAATGGTAAATGCATAACGACGTTCACAATCTCTCGTTGGCTTCAGACAGCGATTAAAACAGAATATAAAAATACAATTGATTGATGCAATAATCTCATTACGGCATACACGTGGTAAAGCGTGACATAAAAATACAATTGATTGATGCAATAATCTCATTACGGCATACACGTGGTAAAGCGTGACACTGAGCGACGTATAGAGCGGACGATGAAATTGCACCAAAATATAAAACAAATTTAAAAAAAACGCTTTGTCTCGTGCAGTTGTGTGACAACTGAAAGAGGCCCTCTGAAAGTTTACACATGGCATTTTTGAACAAAGTTTTGATAAGGGAGAGAAAAATTATTTCGCAAATTTAAGGGTGTTGACCTTTTTTGCCGATCAATTAATTTCCTATTCGAAGTTCACAAAATCCAATTTGAAATTCAAAACTCTCTTGTTTTCAAACAACACACTTTGTGGGGATGCCCACACATGTCCTGCATACCCGGACAGGGGGCTTCGCAGAGCGGTTTCTAAATCCAGTTCTTGTAGTTGGCACTCCACTTTAATGTGGAGCGCCACATTAAATGTCGATTACTAAAATTTGAGTCTATCCGCTCCACGTCACACCACTGAACAATAAAACTGCACACAATTCGTAATCTCATAAGGCAACTCAAGATGAAGAATTTTAAGCACATAGCAAAACAAATAAGCAGCGAGAATAATCTTCGTAAATGCAGTGAGAACATGTTACAGTTCATCTTTGCTTCCTAACATATCCACTTCTTCAGTTGGTACAGCACTGTCGCCCTCCAGCCCCAGTTCCAATACCTCGTCATTGAAGCTTGAAGGGTCATTAGGGTCGCGTCTATCCCCAGCATACTGTGGCGCCCAGTAACGAAGCCAGTTGGACAAAGAGCGTCGAACATCATCCTCCGTGATATCCTTGCTCGCAATAGAATTAGTGGTGTTGGATTGCACCAGCTTACTGAACACCTAAAGTGCAGTATCATGAGGCAGGAGGTCTCAAATAGTGGGAAGCGGTAAAAATTAAGTGAGAATCCTTTTTTATAGATACATTTTTAAAAAGAGGCATTTTGCGTTAGATGAAGCGTAAAGACCTTTTTTGGGGGGGACTAACACCACAATGGGGAGTATTATGTAATTGAGGAATTATTCTTCATAAAACTATGCTCAATAACACTTGGGTCGCGAGACTTGAGGACTATTTCATCGAGTCGCTCCAAACAATATTCAATAACCTCTGTGATAAAGAGTCGCTTCAAGTGATGACATTAGCCTGAGTCAGATAGTGACAGCACTAAGCAATGAAGTTTGACGTTTTATAAGCAAGTTATCCTTCTTAACAGATAAGGAGTCAGCAACAACACCATCCCAAGAAACATAAAAGTTCATTACGTAATCAATGACATTACTGTCTTTTTCAAAAGTGACGTGTTTGGTGCTATACCGCGAGGTCACCGAGAAAATAACGCCACATTTTGAAGATAGTGAATTAATGCAACAATTTAAACGATTTCCTTTCGCAAACAATAAAAACAAATACAAGTTTAGCACAAATACATAAGACTATCGGTTATAAGTTTATAACCGTGTTCTCTTTATTTTATTTTTGGCAACGCCATTTTACACCAAAACCGAAGTATACAAGCATTTACAACCCCATCAAAGGTGAAACAAAAATGAAACCCTTTTTTTTGACGATCAAGTTTTGCACAGCGATTTTTTTTGCTGCTTTTGGCTCCAATCAATAGAGATCTTGGGAATTACGGAAAATATTGACCGATTTTTTTAATGCACTGGTAACACCACAGCAACGCCTGGTATCTCTTCCGAGTCAACATCGATTGGTTGAAACTCAACCCTAAAAAAAGCTCGCAGACAATAAACAATAAAGTCATCCGCATTTGCTTTTTTCGCATGTTCACTCACATAGATTAATAAATTGAAGACTCTGACGCATTTACAAATATGCACTAATACTATACGTAGATCTTTTAATAGACAATTCGCCTCGTACCAGACCAGGCTTGACCTGGGCCGTCATATACTTAAGACGGTCTCTGACCCTACCTCATCCGCAAATGCTTTGGTTCCTCCGCATTGCTTTTTATAAAGCTTAATCCAACCATCACGTGTGACAACATCTTGCCAGTGGAGAGTGCTTTTCAGTAGATAATAAACGTTCCAGAAGGTGACAAATGAATATTCAAAGTCATAGTGATTTGAAGGCTCGTAGTACTCAAGCTGAACAATAAGCAACTTTGAAACAAGAAAACTGAATATAGTTGTTCTCTCCCATCAGAAAAATTTACAGCTACCCATAAAACAACGTGTTTGCTGACCCACTCCCGAGTTTCCAGTACTTCTGATATAAAGTATTTCTTTCCAAATACTTTCACGAACTGTTAGATCGAAAATATAAAAGGCAAACAAAATTATTACAAACCATTCACTCTTATGGTGCTGCGGTACGAAAGGTCTGGAGTTTGAAACTCCCTAAAGCTCCATTGGAAGTAATCACAATGAGCATCCGGAATTTCAAGTGCTGCATTACTCTAGCGAATAGTTAGGCTCGATAGCGAGTGTCTAGTGATGGTTATACATTTCATCAGCACCTTCAACCTTATCAAAACGGCGGAAAAAAAGTGAAGTCGACAACCTCAAAAAATTAGTTGATTATCAGATTTGCAAACTTACAGCTAGTCGGTGAATGCTATCGTGACAGATGAGTAAATGCAACTATTGACGCATTTTCTTGACCTCGGATTAACGTCAAACGTGTACAGCGCTTAACTGGACCACAAGCTAGTAATAGGTAAAACTGTAACCTACCGACTTTGCAAACTTCCTCATTTGCGAGTAATTGGTCTTTCGTAGTTCCTCGGCACTCACAATTCCGTCTCCATCACTATCGATGAAACTAATTGCCTAAAAGTTCAATCATCTGAATCAGTGCAATTTCTTCCTTCTTCAGTCACAGAAAATATTCACAGTTACAGATGGAACAAGTTGGGTTTAGAATCGCTTTGAAGTTGTCAGTGCTGCCGGCACAATGCATTTCGATCACAAGCTCAGCCACCAGGATTGCTGTAAAGTGCTTTTCCCATGATCATAACAACGTATAAACGATGTGAGGAAGACCTCGACACTGCAAGTGGTTATACGCGGCACGCAAGATTACACGGAACTGTTTCATAAACACAGCGTGCAAATGCAGCAACATGTGACAATCAAACGCGATTACAGCTGCTTTGTTAATCTTTACTCCGACATTAATTTTAAAGGGAGGGTCGGTGTGAAACAGATACCTCGGCTACGTAACGCAGGCTGGTATCCGATTACTAACCAGGTGAAATGTCATTGGCATGTTAATATAAGTTGTTTCTCACTACATGTTGAGTGAGCAGTGCTACCTTTTTTAACCTGGTGAAGCACGAGGCTTTGTATGTTGTCGTGTTTGTACATTAGCAGCACGTTGAATTGAAATTGGTAGCCTAAGTTTAAAATAAATAAGATTTCGAGTTTCCGTGAAAAACTAATTATGTATTCCCAGATTTTTTTTGATGAAAGAGAATTTTATCATCCAGGTTTACAATCATCTTCAAGTACTGCTTTGTTTGCAGGTTAGCACTTACGTCTGTCAAATTTCCTTGCGGTAGTCTTCCAGAAGATTCGAGGGCCTTAGCTTCTGTGAGGAATTCTTCATCGATTCTTTCACCTTGTTCAGCTGCTTTTAACAATGGTAATCTAAAATAAATCTTCCACGTTAAAACTGTGTTTTCCGACTTTTTCAGACAACGTAACATTTCGCACCTGCACAATTGTTCACGAACCCTAACAGCGCTAGGAAAAAGAACCAACTGTTCTTTCGGTAAAATCAATTTTTAAGTAA
Source organism: Trididemnum clinides (assembly GCA_963675345.1). Taxonomy (NCBI): domain Eukaryota; kingdom Metazoa; phylum Chordata; class Ascidiacea; order Aplousobranchia; family Didemnidae; genus Trididemnum; species Trididemnum clinides. The sequence continues at coordinate 15,794,511 of OY776305.1, forward strand.
GCAGCATATTCGAGCAGCCATCAATCCAATCGACTGCCACTCACAACACGCCACAGCATTAACAACTGCACTAAAATTTTAAGCCTTTCAATTTAACTGCAAGATGCTACTCAGAAGTAGAAAGCAAATTTGTTCTAGGAAGACAATGGCGTAAAAACAACAAGATTACAAGTTACAGTAGAATTCATCGATTACGTTAAAACGGAATAAGAAGTTTGCCTTTAACGAAATCCATGCGGTAACAATTCGCGTATAACAGCACCGTTTATTTGTTCACCCAGACGTAATTTGTGTGTTTACAACGGCAATCTAGGTTATGATCTCCACCACAAACGATAACATCGTTAATCCAGCTTAGGCCCAACACAAATATGCTTTTTTGTATATTTTGCTACTGTACTGTACGTTTTTCACATCAGGGACTCAAGGTATTAAGTGCGCGTCAAAGCTTTCCGCAAGCAATTTAAAAAACTTGAAAAAATTACAAACAGTATCTGTCAGTATTACATGCAGCCAACTACGCAAATTATATTTCTCTGGCAAGCAAAAATTAAGTGCGTTTTATTTTTTGAGCGAGTAGCCCAATACGCTGATTATTGATTAGGGGTAAACCTAACAGAAAAACATACTTCTTTGTTGAATCAATGGCAGTTTTTAAATCGTATATTGCAATTGGTCTATAACGTCAATTTACCTTTGCAGGACTAATAATCAACTTGCATTGCTAGACCAATTCTTTGAGCGAATGTATCTTCGCCAATGGTTCTAAAACTGTGCGTCGCGACGCCCCGGTGCGTCGTTTCAATTTTCCAAAGGCGTCGCGAAATATTTTGGTTTTGTGCCATTAAGTCTAGGTTTTATTGCGTCAAAAGAACTCTGATCGTAGATTCCTTTCTTACTTTCTTCCGACATTTTCACAATAGTGTTTTACACTGTTGCAACGATTGACTTGTTATTCAAGAATCAAATTGCAGAAGTTTAACTTAATTGGCGAAAAATATATAAAGAATAAAGCATTCAGTTGTATATTGGACGAAAACAGGAAAGATGAGTTACAAACTTAGAAGAGCGTAATTTTACGATTGAAGATGACAGACCAATCCAAAATCTCGAGAGCATCTGCATAGGGGCAGTTATTTATGTAGATTATGGGTCACATTTATCTCGCAGTACGGCAAACTAAACTGTAGGATGCTGTCTGGTGCGTCGCAAAGTCTCGCAAGCTTTTTTAAACGCGTCGCATCGCAAAAAGTTTGAGAACCACTGATCTACGCATATACGAATTTATCTACAAGCTGGAATCGGACAACAAGCGCTTGAATTTCGGACGATGGCGATACGCAGCTATTTCGACAGTCGCGCCGACTATAAATAGCAACGCTCTCCATTCTCTGCCGCATTCTGGCGTTAACTTCTAACGAAAGCCAGACAAAAACGATAAAGTTTTCAATCGTTAATTAAAAGACGGAGCAACTCCGTTTCAAAAAGCTTTCTCAAAACTATTTGTACTACTAAACAAATGTCTAAATTTTAAAAAATATTCTTATTCAGAATTTTAGCATCTAGTTTCTAGATAAGCAAAACATTAGTCATTTGTTTCGAGATCAAAACAAGTAAATGATGATAGAAGATCTGCTGGTATAGGGGTCGGCAACTTACGGCCCAAGGCCCGAACACACCAGCCAAATCAAAAATCGTCTGGCTTGCGGCTCCATACTGCCCGCATGTGAACTTCTCTTTATCTGTTAAGGTTGAATTGTCTCTAAGCGTAGTTATCTGTGTCTTACGGGCTTATCTACTCATCTTAGAAATCCCAATAACTAATTTGCTAAATGGCATGTGCTTGATATAACTCACTTTATGTTCACCTGTAGCTTGCAATTTTAAAGTGTGATTTTAGAGTTTACTCAATATCTGTATAAAATAAGTTTTTAGATCAGCGGCAAGTAATCCTACTGTAACTTCCACTGCAGCAACAATTAACTCGTAACAGAGCTTACAAACTGAATTCTCAACGCAAATGCCGATACAAAAAAAGCAAAATACCTCTTTCGAAACAAAGAGGACACGATGAAGGCAAATTCTATGGTTACATTAGTTTTTCAAAAATGGCGTCAAGGTATCTCGCAATTTTAGGTTAGAAATTTGGTTTTAACGTATAAGCTGGACTGTAGAGTCAAAATTTATGACGAGGATGTACCCGGTGTATCACATCTTGGCTTGATAAAAAAAGCTAATTATAACGCAACTTGACTTACGGCGCAAGCAGAACGTAGTCTTCACACGTATGAACTAACTATTTTCGGCAATGAAACACACCAAAAGCAAGTTGAAAGCTCGAATAACTGACGACAATTTGCAAAACGTTATGCTGTGGCATAGGCGTAATGAGAGAGCCAAAAGGGTCATGCCCCCAAACTTCTTCGATCCAATCAAAGAAAGGTATCCTCAAGTATAACGGCAACAAAACGTCAACTCAGCAAAAATGTCGTAGAACAAAACTGAGGAACACAAAGCCTCCAAATATTTTTGGAACTTTCGAAACTTGCACTGGCTAAGTTAGCGGCTTCCGTCTTCACCCAGCCCATCATCTAAACTTTGAAAAATTTCAAGCTTAAATGAAGTTATTAAGTATCTCACCAATGATGTGCTGTCAATATATGTATTGTGTAATTTCCTTACGAATTGTCACTGGTTTGGATTATGCCAATCTGCAGCTACATCAACTTGTTGCAAACAAAAAACAGCGCAGGAAACAAATAAAAAAACGCATACCTTATAAAAGTTACTTCCTCACATCAAAATTACGAATTATAAAACGCGCAATAAAACCAACTAAAACCACAATGTTTAACGCCGTCAAAACAATGAAGAAAACAAATTTGCAAGGGAATAATTAACTCGGCGCTCCAAGAACCAAGAAAACTTATTTTTAATCCGAGACAAGGAAAAGGTTTCCGACATCTAGGCCAATGCTTAACAGCGGGAACGTCGCCGCCAGAGGTCAGAAATAGTGCCTCTTCAGACATGGTAACCCTGCATTACAGCATGAAACCGAAAAAAAAATACTGCCTAAAACTTCATTTAAGCCTACAAGTCTACTAGGTAAAAATACCAGTAGGCTAAATCTTATGTTAAGCGCAGTAACGACAACAGTAATGCCAGCAAATTAAGCGACAAATAGATCAATGCTTTCAGTTTTCCTTCTCGCGTGTTAGGCTTAAAATTCCCGTTATTTCCAGATAAGATTTTTTCTGGTTTTCATGACCGGGAAACCAAAAAGTCTGATTTGCGATTTATCATACGCTGTTGCGAAACAACAAGACACCTTTACAGCAGGGTAGCAATGTTTTTCGGGTAGAATGTTTCGCGTTATCGCTGTTACCTTTGCAAAAATTTTTGTTAACAAAATATACTGCTTTTCAAAAATGAACTCAGACTAAAATACATTCCAGGACTTTTATTGCATTGTTGAAGCAGCAGATAAAAACTCAAAATAACACCAGTAGTAGAGTATTCATTCTCGAAGCTTTTCGTCTGACACTTTTCAAGACAATCCGTCAGAAATAGAGTGAAAAGGTGAAGTGAGTCACTTATATAGAGACACAGTTGACGAAAAAGGAAAAAAAAGCTCTATGCAAACAACAAATAACAATTTATGCAAAGAAAAGGAATTCGTTTATGGTCTAAAAATCACACATTAGTTTCCGCTCCTTCTATTGGTCGCTTTTTTTTTACCAATCATGATAGAGCTTTTTTCCCTTTTTCGTCATCTGTGTCTCTATATAAGTGACTCACTTCACATTTTCACTCTATTTCTGACGGATTGTCTTGAAAAGTGTCAGACGAAAAGCTTCGAGAATGAATACTCTACTTTCTGCAATTTTCAAATTCTGTACCAGAAATCAACTCTTCAAACACCAGTAGTCGATTTAAACATTTAATTGCGCAAGCTTTCGTAACGCTTAGTCAGGCAAAATACACCAATAAATTCCTAAATAAGACTAAAATACTACTGTATATTGCCCGACAAGTTTGCATTCGCTAACGAAAGGTTGGACAATTTAATATCAATAACTGAATCGACTACAACTGTCGCTACTGAATTTTTGTCAGCTGAATTAAGGTACACACAGTAATTCCACTTTCAGTCTTCATTGTTAAAGCAGTAATTCTATGTAATCAGCAGCAATACCGGTTTAAAGAATGGTGAAGCTGTTTACCCAGCATGTCGTAAGAGGAGACTATTGGGTACCTACCAATTGCAGTCTGACTGTTAATGGTGGGGTTGCCAGCTTAATTGCTTAGTTGGACCACTCATGTCAGAAAACTGAGGTTGGGGGTAAGCAAGGGCATGCTCCCTGTAGAAGAATTTTGCTCCAACAAACCCCCATGACCAGAAAAAATACACAAGTGGCACCCAGTCCCCGGCAGCTCTTAAATGGGCAGGGGGTGTGAAAAATCTCCGGGTTTAAATCTGAATGTCATGAAATAAGATTTGGTACATTAAATGTGGGAAGTCTTTGTGGAAGGAAAACGGAAGTTTGTGAAAAACTGAGGAAGAGAAAAGTTGATGCGTGCTACATCCAGGAAGTAAAATGGAAAAGCCAAGGAGCTCATTTTGTGGGTACTTTGGGACGAAGGTAAAAACTAGGGTGGTCAGGAAATGATGCAGGATTCGGAGGGGTTGGAATTTTCGTGAAAGAAAAAATACCTGGAAACGTTGTAGAAGTTAGAAGAAAAAGTGACAGAGTAATGGCAATTGTGCTAACTTTAGGTGGAGAAGTGATGCGCGTAACATGTGCGTATGGGCCACAAAGTGAAAGACCAGATGCAGAGAAAGTTCGTTTTTATGATGAAATGGGGAGTGAGTGAAACTTGGGAAGTTCTAGTAAAATCTCTTTAGGGGATTTTAATAGACATGTGGGGAAATGTGCTAAGGATTTTGGAGGTGTACACGGGAGAATGGTGTTGGGAAAAGAAATGCAGAAGGAAGAAGATTGCTGGAGTTTTATGATGAAATAGAGCTGTGCGTGGCAAATACTTGGTTAAACAAGACAGACAAAAGAAAAATCACTTACAGTGTCAGTGGATGTGGAACAGAAATTATTTTGTGCTGGTGGGGGAAAAATACAGCAAGTATAAAAGGGAAGTAAAAGTGATTCCATGGCTGGTGGTCGTAGATCTAGATAAAAAGGTTCTAAAAAAGATTGTGAGAAAGAAACGGATCATAAGAAAGATTAGGAAGTTGAATGAAAACCGAACAAGAGTAAAATTTGAAAAAAGAGTAAATACATTAATGAGCACAGATGCTCCTGATTTGTAGAAAACTTTCAAGGATGGTGTTCTAAAGACATGTGACGAAGTGTGTGGGAAGAAGAAGTCTAGTAGAGATCAAGGAGACATGTGGTGGTGGAATAAAGAGGTCAAGGATACCATAACAAGAAAGAAAGCGGCATTTAAAGAGCTGTGCAGGTTTCTATCAGAAGAATATAAGACTCAATACAAACGTTTAAGAAATCAAATGAGAAAAGTTGTTGCTAGAACTGAGAATGGAAGCTAATCAGGAGTTGAATAATTTATATCATAATTCTAATAGTGTTTTCTACTTCCTTAGAAGAATGACAAAGGAAGGGAACGATGTGGAAGGAGCAAGGTGCTTAAGAGGAAGAGACGGACGATTGGGTTTTATTGAAGAAGACTGGGCAAAAATTTGGAAGGAACACATGAAAAAATCATGAATGAAAAGAACGAATGGGACCATATGGTGGAAACTGATGTAGTAGAAGGACCAGTGGAAAAAGTGGCTCGTAATGAAATTGTGGAAGCAATGCAAAGGATGAAATCAGGAAAGGCAACTGGACCATCTGAAGTAAGTGTGAAGATGATAGTTGCAGGGTGATAAAATCGGGATTAAAGTGATGATGGGACTGTTCCAGCGTGTATTGGATGGTAGAGAAATGCCTGATGAGTGGAAAACAAGTGTGATTGTACCTATCTTATAAGAAAAGGGTGATGTGATGAGCAGTGGATCATACAGAAGAGTGAAACTGCTAGAACATGCCATGAAAATTGTTGAAAGAGTGATAGATGGGCAAATACGAACACTACTCAATTTGAATGAAATGCAGTTTGGATTTATGCCAGGAAAAGAAACAGTGGATGCGATATTCATTGTGAGAAGAATGCAGGAGGAATATCAAAAGAAGAACAAGAAGCTGTGTATGTGTTTTGTTGACATGGAAAAAGCTTTTGATAGAGTGTCAAGAAAAGTGATGGAGTGGGCCATGAGAAAGAAAGGTCTATCAGAAGTAATAGTTCGGGCAGTTATGAGCCTGTATGATGGTGCAAAGACAAGATTGAGGGTGGGATCTGCATATTCAGAGAAATTCGAAGTAAAGTTGGTCTACATCAAGGATCTGTGCTGTCGCCACTATTGTTTGCAATAGTGGTGGACGTTATTACAGAAAATGCAAGAAGGGGTGTGGTTAATGAATTACTAGATGCAGATGACCTTGTTATCATGAGCAAAGACATGGAAGGCTTGAAGGAAAGATTTTAAAATTGGAAGGATGCCCTGTGAAGTAAAGGTTTAAAGGTCAACACCAGAAAAACAAAAGTGATGGTAAGTGGGCCAGAAGGAGAACTATTCAAAAGCAAGATAGATCCATGTGGAGTTTGTGGGAGGAGAGTCATGAACAATTCAGTGTTGTGCACAAAATGTGGAAACTGGGTCCATGGCAAATGTGTAAAAATAAAGAGAGCTACCGCTAGGTTGGCAATGCATTTTGTGTGCTTGAAATTTAAAGGAATAATGGAAGGGACGATGAATTCAATCGAGAAGTTGTACAATGAAGTGGAGACCATAAATAGATTTTGTTACTTGGGAGACAGAATAAATGCTAGTGGTGGTTGTGAAGCGGCAGTTACAGCAAGAGTAAGAATCGGTTGGGTAAGATTCAGGGAATGTGGAGAGTTGTTGCTTGGAAATAGGTTTCCTCTGAAGATGAAAGGTAAAGTTTATCATTGTTGTTTAAGATCAGCAATACTGTATGGAAGTGAGACATGGTATTTAAATGAAAATGAAAAAGCAATTTTAAGGAGAACGGAGAGAGCTATGGTGAGAGCCATGTGCGGTCAGAAAGTTTCCGTGAGGGGACAAAAAGCTTGGCTTATCAAATCTTGGAAGAAAAGTTTCCCCCTATCGGAAATCTATCATTTCTACTTAAATAAATTGAAGGTGAAGTAACGCTACTTAAGTAGATAAAAAATTTCCGTACAAAAATGTGTGAAAACAAAAATGTAAAAAACCGAACAAAAAACGCACAAAAACGTCCACTGTTTGTACCCATCATAAGTTGAATGTTTCGTGAGGTGGCTTTTAATAGCGAAAGATATAATGCTACATCCTGTTAGATATCTATTGGTGTATTTTTAGTTCCAACAATTTCGCTTTATCACTAACTTTTAGCGTAGCACTACTATAGGAAAAGCAAGCCAATTTAAGCGCAAAACCAAGTGATGAGTTGCACATCGCTAAAAGAAGACGTCAGCAACATGTTCTTGACAAACTAATTTTATTTATGGCCATTAGAAGTACGGTATACCATCAATTTCTTTAAAAACAATGTATTATCAAACGCTTACTTGAGACATTTCAAACTATAAATATTCTGCAACCATATTCAGAATTTTGTTTGTGAATAATAATGCACAAAAATTACACAAAAAAAAAGAGGACAAGTTGAGAGACTGAGGCAAGAGATAGAACAGTGAAAGCATTTCATTCATTGGAAAATAGATTGAATGCTAGCAACGTGAACCAGCAAAAATAGCAAGAAGAGCTGATTGGACGAGATTTTAAACTGTTAAAAATCGTTTCGAGAAAAAAATTACTTTCCCTTTAAATAAAAGAAAAGTCTTAACAAAATTGTATGAGGTAGTCAATTCTATACAGCAATGAGACATCATGTCCATGGGAAAATGAGATTTAAATTTTGGGAAGGACGAAGAAAGCAATGTAATTTGTGGTGTAAAAAGAAAAGACAAACGAAACAGCGAGAAATTGATGGATATCTCTGGGCAGGGGAAAACATACGATAGAAAGGTAAAACCAAACGGCACGGTGATTTGGGCACATTTCAGAGAAGAAATGACAGAATAAATCAGTAAAAGGTCTTGGACTTAGAAGTAAATAGTGAAAAAAATCAAGGATATAGACCTAACAGATGAGGTGCCGTAAGTCAGGAAAACACAAAAAGACGCCTATCCTATTGCACGCAAATGAGACGTATCCCGTTACCTTCATATACAGGGAAAACCGGCGCGGTGGTGTAGTGGTTAGAGCGTCCGCTTCGCAGTCGGTAGACTTGGGGTTCATTTCCCTTGTCGAGTCATACCAAAAGACTTTAAAAACTGGTATTCACAGCTTCCCTGCTTGGCGCTCAGCACATAAGGGATAGTGTGGAGAACAAGCCGGCAAGCTTTCTTGTTGTGTCCTTGGGCAAGGCACTTAACGGGATGCCTCCGTCTTTATGTGGAAGACAGATGGTGGGGCCAAGCAGTCTACCCGTCGTGGTGGCCCAGTCTGACGAAAGACATGCAAACCGAGCACGAGCTCATACGCGTGAATGAAAACAGGGAAAACACTGGACTTCAAAAGCGGATAATACTACAAAAATAATATAATATAATAATATAATAATAGGTATGTAAGCAAAAAGTACGTAATAACTCATTAACAAAAAATCCTAATTACCCGTCTCTAGAAAGCAAAATACGACTTTAGGATCGAACAAAAGCCAAATACAGACCAATCAATGTGCAAAAACTGTAGTTCTTAAATGCAAAGATGACGCATATTTTACATTTTTATGAAAAATTTCTTTTCTCTCATTTTTACTTGATAAGTTCTCGACGTAGAAACGCAGTTGAACAGATTTAAAAAAACGCTGATTCTGATGAAGCATTTTTCGCTACGACTTCCTCTGTCGCAGCCGCACAACAAACGATTACTTCTTAAAAGCGAATTTTCTCAACTTCATATTTTCGGCAGTTTTTTCGCTCATCACATAAAGTTGTTAGATGCGATTAGTCGACCTATTTTACGGCAATTGCGATCGCTATTTATTCGACGATCAAGTGTTATGAAAATTGCACCAAAGATTAAAAATATTCAAATTGGTTTAGTGCTAAATAAACATTTTGAATTTTATTAAAGGAAACAAATTTTATCTCATTTGTTTTATTCAATTCTTGAGCTTTGACGGGAGACATTGGAAAGCTGCTTTCAAACAAAACCAAATTCGCTACGATTCGCAATGCCTTTAAGCATTTTCTTCTCAGCCTCCACACATAATTTCACCAATTATTTCAATTGAAGAGCAACAAACTAAGACCGACAGCGTCCAAGAGCTTAAATCGAGGTTTTGTAATTCCAGAAAATCTGTTTCTGTTTCTAAAGGTGCAAAAGAGCCTCCACTTCGATTTAAAACTGGCTCTTCACATTTCTAACAAACCAAGGAATTTTAATAAAAGGGGAGATAAAACCATAAACCATTTCTCCAAAAAGCACTTTCCTAAAGACATGCAAAACATTCTACCGAAGGTGGCTGTTTTGGGGGTAAAACTTTTGAATTTCTATAGAAAATGAGGGCTTTGGGAGTAAAATTAACTCAGTTTGTGTTTGTAAGTAAGTTATCTAAAAACAAAATTTCCTTCCATATACAAATAGAGCTAATTCACTTGTTGGCAAACCAAAAGCAAAAGCAGGAACCACACAATGGCTACTCCCCTAACAACGCAAGCTCAGTGCTTCACATTAATCTTGTTTTATCAAAAGATACATCGAGTAAGAACGACCACCTTTTAGGAATACAATAAAAAGTGTAAAATGTAGGCTGATGCAACGGTAAAAAAAGGTTTCGTGATTAAAAAAACTTTTACATTAGTTAAAACAGACAGGGTACTGACGACTACCGCACGCGACAACACCAACCAGAAGCAATCCGGTAGACTTTCACAGAGCTCATTCAAAGAGCTGAAAGAAAATTGAAACAACAATCTAACAACAACAATTGAAAAACTTACATTGTTTCTTGTTAACTGAAACGTCACTTTGAAGAATTCTATCTAACTCTAAATCCAGGTAACTACTCTTCAACAGGTTTGACCTCACCTAAAGCTCTCTTCAAGGTCTCCGTAGCCCATCAACATCACTCCTTTTCCTTCCCATTGCCACATCACATCAATTTCGCTCAAAGGTCGAAGTACAAGATAGTCTGAAATGGTAAAAGCGCATTGTGTAAATAATGTGCATTAAGCGTTTAAAATATATGAAGTCTAAACTTCAGTCTACTCCCTAATCACAAAGTGTGTATCAAGCAGTAATAATATAGCTTCTTGATTACATTAATAAACCACAAAAATAAAATTCTTTATAGCAACATTGCGTTCACTTCGATCTCTTCCACGAGAAAACATAACTCCATAAAATATATTCATCAGCTTTACAAATTGAGCATTATGCAGCACTCTGACTGAAGCAGTAATTCAAAAGGCAAACGCGACAGAAAATTTGTTAAAATATTGAAAACTCTTCTAATTTTTGAGGTTGCACAACCTAACTGAACACATGTAATGTTCGCAGAAACATTTCAGACGAAACACAGGTCAAAAAATATCTATTATGCGTTAAATTTTCTTAATTACAACAATATTCAAACTCGTGTTCTCAACTTCACATAAAAAACCCAAAAAGCACTGTTCGCCGGTAGGTTTTGCATGACAAAAACAGTTTAATACAATTTTGAGTTAAATCGCTGGCCTTTTGCATGACATTACGTGCACTTGACACAGCTTCAAACAATGCCATAACTACTCTTTTATCATCAAAATTCACTGGCACAGTTCTTTCTTGGGTACTGCATTGCTACATCTTTGCAACAGCTTTTCCTAGGTTGCAGTGTTTTGCGCTGAAAAATGTACTCCTCCCGCAAAACTGACTACTCAAAACAAGAATCTGAACACTATGCTTTACACAGCTCAGAGATTACAGAAATATTTCGACTGCATTAATCAATAAGCATTACCTGTGTTTTCATTACAGTCTGAAAAATCCTTTGGTTCTCTGTAGTCATATCGACTAAACAGTATCGAAACTGCAAGGTTTGAAGGTCCGTCAGAATCAACTTGATGGTAGTAGCCTAAAAAATTAAACGGATGATATGCTCTACATTCCAAAAATATCTTACATAAATTAATCGTCTTATTACACGGCGGCTTGCTGTTGCAGTTCATACGAGGGTCAGTCAATAAGTAATGAGACTTTCTCAATTGCTTTTGTGTTTTTGTAGCTAAGGATCTCAAATTTTATGTGATGATTATGAATGGAGTTGTCATCTCATTTACAACAAAACTTGTTTATTTTCAGATTACTGTAGGTGTGATGATAAATTGAAATGACTACTAGGCTAGCAAACAGCTTATCGTTGGAACAAAGAGGAGTCATCAGATTTCTGTTGGCAGAGAGTGTAAAATCATGTGAGATTCTGTCTAGAATGCAAAGACAATATGGTCCTTCCTGTATGTCTAGAGCAAACTTCTACAAATGGGTGCAAGCATTCAAAGATGGACGCGAAAGCATTACTGATGATCTGAGAAGTGGAAGACCTGAGGATGTCTCTACCCCAGAAGCAGTACAGGCAGTTGAAGACCTGATCAAATCTGATATAAGGGTCACTATAGATGAAATTGCTACAAAATTGGACATCTCCCATGGCACAGTGTACGCAATTGTGCGTGAGAAGCTGCATTTTTCAAAAGTCAGCTGTCGCTGGGTTTCCAAGATGTTAACGGATGATCACAAAATGCAACGCCTGATGGCTTCCAGAGCATCACTACGCAGATACAGAAAGGAGGGAGATGCATTTCTGTCGAGAATAGTGACAACTGATGAGACCTGGGTTTTTCATTATGAACCTGAATCGAAACGACGATCAATGGAGTGGAAGCATGTTTCTTCCCCAGTGAAGAAAAAATTCAAATCTCAGAAAAGTTTAAGGAAAGTCATGCTCACTGTGTTCTGGGACAGAAATGGGCCGATCACTATCAGTTTCTTGGAAAGGGGCAATACTGTGAACTCAGAGAACTACTGTGAGCTGCTAACTCAAGTGAAAAAAGACATTAAGAACAAACGGAGGGGACTTCAATCAAGAGGTGTGATTCTTCTTCAGGATAATGCAAGGCCCCACACAGCAGCAAGAACCCTAGCCAAAATTGAAGATTTAGGCTGGAAACTTCTAACACACCCACCCTACAGCCCAGACCTTGCACCATCTGATTTTCACCTCTTCGGCCCACTCAAAGAGAGTATGAAAGGAATTCACTTCCAGACTGACAAAGAAGTGAAGGCTGCTGTGAGCAACTGGCTAAGTGCCCAGTCCACGGAATTCTATGCCAAAGGAATAGACAATCTAATATCAAGATGGAACAAGTGTGTTGCAAAGGAGGGAGATTATGTTGAAAAATAAAACAGCATTTTTTGATTACCAGTCATTGCAAACTTGAGTTATTGAGAAAGTCTCATTACTTATTGACTGACCCTCGTATTTATTAAAAAGCTGCAGTTGCATCAGGTTTTGGTTATCTCGCGACTTCGAGCCACTTGAAAACACATAATCATGGCCCACGATTTTCCCAGCATTTACGCAAAATCAAAGTGAACAAGAAACACCACCATTGAACCTGTAGTAAAACCTCAAAATCTACTTACTCTTAGGCAGAAACAAACAGTCTCCAGCATTAACAGTAAAATTCGACCACGGCACTTTCAAAAAATCTGGATGCTTAATCAAATCAACCGCCTCCACATTGATATCAGAAAACCTTTAAACAGCAATAAACTAAAGCTGACAAAATTGTTCTATTCAACTAGAACACGTTAGCACACTTCAGATGTGCTCTAAATTCTATTTAAATTATTATTTCATCATACGCACAGAAACTGCTTCATATTTGTAATAAGGAAATAAATTTATTTTTCAACATTGCAGTACTCACGGGCCACTAATCATGATAAATGGGAAAAGTAACGTTTTAGCGAAATCCTGATTCAGGAAAACTAAACTTTAGCATATTTAAGCATACATTCGCAATACAGCTCATGACACAATAAATATAACTTTATTGCAATGCATTCATAATTATAAAAGTTTACACTAATCACAACTTTCGGTTACTCAAGGCACGCTCTTTCACAAGACAAAGTGAATGCACAAGCAAATTCTACTGTAACTCAATTACCCTCCAAGCTCCGACTCAGGCTCAGGATGCCTGTAAAGCCACTTTTCATATTTGTATTCAAACAGCTTCCAATATTTAGTACCGCGATAAAGACAGTTAAGTTGGTTGAAGGCATCCTAAAAAATATTAGCCCATCAAAAAATTGCTTGCCTTCATTAAACACTAGCAGTTTATCAATCCACTTCGCAGTCGCTAGACTTAAGTTCAACTCCTTTGTCGAATCATACCAAGATTGAAAATGATTTTCAGGGCTTTTTTGCACGGCGCTCAACACAAAAAAGGCAGTGTGATAAATTCTGCAAGTTCGCTCGTTGTGTTTGTAGAAAAGACACCATATGGGTTTCTTCCATTATTATGGGGCAAACAGGTGACGGGGTAAAGCAATCTTTCCATCGCGGCAATCTAATCTTACTAAAGGCGAGCAAACATAAATTGAGGGTGATTGAGTTTAAAAAGAAGATTTATGCTAACTTCAATTCACTTACAACGATCACACAAAACACTGCCGTCACCTTAACAAATGCTTCAGAAAAGCGCCTTAACAGTTGGAAGTAATCAACAGCAGCAGAGCATTCTGCCCGTGAAAAGGTAGTCAGGCTTCACTCTACAACAACTTTCCACAACTTTATACTGAAATCCTACCAACAGATACTGCTACCTAACATTCACCTCACATTTCCCGAAGCATTACCGATATTTGTAAAATTTATATTTCAGATAGACCACTTAGGTACCAAACACGAAAAATACTACGCTCAGGTCGCACAAACTCCACATACACTTTTAAGGCTGGTTTCCATCAGGCGTAGCGTGAAAAATTCTTTGTTACTCTGTGTAAACTAAATAAAGAATTTGGTACGCTACGCCTGCAATCTAAGCCTAATGGAAATCAGCCTTTATCCCATAGATGTTGCAAAAAATATTCTCAACATCTTTATGATTTCCTGTTAGTTTCACGCCAGCTGCTTTCAAACCTTGTTGTTAAAGATTTACCCCTTTCTCTAACATGCAAGGTAAGCCACGTAAAATACACTCGAGAAGATGGCATGAAACGCGATTTAATCAATTGCAAAATTCCTCCAAACCAACAACGACGAGTTTGACAACAGTGAAAAGTCGCGCTCGGTATAACTGGTTTCGTGTTGTGACTGCGAATTCGCATGACCTGGACAAATATAGAACGAAACCTTAAATCTACTTTGGCAGAGCACAAAAAACAATAAAATACCAGCGATTAATTTCATGATCGGAATCGAAGATTTAAAATCCGGTTTGTGACAATTTAAAACGGTCGTCTTGAAAGTTGGTACGTTACATTAAAATCGCATGTTATGAACAAAAGCCTTGGTAGTTCCTTTCTCCGCTCTTCTCTCAGACTTTCGCTCTACGAGTTTCTCGTAGCTGTGCTTTTTTCTCCTACGTCTCTTCTTTTTTCTCAAACTCTTCGGCATATGTGACAGAAACTTTCTACGTACTCCTCTTTCTCTATTCTAAAGCTGCAAAGGGTATCCGGTCCTCGTTTCTTTTAGGTTGCGACACCGCCGATATACCGGTTAGATGAGGTGAGCTGCTTCAGCCATCCACATTCCCTTGCAGTCCTTCACTTCTCGTATCCACCATTTCTTGAAACTAAAGGCATAATGTGTTGTCAAAATTTTTCCACACAAAAATTACCTGTCTCAATTGAAATACTTGTGCTTTCTCCTCACGCTCGCTGAGTCTTCTTTTGTTTTCGCTGCAACAGACACAACCTTATTTTGGATTGGAATCTCTCCAGAATAGGCAAAATTGAAAGGCCTTTATGTAGCGCCAGTCGTAATCCGACCAGATACTTATCTCATTGGACCGGACACTTTTGTCATTTTGTCCTGTCCTGTCACACTCTCTTTTTTCTTTACACGACTTATGGTCCACAGCGTGGGGAGTAGCCGGCTTCTAAGGTTCAATTAACGGCTGCCATGTCCCCATCCCGAGCAAGAGGTCAGGTTACAACAACACATCGTGCAGTTTTATCTATCTTCAACTCTGATGATTTACGGTATTATTCTTGTAACTTCATTTCTTCGTTTTATTTCGTGATATTACAGATGAAAAATTCTGTATCTTAAATTTCTTCTTCTTTACCGGCATCATCCTTTAGTGAAGTTAGCCGTTTTCTTTGCAAAAATGAGAACTACAGCCTTCCATCTCTCTGTGTCACCGAGTTTCGCAGACAGTTTTACTTTAGTGGTACCAGGCCAAGATCTTAGATTGTCTGCATTTGTCTGTGTGCTGATCCTTTTTGCACACATCTCTGTGATGACGACTTTCACAAGTCTTTTGCTCTCCATCCTTGGCCGAAGAAGTTACGCTTGCATTTCGTTTCGCAAGAAACTAAAATTTGTTATATTTTCCTTTTTAATGTAAATCATATGTCCTTTATTTGTTTTGTTCAGTAATAAGAATGAATTAGCCTAGAATTTGGCAGCGTTACCTATAGCATGTTAGGCAAAGGTTTTGCCATAAAAACCAAGTCCTACTGACAGGCAAAACGTCAATAAAAAAACACGATTATTCTAATTACTCTAGTCGCTGCTGAGTTTAGCCCAGATGGATTTTTACCGGTAGAATGATCTGCTACAACTATTAATTATGCCCGGCAAACAGACCTATCAATTTTTTGCAGTTAGCTATAACCTCGGGCCAAAAGATAACTTTCAAGTTGTGCAAAGAGCAACTTGTGATTAGGTCCACTTCAAAGTTGCTAGTATGTTGGCAAAGTGTATTCCAATCAAAAATGCTGCAATCAATCTGAAGAAATTGTAATAAAGTGTTTTTTTCTAAAAGCATAACAAAACAGAAACATGCCACAATTCAATCAACTGCTTTGTGACGGCAAAAGCGGTACCACGTGGTAAACAGATTAGCTCGCCAACTTTATGGATGAGACTTTTTGATCCTCCTCCACTCCACCACAGATCTATCTCCACAAATGATTTATTCATTTCTCCGCAAGCACCCAAAGACGGAAGAACACCAACTTCACCATACATAGGCCTTGGTAATTCTGAAACCACGTATGCCCAAGAGTCTGGCATTTGATAAGTGTCCACAAAATGCCTAATTGTATCACGACCCAAATACTTCTCACCAACAGGTGTAGCACCAACCTAAAAACATGTATTTAAGTAATAACAATGCCATAATGCTATATCGAGAAATAAAATGATGAAAACTTATTACCAGTGTCTTGCACATACACACATTTTAGGTGGTGCAGCCATACCTAATCTTACTTTTTCCTCACGACTTCAACGTCTTTTATTATTGATGCGTTTGCTTTTCTGGTATGGCCATTGCTACTGGTTTTATACTTATTGTACATTGACTTAATGATCGGAAGTAAAAAAAAGAAAAAGAAAAAAAAAGTGGTATATGGAATGAGGATGCAAGTCTTTTTAGTCACCTGCCTGCCTTAGAAGAAAAACTCGTCGATTTATAACTTTGCTAAAAGCAGCTGAAGTCGATGCTGATACGATACATTAAAAAAACTTTATCATTATACCACCGGAAGCTGGTGATCAAGGTAAACAAGAAAGCGATAGTGAAAACGTTCCAGCAGAATTTGAAGCCGAATTTGAGCTGGATTGACAAATTGAAATGGAGGAAGAAATTAGCAAGTAATCTGATGATGAAGATTCATTGCAAAATTTAACATTAGCCAAAAGGGCACAAAAAATCAGAATTCACATACCAATTGCCTAATGCAATACCAAGAACAATTGGCTAACATGCATCCAGAGCCAATAAACGTGATTGTTGTTGTTGTTTACCTGACCCCTTCCAAGGGATGGGGGCATGGCGGAAGACCATGGAGCCCCAGAAGCCAGGAAACTCCCCAGGGTCTGGACCAGAGGTTGTAGAGAGACAGAGAGTCGCCAAAGAGTGAGCGGTGTAAAGAGTCTGTAGCTGGACAGTGCAGAATGAGATGAGAGGTGTCCTAAGGCGAGTGTCCACAGGCGCTGCAGGAAGGATTCTCAAGTCTGCCAATCCTAGAGAGATAAGAGCTTAACAGCAGGCTGTGTATGCTGCAGCATAGGCGAGCACGATGAGAGAACACCAGTTCCTCAGTAGAAATCGAGGGAACCTACACGTCAAAGAATTTAAATGAGACAGTATGCCTCCAGTTCAAGAAAAGACAAGAGTGGATATGAGAGATAAGAGGAGAGAGACTGCAAGGAATTGCAGAGGGTGCGAGTAGCGCTCCCCATCTGGCCAGCTCATCAGCTGCATTATTCCCTGGGAGAAACAAGTGTGCCGGGACCTACTGTAGCCAGATAGAACAGGAGAGAAAAGGCAGTTCCTGCCAGATCTGTCACAGAGTTTCAGGTAAAAGGTGGAGGAGAGGACAGAACGAGAGTCAGATAGGAGGAGAAGAGAAGTGGCAGGCTGTTGGTGCTGCCAAGACCAGCAAAGAGCGTGAAGAATGGCGCAGGCTTCAGCGGAAAAACTGGAACATACTGGGCCTGCTGAAAGAGTGGCCTTGATGCCACAGAGAGAGCAATTGGCAAGTACGCCAGAACCACCTTTGCCAAGAGGAGAAGGAACAGTACCAGATCATGAGGGAGCAGAGAGTTAAGGTGGGCTAGAGCCACACCTTGGCAAGAGAAAGGGGGATCAAAGCGAGAGCATGGAGATGAAAGGGTGGGCTCCACCGTGAAGAAAAGCAGGGTCCAAGGAGCTGAGAGAGGGCAAGCAAGAAGAGCCTCCCTAGGAGAGGTAGAAGGAGGTATGAGTGGGTGAGTGGACGCAAAAGCTCTCCAGGACAATCTGCAGTCTTGGTTTCATTCCAAGTTGGGCCAAACCTGAAATAGAAAAGGAGGTTGGGAGACGAAGAGCCTGCTCATAAGAAAAAGTGAAATGAGTCAGGGTGACTCGCAGGGAAGATAAAGAAGCCTTGGAGAGAAGAAGTGGGATAAGGGAGAACGAGAGGCAGCCAGTGATGGTGCGACTGGCCGCTCAGTGAAGGTGTTCCAATTTGGTGATATTGGTAACACTTGAAATAAAAACCATCCAGGTGAAGCATATGTGAGAAGGGGTTGAAGAAAAGCTTTATACAAAACAGAGAAGGACAGCTTAGAGGGGCCCCATGGGGAAGCAGAGATACAGTGTAAGGCCTTGAGATGAGGAAAAATTTTGGCATTCAGCAAAGATACATGTTTAGAAAAGGAAAGAATGCGGTCAAAAGTGACCCCAAGAAAGGTTGGAGTTGGGTTGAAATGGAGACAGAAACCAAGTAGGGGAGATTGGGCTGTAGGTTAGCTTGGTGAGAATCCACTGAGAGGCCTCACATTTGCTCAGATTGAGAGGAAGACACCAGTACTCAGACCAGCGTTCCAATCAAAACAGAGCTCCTTGTGTGGCCTCCACCACAGAATGGATTGAGGGGGAGGAGGACCAAATGGCCAGATCGTCAGCATAAAAAGAGCAGCTGATGGAAGAAGGCAGAGAGGCCGGAAGATCACTGATGAATAGAGAGAAAAATACAGGGCCAAGAACAGATCTTTGCGAAACATCTCGACAGACTCCATAGAATGACTTTTGTGATTTTGATAAACCATGCAAGTGCATCTAACAGAAAGGAAAGATTGAGTCTAACCAGCAAAGCAAGGAGGGATGCCAGCTGAAATGAGTTTGTGGAAAAGGGCGGGATGCCAGATAGAGTCCAAACCTTTCAAGAAATCAATAGTAGAGAGGATCGTCTGAGAGCATGGCCTGGGTTTGTTAAATCCATCCGAAACGAACTGAGAAAGGAACAGAATTTGATCAAGTGTAGACCGTCCAGGGTGGAAACTGGCCTGGCGGGGAGAGAGAATAGAATTAGATTCCAGAAAGAAGAGTAGATGGGACAGAATGATGTGTTCAAAAAGCTTTGAGATCCAGAAAGTGAGAGAGATAGGCCAGAAGGAAGCAGGAGAGTCGAGAGGCTTTCCCATCTTGTGAATGGGAATAATAGAAGATGTCTTCCAGATGGAAGGAAAGGAATGCAGAGACCAGGAGAGATTGAAGATGTGAAGAAGAAAATCCATGCCAGAGCGAGGAAGGTGCTTTAGCATCGTATAGGCAACTTTGTCTGGGCCAGTGGCAGTGAAGGGGGGGAAGGTTGAAGGCAATCGCAAGAAGTTCAGTGGGGGAGAAAGGAGAGCAGAAGGACCAGTGAAACTCCTCCAGGCACATGGCACGGCAGAGCTCAGAGAGGTAGCCTCTGGCTTTGCTACACAGGGCCTTTGGCTGTGAAATGGAAAAGTGAGATCTCAGGTAAGCGGCCTAGACTGAAGCCGATTCCCTGGGAGAAGAACAGTTTGGGAAATTAGAGAGGAGGAAGAAGAGCCAGCAATAAAGTGAAGAAGAGAGTATATAGTTTTCAGGCTTGATTTGGGCGAAAGAGAAGAGCAAGTTGTCTGCCATGCCTCTGCCTTGGCAATGACTGACAAGGCACGTCGAGAAACAGAGATGTAAGCCTGGCGATCTTCATCACTTCAGTGAGCAGCTGCAAAAGCCTTGTGTCTTTCACTAACCACACCTTCCACCTCAGCAGACCAACAGGCTTTAGAATGGCGTTTGATGTGGCTGAAAGGAATGGAAGATTTGGCTGCATTCAGTGCCAGAGAGGTAAAGAGAGCAGCAGCAGAGGATAGAGAAAGAGATGAGTATTCCTCTGCAGAAGGACAGTGGGAGTCAAAGTAGGAGACAAAGTCATGCCAGAGAGCTTTCTGAAAGTTGAAGGAAGGGAACGCTTGTTGGGGCAAAAGACCGGAGAGAGAGGGACAGACAGAAGAATTGGTAGGTGGTCAGAAACCAGGTCCTAAAGCACCTCCCAGGAGCAAGAAAGAGCAAGAGAGGAGAAAGCAAAAGAGATGTCACCAGAGGAGCGATGTAGAAGGGTGGGTGTGTCAGGGTCATTGAGGGGGAGGAGGTCAGAAGAGATGAACCAGTTAAATACTTCCTTCCTGTGGGGGTCGGGAGTACCTCTCGAGTCCCAGAGGGGGTGATGGCAATTGAAGTCCCCCAGAATAAAGAGATTTCTGGAGGAAATAATGGAGTGAGAAAAGGAGTTGGTTCTGCCATCCGTCAGAGAGGAGTGAATAGGGGGGGGGGGCATACACATTAAGAAATGACAGCAGTTGTTTAGAGAGACGTTGACCCCTACGTAATCAGAGTAGGGATCGAACAAAGAGAGGAGGTAGAAGTTCAGAGAAAGATAGACCCTGCCTAAAGAGAGAGAAAACAGGTGACCAATTTTAAGGAAGCTGTTTGCTGCCCTTTTGCAGTCGTTCAGGAGGCAGCATAACGAAAAAATAAAGGGGAGTGCCCAGGGTAACTGGGATCCTCGGGAAGTCCAACAGCCACTTTGACCCAACCCAAATGGGGTCAGGGACTGCACCATCACATTGAGGTGGCTGTTGATTGGTGCTGATAAATGTGTTTCGTTAACAGCTCTGGAGAGAAATTTCTACTACTAATATTGTTGACATTATTTTGCATCAAACAACTTTCTATGCTCATTGGGATGAAAATGATCTTAACTTTCATACAGATGCGAAGTCGCCTAGTTTTTAGGAATTCGTTTACCTTCTGGGTACAATTCTTCTGTAGAAGAGTGCCATCATTGGTCTACCCAGGAAGACCTTGGTTCAGCATTGGTTTTGAAAATTATGAGGAAAAACCGATTTCTTGCCATTAAGACATATTTGCATTTTGCTGATAATCAAAATTTGAAAAACCGAGGAAATGGATGGTGAAGGTGGAACTGCTCTATTAGCTTTTAAATGTCACTCTGGTCAAATTTGGTGTTTTTCACGATCTACTTAGCATTGACAAATCCATAGTTCCATACTACAGCTTGCTCAGTGCAAAAATATTCATTTGTAACAAACAGATACAATTTCCATCAATTATTTGACAATTTTTTTACTAGTCATTTCCATCTCCACGATCCTTGGAAAAAACATGCACTTGTAACTGGAACGATGTGAAATAACTGTACCACTGGAGCAGCTGGACTCATATGCGATGCCAAAAGTTAAAGAAGAAAAAACACAGTGCATATGATTGTTGTATTGAAGCCGATGTTTTTTCTACAAGTGGGTAAAAATGTTGTTGGAATCGATAGCAACTGCATTGATGTGGAATAAGTACATATGTTCAGGGACAAGTGTGTGGCTCTCCAAATCAAAATGTTCCACAACCCCACCTCATCCATGCTTACAACTAGAGCATGGGGAAAGTAAAGGCTTTTGACAAGTTGCTTGGGTCATACACGCCTAAAATTCGTTGGAAAAGGGCAATTCCATAGCCATCAACGCATTAATATTTCTGCAGCTGCTGCCTGAAGATTGTTTTGCAAGTTGCACGTAGAGAAGAAATCTCACCTTAAATTTCGTCGCAAGGTCAATTTATGTTTGCTGAAATCAGCCACAGTAGCTTTTACAAGAGGTAAATATTTCCAAAACTTTATGATAATCTAAATGAAGAATGATAATTACAAAAGTTGCATGAAGCACCTCAGACTGCAATTTGCAATTGATTTTTTAGGTGTCTTTCACGACCTTGGCTATGACCATGCCAGAACCAGAGCACATGGGCACAATCAATCATTCTAGTTCACAGCGGTAAATAAAAAAAGAGCATTCTACCTTATGACATAGGTCTATTTCTGTAATCATAAAAATGATCATTATTTTGACACCTTCCCCCAATATGAGTTTTTGCCTCCCCTCCTCATCCTTCAACACTTATTGGAAAGAACAAATAAAGGATTGCGATAAAAAAAGAATTGGTTTTAAAATAAAGAGTTAGCTAGATTGAACAACCAGTGATTTACAACAAATATCCTGGCATAAAATTGGCACAGATGGTTAAAATGATTTTTCCATCCTGGCATCACTGATGGACTCGAAAGGCAACAATGCCAGTCGTTAATTTTATACATATATGAATTCTAAAAAGAAACGTAATTTCACCAAAGTGTAGATTAGAGTGCCTTGAATCTTGTGTTTACAATTTTTACAAAAAAAACTTCATGACTTATAAATCTCAGTTCAATATGTCCCAATAATAAAAAGATATTGGGGCAAAGTTCTTTTTGTTTAGATTCTTAAAAAATTGGAAATTAGTTTGGGCATACCCTGACATTAGATTAGAATACATGCTTTCCGGCAACAGCAGCACTTTGGCTATAATTTGTCTTAAGACATTAGAAATCAAAGACTTTTCAATTTTCTTGATGGCAAAAGTCAGGCCTGCACAACTCAAAACAATAAAAGGGCCACAACAACTGCATGTTTTTGCACAGGCTGCATGTCAACATCGAAATTTATAGTAGAGCATGTGTGGCCAAACCACAACCCTTTGGCTCTTTGAATGCAGCTTTTTTGACGCATGTTGTTTTTGTGTAGTGATGTAGTGTAAGAGTATACAACCTACAGTGCAACATGTTTGGATTTTTGGCAAGATGAAAAGATGCAGATTCTTGTTTTTCAACTTTGAAAGTAATGATTTCCAAAAACAAAGACCTTGCTTCTTATTTACACAGACAAGGTGTCAATTGAAAACTTCCAGGGCAACGATCTCCAAAAACAAGTCTATTTTCCCGAAAAATACGGCAAGTCAATCTTGGAATGGCGTACCAGCTCTTTCAATGATGGTTTCTATCAATTTAAGCTCTTTAGTACTGCAAGTGTTGCCACCCGTACTGGAGCATACCAAGGATGAACATATCCTAATATTGAATATTTAAAACTCAAACCCAAAAATGCAACTTTTTTTTAATAATATTTGAATTGGAAATAAAAATACTTTATCCAATGATATAATAAATTTAAAGTAATTTTTACAGAAACGCCATAACACTTTTTCCATTTTCAACACTAGCAATTTTGTAATTACGTGTTTCCATTCTCGTCAGACATGACAGGAGTGAAAAGAGCACTACACGTGATTACAAACTTCACAGTTGCATGACAACGCAATGCTACCCTTTAAAAATGATTAAACGTATTGCTCTTTATCTCACATGCACTTTCAGCTACAGAAGGTGCATTGTGCAGTTACAGTAGGTTTTTACACTACCAATTATATGTTCTATAGCAGGCATGGGCAACATATGGCCCACGGGCTGGGTCCGGCCCCTGAAGTGATTTTGACCGGCCCGCAGACTGTATTCAACCATACCCTGCAATGTGGACCGTGGCCTTATTCCTGACAGTTTCCGATCGCTGTGATCTCACCAAACTGTCGGTGCGATACACAAGCGGTAACTGGCGTAAGACACTGCATTCCACTGGCATGATTTTAAATGTTACATTTTATTTCACTGCGATTGCTAGAAATTAGGTCACAGCTGAGAGTGTTGTAAACATCTCCTACTACTGTGTGACAACGTGACTGTTAGTGTTAGTTATTCTTTGGCTGTTATTAGTTAGTGTTAGATTTAGATTTAGAATTTACAATTTTTTACATTTTAAAGAAATTAGATACAATATTTAGTTTTATTAGCCATGGAATTTCCCAAGAAACGCAAAGTTGACAGAAAGTGTCGAGCATTTCACAAAGGTTGGATGCCGAAGTATTTCTTACAAAGGTTGACAATAAAGCAGTATGTTTGCTGTGTGGTCAAAGTGTTGCTGTGTTGAAAGAGTACAACATTAGTCGTCATTATGTGACGAAACATGAAAACTATGGCAATAATTAACAGCAGTGGAACGGCAAACTAGAGCAACAGAACTGGACAGAAAACTTGCGAGGCAGCAGAATGTATTCGTGAAAGGCAAATTAGCCGAGAAAGCTTCCACTCATGCCAGCTATAAAGTCACATACAACATTGCTACACACAGCAAACCATCCAAAGATGGTAAATTTTTAAAAAGTGCATGCTCGATGTAGCTGATTAAGTCTGTCCAGAAAACAGACAGAAGTTTGAAGAAGTAAGTTTATTGAGAAGAACTGTGGCTCTCTGCATTAAAGCAATTGATGAAGAACTGACATCACAATTGAAAAGGCTTGTACCTTCATTTCAGCTGTTTTCACCGGCATTGGATGAAATCACTGACATCGATGATACTGCACAGCTGCTCATCTTTGTACGAGGCATTTTAGAAAACTTTGAAATCATCGAAGAATTGCTGTCTATGGAATTAACGAAAGACACAACTACCAGGGAAGATATTTTCAAATGTGTGGAAAATGGATTTCGTACAATGGAATTACCATGGTAGAAATTGGTCAGTGTTACTACGGATGGCTGTCCATCATTGACAGGAAAGAATGTTGGTTCACTGAAGAGACTAAGTGACCGTGTTGCAGAGGTCTATGGCACCAGGGAATTAATATTTCTACATTGCATAATACATCAGGAAGTGTTGTGTAAAAAGATGCTTGACATAAAACATATTGTGGATCCAGTTGTTAAGATTGTTAATTTCATCAGGGCGAGAAGTCTAAATCATAGACAGTTTATCATGCTTCTGGAAGATTGTGACTCGGATCACAGTGGTGTTCTGAATCATACAGCTGTACGCTGGCTGAGTGTGGGGAAAATTCTGAGATGTGTCTGGGACCTAAAAACAGAAATCTTACTATTTTTGGAGATGAAAGGGAAAGATAAAGATTATCCTCAACTCAAACAATCAGAATGGCTGACAGATTTGGCATTTGCAGTCCATCTCTTTGAACATATGAATGAACTGAACACCAAACTTCAAGAAAAGGGCACTTTTGCTCACGAAATGTACTCAACAGTGAAGGCATTCAGGGTACAGCTAAAGCTGTTTTCTCGCCAGCTCAGTTAGAATATCACAACACAGTTTGCAACACTTGCAACTACGGCACAACTAATGATGTCAACTGAAAAGTATGTCAATGAGATATCTGCACTGGGTAATGAATTTGGTCGTCGTTTTGCAGACTTTCAGAAACTTGCTGCTGAATTTAATATTCTGTCATCACCGTCTACAACTGACTTTGAAAAAGCGTCGGATGCTGTACAGCTGGAACTGATGATCTGTAATGTGACTCTACCCTGAAAGAGAAATTCTAATTTGAAAGCATTGACAAATTTTATGCATTACTGAATCCATCCAAGTTTGCCAACTTGATAAAGATGGCCATGAAACTACTCGTTCTGTTTGGGTCCTCATACATTTGTGAACAAACATTTTCACCCATGAACACTAACAAGACCAAGCTATGTTCCAATCTAACTAATGTTCACCTGCAGTTTTTACCGAGAATTTCTACATCAAACATGCAGCCAAAGTTCAAACAACTTGTTGGCAACTTTGATCGACCACAAATGTCTCATTGACTTCAGCAGCTATTGAAGTACAACTAGTACATTATGATAAAATGATAAATTTATTATGTACTTTTTGGTCTCTATTCTTTGTAATGCTTAAACTTTACATTAAACACAATTTATCATTTTATTTCTCGCATTAGTGAATAAATATATGATTAAGATATTGAATACTATTTATGCAATAATTTGGCCCACCAAACACTTCATTTTCCCACATCTGGCCCGCCGACTAGAGAAGTTGCCCACCCCTGTTCTATAGGGTATTTCCTACTATACAATTCATAAAGTGCTCTTTTCACTCCCAAAATTGTGTTTTCATTCTATGTTTCGGAGCAATATGTGATATTCCAGATTTGAAATGAATATTCCAAAATACTTTGGAATAGTGAATCATTCCAGCATCTGCTTCTCTACATGACACAAAACTTATAAAATCCACACTAACATGACTTGCTTGGAGCAGAAATTACATTAATACTATCATCTTTAAATGTGTAAGCAATAATAAATAGCTACCATTACTCTACTGTTCACGTCAACAATACCTCTAAACACGATTTTTTTGAACTGCAACATTTTTTCAAGTCACCTGACACACTGCAACAAAGGTCTTTGCAATGTGCATGCAGCCTGCAGACTGCATGCTGTATAGGCATGGCAAAAGTGATGACGTTTAGAAAAGTTAGATTTTAAAGTTGAGTACACTTAATCTCTCGCTCAAAATCAAAAACTTCTGTGCACAGGAAGCACGGTGTTGGACAGTAGCACACCTGTTGTTGCAGTTATTCAATTCAACTGGTGATAAATTTTTACTTGCCATTTCTTTTTTTCCTTCCAGTCTCACTTCCAAATCTCCATAATGCTTTTTCAAATATTCATCTGTCCATATAGTAAATGCTTCTGTGTTGATGAGTGCATTGCGAAATATAGCAGCACGACTTGGTTTAATATATTTTTTATAAAATTCTTCTGGAGGAGGCGCTGTTTCAAGCTGAAATAAAACAACATTAAACACTGTAATTTCACAAGTAACTTACAACTTATCATAGGAAAACAAACTTAAATACCACGATCTTATTACAATTTAAGCTAAGACTACGATATTTAATTTTATACTCACACCAATAAGACCATATGAGCAATATTACTCAAACGATCCACAATACCACTACTTCTATGCAAAAGTTAAAAATGTAGGTTTAAATCTGGATTGAGTCATGCCAAAGACTTATTGCTCAGCACAAAGAGTCAGCGAGAGAAAAAGCTGAAAAGCTTGAGTGCCCTTGAAAACTGGGTAAGGTATTTAATGGATTACCCTTACGCATATGAGGCATACAAGTGATGGCCAGACCAAAGACTAGATAACTGAGCACAAGCTTATATGCTCAAACTTTTAACAGACTAGGTGCCACCACTTAGGTTCCAGACAAACTAGATGCTGGACCAACTAGGCGCCAAAAAAAACTAGGTGTCAATGACTTAAAAAAATGCCATGCAAACCAAGCCGGTATCTAATTCTTTAGACTGGTTACCACTAGACATAGAATTTTGCATATAAAAACATAAAACAATAATTAAGATTCATCGGTATCCTGGATCTCAATTGAATGTGCTACTCAATTAAGAGATCAAAAGAATGTTAACTCTGCACACAGCCATGTTTTGAAGGCACGAGTAGTAACAAAAATAAGTTTATAAGTGTAAATTGAATTGTTACTGATTAACTTTTTACAGAGATACGGAGTTAAAATAATGCTTTACATCAAGGAATGAATAGTTAACAATGCGTTTGATGCATGCAACATCTTCGATGTCACTTTGATAGTGATGGTAATTTTCACATGCATAGCTGTGGGTGGCAACAAAAACATTTATGTTGGTATTAACTAAACTCCCGCTAATTGACTTTTCAAAGAGGTCAGGAGGCTACAAAAAGCATCCTGTAACACTACATGATCAACATCAAACAATAGGTTGTCAATGGCTTGAAGCTAGCAATGCCAATTACCAACATCTTTGATGTTGCGTTGGTTATGGTAGTGACTTCAGCATGCACAACTTCCAGTAGTTCGTGACTTGCAAACACATGACTTTGTGCCTCCTTCATTGGGGCGAACTAAGCATTCAAGTATGTCCAATTTATATATATTATTACTTTTAATCAATTGATATTAAGGCATATAGGCTAACTGCAGTCAGTTGAATAAAGTATACCACTTTCACGACCGGTTTTGTTCCTATTAGAACTCGTCAGGTGGACTCAGGTATTGAACCGACGATCACATGAATTGCTTCATGCGGTTCATGCCACTCCAAACATGTCTGACAAACGAAACCAGTCATGGAAGTGGTATACTTTATTCAACTGACTGCAGTTAGCCTATATGCCTTAATATCAATTAATTAAAAGTAATATCTTAAACAGGCTAACACCAGCTTCTATAATTCGTATTAAAACGTAACAAAGGCACTGGCTTGGCTGGGAATTAAAAGCATATATCGCATCAAGCTCACTGTAGTGAGCATGCATCATATATAAGCTTAAAATTAACAGCGTCAGTTGAAAGGACCGATGGCGGAGTGGCATGAACCGCATGAAGCAATTCATGTGATCGTAGGTTCGATACCTGAGGAGTTCTAATAGGAACAAAACCAGTCGTGCAAGTGGTATACTTTATTCAACTGACTGCAGTTAGCCTATATGCCTTAATATCAATTAATTAAAAGTAATATCTTAAACAGGCTAACACCAGCTTCTATAATTCGTATTATATACTGTATATTAGTTATCCTTTGAGGTTTTGTCTAAATGTCTCAAATTATACTAAGCCAACAGCAATGAACGGACTGCTTGGCTATGATTGGATAGGGATCATTAATAAAAGGCCTTTTTTAAGGTATGCAACAACTTACGCTAATGCTCAGCTAACACATTTACATAGCATCCAGCAATTTTGTGATTGCCAACTTCTAGCTTCAGAGCATAAAAAAATGACATAGCTGCCCACTTTAATAAAAATTAAGAGATCATATATTACCCATCATCATGAAGCATTTAACCTTATGCTAAAACTATTTTCAAAGTAAATCATCGTTTAATAAAACTCCACACGTCTCATGATTATTAAAATCGGCTGGGCTCTTGTTTGCATTTTTACTTTTTGTGTCAATAGAAATATTACTATTATTACTGTTTGCTCGTAAAAAATTCTATGCTAAGAGTTTTCACCCTAGGTGCTGTTCACAATTTTGCCTGTTCACAACAAATATTGTCATAACTAGGCCAAGTTTATATTGACCTAAAAAAATAACAATAATTGACATAAAAATTCAAAAAAATTTACTTTGCTGATCAAACAGACTTTTGACTGAATGAATTATTGTTTCTAGAGTTTTTGTATCAAAGGAAACATTTCATTAATAAAAACATACAAACGCTCAAGAAAACTTGCAATAAGCATGCCCTATAAAAACAGCCAATTCAGCCATCACCAGGTGTAAAAATTTAAATGTACAATGATGCACGGTTTTACATTTTCAACCCTACAGGTTCTGTTATTGGGTAACAGCTCCGGCAGCATGGAGAAATTTCTTTCTACTGAAGCAGTTGTTAGCTGAAAATGCTGAAGCAACCAGTTAACAATCGCTGAAATGTCTGGTCTTCCCGAATTCATTATTTTAGAAATGTCATTGTTTTGTATTCTTCTTTGAATGTAAAGGTTAATCCTGCAAGTGTCTTCTTTGATGTCACGTTCTTGGATTGCCTGTACACCTTTGATGGTGTTCTTGGCACTTTTCATCATTTCTATAACCTTAACTAGACATTCATGTTGGTTGTTTTGGAACCAGTTGTTTGGAAGCTAACTTTTGCTTGAGTTACTAAAATACCAGACTAGAGATGTACTAATACCACATTTTAAGCCAATACTGATGCTACTACCAATACCAGCATTTAGAGCTGATACCAATACTGCCAATACAGCTGATACTTTTTTATCTATTGAGCACCATCAATAAAAACTTTTGTAAGCAGCACCAAAGAGTGTATTTAGTAAATCTAGCTTTCTATTGCATTTTGAATGTTTTCTAGGTATCTATCCATCTATCTATCAATATAATATTATTGCAAATTTCTAAAAGCAAATTGAACAAATCAAGCAATATTTTTTTAGAGCAAAATACTAGAGCAATGGATTGAATATCGTTATTCAAAGAAAATAGGCTTACCCCACAAACACAAAAGATTTAAAAAACAAAATAAAATGGGAAAGTAACAATGCTGTAACTAAAAAAAAAGCAAACTTGACAACATAATGAAAACACCTGGGCCAATGAAAATTATGACGTATTAATAAAAAAGTATTAGCCAGTTGCAGCTATTATCAAACAAACAGCAATCATAAGTCAAAACTAAAAATATATGCTACTAAACTGCAGCTTTTCTAACAAAAAACAAACAATTTGGTAAGTGATAACTGAAAAATGCGTATACCATACTCAAAAGAATCAAAGTCATTCACCAACTGCACACTCTTTTTATCAAACAAACTGCCCTCATTTTAAAGTCAAAACTAAAAGCTTTCTTATCACTCCATCCTCTTGAAAATTCATTGCTACATAAATTGCAGATAACTTTTTTGGCACCAGTAGCTTTAACATTAAAAAATTTTCACACAATGCTTTTATTGGAAGTCATTTTTATTAATCACTGTCTGTGAAGCTAAAAGAAAAACTAAAAACAGAATAGTTGTAGTATGTATATTAATATAAACACAATATTGAGTGCTGCGTGATGTTTGGAAGATCCCCTCTCCCTGGTCATTAATGATACATTACAAATCATTAATTATGATACAAATCCAATCCAGTTTCAGGGTAAAACAAAAATTTTTTTTATTTGTGCTCTGAAAAAAAAAAACAAAAAATTTTTATATCTATTTTGTGCTTAAAAAGTATTGGCTATATTTAACCAACACTACTAGCCGATACCATAAAAATAGGCTGATACCACTGATACCGACACTTAAGTATCGACACATCCCTACACCAGACCCTTCAAAACTTTCCACAATCACTTTCACTTCAGGCAAATTCTTTGCATAACATAAGGCAGCATTTAACCAGCTTTCCCATCTTGTAACAACAGGCTGAGGCAGGCAACCAATAGTAGCGAATTTGGCTTGCTTACTTTTTTTTAACTGTTACTGATTTGATTTTTGCGATTAGTTGATGGACATCTTCAAAGTGAGATTTGACATTTCACAGCACAATTGTGCAATGAATCTGCTACTATGTCAAATGAAACAGCTTGGGATGCAGAGATTTTAGTATTGCACCTGCAGCCACCATATATTTTGCAGCATTAGACAATAAAAGACTGAAAGAGTTTTTGTTCATTCCAAGAGATCTCACAGCTTCATCAACTGCTTGAGCAATTCAGCTGCTATTTGGTACACATGGTAGAAATTGACAGTCAAACAAATAACTGACGTGTGGTGTTTCTTTGCTTCCGACTACAATATTTAAACATTGTATGCCAAATAGAGTGCTCTCATCAGCAACAACAATTTGTTTGTTATTGTTATGTACAGCATTTCTCATCTGCTCTAACTTATCTGCGCTTAATAGAAAACTGTGACCAATTTCATGAAATAGGCTTTGGATATGCTTATTGGTTAGCTTGGCAAACGATTATCAGCAGACAAAAAAACCTTGGCTACCATTTCCACAAAATCGATGTTACTGTTCCTCAAAAACGTTTGGTAAGTGTGGTGCTTGGACGTATTTTGATGACTTTCAACAAGATAGCATTTGGGACAAAAAACCGTACACCTCCACAAATTGTAATAATTTATACTTCATTGTTGGGACTTTTCATAAATTCTTCAGAAAAGTCTTGAAATACAGATTGAATTGTGGATCTTTTTGTAGCTTTAATTTTTGGCATCATTTAAAAACCTAAATCGTAAACTAAAGCAAAACCTAAATAAATGTCCTGTCACCCTTTTGACAGTTGATTCCACCATAGAATAATAAAACAACATCAGGAAGTGAGCTTGCACACTGCACCTACATAACTATTCACTCTGTATCAATTTACTTTAAATAATAACATGACAGTCTAAACTAGCATCGTGGATCTTTGCCATACTGCAAACGTTTTTGCCTCACCAATGTACAGTGTTAGTAACCCCTAATTGTCGCAACTATTCAATTGCAACACAGTCATACATAATTTTGTCTAACTTTGATTACTGCACCACAATTGTTTAATTGTGGCTAGAAGTAGCAATGCGTACTGCTGTACAAAAATTAGAAAACATTGCAAGCTAAAACAAAAAAGTTAAGTAAGTTTTACCACAGCTATCAGTTTTTCTCATCAGCATAAAAGAAATATTTTGAGTAACAGTTACAATTAAAAAAAATTGATTCCATTACCCTAAAAAATATTGATGTAGCCGTAAAAAAGTGACTTATTGATCTATCAAATTAAGAATATAAAACTTATTTTTTGTGTCCAAACTCTTACAAAAAATCACGTCCCTCAAGCCTATTGCCAAAAAATTAACTTAATCAAAAAAACTTGCCCAAGTGACAACCTTTAATTTAGCTGCAGTCTGAGCAACTTGTCTATTATACTTTAAGTCAAACTTACACTCCTGATTTTGCTGTAGTCTATTTTCAAACAGCTTTTGCATGCGTTCTAGAACATATAATGTTTTAAGTTGTGAATATAACTTGCCTGCCTAGCCGACTAGTGTCAGCATCTGTCAATCATACATATAATGTTTTGGTAGGAAAGCAATTGACATCTAGAATAGCAATGTTTGGTAATAGCCATTTTATGTTTGCACAAATCCAAAACTTTGTGTCTTGTGGCAATCAGGTTTAACTGTTTCGCTCCCACAAAGTAGTCCTCAAATTCTTTGTAGCAGATGCAAAAAACGGCTAATTTGCATAAAAAATACATTAATTATGTTTACTTTAATCATTCACTAGTTTTAGGCCAATGGCTATTATATCGATCATGTTATATCGCTAAAAAGAAAATTTCATTGTGATTTAAAATATGCTGACTTCCAAAAAAAATTTTTTTGCCCATCAATACAATTTATGCAAATTGACCCCCTTGTTTTTGGGGGAGTAAATTACTTTCAAAATAAGGTACTGTAGCTTTAAAAAATTTCAGAAACTTCATTTTTGATGAATCTTTTCGAAAATTTAGACACATTATGCTAAAGAACCATGCTTTCAAGGAAAAATAGCCAAAATGCATCAAGTTACTTAGTTTTCCTACAATTGTTACTTTTCTGAGAACCATAGCCACAAATATTTCAAGATCTTTTTGGGCTACAACAAAAAGATGTGTATTGGAACTGTGTTTTTGAACGATCAAAATGAAATCAAACTACATAGTGTAATATATTTTTGGAAAGGAAATTTCATCCCAGTTAGTGTGATGTGCATTCTAAAAGCAATGCTTTGTGATTCAAAATGAAACAAAAACATCTTTACCCCCTTCTGTTTTTGGTGGGGGAAACCAATGTTACCCCAAGCTCAAAAGATATTACAGGCCTCACGTGTAACAAAATTTTTTTTGAGAATGGTCACTACATGATGTAAAAGAATCATACTTTCGAGGTAAAATGTCAAAAATTACCAAAGGACAAATTTTTTGTACTATTTTCAATTTTTTTGAAGCCCAGCAGCCAAATTTTTGGCCTTTTTGCGGGTCCTCAAATCTACTGCAACTACCCTTTTCATCAATCGTCATATAATAACTCTTTGCTTATACCACCTAATATTGCCTATCTTTGAAAAGACTGGTTCTTCCTGATTCAAATGATACGCAGTTTAAATAGATTATTTTGTTGCTTAAGGTGAAACATAAGCTACTCTTTCCCCCCTTTTTTGTGGGAGAAAGCTAATTTTGATTGATTATAGCCCACCTGTCAAAGTAAATTAAAAGTGCTTTGTTTTCATTTTCTCCTTGATAATATGATAAAACATGGTAAAAGAATTGTGATATTTAATAAAAATGTTTTAAGATTTTTGAAAGGTGTACTTTTTTCCACAATTTTCAATTTTATGAGGTCTATCACCAAAATTGGGTTTTTTTTTGGCTAGTACCGAAGATAATTTAGGGTTTATCATGTAGCCTAGCCTTTTTACCAATCAAAACTTAGTCTAAAATATGTATTATGATATATTTTTAAACAGGAAATTTCTTCAACTTTCAGATAATATAAAACTTAAAACCAATATTTCATTGCTAAAGATGAAACAGGACCATTTCTATACCCCTCTTTTTTTGTTGGAGGAACCAGATTATAACCCGGAGTACCCTACCTTGCAAAATCTATAAAAAGTGTTTGATATATGCCAGCTCTGTGAAAACTTGATACAGTGCGCAAAAATGAGTTACGTAAATGCATAAACATGATTATAAATTAGGAAAGAGAGTACTTTTTTGTGTGATTTGCATTTTCTGTGGTCCAGCTATCAAATTTTGAGTGTTTTGAGACAGTACTAAAGACAACTGTACATATAATGTTTTATCAATCACTGTAGAATAACTTCTAGCCTAAACCATGCAACATTATATATTTTTGGAAAGGAAATTTCTAAAACTTTCAGATGATTTGTAGTTTGAGAGGAAAATTTTGTAGCTAAAGATGATACAGAGCTATGTTGATTTCCCTACCTATTTTGTAGGGGAATCGCCATTTTTTTGCTTTCAATGTTTTTAGAGTCGGCTATCTATCAACAATTCCACAGATTTCATTTTTTGATCAATCTTTCTGAAAACTTAGATACACACAGCTAAATAACCATGGATATCAGGAAAAATAGCCAAAATGTACCAAGGAATTAGTTTTTCCACAAATTGCAATTTTGTGAAGCTCAAAAATCCAAATTTTGAAAGCTTTTCACTGCTATTGAAAACAGATTAGGCCTAAGAAATTTGCCAATTTCATCAGTCATTATAAAATAACTTTTAACCTGAAACATGCAACAACATATATTTTTGAAAAGGAAATTTCTTGAACATTTTGATAATATGTAGTTTTGAGATAAAAATTTTGTTGCTAAAGATGATACAGGACTATGTTGCTCCCCCTTTTTTGCAGAAAATTATCTATTTTTTACTTGGTGTCAGCTATCCATCAAAAATTCCAGACTTCATTTTTTGATCAATCTTTCTAAAAACCTAGATACAGACAGCTAAATAACCATGAATATCAGGAAAAATAATCAAAATGTACCAAAAGAATTAGTTTTTCTACAAATTGCAATTTTCTGAAGTACCGTTGGAAAATTTTTAACAAAAAATGAAAAATTGTGTATGCTTACTATTTCTTTATCAGCCATTATAAAGTAACTCCAAGCCTCAACTATTTGTTATATTTATTTATTTAACAGACCCGTTAACTTACAGCAAAGTCAACTTTAGTCCAGCATAAATCACACTAGAATAGCTCAACGAGAGCAAACAAACGCAGAGCATAAACAACAAACAAACACAGAGTTGCAGACATGTTTGAAATCCCTAAGAAGGCAAAAGCCTAACGGTCATGAAGGAGAAGAAAGTGTTTATAAAACTGGCTGGTTAGGAAATCGTCCGAATTTACCAGTGAGGAAATCCAGATATTACAGGAATTTGCACAGCGAATCATAAAGCAAGCGACATATTTTCGAATCAATGCTTGAAAAGTACATATATTGTTCTGTACAAGAGTCGAAGATATACTTACTCGATGACGCAAGTTAAATAGTATCCTGTAAGCATTATTGTAGCTTACCCGGAGACGGTGAAAGGTAGATTGTCGATAGGACGACCAGATACTACTGCCATAGAAACTGTACATAAACGTGCGAAACAAATAATTTTTTACGTTTTTAGAACAGTCGGAGAATTTACTACGAAGTCTATTTGCTGTACCATAGACATAGCGAAGCTGTCGGTACATGTCGATGTCGTCTTGCAAATCACATGTTAAAAGAAAACCTAAATATTTCACTTTTTCTACATAATCAATTACACAGTTACCTAATTGTAATTTGGGCACAAAATTCAACTTCAAAAACTTAGTTTTAAACATCATTATTTTGGTTTTAGAGCAGTTAAAAGAGATATCATGGCTTTGTGCATATTCATAGCAAACATCTAGCAAATTTTGAAGGCCTTTGCAGCTAGGTGCAATACAGCATATATCGTCGGCGTACAAAATATTATTTAGACAATGTTGACCAATAAAGCAACCAACGTTAAGTTTGTTAAGGGTCTGTGAAAGTTGGTTCATATAGACAGCAAATAGAATGGGACTCAAAATACTACCTTGTCTCACTCCATTTGAGACGGTAAAAAACTTAGAATAAGTAGTACCCCATCTAACACAGAGAAGTTGACTGGAATACCAGTTAGCTAAGAGTTTTACAAAAATCTCAGGAACATTGCATTCAGTAAGTTTTTTAAACAAAATATGATGATTAACTTTATCAAATGCTTTAGAGGCATCCAAAAAGGCAACAAAGACTGGACTTCCATGAGTATTGTATTGCGAAATGGCTTGTTTTAATAAAAAGTGGCACATGTCAGTACTATGTGCAGGCTTAAAGCCAAATTGGTTATCCACACTCGACAAGAAATTACTGGTCATAAATAATATGTAATGCTCAAAATACTTTGAAATTACGGTGGGTAGAGCAATAGGCCTGTAGTTGGAGATGGCAGAGACACTACCATGTTTGTTTTTCGTTATAGGTGTGATAACTGAATTAGTGCATGCAGCAGGTAGATAGCTATGAACAAGGCAAAGGTTGAAAAATATGCTAATATGAAGATATATTATTTCATGTATTTGAAATCATATATTGCTGAAAAGTTAATTTCCTAAGCTTTCTACATGTATTAACAGTTGTCAGGTTTTCATATTGTTTATGCATTAAATTTATCTGTTTATACTAGATTACCAAATT
Organism: Trididemnum clinides; assembly: GCA_963675345.1. Classification (NCBI taxonomy): domain Eukaryota; kingdom Metazoa; phylum Chordata; class Ascidiacea; order Aplousobranchia; family Didemnidae; genus Trididemnum; species Trididemnum clinides. The sequence goes on from OY776305.1 coordinate 15,831,130, forward strand.
CTAGGGGAGGTGAAAAAATTCGATTACAGTAATATAGGTCAATTTTTTTAAGAAAACAAATAATTAAGACATATGTAAAGCATCATCAAAATTGCCTTGAAATAATCTTTAATTTAAAAAAAAATTGTTGAAATCGGTTAAGAAATAAAGTCACAAATCAATTTTAAAGTAAACTGATTTTTCAACTTCTGAAAAAAATCATCAATTGATGTTCTTGTGGGAGCGAAAGGGTGTAGAAGCAAAAATTATCAATTGATGATCACAGGAGTGAAAGAGTTAAATATTTAAAATGGACATATTTTGCTTTGCAGTATTTCTTTTGTTGAAGTTGGCAACTTAGAAAGTCAGTGGCATCTAGTTTAATTGGTACCAACAAGGTCCAGTAACCAGTTTGTCTGATGCCTGGTTGGTCCATCACCTGATTTATGGGGGGTAGAGGTTCTCTGGCACCTAGATATGCGTGATGCATTTGTTTGCATCTATTTGTAACTTTTCACTACAATTAGGCCTTTTTTCAAATGCCAAAAATGTGTTGTTCTATGATGCCTAAGCTGGACTGGAGGAGTATTGGAAGATATGAAGATTTTGAAATGCTGAATCCAAATCCATGTTTCTACAATTGCAAAAATTGGTACTCTGGGACATTACGAAGAATACATTCTATTTATGCATAACATATATGGCACCATAAAAGTCACAAAATCATAAAAAACTATAAAAGTATAGAAATGGCTTACTGCTTTCAGCTTTAGTGTGTGCAAAAGCTTTTAACTGGTTTTAAAATAACATTTAGTCAATGGAATTAGAGTAAGATGGGGTAATCTCAGACATTGGAAAAGGTCAGACATATGCTAAAATCAAATTTCATAAGTTGGATGTAATGCACCAAGCATTTCTCTATCTAAATATATTCAATTAAAATTGACTTTTTCCTTCCTAATCATCTCTTTTTTTCCAACACAGCAAAATTGATGGGAAATGTCAGATATAAAAATCACATTCACTGCAACGATTTTTTGGTTGACAAGTTAATTACCAATTGCCAAACTTTTTAAATATATAGATTTTGATGCATTTTGTTGTTGTGCTTGAAGCCATAACTGGCCACATAAAAATCTTGATTGCAAACACAAATCTGTCAGTAAATTCTGTTTAACATTACCTTATCTTACCCCAATCTTGGCAAATAGAATGAGGCCATATACAACAAGCAAATCAGTCACTAAAACAGTAAAAAAAAAATTTTTTTATTTGAGTGAGCTTCTTTTTGTAATTTTACCCAATATTGACATAGAAAGCTCAAATTTTATTTGGAGGAACTTTGTTTTTGTAATTACATACATGCCAGGTTTCATTAAGATTAGGAGAATTTTTCCTGAAAAATTAACAATTGCAAAATGGCTATTTTGCCATTGACAGCATTTTACCCTTGGAGGCTATTTTGCTGTTGCCATTCATGTGCACTTAAACAGCCATAATTACTACAGTTCTGGCTGTGACACTGTGGCACGTGAATGGTGCAGCTGCCTTGAAATGCAATGATTACAGGTTGGCATCTTGGCTGGCAGGGCACTTAAACAAAGGCAGTGTACACTGAAGAGGGAGGCATAATGTGTGATGTATGGGGTATTATAGACCAGGGGTGCAAATTTTCTTTAATTAATCAATAAAACTGACCAATCAGAAACGACCAAAATTCACATGTTCAATATGTCATTATAAACGTCTTATGGCAAAATAACCTCCAACAGTAAAATGCCATTGTTGGCAAAATAGCCACAGCCTAACAATTGTTTTGACCCTTTGTTTAATGCAGGTTAAATTATGCACCATTTCTGCATCATTATTACTCTGCACTTTCCCATTAGGCAACATCTGAACATATTCCGTTTGCATGGTACCAGTACCAATACACTAATTACATACTACAAGCAAAATGACGAAGTCGCTTTTGATCACTACTTACTGTAAATTCATGTATTGGTACAGATGGTGGATGCTGATTACCAAGTGGTCGCATATGACCAACAAGATTTCCATTTGTGTATTGCACATAAGGCAAAAGCAGGCATATTTTAATGCAAGAAAAAAGAAATAGGCCAACACCATTTTTTTCCATACCCTCACACAGTGTTTAGATTTATCTTGCTGGTAGCCTATTAGCACCTAAAAACATTAAGACTGTTACAGAGTAATAAGAATTTGTTTAACTTATTAAACACAAAAAGAGTGAAAAATTAGAAATGAACCATAAGTTGTGGCCTTAAAGTAAGCAGCAATCTTCATATCTATACAGCACATATTGTTATGGAAGATGTGATAGTAGCATGAGCCTGTACTATGCATTATGCCAGTACTATGCCTACTATGTCTGTACTACTGTACTATGCCTACCATAGATGTCAATTTTTGTTGATACAAGCAAATTCTCAGGGGCCTAAAAATTTTTTGTAGGCAGTGGCTATTTCGCCATCAACGGCAATTTGCCCTTGGAATCTATTTTGCCGTAATTATTCAAGTGTGTTTATATAGCCGTATTTGCTAGTATTATGCTAGTGACACTGTGGTGTAGTGGATAGTGTGCTGGTCTTGAGATACCGTGGTTGCGGGTTCGAATCTCAGCTGGCAGGGCATTAAAAGAAAGGCAGTGTAAACAAAAGGGGCAGGCCCGATATGTAAATGCACGGGGCAGTGTACACTGGAAGGAAGTGCACAGGGTGGGGGATAGAGGCCTGGGGGTGCAAAATTTTTTTAATTGGTTTTCAAAATTGACCAATCAGAAACGACCAGAAGTCACATGTTTAGTATGTCATTTAAATTGATCAACCACAAATAACTCACGCAAAATAGTCTCTGAGGATAAATTGCCATTGACGGCAAAATAGCCACTGCCTTCATTTAACGCCATGCCAGCTGAGATTCAATCAAACCCGCAACCATGGTGTCTCAAGACCAGCGCTCTATTCACTACACCACAGTGTCACTAGCGTAATTATAGCAAATATGGCTATATAAACACAGGTGAATGATTACAGCAAAATAGATTCCAAGGGAAAATTGCCATCGATGCCACAATAGCCACTGCCTTTTTTTAACTCAAAAAACTTCATAAAGCTAGTGTAGGAAATATGATCCTTAGAGCAATAACGTGCTGATTGAATCCCAATTGCTGGGAACTATATGGCAGTCACAAGGAAGAAAGCACTACAGCAATATTTTATTCCATCAATTCGCGCAAGCTGTGGCAGATAATCAAAAATCACGTCCTTCTGCCACGACGATCAGCAACGAACGAGAAACATGACAGACAACCAGAACACGTCCGTCCGCCACGGCGATCGACGAAGAAAGAGCACAATATCTCCGACCACATGGTCGGTAACAAAATCTGCACGCGACACCAGGAATTAGGTCGCTGCACACGTCTATGTAAACAGGGCACTGCACACGTCACATTAACAAAAAATAACGGATAAACAACCTCATGGCGGGAAAGGCAAGCCGATCACCGAGCTACCAAGAGAAGGTAAAAATAAACATAATCTAACCCTAATAAAAAAAGAAAAATAAATGTGTGTGATTTTAGACGCATACAATAACAATAAACAATACGCGTTGCAATATCACGGCTAGGTTGCCGGAAAGCCATGCAGGCTAGATTCCTGGCGTGAGGTTACATCGCCAGGCGTGCGAACTATAGGAGCACGATGTACTTGAAACGGAGATAGCCGAGCGGCTACAAACCTGACGGTAGATACTTCGTCAGTTAATATTACGGTAAAATCATAGGGTAAAACAGCAAAGGTGCGCGAGCTGGGCGTCAAACTGGGGACGCACGAAGTTGCAAATTAGCAAACACAGCTCTTACATTAAACAATTAGAATCACACACATCAGTGGGAGCAAGGTGCCAAGCCACTGAAAGCAAACTAATAAAAAAAAATGTAAAAAAAGACAAAAAGATGTTTGGCATGGCAGCTCGATGAAGTGCGAGGCGCGACACGCTACACTAGGGTCATTCAAAATTTGTGCTATATTTGCAGAGCTGGGCACCGCAAATTTAAACTCAATTCCGCAACCGCAAATTCCGCAAAACTGCAAGAGGTGTTCCGCAACCGCAAATCCGCAAGTTTGCGATAGGTTTGCGGTGACTTTTTGCACTTCCGCAACTGCAAATGCACATAGCACTTCCGCAAACTTAGACCGCAATATCTACTGGTATTTTGTCTTCGTGATGACCTTTTTTATTTTTAAAGGTCGAATTTTGCCATCGACCAGACGTTGACCTCCAAAAAAAAAAAAGGTCATATGCTCCCGGTCGTTAACCTCCAACCCAGAAAATAAGAGCGGCCACTTTTTCTGAGCGGTTTTACCCCGGATCAGGCAACAATGCCTATTGGTTTGCGGATTTGCGGTAAATTTCAATTTTTCACCGCAAATCCGCAAATATTTACGGTAGGAAATTAGGTTCGCAAATCCGCAAATAGAAACTTGAGCCGCAATTTGCGGATTTGCGGATTTGCAGACCGATTTGCGGAAGTGCCCACCTCTGTATATTTACACTAAAAACAATATTTGGCAATTACGTTTTTTTTGTTTTTAACCAAGAATAAGGGAATTAATGCTTAGTAAACTGCGGTCGATTGCACTCCTTCATCTTGCTCTTGCATATATAGACCTACTATATTTCAAAATCAAACTGATCAACACATGGCGTATTTGATGCCGGACGTTTCTTTGTTTGTGTATTGTAATTTAGTCTACTAAGTAATTGAGCGTAGTTGCTGAACTTCAATAAGAAAACAAAGCTATGAAGAGTTTTTGCGTCGAGCATTTGTAGACAGACCTTTACTGTTTAAGCATTGCAATTCTGATCACTTTTTCGTCACTTTTCAAACTCCTATTAGATACTTTAGACTGGATGCCTTACGGGGAAAATTAAACAATTAATTTTATGACATTAAAAAATAGTCTGGCAGTTGACAAGCCTAAAACTACTACAAAAGAAATGATCGCTGAGCTATCAGCTTCTTCTCCAACGCAGCAAACAGAAAAATTCGATGAGTGTGAGTTTACAGTTTTTGTTACAGTAATTCTTCAATCACACATCAATGAATAAAATAAACAATCAATGCAAAACAAACAAATATTGCTGATGAAAAAATAACTAAATTTTTTTCAGCAACCATTAGAAATATACACACAGAACAAACAAACAAACAGCAACTACAAGTTAAGATAAAAATGTGCTTGGACTATTGAACTTGCACGCAGGGTTGTTCCGGCAGGTTTGAGACCTAGAAATAAATTCTGTTACAACCTTGTTTAAATCCAGTGCTTCCGTTTGATCGCGATGTGTGGTTAAAACGGTTAAATCGTTTAAACGTTGTTGAGTAATTGTCGAGCGCAAACAAGTTTTTAAGTTTAGTTTAGTTTATTATTTGGTTCATTTGCAAAGAAGCGGATGCAATACAATACAAGAATTATGAAAATGCGCACACAAAAAAAATATTTACAGACCAGGAGATACCGAAAAAACCGCCAAGTTGTCAAGTCAGGTATCTCCTGAGAATATCATACATACGAGCGTAAGCAGACACAAGCAATTTGCAAAGGCAATAAAAAATTGAAAAGGGAGAAAGGGTAAAGAAAGTACAAAAACAAACAAAGAAGATATTTATTGGATGAAACCAAAAGCTATTTCGAGCATGTAAAATGACAGCTACAGTGACAACAAACAATGATTCGACCTGGCAGTAAAAGGTATGATTTGAATCAGGGGATTAAAGATAAGATTAGGAGCAAGCTCTAATTATCATACTTTTCCAGAAGTTTTCTTTTGAAATATTTTTTAAAGGACAACCAGCCAAGACTTTTTAATTCAGGGTCTAGTTTTGTCCAAAGCCTAACTCCAGCAAATGACAGCTGTTACGTGAACTGACAAACAACATCATAGAAAGGAGAAAATCCTAAATTATGAGCAAGCGAATAAGGCCAGTGTACAATTCATTTATAACTTATATAGATTTGAACGCCTAATTGACATTCCTGTGTTTATGTGGCCGTACTGTTATGAGTCATTTTGGTGAGTTCGCAGTTCTAATAAAAAACAACTTAACACAGCGGAAGGGGGTCGATATCACTTTTAGTCAATCAACCGACGCGATGGCGTAGTGGTTAGAGCGTCCGCTTCGCAGTCGGTAGACCTGGGGTTCATTCTCCTTGTCGAGTCATACCAAAAGACTTTAAAAACTGGTATTCACAGCTTCCCTGCTTGGCGCTCGGCATTTAGGGGAGGTTGTGGAGAACAAGCCGGCAAGTTCGCTTGTTGTGTCCTTGGGCAAGGCACTTAACGGGACGCCCCACCTTCATGTGGAAGACAGGTGACCCATAAACCTCGAAAAAGGCAACTCCCAAGCGAGTGCGGACTTACCGTCCAAAGTATAGCGATACAATTCGCTTTCTCGTGAATGGAGGATAAATATGGCAAATAAAACAAAAAACAAAACAAAAAAGTTTATTTATTATGACCAAGATCGAATTGTGTCGGAAAAACAAGTCATGGATGCTGCTTTCTCCTAGGACTACTAGGCCCTACTGGTTTGTACTCAGAAAACAAATATTCACACCACTTTCTCCAATTCGAAAAAATTACCCCAAGATCGTTATAAATAACGGCCCTGAGTTCTACTGCGGCAGATTAAAGAAAGCATTGGTTACAAAGCCATGCTGCAGTATCCATCAGCTTTGATAAAGCATTAAGTACTAAATGCTGGTCTGTACGAATTTGTAGATATAGAAATAGTAATATGATTTTTTGTATTTGTAGAAGTACGATAACCCGAATTTAACACCATAATCACTGTCTCGCGCTTAACGCTTTCCTTAATTGTTCTTATGGCCCATGAAACGTGTGTTATATTTTAAATCTTGGATGAATAAATGAATTGCTTAATCATTGTTGGGTCATCGATTACCGGGAGACGAGAAAGTGAAGTTGAAATTCGTATCTGAACTCATTCAGATAGCATCACTTCGGTTCATTGAGGCGCTGGAAGGATCGAAGATTGCAACAGCACTTTATGACCATAGCAAATATTTACTCGGGGTAAGTGGAATTTATTGATGGTATATCTGGTATAATGTTTATGTACAGAACTGAGTTTTATAAACTCCTTGTCAATTTTTTGTTGAATGTTACCATTAAATTTCTGATACATGAACTTTCGTAATTCCAATTGGTAAACATCATCAATTTTTAAAATATTGAGCGCTTTGAATATAAGTGATACATGACGAAATTTTTTGCGGAAGTAATAGTTTTAATCATTTTATTACGGCGAGTAGGCAAAGCTCTTTGCTCATTTTTTTTAGCTGAACCCCAAGATAAAATGCCATATTGTAATTTAGAGTAAATAAAGGAGTAAAAAAGAGTAATCATTGCATCAATTTTAAGGTAACTTCTTATTCGGTAAAACATTCCAGTATATTTTGCTAGGTGTGTTTCCAAGTGCTGAATATGGGTATGGAATTTTAAATCATCATCAAGCCACAGACCAAGATACTTTACGAATTCACTGTGAATAATTTTTATATTATTTATGGATATTTCGAGATCAATATCGATGGGATGTTGTGGAAATTTGTTTATTACTAAATAAGAAGACTTTTTGTAGTTTAAGGATAGTTTAATGGATTGAAGCCATTTGTCTACTTTATTTATTTCATTATTGACTTGAGTTTTTGGGCGACTCAACGAACTGCTACTTAACTCTTTCGCTCCCGCGATCATTGATTGATGATCTCGTGTTTTCAGTGTTTCCCTCAAATTTTTTTAATTGAGTTACAAACTTAGTTTACTAAAAAATTGATTTGTGACTTTATTTTTCATTCGATTTTTATAAAATTTTCAAAAGATCACGCTTATTTCCTCACACATCGGAAGATGTATAATTTGTGCCTTAATTCTGGGATTTTTATACCCAAAAACGGTTAAAATGACCAACAACCCAGTTGCAGACGACAAAATGGGCCAAATTCTCAGCACATGCCAACTACACTAAAATCAAATTGAGATTACATCTTTACCACAAAACCAAACCCTTTATCATTAACACAGTCTGAAAACTACTCTTTCGGGGCATCATTTGACAAAATTTCAAGCAATAATAATAAATTTTACGTTTTTGAATTTCCAAATTTTTTAGTGGTTTCAAAATCCCCCCAAACAAATTTGAATGATAAGTAGATAAAAAGTAAATTTAGTGCGTAAAAAATATCATATGTTGCTAAATACCGGTCTCATTTGAAAGCTTAGGAAATTTGCTTTCCAGCAATATAGAACTTTAAATAGTTTAGACTAAGTGGTATATGATATTTACTGATCAAAAATGAGTACTGTACATCATGTCAGTTCAAAACCCCCAAAATTTTTTGACTTACCTTCACTAAATTATAATTTTTAGAAAAACTACACCCTATAAAAAGATAAAATAAATTGCAAATGTTTCACCACTAAAGTTGTCATTTCGCATCAAGTTTCCAAGGAGACAAAAACTGAAATACAAGTTTAACAGCTAGCAGAAGTTTGGCTTTTGTAAATCCAAGTTTGCTGTATCCCCCTTGTTTCTCAAGAAATGGGAAGGGTGTAAACAAGCGGCTGTTTCATTGTCAGTGACAGCATATTTTATTTAACCCGTTCACTGCGTAAGACGTTTATATCCGTCAAAGCATGTCGCTCTCTCACTGCGTAAGACGTGTATATCCGTCCGAGTCGCCACCGCTTTTAACTACGCGTTTTTATTTCGCTTTCGCATGGCGTTTGTCGCGCGCCAGGGTGAGAAAATCCTGAGTAAGCATTTTGCACTAATAGAAAAGTTTTATTGCGTAAAACACTTTTATGGCTAGATCTATTCATTGAGTTCAGACCAATTTATCAAATGCTCTAAAAGTACAATGCTGTAATAGCATTTAGACAACTTCTAACGTGATGATCACTGCGAGAGTCTTGTCGGATAAATATTTACGATATTTTATTTTATTTTTGGTTTTAGTTTTCCGAATATATTTATAAGAATATTTTAGCTGATACAAATGGCGACACCAAGCAAAGTTTTTTAAGTCTCAGACGATGATCTTTTGTTGCATATACGTAATGCTAGTGATGATTTGTTTTCTCGAGACGACTCAGAAAGTAACAGTGCTGACATAGGGTATTTGCAAAATGCCGACGTACTTGATAGCGACACTGATCAAGCTAGCAGCAGTGTTCCTAACAACGATAATCTGCAGTGGACTGTTAACGGCCAAGTACGAAGCAGGTTTTCATTTACCGGCAACCCAGGCATACCAGTAGCCTGAACAGTATAACTGACCCACAGGAATTTTTTGAAATTTTTGACAACGAAATTGTAGACCTAATTGCTACAGACACCAATCGATACGCCAGGCAATTCTCGGAGGAACGCTTGGCCAACTTGATGGCGCGTTTACGTTCGGAAGGGTAGATTGACACCGACAGCAATGAAATAAGGGTTTTCTAGCATTGCTGCTTATCCAAGGTGTTAATCACCAGCCCAAAATGCAGCACTACTTTAGCAAAAAAGCATCATTATATAGCCCATGTTTTGCTGAGGTCATGGATAAAAACCGCCTTTTTCTGTTTAGCAAATTTTTTCATTTCAACAATAATCAGCAGTTTGACCCAAACGTTTATATCCTTAAATTTTTGTTCAAATCGTGGCCTATTCTGACACACATGAAAGCGAAATTTTCTAGCATTTACCAGCCGGAAAGAGACATGTAGTAGTAATATACCTTTCCTGCCGGTTATCAGTGATGCTTTCAAGCAGGATCGAACTTGATCTCAAAATAAGCGAGATTCAATGTCATGCGCCTTAATCTTAATCTTAACCATTCCAATACAGCGGGTACAGAAACTGCAACAATTATATACTTCGTCAAAGACTTCTACGCAAAATTTCGCTCTCGCGAATTGAAAGTTTGAAACTGCCCGTCAGGGACTTTCCCGCAAAACTTCGCTGTTGCGAAAATAATCGAGACAGAAAAAAAAGCGAAACGCGCGATTAAATACGCACTGTAACTCGAAAAGAGAAAAATTAATTCCGCACTTAACGGGTTAAACTTGATATTTTCTGAATCTTGAAGAAAGTCCCTGTTCAAAAATACTTAATGTTACATGGTATAGGCCAACATTTAGCAGATAATAACTGATCATATTTTAGGTACTAAATATAACTACCAAAATTTGGTACCGGTCGGTACCGGTCAAAAAAAAGGTCATGTGCCTCAGAAAATTGCAAATTGTAGAAAACCAAGGCTTTTTGGTAAATTTTGAGTGATGTACCTTGAAAGCTTATTTCCTTAGCATCATCTTGCGACCATTTCTAAAAAAATTGGTAGAAAATAAAATCTGTAGTGATCTTTGAGGTGAGGGTACCTCTTTAATTTCGAAGACAACTCAGCCCCAGTTGGGGGGTTAATTTGCATAAAATTTGCATATTCAAAAAAACATTTTTTTGTTTTTATTATACTGTATTTGAAATCCTCAAGAAATGTAGATTTCAACGATATATAACACTTAATGTAGAAGTAAACAGATGAGTAATGATTTACAAACAAACTTAGGGTATTTTATGATGATTAATTATGATTGATTATGACAGTTTTTTGCACTGCCACCTTACGGACATTTTTTTCGCTATTCACGCGGGAACGAAAGAGTTAATGATAAATATGTGTCATCAGCAAAAAAAGTGGTATTAAAGCAAGTAGATTTTGGCAAGTCATTTATATACATCAAGAACAAGAGTGGGCCTAGGTTCGACCCTTGAGGAACCCCATAATTAATTTTTGCCTTTTTTGGCTTAGAGTTATTTATACGCACGTACTGAAAGCGGTTTGACAGATAACTTTCAAAAAACTTATTTGCCAGTCCTCTTATTCCAAACTGGTCAGCCATTTTTCGAAGTAAAATACTATGATCCACGGTGTCGAACGCTTTTGATAAGTCCAAAAATAAGCAGCAGCTATAATACTTTTTATCTGCATTGTTAAGCAGGTCATCATACACAGCACTTATTGCGTGGGAAGTTGAGACACCGCATTGAAAGCCAAATTGGTTGAGTAAAAGTAGTTTAAATTTTAAAAGTGTTGCAGTGAGGAACCGCTATACTGGCCGTTTCACTGCTGCTTCTTTTTGGGAGATCCTGTCTCTAATTCTCTTGCTCACCAGAGATCCTCGACGCACGAGCACAAACCAGCTTGCAGAACATGAAGACTGTATTAAAGGAGAACAGAAAATTTATTCACAAATTAGCTGCACTACATGCACCAATTGCGACACGCTAGGCGTGTCTGGCTCTAGTTGTTACAAGATATTAAAGACTACGGAGAAATCTCCTAAATACAATTCATGCAAATAAAGATATAGGCAAATGCGAAATAAGAGTATATTATCAAATTAGGGCTAGCATTAGCTGACAATACAAGCAGTTTATTTTTTCCCAGTTGATTTAAGACACAGACAAGCGCTTTCAAAATACATAAACAACTTGCCACTAGCATTAGTTGGTGATAGAATATTAGGTTTCTATTCGCTACCACCCCATACTAAACACTGCCAAAGTAGAGTGAGCTCATAAACAGTCAATAGGCCTATTTATATCCACAAATAAATATGAGGTCAATCAACGAAATTGTCACATAACCATTAACAAGAAACGAGAATAACAGGCGCAAAGTAAAGAGAAAACAACTTGCCGAATTAATATATAAATGATTTACTGTACCAAATTTACGGTTTTTCCATTATGGGTCGAACGTAATAGAAAACAATTTGGGAAATATAAAAAACAATTCATTAGTCATCACATATCACAAAACATCCCTATTCCTCACTTATTGCAAATGACAATCTATTAAATGAGGCGGCAAACACAACAGCTTAGAAGGCGAAAGCTTCCGAACAACTATGACATCAAGAACATTAAGAGTCACTTTACTAAAGGCACAAAAACAACTACACCAATGACAGGGCTCATAAATCACGTTAACAAAAAGGTAACTGTAAACACGTTTGTAAACAATTTTTTCAAAGATTTTATTGAATGAGGAAAGTAGTGAGATTGGTCTGTAGTTAGAACAGTTCATTTTACTGCCCTGTTTAAAGATTGGAATTACTTCAGCTACTTTCATATCGTGCGGGAAGGCCCCTGTTTTAACACTTAAATTAAATATATCACTAATAATGGGAGAGATGATTGGACTAGCCGGTTTAATAAATTTAATGTCAATGTCCCCTGATAAAGTTGCTTTTTTAATTTATAACGTTTCTATTATTGCTTCGACTTCTTCTGAATTGGTCGGACAGAGAAAAAATGAGTGAGGACAGTAATCTTGACTATTATGCGAGTGATTAATATTGGGCGCAGTAATTTTTTTGCAAGATTTTCCCCGATATTTACGAAGTAATTGTTGAATAGCTCAGCTGATTGCATTTCGGAGTTAGAATTTTCAATCAATATGGGTGCGCTTTGTGTAGGTTTGCGAGATTGAATCAATTTATTAATTATTTTCCGTAGTTCACCAGAATTTCCTCTCGCGTTATTAATTGCAAAATGATAATAACGTATTTTTGCTTGCTTAATTACACGATTTAAAAGATTACAGTATCGCTTATATTTATTGTAACTTTCAGATGTTTTGAATTTGACAAATCGCTTTAATAGGCGAACCTTTGTTTTGACAGATGTTAAAAGTCCATTAGTAATCCATGGTTTAGGCTTCGAGAATTGTTCTCGTCTCGTAATAGGTTTTCTGGTGGCATGTTCATCAATTGTATGCGAGAAAAGATTGCGAAATTTAGAGAAATAAGCGTTCGGGTCATTGTCGTCTGGGGTCAAATTTTCATTAAACTGTTGACATAGATCATTCAAAAAGTGATCTTGTTTGAAGTTTTTCATGCCACGAATAATACGCTTGTTAGGTTTATGACACTTGTAGGATGCAGGTATTATTGCAAATACAGCTAAGTGATCGGAGATGTCACACAGACTAATCCCACTAATTGTTTCATTAGATACATTATTACTTATAATATGGTCTATAAGGGTAGCTGATGAAAAGGTTATTCGAGTTGGTTTATCAATTAATAAATTACAAGAGTTGCTCAATAGCATGTCGGTGTATACTTTGATTTTGGAGTCTATCATATATTTTAAGAAGTCAATGCTGAAGTCGCCTGCTATACAATACGGTAAGGCACTCGAGTTTTAGTGTTCAATAACGTCATTAAAGGAATTTTCAAATTTTTGAAAGTTTTCAGAAGAATAAGTAGGATGACGGTACACTACACCAAAAACATAATCTGATGTTTTAATCTTCGTAAAGTAGAAAAAGATCGCTCAGCCTCGCAAGTGGAACTTGGGAGGACAATGTACGTTTTTAAAGCGCTTATGAAATTGGGTACCATGTCAAGTATTGCCCGATTTTCAGAGCTGGGCACCGCAAATTTAAACTCAATTCCGCAACCGCAAATTCCGCAAAACTGTAAGAGGTATTCCGCAACCGCCAATCGGCAAGTTTGCGATAGGTTTGCGGTAAGTTTTCGCACTTCCGCAACCGCAAATGCACATTGCACTTCCGTAATCTTAGATCGCAATATTTACTCTTATTTTGTCTTCTCGTGATAATTCTTTTGTTTTGGAGGTCAAATTTTGCCGTCGACCAGACGTTGACCTCTAAAAATGAAAGGTCATCTACACCCGGACGATAACCTCCAACCTAACAAGTAAGGTCGTCCACTTCCGAAACGGATTTTACAGTGAAACATGCAACACTGTCTATTGCCTAGCAGATTTGCGGTAAATTTCAGTTTTTTTACCGCAGATCCGCAAATATTTGCGGTAGGAAATTAAGTTCGCAAATCCGCAAATAGAAACTGGAATCTGCAATTTGCAGATTTGCGGAAGTGCCCACCTCTGCCGATTTTCTCTTGATTGCTTACAAATTTTAGTGATCGAAATGGGGCCCTCCATTCTTTTCAACCGCGCAAATAATAACTGACGCTCGCGTGTGATGTCGGCAGAATCCCAGTCACCGTAGAACACGCTTACCTTTTCAATATCGTCACGTGACATGGTTTTATCTTCAACAAGACAGCGTAATAAATTTGACATTTGCAGCGGTGTTTGATAACGGCGGAACAATGAACTTGCTACTTTTTCAAAAGCTTGTTTGAACACGTTTGTGTAAAAACTTTGTACTTCTTCGTCAGTAACAGCGTGATGAACTCAAGGAATTACAGGCAAATTTATTTTTGAAAAAAGAGCTTGTTGTTTGCTTTCGACAAAAAGTTCCTTTCCAAAGTCATCGAGTTCAAAAGATAGAGCGTTTGCAAGTTCTTGAATCCACATGTTTAATTCGCCTGTTGTAGCGTGGCGTGATTGTTATTTCACATGAATCGGATGGATGCTACAAAACAATCGTTCCAACAAACGAAGAACAAAATACATCTCAAATTTCTCGAGATTCAGCAAGTAAGCAAATGCTACTGACCTTGCAGTTCGTGAGACTTCAAGGTCTCCACTCATTTCTTCCATGAAGTTCATTCAATTGCTGTAATTGATCAAAAATGCATCTATGCGGTCTTTTCGCAGAATCCATCTTGTGTTGCACAAAGGCCGAATATTAAACGTTGCAGATTCTCCAGAAGCAGCTTGAATGGCTGCGAACCATGAACAGCGCTTTGGCAACTCTTTCTCAAATGTCACAGTTTTATTGACAATTGTTATGACATGCGACACCAAACAAACTTCAGTGCAAGCATCTTGGCAAACCAGGTTTAGTTGATGGCCGGCACAATGAAAGTAGAGTGCCTTTAAATTTTCTTGAATCATTTTTGTTGTAATCTATTTATTTTCCCTGCCATGTTACTGCCATCGTAATACCCCTGCCCACGAAGACAAGAAATATCCAAACCAAGCCACAACAATGCATCCTTGACCAAGCAAAATAATGTATTTGAATCTGTTCTTTGAGTTTCAAAAAATCCGAGAAAAACTTCATTGCTTTCTAAGGAACTTGTGCAATGATGAATACAAATGCTTACTTGCTCCCGATCAGAAATATCGGACGTCTCGTCAGCTATTAGGGAAAAGACGTAGCTGTTAGTGATGGTATTTCCTGAAGAGGGTGAACTTGAAAATATTCGAGATTGGTCTTTTATAGCAGCAATTAACTTTCGTAAAATTGTCTGCAATAATATCTGCAACATTTCGTTTTAAATGTCCGCAGACATGAACTTGGTTTTTGATTGGAATTCAAATAACTATTTACGTCGTTGTTGTAACGGCCTACCAACCACAGTAAATTCCAAGGGTTTCCTGTTTTTTTTTGGTCTCCAAACCTCGTAATGCAATTCCTTGCTTTCCACTGAGACGCACGCAATCAAATACAGCTGTGAGCGTTAAGTGATTTTTAGCTTGCTCTTCAGCATTCCTTTTTCTGAGTATTACTTGGATGTTGGAATCATCAAGAGCAATCTGTAAAACTAGTAATAGTTGCAATGAAATTATTTACCATGTGGTGAAATAAATTTTGTATTTTGGCTAATATGTAATAGCCAAGCTTAGTATCTTTTTAGTCGCATTAAAAGTGCTTAAGCGTAAAAGACGAGTAATATTCACTTCAAAAGTAAACTGGACATTTTTAAAAGCGCTATTGAAAATGTAAATAAAACTTCATATCATGAAGAAAAATAAGCCCGCAGATAAATATTTGCGACTTGCTCTAAAAACTATGTTTATTTCCGCACTCTTTGGTAACTGTTCAACATAAATGTTTAACATTTATGAGTAAAAAATGAATTACCAACCGGACAAAAACTGATGTAACCATAGCGTGCAATGCGAAATGAAAAGGACGTTTATTTATGTTGGAATTAAGTTAAAAAAAAAGACACTAATGAACTAAGCGATATTGTTTTACACGTCAAAAAACGAGTAGAGACAAATTAAGTTAAAGGTAAAAATAAATAGAAAGAAAAACTGTTTTATGTACTTGCAATGCATTACTTGTTGCTAGATGACACGAAGAACGACTGTGAATTTGAAGCGCACTCTTTTCTTTGCGATAATCTTGCTAACCATCTTACTACTTTAACCCATTTATTGTTTTGAACTCCTTTTTTATATTTTCTTGAAAATCGATTGCTTTTAATAGCCCAGAAACAACTTGAACAATGACATGTTGCATCATTGTTGCAATGCAACCATGCAAAATCTGTAAACCATTCTCTTCGTAAGCTGCGACCTTCACGAGTTGGAAGTTCGTTTGGCACGTGTTGATATCAAACGGCATAGGAAGAGTCGAAATGTTGTTACCACTTTCTTCATTGATCTGGTCCGTTAATGCTATTAGATTTCTTGCGACTTCCACATTTCTTGAAGTTGAAGCTTAATCTGAAGTGCTACTATCAATTGATAATCCTCTTCTCACATCTGACTCGTTTTCGGTTTCTGAGTCCCTAATTCTCTTATCAACTGGTCTAAAAAATTCACTAATAGCAGATTGACGTTTCATTTTGCACTATTTTCTTTCGAATACTAGAATGAATTTCATCTCAAAAACTTTCCTATTGGTATTATAGTTGCTCTTTTAAAATTATTGAAAAAGACGTTTTTCACTTTAAACGCAAGGTCTCTGAAGTTACTTTTTATGTTGAAATGTTTCAAAAAAACATTTCTATAGAGCGTGAAGTAAAAGTTGTCAGGATGTCAAATTAAGGTCAAATCAAAACCGAATTTTATATCACTGTTTGAAATTCCCAAAAATGTTGAAGTCATTTTATATGTTCGACTTTTTGTGCTTTTTCAAATTACCACGTGCATTTAAACTTTTGAACTAAACGAAAATAAGAGCTTTAGGTTTTACTTTTGTAAAAAAAATTCAACTTATGCACTGCTACAAACTTGCTGCGGAATCTTCTGATCGTTACAGACGGCGCTTTTGATTGTAACCTATTGCGAAACTTTGTCGCGTTTTTTAATCTCGCACCTAAACTTGTAACAGTGTAGCAGTCCAATATATCAGTATTGTCAAAGTGACCTTCCGTATTTGTGTTTTTTTTAGATCACATCAACACATCAAAGCGTTGCAAAGTATTTACGCATCTTTTCGCAAAATTAAAAAAGACGTTAACAACTTTTTCCTTATGGTCAAAACACAAAACAAAGCGCTCGCGGCCGAATGCACGCGTATTTTCATACATTTAACAGTCGGCAGATTTTAATATCGAAACAAATAAAACAAATAAAATCTGAGGGGGCCAGACATATTTCACCCCCTCGTAATTTATACCCAAGAGGGCACTGCCCCTAGCCCCCCCTCCTCCCTCCCCCCCGGGAATCGACGCCTATGGCATTGAATTATTTTTAACTGAGGAGTAAATAGTATTTAGATGGAACTTCTCTTAGGGGAAGTTTTTTTAAATTGGCACACAGTACTAAGTTTAGAATAGCCAACTGAAAGACCTAGTCTCAACCAAAGTACTTTTGATTAAATTTGTTTATTTCTGAGGATCCAACTAGCAATAACTCATTCCAATTTTTGAAAAATTTTATTAGTTTTCAAAATAATCCCAAAAGTTGGTGTTTGCCCTATACCTTACCAGCATAAATTACAGCTTTTGGCCAGCCACTTTTTTTGGTGCCAAATGTGTGACCTCATATGCAACCTTCCTATTGGAGAAAGCACTTGAAGGTAATTTACTTGGTTTGGTTGCAAAGTTAGACTACGAAACCTTCGGATTCTTCGTTGCTTTCTGCCGTATGTCCTACATGCTCACTTGCGCTTTTTCGTCACTGGTATACAGTGATGCTATACATATTGCATGTGTTGCACACGATGAAATTAAAAAACAATCAATTTGAAGTCCATTCAATGTTGTGTTGAGGGGGAGTAGAAAGAACCATCAGATTATAGACTTTTGTGTTTCAATAGCAACTTGCTTTCTTTTGTCGCTTAAGTTTACTGCGGATATGTAGCCTGCGATAAGCAAATTTATTCTCTTGAGTAGCTACTTCTTTAGTTAGCTCTTTATATATTTAATTTTCACATTAGTTGCCATCACTTAAAAGACCTGTTTTGAGCTATGTTGTGATTTGCAGTGCCTACCAAAAGTTTGAGACCATCTATAACAACAATGGAATTTTCTACTACTGCATCATCGTGTAGTCGTGATTTCATCATAATTGCTGTTTTGATGTGAGACACACATTTGGCGTGTCTTTGATCGACTTCTTCAAAATTTGAGGACAGTGAAAATGGGATGCAGAAAGTACTTAAGTGACGTTCACATGCCCAACACCTCCATGAAGAATAAAAAGGTAGATATCCATCAAAATCAAGATCAGTGAGACAACAGTTCATCAAGCAATGAAGAAATGTTCACTGTACGGCTCGTCGATCCTGAAGAGAAGTGGAAGACCGAGAAAAACTAGTATTTGAGGGAACCAAGATATGAAACGGATAGCCACAAGGTTGCCGATAAGTTTTGTCAAGAAAATTCGAGCTGCATTTATGATTAGAAGCGTTGGGGTGAGTAATATTACATTTTTAAGGCGACTTTTCCAAGAATTTGGGCTAAAATCTTATAAACCTGCAAAAAACCGCAACTGACATTAGCCATGAAGGCCAAGCGCATGGCCTTCACCGCCAGCTGTGGACTCCAGCCTAATGGGGTAATGTCATATTCTCTGATGAGTCCACTTTTCAGCAATTTGGCGACGAGGAAAGGGTACGTTTACAGACAACCAGGAAAGCGTTACAATAAAAAATATACAATTTTTACGATGAAAAACCTTTCAAGGGAAATAATTTGAAATACGGTTTCAAAAAATGATGTTGCTGGACTCTATTTTTACGAGTGGAACGACAGTCCGGATAGGTTGGAGTGGTGTTGGATGAGCTGAAAAAGTACGTGCATATTCACAAATGCACGATCTTTATGCATGTAGGACGGTGTCTCTTGCCACCGATCGAAAGTTGTGACAAATTTCTAGCAAAAAGCAAGATCAAAGTCCTAGAATAACTAGGTAGGCTTTCAGCCTTGACCTTAACCCACTAGAAAATATGTAGACTGGAAGGAAATATAAGGTTGCAGAAAAGCAATTATCAAGAGCAAAGATAAAATAAAAGTGACGAAAGTAGCATGGATGAACAGATTATCAAAAAAGTACTGCAGGAGTTCGATTTACGGCATGCCAAGGGGTCTGCAGGAAGTTATTAAGAGTGGTGGAAGGCATACAAAGCCCTGAATTTTTGTAAAACATGGACTAATATAGGCATGCAGGGAAACTACTCCAAATGAACTTTAGAAACATAAATTCCGTCAAAAATCCTGATTTTTTACGCAATAAAAATATTTGATTCAACTTAGATATGCCATTTACTGAATAAGTGAAAAAGTCGGGGAATCTTAAACGTTTGGTAGACATTTTACGTAGGCTACGTCTGGGTCGTTTTCTAACGTGGTCAACGTGTACTGACGAGGAGTGTTTCAAAAAGAACCCCCTTTTCGTAGCAGTACAATGTCAATGTAGACAACATTATTGTAGGCCTACTTGCTACCACGGCGCTGATAGAAGTGCTCAAAATTATTCTGGAGCCCGAGCCCACCAAGTTTTTAACACGGCACTGAATGGAATGTGTGTACGTGCGTGCGTGGGTGTATGCCGTTTTATTCTAGGTAATGGGAAAAACTATGCAGTTTTTTCGTAGAGCTTTTGAGTTTTGACCAGCCTGCATTAAGCAGAAGAAAATGACGAAAACTTTGTGAAGTTCAAACTCACGATCATTGATGATACAAACAGCGCTTTAACCCAATCGAATACGTTTCCGATTAATGCTCTAGCAACTCCGAAGCGGATCTTAGGTGAAAGTAGGAGAGAGCCATTTGATTGTTAAGCCAAATTTGCCTGGCATGAACTTCGCAAATATCGGTTGTTTATTTGCGGGCAACAAGTGTGGCTCATAACTATTTTTTTACATTAGAAACGTCGTGCGCCAAGCTAAACCAACACTTGCAGCTTTGTGGCCTAAATCATATGCGGAGATGCTCAAGGCTAGAAGAGCTGCTAACTTCCTGTAAATTTTCGGCCTTTTGATTAAGAAATCAAAATAATCAAAAAGTTTGGTTTATTTGCAGGAAACCCGCAGAAATTCCAAACTTTTTCGGTTGAAGGAATGGGGAAGGATGAGTTTTGTGAATCGGGTGTTGGGATTTCTAAGCTCATGCTGACTGGATCTCAGAACAAACGAGAAAAAAATTGTTTTCCAATCTATTGGTTGATTCCGTTCTCCCCCAAGAGCGTTTGTTTAGAAAAATTAAGAAAAAAAGGTTAGCGCACGACCAAAATGAGCAAAACGATCACTTTTGAATCGCTGATCAAACCAAAACTCCAGATCGGCTTAACAACTTTAGCCTCAAACTTAATCCCAGCTAAATTTGAGGCTGTCTTCCATGGTTGGAACCAATGCAGAATTCTACCTAATAATAATGTAGCTGCATCTCTTTGTTTGAAAATTTTATTGTTAATATCAATCAGAATTAAATCACTGCATAACCTGGAAGACAAAAAAAATTGATTAAGTTGTAATTTACAATTGAGCCAAAGGTTTGATGTATAGGGTGTCAATGAAGTCTGGGTACATGGTAAAAATACATACTTCTTAAAACAAAACAACTATACTCAATTGTAATGCTGATAAATAATATTTTCAACATGATTTCCATCATTTTCAATGCATAATTTGATGCGCTTTACAAAATTCAAGTGAATTCGATGGAATAGTTCTGCATCGCCGTCATTTCAACGCACTGACTGGTAATGCATTCTCTCATGTGGCTGAAATCTATAATCTTCATCGAGTACACTTTCTTTTCAGCATACTCCAGAAACAAAAGTCAAGAAGAGAAAGGCTTGGTGAACAAGGGGACTACTTTAGACATAACCATCTTCATGCTGGGAAGGAAAAATAATATGTGTAAATTGAATAGATAGTGAACTCCCCTATATATCCAGACTTTGTGGACACCCTGGTATAGTTGTAAATTGGACTATATGCTTTTATATACATTTTTGCAGTGTAGGCTGTCGATAATTACAATTACCCCATAATTTTGTGAAATTAGGCTGCACGGTTTACACCTTTGAGGCACGGCACATGCTTTCACATAGCGCGGGTCGTGAGTACACCTAGCAATTGGAAAGTCTCTCTAATGCTCTGTGGAAACCGAATGTGCCCACCCGGAAGGGTATTCACCTATTCCGATGCTCAAGGGCCTGCTAATCAGCAGACGTCCTTTTCAGGACGGGGTGATGAGTGCGTTGCACAAAAACTGCCCTTCTCAGGGCACATCATCAAAAAGTTTCGTGGGCCCTCAATACTACAACTGAACATCGAAGGCCTCACAGCTAGCAAGATGAACGTTCTTCATCACCTTGCTACTCAGCTTGAGGCGTTCGTCATCCTCCTACAGGAGACCCACTGCACATCTGCAGAAAAGCTAGTGCTATCAAACTATCAATTAGCTGGGTTTTCCCTAAGCAGAAAGCATGGCCTTGCGACGTTTGTCCATAAGCGGCTAAAATGGACCTTATACGATCAATCTCTCACGACATCGGAGACTGAGTGGTTGTGCGTGGATGTTGACGGCTATAAAATCGTTAACATCTACAAACCTCCACCAACGCGGTTGCAAGTTTCCGACCTTCCAGTGTTCACTCACCCTTGTCTGTATGCGGGTGATTTCAACTGCCCCCATGTCGACTGGGGTTATAACACCAACAGCGCGGATGGAGACTGCCTACTGGCCAGGGCAAGCTCCAATAACCTTGCCCTTCTTCACGATCACAAGGATGAACCTAGCTTTCATTCTGGGCGCTGGAACACTGGCACTAACTCGGATCTTGCCTTCACCACCGTCGGTCCTGATAGTCGCTTGCCTTATAGACGCGTTTTGGAGAAGTTTCCTGGGTCACAACATCGACCTTCGCTTATAACACCACCAAGGCTTTCCCTTCCAGTACCGGGAAGGCTTGTAAAGCCATGGAACTTCCGCAAGGCCAACTGGAGCCACTATAAGTCTTTGACAAACAAGTTTGCAAGGAATTTGCCATCACCTGATTTAACAAATATGGATCAGGCCTACCAGGACCTTTGCAATACTTTCAGCAAAGCAGCCAAAAAAGCTATCCCACGCGGTCGTCGTAACACCTACATACCGTGTTAGGACGCTAAGTGAAAGGCCCTCTACCAAATGTTTCTGCAGTCTCCCGCTGGAGACCAGTCAAGCAGGGCTGCTACAGCCCTAATAACTTGGCTTGACAAGAAACGCAGAGACCGATGGTCTGAAGCAGTCCGAAACATCGACTTCTCACACTCAAGCAGAAAAACATGGAGCACAATTAACAACCTCACTGGCAGGTCGCGACACAGCCCCAGTAATTGCCTGTTTCAGCTAACGCCATTGCTGTTCAATTGGTAGGAAACGGGAAATACAAGGGTGTTGATCGTGAGTCGTCTCGACTCATTTCTCAAGAAGTGTCTGACCTTTGGAGGGCCATGATACCATCTCCAGTGAATATCTCTGGCGACTTCTCGTCCAGAGAATTCGCTGCCGCTCTCCAACACGTTAAGCCAGGGAAAGCTCCGGGCCCTGACTCTATTTGTCCGGAGCTTATAATCCATGCTGGAACTGCTTTGAAATCCTGGTTACGTGGCTTCCTCTTTTCCTGCTTGCGCTTACTCAAAATTCCCAAAGTCTGGAGAAGAGCACTTGTAGTTGCGATCCCAAAGCCAAAGAAGCCTATAGAAGACCCAAAGAGCTACCGCCCCATCTCCTTGCTCTGTGTCCCCTACAAGATTCTCAAACGACTGATCTACGCCCGTATCGAACCTATTGTAGATCCCCTGGTCCCAGGCGAGCAGGCTGCGTTTCAACATGGTAAATCGACAGTAGATCAAGTTGTCTTGCCAACACAAAACATCGAGGATTCTTTTGAGGCAAAAAAGAAGGCCGGTGCTGTGTTTGTAGATCTGACAGCTGCATATGACACTGTCTGACATCGTGGCCTCACCTGCAAGCTGCTGAGACTTCTCCCGGATAAGCACATGGCTCGTATGATTATGGAACTTGTCCGGAATAGAAGTTTCACCCTTACTACCGGTGACAGCAAGCGAAGCAGGTTGCGACGTCTGAAAAACGGCGTCCCACAGGGATCGATTTTGGCACCCCTTCTTTTCAATATCAATGTGTACGATCTTCCTTTAACGGTCTCCAGAAGGTATGCTTATGCCGATGATCTGGCACTGTTATACTCTTCTGATGACTGGAAAGACCTGGAGGGGGTCTTAAGCCAAGACATGACTACAATCTCAACATATCTCCATACTTGAAGGCTACAGCTCAGCCACACTAAAACGGTGACGACGGCCTTCCACCTGAACAACAGAGAAGTCAAACGTGAGCTTAATCTCTGCAACAATGGCAAACGCTTGCCCTTCTGTCCAGTCCCTATCTATCTTGGGGTTAAACTGGACAGATCACTCACGTTTTGTCACCATCTTTAGGCATTGCGCAAAAAACTAACAACGCGCGTTGCACTGATGAGACGACTTGCAGGCTCAGGTTGGGGCGCTGGAGCTAAAACATTGCGTACAGCTGCCCTATCTCTGGTCTACTCTACTGCGGAGTACTGTGCACCAGTTTGGTGTCGCAGTGCACACACTCGCCTCATCGATAGTGTTTTCAACGACGCATTGCGCATTGTCACTGGATGCCTGCGTCCAACTCCAACAGACTATCTACCCGTCCTCGCAGGTATCCAGCCGGCTGAGCTTCGCCGATTAGGAGCAACGCTCTCTCTGGCATATTGTGGCAGTCTGGACCCTGACCATATTCTCTATGAATTATTGGCTGGGTCCCCAGACTGCAACAGAGAGAGACTAAAATCTAGACGCTCTTTTGTGCCCGCTGCACGGAAGTTACTGCAAGATCTAACTGAATTGGATATTCGTGCAGCTCAATGGACAGACTTTAAATGAAGCACGAAATATGGGGATGGGCCTGCCCAGATCATCATGGGTCAGGCTCAACCGCTTGCGGGCTGGTGTTGGGTGTTTTCAGTCGTTCATGCACAAATGGGGCCTTGTTCCTACATCGAATTGCGAGTGTGGCGCTGCAGAACAAACAGCAGAACAAATCATTCTGACATGCCCCGTACATCGGGCACCTACAGGAATACGTGGACTGACGGTTTTGGATGTCGACACACGATGCTGGCTGAGTACCATCACTGCCAGAATCTGATTTCGAAACAGTGGATGATTCAACAATTCAACAACATTGCTGTCTTACTGCTGTTTTTGACGTGGATGTGGATCCCTTCCGAAAGAAGAAGAAGAAGACATTTGATTACATTGATATCGATACTTGACCAATTATATGCACAACGTGGTTCCCCACTTTATAACTTAGTGTATAATGCCTCACTATATAATGTGGAAAAAGTGAAATCCCACTCGTAAATCCAACAATGACAAGACGTCAAGAGCCACTGGGTTAAGTGACAAATCGAAAAGGTTTTTAGAAATGCATTTATAAATGCATACCTGATAACGCTTGCTATTCTATTCACACTAGCTTATTCTACGCACAGTAACCGTGCTGACTAAAATATTACAGTACACAAAAAAGCGACTACGAACGAATAGTCATTCTTTTAACAATATTGCAAGTGGTCTTTGTTTTTAACAACACTACGAGTCCTCACAGGCGCTGCCCAACAGCGTTACTCATCACTCTACAGTAGTTGAGGTTAACATATCAATTCAACCGGGTGCACCAGCTTTCCGGAAAGAACATCTACGACAGCGGTAAATAAAGTTTGATATAAATTGGAAGTACAGCCCCTGTGCTTCTTTCTGGATCATCATCATAACCAAGTGTAGGTTTACTCACAAACAGTCTGCTGACCAAATTTTTATCTGTCATTCTATACAAGCAGCTCATCGCCTAAATCTAGCAAAAATTATGTAATGAGAAGAAAGTGATAATAATGTTAATAATATTTAGCGAGGGCTAAAATTATTTAGTAGGACGACTCAAATGATATAATCAAATTATTTCAATAGATATTAATTAAATTGATAGATTTTAAGACAACTCAAAGGCCAACTACACTCAGTTGATTAAAATACCACTTCCACGACCGGTATTCGAATTTCGAATTATTTCAATACAGTGATTTATGAGCCCGCTACGTTTGCTATTGCATCTATATTGAGGAAATGGCTCGCATCCGAGTTGAATTTCCTAATTCTTTTACTATAATAAATTAGTTATCTTTAGGGTTTAATCGCTTTGTTGCTTAATTTGTATCTTTAGCTATATTGTTTTAATTCAATGATTAACTTGAATCACGCTAGTGTCACGTGTTCTATGTTTGCTATAGGGTATCAATGTCGCAGTCAAGACCAGCTCGTTCGACACCCTGATCAACACTAGCATTTTTTCAAGATCAGTGACCCAAGACCAAGACCTTAATCAAGAAAAAGACCAAGATTGGTAAAAACTTTGTAATGTATCAAAATATCATATCTTTGTGAATATGCAAATTCTATGCCACAAATAAGCCCAAAAGACTTTGCATGCTTGATTTTGCTTTTGCATATTTGCATTTCGCTTTAAATATACAATGATCGAAAGCATGTCGGAAGATAACTTACCTCGATGTGAGCTGATAATTAAACCTATTTTCATTAAGAATGTACTCCACTGGAGCAGACAAAGCAGGCACACAAAATATTTTTGTGCAAGAACAAAAGTACGGGATGGTTTGTCAATTTGTAAGTCCGATATTGGAACGTATTTGAAGGATAACTGGCAAGTTCATCCACTTCTTGTAAGTAGTTGTTTGTTTGAGCCCAAACATTCATCGTTGAAAATGGTTGGCTGACATTTTGAGTACAACTTCTTTGACACTTTGCAAAGAGTTTTGGAATTTTTTTAGGAGGGTTCTGGTTATCTTACATGTTTTCATTCTACCATTCGATGAGTACTGTTGCAAATCATTCATTTTCATGAATGGATAGAGAGCTGCAAATTATGTTGATCCGCAACGCGGACCCCATTTTTGCAAAACATCATGAAATAACTTTTTTAAAGTACTATTTGTATACTCCGAAATATTATATGTATCGTCAGGCGCGCAAACAGAATGTTTGTAAAGGAGGGATTGAGTTTGTTTTGAAGCAAACATTTGTGTTAAGGAAGAGGCTAAAGTTTATTTTTAAACAAAAATCACTGTATTTCATGAAAAGTTAATTTTAAGTGGTGTACTTTGGTTCCCCTAGGTACCTTAAAGGTCGCGCATCTGTTTTCGAGACAATGCCATGTCTAGACAGCGGCAGAGGAAAGATAGGTATCTTGATTAATCAAAAAACCATTATTAGAAATGAACATATCGGGGGATTACATTGTGTGTCAATTTTGTTTGTTTAATTTATGCAGTTACAAACACTGTTCCACATATTGTCTTATCAATAAAAAATTGCTTTCGTAGTAATTTCCAATTTTCCTGATAAACTCCGTTTGTTCCTACTATGTTTCACTATCTAACAACAAGCTCTCAAGAGACCATTTTACCAACACTACACTTTCTTAAAGAGAAATTATCTAAAGATCATTATCGCAAATTTGTTGCTTGGTAAGAAAAAGATAGCTTGGGAAAGTCCAGCATGTTGGTTTGTTGCGAACTAAAAAGGGCACTTAACTAGATGCCTGTATCTATGCATGGCGGACAGGTGTATCTATGCATGGCCGAGAGATATTGGAGCAAAGCAATCTGCCCTTCGCGTTGGCTCAGTGACTTAAAACTTTCAACAGAACCAGTAGTCCTGCTAGGATTTGCTGAAGGCGAGAGGCAAGATTTTTTTGAACAAAATTTTCATTTACTCAAATTTAATGTTAAGATCAGGATGCATTTTCTAATTTGTCCAATGAAACAAATGTATGGGTATTTTTTTGAAGATCATCTTTTTCAAAGAGGCAGTTTTTCCTATTTTGGAAATTTTTGTGCAAATGGGATTATAGGGAGCATGGCGCCACGGCCCTCTGGCTTCCTTCATAAACAAAACATGAACTCATTAGCATTAATCTCAAAATAACTTGATAAATTTTTATCGCACCAACATCCTTTTAAGCAAGTATGTGACTGAGTTCGCTGGGAGTCGAGCTGCCACCCTGCGAGCAGCAGTCTTATTGCACGTTCAATTGACTGCACTTCACTTCGTTGTCAGTTATTCACTTGCCTCGTCCTACACTAGAAAATGCTTGACCTAAGTAGTTATATATATAGAAAAAGAAGGGACATGGAAGTTCGGTTTTGATTTTAAATTATTTTGGAGAACATAGCTCAGTCAATTCTCCCGTGCTGATGTGTTCAAAGTTTTTATCGTGTTGCTGTCAATATCCCATTTTGAATTTTACTGTTTGATTTTATTCGGTTGGATGGGCAACAATGCGGGGAAGATCCTGGCCGTCGGTCAGTGACACATACAACAGAAGATTCATCTCCGTCGAGAGGTGAATCCTTAACATAAAGAAACTGTGCAAAAAAATCTTCTGAAAGATGATTCAAGCTTGTTACCCTTTTTTGAAGATTCTTATTGGATTTTTTTTAAACTTGTGGATAGTGGAGAAATCTGCACGATTTGAGAAACCTTCGGCTTTGTCAACATTTTCAGTCGGAATTCACAATTTGAAGAACATCTTAACTTTAACCCGTTTTTTTCCAGTGTTCCCAAAAGGGAACATCACTTGTATTTGTAATAAATCTTGTTATTAAACTAATTTTGTGAATTCAGGTATTTTTACTAGTTTAATATAGTGCTAGGTAGAAGTTGACTTTGTTTGTTCTAAAGTTTTTGTATCCTGCTGTGAATTGTGTAAAGATGTCTGATGAGCCTTCAACATCACGTGACCCACAGTCAAAAAGGTAAGTTTTTGGCCTAGTGTTAGTATATTTTTCTGCATAACCAATGTTGTAATTACATGACTATGGACTATAGTTCCAGGCAGAAAGGATTAATTTTGAATTTGAATTCGAGGTAGTGTGCTATATTTGTTTTCATAATGATGTTCCCTTTCGGGAACACTGGGCATGAGCCGTTATGTAAAAAATCTTTTTTTAGGTTTCTTACTGCTGGAGAAGTCCTTGCTCAGATCGAAGAAAATGAAACAGTTACTTCAGCGATGGTGTTTATTCAACCTCCTAGTGATGGTTTTGACAGTAAAGGGAGCAGCGGCGATGAAGACATAGGTGGTAGCGTGAATAATCTCAGTGGAAAACAGCTGCAGGCTAATGCTGAGGCGAGAGTTGTTTCGATATCTCGGTCTCCGGAAGGTAATGAAGAGGACAACCAAATTGGTTGTTTCTTTGATTCCAGTGCCGACAGTCCTCAACTTCCTTTGGAGACGGAAAGTTCTGCAACTTCTGGAACCGCTTTGAGACGAAAACGAAAGAGACGATGGGTGAGAAACCAAGATTTACAGCCAAGCTTTCCACCCTTTACACTTGCAAGAAAAACATACAAAGAGGGCACGCAGCCTAAAGAATATTTCGAGCTCTTCTATGATGAAGAAGTGATAAACTTGATCACAAGAATGTTCAATCTGTACGCATCTCAAGATAAAGGTGATGCCTCGTTCTCGACCAACCGAGAGGAAATTTAGTGCTGGCTGGGTATACTGATGCTATCAGAGTACATGTCATTTCCCAGTTGGCCCATGATGTGGGATTACCACTCCGAACCGTACTTGCCATCTGTATCTAACGCAATGCGTAGAAATAGATTTGAAATCTTGAAGGCATATGCTCATTTTTCTGACAACACAAAACTTACTAAAGACGATAAATTCACAAAAATACGCCCCCTGCTTACAATGCTCAATGAACGATTCTTGCAGTATGCGATACTAGATGAAAGGCTTTGCGTCGATTAAAGCATGATACCCTATTTTGGAAGACACGGCGCAAAACAGTTTTTGAGAGGCAAGCCTATCCGTTTTGGCTACAAGATGTGGTGCCTTTGAGATCGCTTAGGGTATCTTACCAGTGTGATCCCTACCAAGGAGCTGGCGAAACATACGATAAAGAGCTTGGCGTCGGAGCCTCAGTTGTTCTTGATTTGGTTTCCAAGCTTCCTCCAGACGTACCATTCAAAATCTATGGCGATCACTTTTTTTCTTCTGTCAAACTTGCTGAAATTCTAAAATCTAAAGGAATCGGTTACACCGGAACCGTAAAATCAAACCGAACCGAGAAAGCTCCATTGATTGACTCAAAAGAGATGGCCAAGCGTCCAAGAGGTAGCTTTGATTTTTGCCTTAAACAAGGGGAAGAAATTGCGCTGACCACTTGGAATGACACCACAGTTGTATCACTGGTGTCAACTGTTGATCCTGTCATGCCTATCTTGAAAGCCACTCACTGGATTGCCAAGGATGCACAGAAAAAACAAGTAGATCAACCTTTCCTGGTGTCCCAGTACAACCATTTTATGGGTGGTGTAGACCGCATGGACCAAAACATCGACAATTACAGAATGGGAGTCCGATCAAAAAAGTGGTAATGGCCTGTTTTTGCGTTTACAGTTGATACAAGTTTTCACAACGCGTGGCAGTTGTACAGGAAGAGTGACAATAACAATCCTCTTCACTACTTGTGATTTACCAGACGCATAGTGCAGTTTTATCTGCAGAAGTATGGCACCACTCCTGCTATTCCTGGTCGTCCAGCAGCGACAAAGCCTTTAGAGAAAAGGGTCATTCCAGGAATCCGCTTTGACAGGGCAAATCATTTTTTGCTACCAGCAGAAAAGCAGTCCAGATGCGTTCTGTGCAAGAAAAACTCCAGGAAGATGTGCAAGAAGTGCAGAGTTAATTTACACGAACTTTGCTTCGAAGAATTCCACAAGATGGAGCATCAGTAGGCTAACAAGTGACATCCCGTGATACGTACAATGTTGTCGCGAACTGTTTTTTCTGTTTTTTCATCTTTTCCTGTTTTTGCATTTATTCTTTCATATGCTGCATGCCTTTCATGTTTCATCACAACCGTTTTTGTAGCCTAGGCGGTGTTAATTTTGTGTCGAGCATACATCTATGATGAAAAACAAAGTAAAAAGTTCATCTGTAGTGCAAGAATACCATGCTTTACTTGTTTCTTGCAAAAAACAATTGAAAACTTTTGTGCTCTGGTGACCCCCGTTTATGCCCGGTGTTTCCATTTGGGACACAACAAAATTACAATATAATTAACAAACAAAGAAATAATAAACTAAAATAACACCGAAATATGTCCTTTGGCATGAAAACACAACTTTTTATGGACAAAACTTCAAAAAATAAAATTCGGGAAAAAACGGGTTAAGTTCAGTTGAAGTATTACAAGATGCCGCCTGTCAGTCCTTTTACTTTGAAACTGGGTCAAGAACTCAATTGTTTGCTTAGAGACTGGCAAACATCTTATTTTGGCTCTTCAACAAGATCGGCTCTGCAGGAAATTGAAATCACTGTGCGATTCCACTGTTTGCGAAGAGTTCTCGAAGATCTTTGGTGTAACTGCATGAGACCTGCGATATCGGATCTTCAGCTCCACATTTCTTTACCGAAGACTTGGATCATCCTTTGCTTCAGAACGGTTGGAATTTATTTTTTATTATCGATTTAATTATTTATAGTTATCCCCTGTACAAAAAAATAGTATGTCTTTTATTTCTAACATTAAGAATTGCGAAAATAACATAATTCAATCGACCTGTAGTGGAGCACCTTCCGTAGGGCATGCAGAAGGTGATCAAACTGCTACAGTTGGGGAAGTTGGCACTGATCTGGCATCCCGAGCCTACTCGATCATGTCGGAGGGGATTCCTCGTAAATTTTTAACGACAAAGTGACAACTTTCCATGCCTTTAAAGCGATCGCGTGATGCCCTTGAAAAATGTTCATCGCACGAACATTTTTTCAAAGCCCTCAGACAATTTGATGAAATTAGACTAGAGTGCATTAAATAAAAAACGGCTCTAAACGACGTCTTAGATCCTGAATTTTCAAACGAGCTTTTAGAAAGTGTGGCTGATCTGTTTAATCAATGCTTTGATCTTTATGAAAATGCTGAACGGGGTATGTTGACCTCATCCAGGAAACCTTCAATTCATCATAAAGACGATGGAATAATTGATATCGAATCTGAGGGGAGTGTATCGCAGGTTGCTGAAAATGTCAGCGTGACATCTAGTAGCACCTTTATAGCCCGGCAAATTAAATTAAATAAAAAACAGGCTGAACTTCAAGCCAGACATGCTTTCGCAAAAGCGGAAGCCAAACAAAGACATGCTCTCGAAATCGCAAAAACCAAAAGAGCAGCTGAAGATTGCTGCGGCTAAATGGAATGCGGAAGAAAGGCTGATTGCGCTTAACCGAAAGGGATTCATCGGTGGCTATCTTGAGCAAGGCAGGCCTCATTGGTTCTTCAATTAACTTATCGGCAGGGCGCTCAGCCGTTCGTGAGGCGTTTTGCGGCGACTCAAAACCGCACTTAAAGAAAATGCTGTTAGGAAATTTTGCTGAAGAAAAGAGTTCTTTCTTGTTAGAAGGATCGTGAAACAGAAATGTAATTAGATTCAAAAATAACAAAGCCTTCTCGCGAGAGAACTTCGAATTTTGCCAAGTTTTTCCCAAACCAGAAAAAAGTGTTTATAAATCGGCTGTTCGCAAAAAAAATAGTCTTCTGTTCAAAGAGTAAATGTGCAAAAATGACCACACTGGGAACAATGTCATATCAAAAAGATGATTTTACGTGGACTATTAAGGGGAGAACACGTTTTTGCCGACATTATCAATGTTTGAGAGCCCCACATTAGATCAATAAAAGTTGTCGAGAACAACATATTTGCCAAAGAACGTCAGATCATGATTTGAGAAATCCGAATACGAGCTAGAGCTGTATGGTTCGCTTAATATTCTATGTTATTTTTGTTAAAGGACAAAAACGACGTTAAAAGCACAAAAAGACAATTATCTGATCACAAGATTTTGTAAATTAAAATAGGATTTAGTTTGTCTATTATTGTCCAACGAAATTAACTCGCGGTGATGTTAAGACTAACATTATTACACACGAGCTTTCAAGATTTGAGTTTTGCTTTTTAAGATGCTCTTAATCAAATACAAACAAAGAAGGCTAACTCGTGCATTGACAATGATTTTCATTTTATTTGAATACGTTAACGACATTGTGTACCACCGGTGGTACATGTACGTGTTTCAGTGTAGACGCAGTGTACCACTGGTGGCACATTCATGTCACTATTCTTTTTGTCTTCTCTAGGCTGACGCTACATGATTTTGAATAGAAATTTGGCTTACGTGCACAAGTTTAACTACTCTTTCAAATGCTTTTTTTTCGATGTCGCAAATCCAGAAAATTATGGTCCTATTTTTATTGAAGCTTTCAAAACCAAAAACGAACGGTTGGGTCGAATTTCAACAATATGTTGTGATGTAAAGCAAACACAAACAAGCACAAAACAAAGTTTATTGCAGAAGCATGTTGCGCAGACTAAGAATGTTTTTCATTGAAGCAATTAAGATACATCATTGGCATTCCTTCACAGTCCTGGCAGTATGTCATCACACTTTTTGCTTTTTTTCGAGCAATTTCAGCTCCCTCATTCTATTAAACTTTTCTGTTGCAGGTTGTGCATCGTTTTCTATTTGTTTAGGCTGTACTTTCATATCTTGATCACTGATATTTTTGCTTAAAATTTCTTCCTGCAACTGATGCGGAAGTACCACTTGTTGTTGTCGAATTTTCTTCTTCATTGGTTTCGTTTGTTACCATGCCAGCAATAAGAGCCTCCCGGAAGTGCAGCATTTATATTTTCTTCCTTGTTACCCTGGAGTGAATATACCAAGCATTCACAACGGCAGCCCCAAGAAATATTTCTAAGAAAAACTTTTTGTACCACTTGATTGTCTTACGAACACGAGTATAATATGATGACATCTGATCAAAAATATCAACTTCTTTTTTTGCATTATTACAGTCGATAACAGCCATAGGTTTCTCTACATCAGTGTTTCCCAACCTGTAGTCCATGGACCACCTGGTGGTCCATGCAGGTTCTCAAGTGGTCCACGAGAGGTCCTTCCATAAAAAACAATATATTCGCCATTAACAGTTTCGCATTTTTGTTAATTCTCAATAATTGATGATGTGATAATAAGCATTGCTGGGTTTCGTTTTATAGGCATGCTGGTACAGTCAAGGTTAGTTGCCAGCAATGTTCCCTCTAAGCTGCGCGCGTGCGCGGCCGCGCAGTTGCTTAGACTCCTTTGCGCAGTTACCACAACGCTTTGCGCAGTCTCCAACATAAAGAAAGACGTGAAATTCTGAACACAAATGAATAAAGTAGGCCACAGGAAGTCAAAGGGTTCTGCGAGTTATTCGTTTGCAGCGAAATCTCGGTTTGCGGATGTCTCGAAGCTTGGACAATTAGGTTCCCTAACAAAAATTTGAAGAGGAGAACGACATGAGAATGTCAATGACTTTTTTTTTTTTTGGAAAACACCATGTTCGCACTCGATATTGCGACCATTGGAGGCCAAAACAAACATGCTATTACAAGGTCGTGAGCACTGGCCTTCGATGAAATTTATGTTCTATTACTGGGTAGTAGACTTGTATAAATTCTGCCTAGTAAAATTGTGATTCAGCGCACTCGTTAGTTTTTCCGCGCAGCATTATCAAAAATTAGAGGGAACGTTGGTTGCCAGATAGGCTCAGAGCTTGTGAATTAAGAAAGATTGCCAACAATCGATTAAACTAGAATTCTAGTAGTATTTTGTATACCTTGTATGTAATTTGTTTCGGATTTTACTTAGAGCAAATCTAAGCTAAATCAGTGATTTTCGTACAACCCTGATATGTCGAAACGAAAGTGGAGTGAAAATTACGTTGCATTTGGCTTCACTAAAAACATTGGAAAAGATGGGACAGAGAAGGCGCAATGCATCCTTTGCGATCAGGTTCTTACAAACTCGAGTTTGAAGCCTTCCAAACTAAAGATACATTTTGCAACACATGGTGGATCAGCAGCTTATGGTATTGAAGCCCTGAAAACAAAGCGAGCCCGCTACGATCAAAAAGGTACTCTCCCTCAATTGCACAAAACAGCAACAACCGTGCAAAAGCCGATGCTGGTGGTGTCGTATAGAGCTGCTTACTTGATTGCGAAGAGCAAAAAAGCACACAACATAGGAGAGAACCTTATCAAACCATATCTCGTTCACGAACACTACCGGTTTTTGAAACGCAATTAATTTAAAAAACGTTATGGGCAATTGCGCATAGCCACTACATGACTCCAAAGTTTATCAAGCCCATGGCAATGTCTTATTTGCCCTGTTTTCATAATAAGCATCCTTAAGCTTAACAAACATTCATCGGTTAAATTCAGCAAGTGTTGGAATTGAGAGCAACGTTGTGGAAGGGCGCCAAAGTAATTATGTATAATCGGGACTAAGCTAGTAAATACGAGGTCCACTACTTACGACTTTTTCGTTACAGTAGACGTATTTGTATGAACCGACACTTCTGTTTGAGCGCATGTTACTTAGTCCTGGCATAAACGCAGCCAGGCAAAAAGCACACTAATCCGAAATTGAACACTCGTAGTTTGGCTGTGTTATTACAATAGCAGCGCCCCCATCAGTAATGTCAAGATTAAAAATATCATTTCAGCCGGCTTCATTCAATTGATATTTGTGAGAACCGTAATGAAAACTTAACGTGTTCTTGACAGAGACATTCTTGTTCCAAAATCAAAAATAACGTTTTTTTTAAAGGGAATTAAATAAGCCTTGTAAACATCACAAGGAGTTGCCCAGAGCCGCTATATTTTTTCCAAAGTTTTTGGAGTTCCAGGCTACGCTTTGCTGGTTAGGTCCTAGTTACATTACTTTCCTTCCATCTGGAAGACATCTTCCATTATTCCCATCCATAAGATGGGAAAACCTCTCGACTCTGCTGCTTCCTTCCGGCCTATTTCTCTTTTTACCTTCTGTGTCTCAAACCTTTTTGAACGCATTCTATCGCATTTACTCTTCTTTTTGGAGTCTAATTCCATTCTCTCTCCCATCCAGGGCGGAAACCGGCCTGGATGGAGAGAGAATGGAATTAGACTCCAAAAAGAAGAGTAAACGGGAGAGAATCTTCTCTCGATCCAATTCTGTTTCATTCTCAGTCCATTTCGGATGGGTTTAACAAACCCAGGCCGGGCTCGCGGACAATCCTCGCCACTATTGATTTCTCGAAAGCTTTGACTCTGTCTGGCACCCAGCCTTTTCACGAAAACTCATTTCAGCTGGCCTCCCTCCTTGCTTTGCTCATTGGACTCGATCTTTCTTTTCTGATAAACGCACTTGCGTGGTCTATCAAAATCACAAAAGTCGTTTTTTTGGAGTCCGTCGAGATGTTTCGCAAGGATCCGTTCTTGGCCCTGTTGTTTTCTCTTTCTTCATCAATGATCTTCCGGCTTTTCTGCCTTCTTCCGCCAGCTGCTCTTTTTATGCTGACAATCTGGCCATTTGGTCCTCCTCCCCCTCGGTCCCCACTGCGGTGGAGGCCACACAAGGAGCTCTGTTTCGATTGGAGCGCTGGTCTGAGTACTGGTGCCTTCCTCTCAATCCGAACGAGTGTGAGGCCTCTTTCTTTTCAGTTGACCCCCACCAAGCTAATCTCCAGTCCAACCTCCTCTTACTCGGCTCCCGCCTCCGTTTCAATCCCGCTCTAAATTTTCTTGGGATCACCTTCGACCGCACTCGTTCCTTTTCTAAACATGTATCATCGTTGAAGGCCAAGTTCTTCCTTAGACTCAAGATTTTACGCTATATCTCTGCTTCCTCATGGGGCCCCTGTAAGGAGTCCCTCTCTGTTCTGTATAAAGCTTTTCTTCGGCCCCTTCTCACTTATGCTTCACCTAGATGGTTTCCTTTTCTTGAGCGTTACCTACATCACCAAATTGGAACGCCTTCACCGAGCGGCTGTCTCTCGTCCTCCCCTATCCCACTTCTTCTCTCCGAAGCTTCTTTACCTTCCCTTTGAGTCACCCTGACTCATTTCGCTCTTTCATCTTATGAGCGGGCTTTACGTCTCCTAACCTACTTTTCCCATTTCAGGTTTGGCCAGAGTTGGAATGAAAACAAGACTCTGCAGAGCCTTTGCGTTCACTCACCCGCTCATGCTTTCTTCTACTTTTCCTTGTAAGGCTCTTCTTACTTACCCTCTCTTTCCTCCTTGGAACCTGCTTTCCTTCACTGTGAAGTCCATCCTTTCCTCTCCATGCTCCCGCTCTGATCCCCCTCGCTCGCCAAGGTGCGGCTCTCGCTCAGCTTGACTGTCTTTCTCCCACCATACGATCTGGTATTCTGGACAGACGGCTCTGTTTCTTTTCCTTCTGGCAAACGCGGCTCTGACGTACTTGCCAACTGCTCTCTCTCTGTGGTACCAAGGCCACTCTTTCCATCTCAGCAGGCCCAGTATGCTCAAAAGTTTTTCTGCTGAAGCCTGTGCCATTCTGCAAGCTCCCGGAAGCACCAACAAGTCTGCCATTTCTCTTTTTTTCTCTTATCTGACTCTCGCTCTTTCCCCATCTCCCTGTCCTCTCCTCCATCTTTTCTTTTTACCTCACTCTCTTTGGCAGAAACTGTCTTCTCTCTCCTGTTTGATCAGGCTACAATGGGTCCCCGGACACTCGTTTCTTCCGGGGAACGACACAGTTGATGAGCTGGCCAGATGGGAAGCGCTACTTGCACTCTCTGCAATTCCTTGTAGTCTCTCTCTTCTTATGTCTTGTATCCATTCTTCTCTTTTCTCGGACTGTAGGTGTACGGTCTCATCTAAGTTCTTCGACACACAGGTTCCCTCGAGGAATTTGTGCTCTCTCTAGTGTTCGCTGCAACGGACACAGCCTACTTCTAAGCTCTATCTCTCTAGGATTGGCAGAATCGAGAATCCTTCCTATAGCGCCCGTGAACACCTCTCTATCTTATTCTGCACTGTCCAGCTACGGACTCTTTGCGTCACTCGCTTTTTGACGACTCTCTGATCAGCCCCTAGAGAGTTTCCAGACTTCTGAATCTCCATGGTCTTCCATCATGACCCCATCACTCGAAAGGGGTTGGGCAACAACAACTTAACTGTAACTAGTTTTACAGAAACAAAGTTTTGACCACTAAAAAAACTTACCAAATTATATTCTCTGCAGCCTGCAGTTATGAAAATCTATTCACAAAGACAATTACCATTAACTGGTTATTACAACTAGGTGCACCTGCAAGTTAATTATCAGTTCAAAAACAAAATTGTAACACAGATTTTTCTAAGACACAAATTTTATTGTTTGGTCCCTATTCACCCCTTAGTCCCCATTCATCCTATTTTACGGTAAGTTTACAGCACAAATTTGCTCATGCAAGAAAACATTGGATTTCAAAATATATTTCCTATCTTTGAGAAACCATTAATATCCCTACGACGTTTATTTATAAGCATGACAAATGGTAAATGCATAACGACGTTCACAATCTCTCGTTGGCTTCAGACAGCGATTAAAACAGAATATAGAAATACAATTGATTGATGCAATAATCTCATTACGGCATACAAATGGTAAAGCGTGACACTGAGTGACGTATAGAGAGGAAGATTAGATTGCACCAAAATATAAAACAAATTTTAAAAAATGCTTTGTTTTGTGCAGTGGTGTGGCAGCTCAGAGAAGCCCTCTGAAAGTTTACACATGGCATTTTCGAAGTTTTGGTAAGGGAGCGAAAAAAATCTCATTTTGTTGTATTTTTTTTCGCAACTTCAAGGGTGTTTACCTTTTTTTGCCGATCAATTAATTTCCAATTCGAAGTTCACGTGTTTTCAATCTTAGTTGAAATTCAAAACTCTCTTTTTTTTCAAACAATATACTTTGAGGGGATGCCAAACATGTCCTGCGTGCACGGACAGAGGGCTTCGCAGAGCGGTTTCCAAATCCAGGTTCTGTGGTTGCCATTCCACTTTGCAGCAATGAATCTCCATTACATGTCGATTACTAAAATTGAGTCTATCCGCTCCACGCCACAGTACTGAACAATAAAACTGCACACAATTCATAATCTCATAAGGCAACTCAAGATGAAGAATTTTAAGCACATAGCAAAGCAAATAAGCAGCAAGAATAATCTTCGCAAATGCAGTGAGAACACCATGTTACAGTTCATCTTTGCTTCCTAACATATCCACTTCTTCAGTTGGTACAGCACTGTCGCCCTTCAGCCCCAGTTCCAATACCTCGTCATCGAAGCTTGAAGGGTCATTAGGGTCGCGTCTATCCCCAGCATACTGTGGCGCCCAGTAACGAAGCCAGTTGGACAAAGAGCGTTGCACATCATCCTCCGTGATATCCTTGCTCGCAATAGAATTAGTGGTGTTGGATTGCACCAGCTTACTGAACACCTAAAGTGCAGTATCATGAGGCAGGAGCTCTCAAATAGTGGGTCGCGGTAAAATTTGAGTGAAGATCATTTTTTTATAGATACATTCTTAAAAAGAGGCATTTTGTGTTAGATGAAGCGTAAAGACCTTTTTTGGGGGGGACTAACACCACAATGGGGAGTATTATGTAATTGGGGGATTATTTTTCATAAAACTATGCTCAATAACACTTGGGTCGCGAGACTTGAGAACTATTTCCTCGAGTCGCTCCAAACAATATTCAATAACCTCTGTGATAAAGAGTCGCTTCAAGTGATGACATTAGCCTGAGTCAGATAGTGACAGCACTAAGCAATGAAGTTTGACGTTTTATAAGCAAGTTATCCTTCTTAACAGATAAGGAGTCAGCAGCACCACCATCCCGAGAAACATAAAAGTTTATTACGTAATCAATGGCATTACCGTCTTTTTCAAAAGTGACGTA
This sequence comes from Trididemnum clinides, assembly GCA_963675345.1. Lineage (NCBI taxonomy): Eukaryota > Metazoa > Chordata > Ascidiacea > Aplousobranchia > Didemnidae > Trididemnum > Trididemnum clinides. The sequence goes on from OY776305.1 coordinate 15,870,246, forward strand.
TTTGGTGCTATACCGCGAGGTCACTGGGAAAATAACGCCACATTTTGAAGATAGTGAATAAAAGCAACAATTTAAACGATTTCCTTTCGCAAACAATAAAAACAAATACAAGTTTAGCACAAATACATAAGACTATCGGTTATAAGTTTACAACCGTGTTCTCTTTATTTTATTTTTGGCAACGCCAATTTAAACTAACATCAAACTCTGCAAGCATTTGCAACCCCGTCCAAGGGAATCAAAAATGAAACCTTTTTTTTTGACGATCAAGTTTTGCACAGTGACGTTTTAGCTTCTTTCGGCTCCAATCAATAGAGAATATCTAGGGGATTACGGAGATACAGTGTTTTAATGTACCGGTAACACGACAACAATGTCTGGTATTTCTTCTTGTTGTTGCTCATTACCCGATCTCTTCCGAGGGATGGGAGCATGGTGGAAGACCATGGAGCCCCAGCAGCCAGAAAACTCCCCAGAGTCTGGACCAGAGGTCGTAAAGAAACAGAAAGTTACCAAAGAGTAAGTGGCGCAAAGAGTCCGTAGCTGGACAGTGCAGAATGAGATGAGAGGTGTCTTGGGACGAGCGTCGGCAGGCGCTGCAGGGATTCTTAATTCTGCCAATCCTAGAGAGATAGAGCTTAGAAGTAGGCTGTGTCCGTTGCAGCGAACACTAGAGAGAGCACAAATTCCTCGAGGGAACCTGTGTGTCGAAGAACTTAGATGAGACCGTACACCTACAGTCCGAGAAAAGAGAAGAATGGATACAAGACATAAGAAGAGAGAGACTACAAGGAATTGCAGAGAGTGCAAGTAGCGCTCCCCATCTGGCCAGCTCATCAACTGTGTCGTTCCCCGGAAGAAACGAGTGTCCGGGGACCCATTGTAGCCTGATCAAACAGGAGAGAGAAGACAGTTTCTGCCAAAGAGAGTGAGGTAAAAAGAAAAGATGGAGGAGAGGACAGGGAGATGGGGAAAGAGCGAGAGTCAGATAAGAGAAAAAAAGAGAAATGGCAGACTTGTTGGTGCTTCCGGGAGCTTGCAGAATGGCACAGGCTTCAGCAGAAAAACTTTTGAGCATACTGGGCCTGCTGAGATGGAAAGAGTGGCCTTGGTACCACAGAGAGAGAGCAGTTGGCAAGTACGTCAGAGCCGCGTTTGCCAGAAGGAAAAGAAACAGAGCCGTCTGTCCAGAATACCAGATCGTATGGTGGGAGAAAGACAGTCAAGCTGAGCGAGAGCCGCACCTTGGCGAGCGAGGGGGATCAGAGCGGGAGCATGGAGAGGAAAGGATGGACTTCACAGTGAAGGAAAGCAGGTTCCAAGGAGGAAAGAGAGGGTAAGTAAGAAGAGCCTTACAAGGAAAAGTAGAAGAAAGCATGAGCGGGTGAGTGAACGCAAAGGCTCTGCAGAGTCTTGTTTTCATTCCAACTCTGGCCAAACCTGAAATGGGAAAAGTAGGTTAGGAGACGTAAAGCCCGCTCATAAGATGAAAGAGCGAAATGAGTCAGGGTGACTCAAAGGGAAGATAAAGAAGCTTCGGAGAGAAGAAGTGGGATAGGGGAGGACGAGAGACAGCCGCTCGGTGAAGGCGTTCCAATTTGGTGATATAGGTAACGCTCAAGAAAAGGAAACCATCTAGGTGAAGCATAAGTGAGAAGGGGCCGAAGAAAAGCTTTATACAGAACAGAGAGGGACTCCTTACAGGGGCCCCATGAGGAAGCAGAGATATAGCGTAAAATCTTGAGTCTAAGGAAGAACTTGGCCTTCAACGATGATACATGTTTAGAAAAGGAACGAGTGCGGTCGAAGGTGACCCCAAGAAAATTTAGAGCGGGATTGAAACGGAGGCGGGAGCCGAGTAAGAGGAGGTTGGACTGGAGATTAGCTTGGTGGGGGTCAACTGAAAAGAAAGAGGCCTCACACTCGTTCGGATTGAGAGGAAGGCACCAGTACTCAGACCAGCGCTCCAATCGAAACAGAGCTCCTTGTGTGGCCTCCACCGCAGTGGGGACCGAGGGGGAGGAGGACCAAATGGCCAGATTGTCAGCATAAAAAGAGCAGCTGGCGGAAGAAGGCAGAAAAGCCGGAAGATCATTGATGAAGAAAGAGAAAACAACAGGGCCAAGAACGGATCCTTGCGAAACATCTCGACGGACTCCAAAAAAACGACTTTTGTGATTTTGATAGACCACGCAAGTGCGTTTATCAGAAAAGAAAGATCGAGTCCAATGAGCAAAGCAAGGAGGGAGGCCAGCTGAAATGAGTTTTCGTGAAAAGGCTGGGTGCCAGACAGAGTCAAAGCTTTCGAGAAATCAATAGTGGCGAGGATTGTCCGCGAGCCCGGCCTGGGTTTGTTAAACCCATCCGAAATGGACTGAGAATGAAACAGAATTGGATCGAGAGAAGATTCTCTCCCGTTTACTCTTCTTTTTGGAGTCTAATTCCATTCTCTCTCCATCCAGGCCGGTTTCCGCCCTGGATGGGAGAGAGAATGGAATTAGACTCCAAAAAGAAGAGTAAATGCGATAGAATGCGTTCAAAAAGGTTTGAGACACAGAAGGTAAAAAGAGAAATAGGCCGGAAGGAAGCAGCAGAGTCGAGAGGTTTTCCCATCTTGTGGATGGGAATCATTATCCCATTATTCCCATGGAAGATGTCTTCCAGATGGTAGGAAAGGAATCCAAAGTTCAGGAAAGATTGAAAATGTGAAGAACAAAATCCAGGCCAGAGCGAGGGAGATGCTTTAGCATGGGATAGGCAACTTTGTCTGGGCCAGTGGCAGTGGAGGAGGAAAGGTTGGAGGCAGCGGCAAGAAATTCAGAGGAGAAGGGAGAGCAAATGGACGAGTGAGGCTCCTCAGGGCACGTGGCTCGGCGTAGCACAGAAAAGTAGCCACTAGCTCTGCTACGCAGGGCCTTTGGCTGTGAAACAGAAAAGTGAGACCTCAGGCAGGCGGCGTAGACCGAAGCCCATTCCCTGGGAGAGGAACAGTTGGGAGATTAGGAGAGGAGAAGGACGAGAAAGAAGAGCCAGCGACAGAGCGAAGAAAAGAGTGTACAGATTTAGGATTAAATTTGGTCAGAAGAGGAGAGCAAGTTGTCTGCCATGCCTCAACTTTGGCCTTGGCAATGACAGACGAGGCACGACGGAAGCGGAGATAGTAAGCCTGGCGATCTTCATCACTTCCGTGAGCGGCAGCAAAAGCCTTGCGTCTTTCACTAATCGCTTCATCCACTTAAGCAGACCAACAGGCTTTAGAATGGCGTTTGATGCGGCCGAAAGGAATGGAAGATTTGGCCACATTCAGTGCCAGAGAGGAAAAAAGAGCAGCAGCAGAGGAAAAAGAAAGAGACGAGTATTCCTCTGCAGAAGAACAGTGAGAGTCGAAGTCATCCCACCAAGCTTTCTCAAAATTGAATAAAGGGGACGCTCGTTGGGGCGAAAGACTGGAGAGAGAAGAACAGATAGAAGAATTAGTAGGTGATCAGAAACCAGGTCCTGAAGCACCTCCCAGGAGCAGGAAAGAGCGAGAGAGGAGAAAGCAAATGTCACCGGAGGAGCGACTACCAGAGGAGCGGTGGAGAAGGGTAGGTATGTCAGGGTCATTGAGGGGGAGAAGGTCAGAAGAGATGACTCAGTTGAATACTTCCTCCCCGCGGGGGCCGGCAATACCTCTTGAGTCCCAAAGGGGGTGATGGCAATTGAAGTCCCCCAGGATGAACAGATTTCTGGAGAAGGGAAGAATGGAGGGAGAAAAGGAGTTGATTCTACCATCCGTCGGAGAGGAGCGAATAGGGGGAGCGTACACATTAAGAAATGAGAGCGAAGAGGAGTTGTTAAGAGAGATGTTGACCCCTACACAATCAAAGTAGGGATCAAGTGAAGAAAGAGAGGTAGAAAGTTCAGAGAAAGATAAGCCCTGCCTGACGAAAATGATGACGCCGCCGCTAGCGTGCGTGGCATCACGAGAGAGAATGCCAGATCGGGAGTGGGTGCGATCAGAACGCAGAGAATCCAGAAAGAAGAAGATAAGTTAAGATTGGTTCCTCGATACATATAAGGTCAGCGGGATGGGACAAAAGAAAGTAGTTCAGTGCTCTTGGCACGAAGACTGCCAGCCTTCCATTGAAGAACCCTGAGAGAGTCAGGGGGGGAAAGGAAGCAGGAGGCGTAGAAGGACAGCCACGAGCAAGGGGCGGAGGTGAGGAAACAGAGGAAGACAATGCAAAATGGGCAGAAGGGGGACAATAGGTTTGAAGACGAGGGTGGAGCGGGAGTGCAGCATTAGAAAAGGGGGCCCAAATTTACAGTGAAGATATAAATGCCGGAAGAGTCCGGGGAGGAAGTCACAGTGTTACGAGTGGGGTCGCAGCAGGGGGGTCAGGTCCAGGAGTGAAAGCTTCCAAGAATTCTGAATTTAGAGCGGGAGTGTTGTGAGCACCTTAGATGGACCAATTTGTAGCAGGTGCAGCATTGCACCGACTTGCCCCGCCAGATTACATTTCCAGGCACAGAGCAGGGAAAGATGGGGCTAGCGTTGGGATGAACGTTACCGCTCATCAAGAGGAGAAGAATGAGGAGACGAGAGCGGGCAAGAGAAGGACAGGCGACCAATTTTAAAGAAGCAGCTTGTGCAGTCAATCAGGAGGCAGCACGACGAAAAAATAAAGGGGAATGCCCGGGGTAACTGGGACCCTCGGGAAGGCCAGCAGCCATTCCGACCCAACCCTAACGGGGTCGGGGACCGCACCACCACGTTGAGACGGCTGTTGATTGGTGCAGTCTGGTATCTCTTCGGAGTCAACATCGATTGGTTCAAATTATGAAACTCAACCCTAAAAAAAGCTCGCGGACATACAATAAACAATAAAGTCATCCGCATTTGCTTTTTTCGCATGTTCACTCACATATATTAATAAATTGAAGACTCTGACACATTTACAAATATGCACTAATACTATACGTAGATCTTTTAATAGACAATTCGCCTCGTACCAGACCAGGCTTGACCTGGGCCGTCATATACTTAAGACGGTCTCTGACCCTACCTCATCCGCAAATGCTTTGGTTCCTCCGCATTGTTTTTTATAAAGCTTAATCCAACCATCACGTGTGACAACATCTTGCCAGTGGAGAGTGCTTTTCAGCAGATAATAAACGTTCCAGAAGGTGACAGATGAATATTCAAACTCATAGTGATTTGTAGGCTCGTAGTGCTCAACCTGAACAATAAGCAACTTTGAAACAAGAAAACTGAATATAGTTGTTCTCTGCCATTAAAAACATTTACTGTTAGTCAGCTACCCATAAAACAACGTGTTTGCTGACCCGCTTCCAAGTAACCAGTGCTTCCGACATAAAGTATTTCTTTCCAAATACTTTCACGAACTGTTAGATCGAAAATATAAAAGGCAAACAAAATTATTACAAACCATTCACTCTTGTGGTGCTGCGGTACGAAAGGTCTGGAGTTTGAAACTCTCTAAAGCTCCATCGGAAGTAATCACAATGAGCATCCGGAATTTAAAGTGCTGCATTATTCAGACGAATAGTTAGGCTCGATAGCGAGTGTCTAGTGATAGTTATACCCTACATCAGTATCTTCAACCCTACCAAAGCGGCGGAAAAAAGTGAAGCCGACAACCTCAAAAACTTTGCTGATTGTCAGATTTACAAACTTACATACAGCTTGTCGGTGAATGCTGTCGTGACAGATGAGTAAATGCAATTATTGACGCATTTTCTTGACCTCGGATTAACGTCAAACGTGTACAGTGATTAACTGGACCACAAGCTAGTAATAGGTAAAACTGTAACATACCGACTTTGCAAACTTCCTCATTTGCGAGTAATTGGCCTTTCGTAGTTCCTCGGCACTCAGAATTCCGTCTCCATCACTATCGATGAAACTAATTGCCTAAAAATTCAATCATCTGAATCAGTGCAATTTCTTCCTTCTTCAGTCACAGAAAACATTCACAGTTACAGATGGAACAAGTTGGGTTCAAAATTGTCAGTGCTACCGGCACAATGCATTTCTAGCACCAAGCACTGCCACCAAGATTGCTGTAAAGTGCTTTTCCCATGATCATAACAACGTATAAACGATGTGAAGAAGACCTCCACACAGCAAGCGCTTATACGCGGCACGCAAGATTACACGGAACTGTTTCATAAACACACCGTGCACATGCAGCAACATGTGACAATCAAACGCGATTGCAGCTGCTTTGTTAATTTTTACTCCGTCATTAACTTTAAAGGGAGGTCGGTGTGAAACAGATACCTCGGCTACATAACGCGGGCTGGTATCCGATTACTAACAAAGTGAAATGTCATTGGCATGTTAATATAAGTTGTTTCTCACTACATGTTGAGTGACCAGTTTCACTTTTTTAAACCTGGTGAAGCACGAGGCTTTGTATGTTGTCGTGTTTGTACATTAGCAGCACGTTGAATTGAAATTAGTAGCATAAGTTTAAAATTAAAAAAATTTCGAGTTTCCGTGAAAAAAATAATTATGTATTCACAAGTTTTTTTTATGATGGAAGAGAATTTTATCATCCCGGTTTGCAATCATCCTGAAGTACTGCTTTGTTTGCAGTAACACTTACGCCTGATACATTTCCTTGCGGTGGTTTTTCAGAAGATTCCAGGCCTTCAAGTTCTGTGAGAAATTCTTCATCGATTCTTTTACCTTGTTCAGCTGCTTCTAGCAATGGTAATCTAAAATAAATCTTTCACGTTGAAACTGTGTTTTCCGACTTTTTCAGACAACCTAATATTTCCGCACTAGCACAATTATTCACGAACCGTAAGAGCGCTATGAAATAGAACCAACTGTTCTTTTGGTAAAATCAATTTTTATGTAAGCAGCATATTCGAGCAGCCATCAATTCAATCGACTGCCACTCACAATATGCCACAGCATTAACAACTGCACTGAAATTTTAAGCTTTTCAATTTAACTGCAAGATGCTACTCAGAAGTAGAAAGCAAATTTGTTCTAGGAAGACAATGGCGTAAAAACAACAAGATTACAAGTTACAGTAGAATTCGTCGATTCCGTTAAAACGTTAATTCGCCTACAAGTGACATTTCGCTGGGTGCGGGTGAAATTCCCATTTTTTTTATACATTGAAGTTTGCCTATAACGAAATCCATGCAGTAACAATTCGCGTATAACAGCACCGTTTATTTGTTGACCCAGACGTAATTTGTGTGTTTATAACGGCAATCTAGACTATGATCTCCACCACAAACAATAACATCGTTTAATCCAGCTTAGACCCCGATACAAAAACGTTTTTTGATCTATTTTCCTACTGTACTGTACGTTTTTCACATCAGGGACTCAAGTTAATAATTGCACGTCAAAGCTTTCCGCAAGTAATCCAGCTTAGACCCCGACACAAAAATGATTTTTGGTATATTTTCCTATTGTACTGTACGTTTTTCACATTAGGGACCCAAGTTAATAATTGCGCGTCAAAGCTTTCCGCAAGTAATCTAAAAAAAACTAAAATATTTACTAACAATATCTATTGGTATTACATGCATGCAGCCAACTAAGTAAAATTTATTTCTCTAGGAAGCAAAAATTAAGTGCGTTTTATTTTTTGAGCGAGTACCCCAATACGGTGATCATTAATTACGGGTAAACCTAACTTCAAAACACTTCTTTGTTGAATCAATGGCAGTTTTTAAATTGTATATTGCAATAGGTCTATAACGTCAATTTGCCTTTGCAGGACTAATAATCAACTTGAAAGGCTAGACAAATTCTTTGAGCGAATGTATCTACGCACCGGCGCGATGGTGTAGTGGCTAGAGCGTCCGCCTCGTGGTCGGTAGACCTGGGGTTCATTCCCTAAGTCGAGTCATACCAAAAGACTTTAAAAAATGGTATTCACAGCTTCGCTGCTTGGCGCTCAGCATATAAATGGATAGTGTGGAGAACAAGCCGGCAAGCTTGCTTGTTGTGCCCTTGGGCAAGGCACTTAACGGGGCGCCTCCACCTTTATGTGCCAGACAGGTGGCCCTCCCGTACTTCACCGGGTTACAATAGTGAAGTTGCTAACCCAGCATGTCAGACGACTTTTGGGTACCCATCAGTGGCTGTCCACCTTGTTGGTGGTGGGGCTACCAGTCACTCAAGACTGGTTCGAAATGGGCTGCCATCTTTCCCTAGCCTAATTTCAATTAGGTTGACGGCATGAATCCGAATTGCCGTTCATGCCGTACCTCCATCCCGAGGAAGAGGAGGGGTAAACAAACAAACAAACAAAATGTATCTACGCATATACGAATTTATCTACAAACTGTAATCGGTCAACAAGCGCTTGAATTTCGGACGATGGCGATACGCAGCTATTTCGATAGTATCACCGACTATAAATAGCGACGCTCTGTATTCTCTGCCGCATTCTCGCGTTAACTTCTGACGAAAGCCAGACAAAAACGATAAAGTTTTCACTCGTTACTTAAAAGACGGAGCAAATCCGTTTCAAAAAGCTTTCTCAAAGCTATTTCGTACTACCAAACAAATGTTTAAATTTAAAAAAATGTTCATATCCTGAATTTTAGCATTTAGTTTCTAGATAAGCAAAACATTTGTCATTTGATTCGAGATCAAAACAAGCAAATGATGATGGAAGATCCGCTGGTGTAGGGGTCAGCAACTTACGGCCCAAGGCCCGAACACACCAGCCGAATCAAAAATCGTTTGGCTCGCGGCTACTCAGTTAACCGTAATACCTGTACTGCCCGCATGTGAGCTTCTCTTTATCTGTTAAGGTTGAACTGTCTCTAAGCCTAGTTATCTGTGTCTTACGGGCTTATCTACTCGTCTTAGAAATCCCAATAGCTAATTTGCTAAATGGCATGTGCTTGATATAACTCACTTTATGTTCACCTCTAGCTTGCAGTTTTAAAGTGGGATTTAGAGTTTACTTAATATTTGTATAAAACAATTTGGAACAAGTGCAAAATTTTCCCCAAGACAATAAGTGCAAAATTTTCCCCAAAAGACCATGGTTGCAGGTTCGAATTTCAGCTGGCAGGGCATTAAAAGAAAGGCAGTGTACACTGGAGGGGCAGGCCCGGTATGTAAATGTACGGGGCAGTGTACACTGGAAGGGAGTGTACAGGGTGGGGGATAGAGACCTGGGAGTGCAATATAAGCCCGCTGGGATCAAGTGCAAAAATTTTTAGATCAGCGGCAAGTAATCCTACTGTAACTTCCACTGCAACCACAATTAACTCGTAACAGAGCTTACAAACTGAATTCGCGAAAAACAAATACCGATACAAAAAAAGCAAAACACCTCTTTCGAAATAAAGAGGACACGATGAAGGCAAATTCTATGATTACATTAGTTTTTTTAAAAATGGCGTCAAGGTATTTCGCAGTTTTGAAATTTAAAATTTGGTTTTAACATTCAAGCTGGACTGTAGAGTCAAAATTTATGACGAGGATGTACCCGGTGTATCACATCTTGGCTTAATGAAAAAAGCTTATTAAAACGCAACTTGACTTTCGGTGCCGGCAGAACGCACTCTTCACACGTATGAGCAAACTATTTTCGGTAATGAAACACACCAAAAGCTAATTGAAAACTCGAATAACTGACGACAATTTGCAAAATGTTATGCTGTGGTATAAGCGTAGCGAGAGAGCCAAAAGGGTCATGCCTCCAAACTTCTTCGATCCAATCAAAGAAAGGTATCCTCAAGTATAACGGCAACAAAACGTCAACTCAACAATAAAGTCTCCAAATATTTTTTAGAACTTTCGAATCTTGCACTGGCTAAGTTAACGGCTTCCGTCCTCATCCATCCATCATCTAAACTTCAGAAAAGTTTCAAGGTTAAATGAAGTTATCAAGTATCTCACCAATGATGTGCTGTCAATAAGTGTACTGTGTAATTTCCTTACGAATGGTCATTGGTTTGGATGATACTAATCTGCAGCTACATCAAGTTGTTGGAAAAAAGAACAGCGCAGGAAACAAATTAAAAAACGCATACCTTATAAAAGTACTTCCTGACATTAAAACTACGAATCATAAAACGCGCAATAAAACCCACTAAATCCGCAATGTTTAACGCCGTCATAACAATGAAGAAAACAAATTTGCAAGGTGAAAATTAACTCGGCGCTCCAAGAACTTACAAAACTTACTTTCAACCCTCAACAAGAAAAAGGTTGCCAACCCCCAAGCCAGTGCTTAACAGTGGCAACGTGGCCGCCATAAAGGTCAGGGATAGCGCCTCTTCACATATGGTAACCCTGCATTACAGCATCAAACCGAAAAAATACTGCCTAAAACTTCATTTAAGCCTACAAGTCTACTAGGTAAAAATACCAGTAGGCTAAATCTTATGACGACAACTGTAACGTCTGCCTATTAAGCGACAAATGGATCAATGCTTTCAGTTTTCCTTCTCGCGTGTTATGTTTAAAATTCCCGTTTTTTTCCCGGGATTAAGCTAGATTTTATCCGATTTTCATAAACAACCGGGAAACCAAAAACTCTGGTTTGCGATTTATCAAAAGCTGTTGCAAAGCAACAAGACGCCTTCACAGCAGGGTAGCAATATTTTTTCAGGTAGAATGTTTCGCGTTATCGCTGTTACCTTTGCAAAAACTTTTGTAAACAAAATATACTGCCTTTCAAAAATGAACTCAGGCTAAGATACATTCAAGTAAGGACTTCTATTACATTGTTGAAGCAGCCGATAAAAACTCAAAACAACACCAGGAGTCGATTTAAACATTTAATTGAGCAAGCTTTCGCAACGCTCAGGCCAGTCAGGCAAAATACACCAATGAATTCATAAATAAGACTAAAATACTATATTGCCCGACAAGTGTGGATTTGCTAACAAAAGGTTGTGCAATTTAATATCAAATACTGAATCGACTACAATTGTCACTATTGAGTTCTTGTCAGCTGCCTTAAAAGTAGATAGGGCTACTTCACTTTAGGTCTTCATTTACTTCACTTTTTAAGTCTTCATTATTAAAGCAGTAATTTTATGTGGTCAGCAGGGCAAGTTTTTATTGACCTAAAAACTAAACATAATTGACCAACAGTTTTGACCGAATAATGCTTCTGGAGTTTTTATATTACAACGAACATTCAATCAACAAAAACACACAAATCCTCAACAAAACTTGCAGTACGCACGCCATATATAAGCAGCTAACCTTGCAATCATCATGAGCAAGAATTGAAATATAAAATCACGTACTGTTTTACATTTTTAACCTTAAAGTTCTTTCCTTGGAAATCAGTTTTTGCAGCATGGTAGAATTTCTTTTTACAGAAGCAGTTGTGGGCTGAGAATGTTAAAGTAAAACTGTAAACAGCCGATGAAATGTTTGATCTTTCCGTGTTCGTTATTAAGAAATGTCATTGTTTTGTATTCTTTTTAAATGTAACGGTTAATGCTGCAAATGTCTTCCCCGAAGTCAACTTCTTGGATCGTTTGCACCACTTCTTCGATGGTGTACTTATCACTTTTCATCGTTTCTATAACCTTAACTCAGTGGTGCTCAAACCGTGGCCCACAAGGCTCTCTGGAGTGGCCGGCCAAGCAAATTTCATTTAAAAAAAAAACTTGATACTTTTATCGTTTGGGAGAATTTTTATTAAAGATGTCAAGTTTCTTTTTCAGCTGTTTATTACACTTTGAATTAACTGGTTTTAAAGGAGGCGATTTCAAATTCAAAATCGTTAACTACCTTACAAAGTTTAGTTACAGCAAAGTTTTCCTTCACAAATTTATTATTATCAATTCTTGTGGCCCGCGAAGGGTTTTTGGAAAGGAAAATGTGACCTACGAGCCAAAAAGTTTAAGCACCACTGCCTTAACTGGACATTCATATTGGTCTTTGATTTTGAGAAGTACAGTAGAATAGCCAAACTAGCTGTTTGGAAGCTAACTTCTACTTGAGTTGCTAAAATACCAGACCCTTCAAAAATTTCCAAAATAGCTTTCACTTCAGATAAATTCTTTGCGTAATACGAGGCAGCATTTAACCAGCTTCCCCATCTTGTAACAACAGGCTGAGGCAGGCAACCAAAAAAGCTTAATAACGAAGCAGCTCTACTAAGTTAACTACTTGGGTAAGTTTTTAAGTAATGAGCTACTTACTTGAAAAGTTTTAATTTTTTGTACTTCTACATCTACTGAAGATTTGATAAACGAAACAGAGATCCATAACAGTAGTTCATTAAACCTAATTAAATTAACATAAGAAAGCTAACATAAACTTAAGATACCAAGGCTTTTCGTCCCTTCACAGGGACTTCGTCAGGGTAAAATAAATCTGTAGATAATTCGTATTTAAAGATTTATTTTACCCTGACGAAGTTCCCGTAAGGCAAGGGTGCCCAACCCGCGGCCCGCATGCAGCCCCTGAGGTTGATTTAAGTGGCCCGCGATGTAATAAGTTCGTAAGCAGACTTTTTTAAATTTTTAGTAGTTTTTACAAGCTCAAGTATATTTGACATCAAAACACACTAAAATTATACCTGTTGTTTATGTTGTGGGCCTTACAAGCCCGAACACTTGTGTTACAAACGCTTCGAAAATATGTCAATTTTTTAGATTTGGTTTACATCCATACAACCTGGCAACACTGCATGCAACCATACGACTCATTATCACCTCCTGTATCGCATAAAACATCAAAATCAAGGGATTTATCACGTCACAAAAGCTTAACTGTTTATGTTCTAGTAATTGGACTTTGCTTGCAGTTACTGTTAGCGTTAGCTAAGCGAGGTATAGTTTTTAGTACGTACTTTACGAATAATTGCAGAATTCAACAAGCGATTAAGCAAAAATGAGCACACCTGTAAGACGAAAACAGAGTTTTTAATGAGCAATGGACTATGCAAGCTTGTTTATTGAAAGTAATGGTAAGCCCCTATGCCTGATCTAGGGTTGCCAACTTTGACAAACTTCAATAAAGGACACTGTGACTAGAGTTGCCAACCGTCCTGTATTTTAAAGGACAATCCTCAATTGGAGACCCTCTGTTCTTGTCTGGGTGGGTAATCAGGTGTTGACCTTTTTTTTTTTTTTTTGGAGGCTACCATGTAAAAATACTGCTCGCGGACATGGCGGCCTCCAAAAAAAAAAAGCATGGAGTTCTACGATTTGCGTTTCGAAAATCTTGCAGGCGTGGCTACAGACGGAGCCCCTTCCATGATCGGTAAACATAATGGTTTGGTAGCCTTTTTAAAAAAGCAGGATGGAATCGATAAAAACACATTTATCGATTACCACTGCATTATCCATCTAGAAAACCTGTGTGCAAAAACGTTACGATTTGATGCCGTTATGAAGGTGGTTAATACCGTTGTAAAATTTATTCGGGCAAAGGCTTTGAACCACCGTCAGTTTCAAAACTTTTTAACATCCGAATGGGAAGCAGATCATGGCGACATGATTTACTATTGCGATATACGCTGGTTGAGTCGTGCAAACGTGCTCAAAAGAATTGCTGAGTAAAAAGATCAAATCCAAGAATTCATGACCTTGAAAAATAAACCAATTTTGGAATTTAACGATCCGCAATTTATGTCAGATTTTGCATTTCTCACTGATATATCTTCTCACCTGGCGACTCTCAACCTCAAACTGCAACAAAGAGGACAACTGGTCAATGCTCTTTTCAGTCATGTGAGAGCATTTCAAGCTAAACTGAAACTTTTCGAACAACAGCTTGGCAAGAAAGATCTGAGCCATTTCCAAATAATGGCTCACATGAATTGCAAAGAGTACGTATCGAATTTTGTAAAGTGCATTTCTGAATTGCAAAACACATTTAGTGAGCGCTTTTTTGATTTCCGTTTACAGGAGAAATATTAATTTTGTTGCACAACCTTTTTTTGTTGAAGCTGAAAATGCACCAACAGACCTTCAGCTGGAACTAATCGACTTGCAATGCGACGAATTTATCAAGAAGAAGTTTGGTGAAATTTTAGTAGATGAATTCTATCGCAAATACGTGCATTCTGAAAAGTTTCCCAAGTTGAAAAAGAATGCAGCACCAATAATTTCTCTATTTGGTAGCACATATGTTTGCGAACAGATGTTTTCTCGAATGAAACACGTAAAGAACAAGATTAGATCTATCACTGATAGTCATCTGGAGCAATGCATGCGCTTGGCCACTACATCGTTAGATCCCGCAATAGATTTTTTAGTTCGAGAAAAACAAAGTCAAGTGGCTCATTAACCAGTAATTATTGACTTGATTGATTTCATGTAAATAAATTTGCTTTTTACGTAATATGTAAATTTGTAAATTCTTACGTAAACTAGAACTTGATTAGTATTTAAGTTTGGTAAAAACGTTTGTGGCCCGCGATAAATTTTCACATCTGAAAGTGGCCCGCAACACCAAAAAGGTAGGGCAGGCCTGCCGTAAGGGGACGAAAAGCTTTGGTGTCTTTTGTTTTTGTTAGTTTTCTTATGTTAATTTAATTATGTTAAATAAACTACTATTAGGGATCTCTGTTTGGCTCATCAAATCTTGGAAGAAAAGTTTCCCCCTATCGGAAATCTATCACTTTTACTTAAGTAAATTAAAGGTGAAGTAACGCTACTTAAGTAGATAAAAATGTCCGTACAAAAATGTGTGAAAGCAAAAATGTAAAAAAACCCAACAAAAAACGCACAAAAGCGTCCACTGTTTGCACCCATCAGAGGTTGAATGTTTCGTGAGGTGGCTTTTAATAGCGAAAGATATAATGCTACATCCTGTTAGATATCTAATAGTGCATTTTTAGTTCCAAAAATTTTGCTTTATCACTAACTTCTAGAGTGTCAGTACAATAGGAAAAGCAAGCCAATTTAAGCGCAAAATCAAGTGATGAGTTGCACATCGCTAAAAAAAGACGTCAGCAGCATGTTCTCGACAAACTAATTTTATTTATGGCCGTTAGAAGTACCGTAAATTATCAATTTCTTTAAAAACAATGCATTTATCAAACGCTTACTTGAGACATTTTAAATTATAAATATTCTATAACCATATTCAAAATTTGTTTGTGAATAATAATGCACAAAAACAACACAGAAAACCAGAGAACAAGTTGAGACTGAAGCAAGAGATAGAACAATGGAAGCGTTTCTCTCATTGGGAAACAGATTAAATGCCAGCAACGTGAGCCGGCAGTAACAATAAAAAAAGCTGATTGGATGAGATTTAAATAAAGACTTTCTCTTTAAATAAAAGGAAATATCTTATCAAAATTGTATGAGGTAGTCAAGTCTAGACAGCTGTGAGACATTCATGTCTATGGAAAAATGAGATTTAAGTTGTGGGAAGGACAAAGCAATGGTAAGATCAATTTGTAATGTAAAAAGAAAAGACAAACGAAACAGCGAGAAACTGATGGATATGTTCGGGCAGGGGAAAACATACGATAGAAAGGTAAAAGCAAACAGGGTACGGTGATTTGAGCATATTTTGAGAAGAAATGGCAGAATAAATCAGTAAAAGGTCTTGAACTCAGAAGTAAATTGTGAAAAAAATCAAGGAGATAGACCTAACAGGGGGGGTGCCGTAAGTCAGGAAAACAAAAAAAGACGCCTATTCTATTGCACGCAAATGAGATGTATCCGGCTACCTTCATACACAAGGAAAACACTGGACTTCAAAAGCGGATAATACTACAATTAGCCATGTAATCAAAAAGTACGTAATAACTCATCAACAAAAAATCTTCTCAATTACGTGTCTCTGGACAACAAAATACGACTTTAGGATAGAACGAAAGCCAGAAACAGACCAATCAATTTGCAAAAAACTGTGGTCCTTAAATGCAAAGATGACGCATATTTTACATTTTTATGAACAATTTCTTTTCTCTCATTTTCACTTAATAAGTTCTCGACGTAGAAACGTAGTTGAACAGATTTAAAAAAACGCTGATTCTGATGAAGCATTTTTCGCTACGATTCCTTCTGTCACAGCCGCACAGCAAACAATTACTTCTTAAAAGCGAATTTTCTCAACTTCATATTTTCGGCAGTTTTTTCGCTCATCACATAAAGTTGTTAGATGCGATTAGTCGACCTATTTTACGGCAATTGCGATCGCTATTTATTCGACGAGCAAGTGTTATGAAAATTGCACCAAAGATTAAAAATATTCAAATTGGTTTCGTACTAAATAAACGCTTTGAATTTTATTAAAGGAAACAAATTTTATCTCATTTGTTTTATTCAGTTCTTGAGCTTTGACGGGAGACATTGGAAAGCTGCTTTCAAACAAAACCAAATTCGCAGCGATTCGCATTGCCATCAAGCATTTTCCTCTCAGCCTCCACACATAATTTCACCAATTATTTCAATTGAAGAGCAACAAACCAAGACCGACAGCGTCCAAGAGCTTAAATCGAGGTTTTGTAATTCCAGAATCTCTCGCTTAACTTCTGTTTCAAAAGGTGCAAAAGAGCCTCAACTTCGATTCAAAGCTGGCCCTTTACATTACTAACGAATCAAGGAATTTTAATAAAAGGGGGGATAAAACCACAAACTATTCCTCCAAAAAGCACTTTCCTAGACATGCAAAACATTTTACCGAAGGTGGTTGTTTTGGGGATAAAACTTTTCAATTTCTATAGAAAATGAGGGTTTTGGGAGTAAAATTAACTCAGTTTGTGTTTGTAAGTAAGTTATCTAAAAACAAAATTTCCTTCCATATACAAATAGAGCTAATTCACTTTGTTGGCAAAGGAAAAGCAAAAGCAGGAACCACACAATGGCTACTCCCCCTAATAACGCAAGCTCAGCGCTTCACATCAATCTTGTTTTATCAAATGATACATCGAGTAAGAACGACAATCTTTTACGAACACGATAAAAAGTGTAAAATGCATGCTGATGCCACGGTTAAAAAGATTTTGTGACTGGGAAAACTTTTACATTAGTTAAAACAGACACGGCATTGACGACTACCGCACGCGACTAACACCAACCAGGAGCAATCCGGTAGACTTTCACAGAGCTCATTCAAAGAGCCCAAAAAAAATCGAAACAACAATCTCTAAACCTGAAAAAACTTACATTATTCCTTGTTAACTGAAACGTCACTTTGAGGAATTCTATCTAACTCTCCATCCAGGCAACTATTCTTCAACAGGTTTGACCTCACCTGAAGCTCTCTTCAAGGTCTCCGTGGCCCATCGACATCACTCCTTTTCCTTCCCATTGCCACATCACATCAATTTCGCTTAAAGGTCGAAGTACAAGATAGTCTGAAATGGTAAAAGCGCATTGTGTAAATAATGTGCATTAAGCGTTTAAAATATATGAAGTCGGAACTTCAGTCTACTCGCTAATCGCAAAGTGTTTATCAAGCAGTAATAATATAGCTTCTTGATTACATTAATAAACCACAAAAATAAAATTCTTTATAGCAACATTGCGTTCACTTCGATCTCTTCCACGAGAAAACATAACTCCATAAAATATATTTATCAGCTTTACAAATTGAGCATTGGGCAGCACTGGGGCTGAAGCAGTAATTCAAAAGGCAAACGCGACAGAAAATTTGTTAAAATATTGAAAACTCTTCTAATTTTTGAGGTTGCACAACCTAACTGAACACATGTAATGTTCACAGATACATTTCAGACGAAACACAGGCCAAAAAATATCTATTATACATGAAATTTTTTCAACTACAACAATATTCATACTCGTGTTCTCAACTTCACATAAAAACCCAAAAAGCACTGTTCGCTTGTAGGTTTTGCATGATAAAAAACAGTCTAATACAGTTTTGAGTTAAATCGCTGGCTTTCTGCATGAATTTACGTGCACTTGACACAGCTTCGACCAATGCCATAACTACTCTTTTGTCATTAAAATTTACTGGTACAATTCTTTCTTGTTTACTGCATTGCTACATCTTTGCAACAGCTTTTCCTAAGTTGCAGTGTTTGCGCTGAAAAATATACTCCTCCCGCAAAACTGGCTACTCAAAACAAGAATCTGAACACTATGCTCTACACAGCTCAGAGATTACAGAAATATTTCGACTGCATTAATCAATAAGCATTACCTGTGTTTTCATTACAGTCTGAAAAATCCTTTGGTTCTCTGTAGTCATATCGACTAAACAGTATTGAAACTGCAAGATTTGAAGGCCCATCGGAATCAACTTGATGGTAGTAGCCTAAAAAATTAAACGAATAATATGCTCTATATCCCAAAAATATCGTATTTAAATTTATCATTATTTCTGGGTACACGGCGGCTTGCTGTTGCAGTTCATATCTACCAATAAGCTGCAGTTGCATCAGGTTTTGATTATCTTTCGACTTCGAGCCACTTGAAAACGCATAATCATGGCCCACGATTTTCCCAGCATTTACGCAAAATCAAAGTGAACAAGAAACCGCCACTACTGAATCCGTTATACAATCTACTTACTCTTAGGCAAAAACAAACAGTCTCCAGCATTAACGATAAAATTCGACCACGGCACTTTCAAAAAATCTGGATGCTTAATCAAATCAACCGCCTCCACATTGATATCAGAAAACCTTTAAACAGCAATAAACTAAAGCTGACAGAATCGTTTTATTCAAATAGAACACGTCAGCACACTTCAGGTAAGCTATGAATTCTATTTGAATTATTATTTCCTCATACGCACAGAAACTGTTTCCTATTGGTAATAAGGAAATAAATTTTACTTTTCAACATTGCAGTACTCACGGCCACTAATCATGATAAATGGATAAGTAACGTTTTAGCGAAATCCTGATTCAGGAAAACTAAACTATAGCATATTTAAGCATACATTCACAATAAAGCTCATAACCCAATAAATTTGACTTTATTGCAATGCATTTATAAGTTTACACTGATCACAACTTTCGGTTACTCAACTCAACGCTCTTTCACAAGACAAACTGGATGCACAAGCAAATTCTACTTTAACTCAGTTACCCTCCAAAGTCCAACTCAGGTTCAGGATGCTTGTAAAGCCACTTTTCATATTTATTTTCAAACAGCTTCCAATATTTAGTACCGCGATAAAGACAGTTAAGTTGATTAAGGCCATCCTAAAAAATATCAGCCAATCAAAATATTGCATTGCCTTTATGAAAAGCTAGAAGTGTATTTGTCCGCTTCGCAGTCGCTAGACTCAAGTCAACTCCGTTGTCGAGTCGTACCAAAAGACCAAAAATGATTTTCATAGCTTTTCTGCATGGCGCTCAACACGACAAAGGCAGTGTGATAAATTCTGCAAGCTCACTCGTTGTATTTGTGAAAAAGACTTTTATTGGGATTCGTCCATCTTTATGTCACAAACAGGTGGCGGGGTCGAGCAGCCTATCCACGGGGTGGCCTAGTCTTGCTGAAGACGAGCAAACGCAACAAGAGGATAATTGAATTAGAAAAGAAGATTTATGCCAATTTCAATTTGCTAACAACAATCACACAAAACACTGCCATCACCTTAACAAGAGCTTAAGAAAAGAAACAGTGGTAATCAATCAACCAACAGCAGTAGAATATTCCGCCCGTGAAGAGTTAGTCAGGCTTCATTTAGCAACTCTATACCAAAATCCGACTCACAGAAATTGCAACCTAATAATTACTTCATATTTCCCAAGGCATCACTAATATTTGTAATACTCCCCCAGATTGAATTAGATACTAATCACACAAAATACTACGCTCTAGGTCAGACAAACTGGACATATACTTCTACTCTATGGATAATACAGAAAATATTCTCAAGACCGTTAATCATTTCCTGTTTGTTTCACGCCAGTTTCTTCTAAACTTTTTTGTAAACGATTTACCACTCTATTAAAATGGAAGGCATGTGACGAAAACACACTCGTGAAGTTGGTATGTAACTTGATCTAATCAATCATTGCTAAATTTTTTCGAGCCCATAACGACGAGTTTGACAACAGTGAAAAGCCAAACCTGGTACAACTCGTTTTGTGTCGTGACTGCGATTTTGTATAAACTGGTCAAATAGAATGAAACCTCAAAGCACTTTGGGAAAGAACAAAAAAGCAATAAAATTCCAGCGATCAATTTCGTGATCGAAATCGAAGATATTGAATCCGGCTTGTGACAATTTAAAATGGTCATCTTGAAAGTTTGTACATTGCAGTAAAATCGCACGTTATCAACGAAAACATTGGTAGTTCGTTTCTCCTCTCTTCTCTCAGATTTTCGCTCTATTTGTGTCTTCTTCTTCTACGTCTTTTCATTTTTCTCATACTCATTGGCGTATGAGACAGGAACTTTTTACGTACTCCTCTTTCTCTATGCAAAGGGTACCTGGCCACTCATTTCTTTACGGTAACGACATCGTCGATATACTGGTCAGGCGAGATGCACTGCTTCACCCATCTACAGTGTGTAGTAGCCTTTCAATTTTCGTATCTGCCATCTTTTGAGACTAGAGGAAGTGTTTCGTCAAAATTTTTCCACACAAAAATCTCCTCAGTTTCAACTGAAGTACTTGTGCTTCCTCCTCACGTTCACTGAGTCTTCTTCCTGTTTTCGCTGCAACAGACACAACCTTGTTTTGGATTGCAATCTCTCCAGCATCGGCAAAACTTAAAGCCCTTTATGTAGTGCCTGCCGCAACCACACCGGACACTTCTCACCTTATTTTGCCCTGATTTGTTACACATTCTTTACGTCGCACTCTTTCTTTAAAAACCTATGGACCAGACGGTGGAGAGTAGCCGGCACCTAAGGTTCATTAACCTCTGAGGCCATGTCCCCATTCCGAGCAAGAGGTCAGGTTACAACAACACAGACGATTCTTTCGTGCAGTTTTATCTATCTTCAACTGTAATGACTTATTATTCTTGTAACTCCATTTATACGCCTTATTTTATGATATCACAGTAGAAAAATTCTATGACTTAAATGTATTTTTCTTTATCGGGATTCTCGTTCAGTGAAACTAGCCGTTTTCTCAGTATAAATGAGCACTAAAGCTTTCCATCTGTTTGTGTCACCATTTTTGCAGACCGTGTTACTTTAGTGAAACCAGGCCAAGATCGTCTGCATTTGTCTGCATGGTGGACCTTTTCGCACTGATCTCTATGATAACGACTTTCACAAGCCTTTTGTTCTGCACCCATGACCAAAGAAGCTAGGTTTACATTTGGTCTCTGAAGAAACTAAAATTTGTTATATTTCACTTTTGAATGTTAATGATTTCTCGTTTATTCGTTTTGTGCCGTTAGCAGAATCAGTTAACCTAGCCTTTGCCAGCGCTCCCTTAGCATATTAGGTTAATTTTTGCCGTGAAAAACCAAGTCATACTGACAGGCAAAACGTCAACAAGCACTGATTTAATGTGAGAGATTTCACCAAGAGAGCTTATGAAGCCTGCTTTGGCATGAAGTTAGGGGACCAAGACAAGTCTTGGGCACCTCACAAGATGTGTAAGCATTGTACAGAAACGCTGTGCTTTTGGACCCAAGGCAAAGTCAGCTCGATGCGGTTTGGGGTTCCTATGGTATGGCGGGAGCCCAAAAATCACCATCACCATGATGATTGTTATTTTTGCACGGTGGATATGTCTGGATAGAATCAGCGAAAGAAGATCGATATTATTCTAATATTGAGTCTGCTCGATGACCCGTACCACATTGCGCTGAAGTTCCAGTTCCAGTTTTCACTTCCTTACCTGA
Organism: Trididemnum clinides; assembly: GCA_963675345.1. Lineage (NCBI taxonomy): Eukaryota > Metazoa > Chordata > Ascidiacea > Aplousobranchia > Didemnidae > Trididemnum > Trididemnum clinides. The sequence goes on from OY776305.1 coordinate 15,891,962, forward strand.
CCTTACTGCAGTTGAAATGCTATTGGAAGCGATGGGATGATAGTGGTACCAGCGACAGTAGTAGTAGTAGCTCTTCCAGCATGGCTGCTGCAGCATCTTTGCTCAGTGCAAAAACAAAATTCCTTAGTCAAGGCCAACTGAATTGATCTCAGCCTCTCCAAGGAGTCGTCTTGAGATTTTGACATCTGGTTTTGGTGAACATGGTATATTGGATTCGGGAACTAAAATTACATTCTGTCACGATAGGAATGATTTGTTGATTCGTTTTTTCACTATGGAAGATGACTTTGTTTACTACAACAACATCCAAGGCGTCCTTCCAGAAATGGATCTTCCAGAGTACAAACCAGATGAATAAAATTTTTTAAAGACAGTTCCAAACGGGGTTTGAAATGTGCGTTAATTCATAATGGCAACAAGTTTGCATGTGTTCCAATCGGACATTCCGTAATTGTTAAAAAACACTATCAAAATGTGAAGATGGTTTGCCGAAACTACGCTACTGTGAGCACAACTGGGCCAGATGTGTAGACTTTAAAATGGTCAATTTTTTGTTAGAACATCAAGGGGCACACCAAACATCCTTGTTTTCTGTTACTGGGACAGTTGTAGTTGTTGTTTATCTACCCCTTCCGAGGGATGGGAGCATGGCGGAAGACCACAAAGTCCCAGCAGCTGGGCAACTCTCCAAGGTCTGGACCAGAGGTTGTAGAGAGACAGAGAGTCGCCAAAAAGTGAGCGTCGCAAAGAGTCCGTAGCTGGACAGAGCAAAATGAGATGAGAGGTGTCCTGGGACGAGTGTCAGCAGGTGCTACCGGAAGGAGTCTCAATTCCGCCAATCCTAAAGAGATAAGAACTTAAAAGAAGGCTGTGTCTGTTGCAGCATAGACGAGAGAGAACACAGCGAGCATGACAAGGGAACACAAACTCCTCGGTGGAAATTGAGGGAGCCTGTGTGTCGAAGAATTTAGAGACAGTATGCCTCCAGTCCTAGAAAGGACAAGAGTGGATATGAGAGATAAGAGAGAGACTACATGGGATAGCAGAGGGTGCAAATAGCACTCCCTGTCTGGCCAGCTTACTAGCTGTGTCATTCCCTGGGAGAAACGAGTGTCTGCCTGGGGACCCATTGTAGCCTGATAGAACAGGAGACGGAACACAGTTTCTGCCAGATCTGCCACAGAGTTTCAGGTAAAAGGAAAGACAAAGGAGAGGACAGGGCGGGAGTCAAATAAGAGGAGAAGTGAAGTGGCAGGCTTGCTGGTGCTGCTGAGACCAGCAAAGAGCGTGCAGAATAGCACAGGCTTCAGCAGAAAAACCTGAACATACTGGGCTTGCTGAAAAAGAAAAGAGTGGCCTCAGTGCCACAGAGAGAGCAGTTTGCAAGTACGCCAGAGCCGCATTTGCCAGAAGGAAAAGGAACAGAGCCGTCAGTCCAGAGTACCAGATTATGAGGGAGGAGAGAGTCAAGGTGGGTGATAGCTGCACCTTGGCAAGAGAAAGGGGGATCAGAGCGAAAGCATGGAGAGAAAAGGGAGGGCAAGCAAGAGCCTCCTTAGGAGAGGTAGAAGAAAGAATGAGCATGTGAGTGGACACAAAAGTCTTCAGGATGATCTGCAGAGTCTTGTTTTCATTCCAAGTCTGGCCAAACCTGAAATGGAAAAAGGAGGTTGGGAGACAAAGAGCCTGCTCATAAGATGAAAGAGCGAAATGAGTCAGGGTGACTCGAAGGGAAGGTAAAGACGCTTTGGAGAGAAGTGGGATAGGGGAGGACGAGAGACAGCCAGAGATGGCATGACTAGCCGCTCGGTGAAGGCATTCCAATTTGGTGATATAGGTAATGCTCAAGAAAAGGAAACCATCCGGGTGAAGCATAAGTGAGAAGGGGCTGAAGAAAAGCTTTATACAGAACAGAGAGGGACTTCTTACAGGGGCCCCATGAGGAAGAGAAGATACAGCATAAGGCCTTGACACGTGGAAAGAGTGCGGTCAAAGGTGAACCCAAGAAAGGTTGGAGTGGGATTGAAACAAATGCAGAAGCCAAGTAAGAGGATGTTGAACCGGAGGTTAGCTTGGTGAGGATCCACGAAGAAGAAGAAGAAGGCCTCACATTTGCTTGGATTGAGAGGAAGACACCAGTACTCAGATCAGCGCTCCAATCCAAAAAGAGCTCCTTGTGAGGCCTCCACTGCAGTCGGGACTGAGGGGGCAGAGGACCAATTGGCCAGATCATCAGCGTAGAGAGCAGCTGACAGAAGAAGGCAGAGAAGCCGGAAGATCATTGATGAAGAGAAAAGTACAGGCCCAAGAACAGATCCTTGCAAAACACCTCGACGGACTCCAAAGGAATGACTTCTGTGATTTTGATAAACAACACAAGTGCACCTATCAGAAAGGAAAGATTGAGTCCAATGAGCAAAACAAGGAGGGAGGCCAGCCAAAATGAGTTTACGGAAAGGGCGGGATGCCAGACAGAGTCAAAAGCTTTGGAGAAATCAATAGTTGAAAGGATTGTCTAAGAGCCTGGCCTGGGTTTGCTAAACCCATCCGAAATGGACTGAGAAAGGAACAGAATTTGATCTAGTATGGACCGCCCAGGGCAGAATACAGGGACAGTTGCACCACTGATCAGCACTGGGTAAAGAAGAATTGGCTGGCACAAGAAGATCTTGCAGTAGGCGATAAAAAAATATCATGAGCCACTGGTTAATCAGAATTGTATTACCCTGTCTCCGCTTCACATAAAGTTGAAGCTGATAAAACAATTTGTGAAGCCTATTGATAAAGATGGTGATTGTTTTACTTATATCGCCCAAACCTTTCCTGACCTCAGTATGGAAAAACTTAAAGCAGGTATTTTTGATGGACCCGAAATTTGCAAACTGATGCAAGATCAAATCTTCACTGCTCGTATGACAGTGGCTGAGAGGGCTGCCTGGTGCTCATACGTCTCAGTGAAATGAAAGTTTCTAGGCAACACAAAAGCTAGCAACTACTGGAACCTTGTGAATGTGATGCTCCAAAACTTTCCAGCTCTTGGTGCAAGGATGAGCATTTAACTTCACTATTTAGCCATCTAGACTAGTTCCCAGAGAAGTTTGGTGATGTTAGAGAGGAACAAGGGGAGAGGTTCCATCAAGACATCAGGACGATGGAAGAAAGATACCAAAGTTGTTGGGACTCTCACATGATGGCGATTATTGCAGGAAATTGATTCGTGATTGTACTGAACAAAGCCATAGCCAGAAATCACATAAGTAAACTTTTCTTTAGATGAACAGTTAAAATCCAATGTGACAAGCTAGTTAATATTTCTTTAAGTCTATGAACATCCCCATGTAACTGTTTGCTACAAAGGGCTGTGTTTTGCAAATGATGGAGCGATACAGATCTTAGTAGTTTTTTATGATGTTGATTATTGGGCATTTACTATATAGCATGCTTTATTCATTCCGTAAGTTAAGAGCTTTGCCATGTCAGACCAATATGGATCAGTTACAGTGAAAACACATTTTATTCATTGACCAGCCCTATATGAATGAACTTGCCAAACTATTTTATGTGATTAAGTGGATTATGAGTTTATCCGAAATTAGTATAAACAAACAAATAGGTTTGGGATTTACAACTCTTATGCAATAAAACATATTATGCAATTATCCGTTATGCAATTAACCGGATTTGTCTGTATCTCAAAAACTAGAGCCAATCTGCAAGAAATAACGTCATTTTCAAACTCAGTGCTCCCAATTTATACTTAAACCGCTTTTACCTTACATCCCCAAAATTTTTTGTTGGCCTGTGTTATTTATGCCCAGCAGTCTTTTCAACTTTTTGCAGTTATTTATAATATATGGCCAACGGATAACTTTTCAAGTTGTACCAAGTGCAATTTGTGATTAGATCCACTTTAAAGTTGCCAGTACTGTTGGCAAAGTGTATTCCTACCAAAAAGGCTGCGATCAATCCGAAGAAATTGTCATAGAAGTAGCTTTTTTAAAAGCATAACAAAGCAGAAACATGCCACAACTGAACCAGCTGCTTTGTGACTGCAGAAGCGGCACCACATGATAAAAAGATTAGTCTGCTAACTTTATGGATCACACTTCTTGATCCTCCACCACTCCACCAAAGATTTATCTCCACAAATGATTTATTCATTTCTCCGCAAGCACCCAGAGATGGAAGAACACCAACTTCATCATACATGGGCCTTGGTAATTCTGAAACCACGTATGTACAAGAGTCTGGCGTTTGATAAGTGTCCACAAAATGCCTAATCGTATCACGACCCAAATACTTCTCACCAACAGGTGTAGCATCAACCTAAAAACATGTATCTCAGTAATAACAATGCCCAAATGCTGCTATATCAAGAAATAAAATGATGAATACTTATTACAAATGTTTTTTAGATAAACATATTCTAGGTGGTGCGGCCGTGCCAAAACTTTTTTTCTCATGACTTCAACGTCTTTTAGTAATGATATATTTCCTTTTCTTGTATGGCCATTGCTACTGGTTTTGTACTTACTGTGCATTGACTTGGTGATGCGGAAGTAAAAAAAAAAATTATGAGACAGTGGTATACAGAATAGGGATGCTAAGTCTGTTTGGTCAACTGCCTGTCTGAGAAGAAAAACTTATCGATTTATAAATTGGTTAAAAGCAGCTTGAGCTGCTTCTGATACGATAAGTCCAAAAAATTTTATCATTATACCACTGCAAGCTGATCATCAAGGTAAACGAAAAAGCGATATTGAGGACGTTTCAGCAGATGTTAAAGCCGACTTTGAGCTGGGTGGAGAAATCGAAATAAAGGAAGAAATTAGGAATTCATCTGGTGATGAAGATTATCATTTTATTCTTTCTGTTCACATGAACCTTCTTCAAGCAAGCACAACACTAGTCAATATGGCACAAAAATCAGAGTTCACATACCAATCGCCTAATGCAATACCTGAAAAGTTGGTGAACATGCATCCAAAGCCAATAAACTTTTCTCGTTAACAGCTCTGGAATGAAATTTTTACTCCTAATATTATTGATACGATTGCGCATCAACAACTTTGTATGCTCATCGGTACAAAAACGATCTTACCTATTACACTGATGAGAAATCACCCAGTTTTTAAGAATTCGTTTTGTTTCTGGATATAATTCTTGCCTACAAGAGTGCCATCATTGGTCTATCCAGGAAGACCTTGGTTTAGCATTGGTTTTGAAAACTATGAGCAAAAACCGATTTCTGGCCATCAAGACATATTTGCATTTTGCTGATAATTAAAATGTGGAAAAAGGAAATAGACGGCAAAGATGGACCCCTTCTATTAGCTTTAAAATGCCGCTCTGGTCAAATTTGGTGATTTCCACGATCTACTTGGTATCAACAAATCCATGGTTCCATACTACAGCTTGCTAAGTGCAAAAATATTTGTGAAAAACAATACACTTCGCATCAATTAATCTTTGACGATTTTTCTACTAGTTATTCCCATCTTCACGATCCACAAAGAAAAGATGTGGTTGTAACTGGAACGATGAGAAATAAGTGTACCACCAGAGCAGCCGGACTCATATGTGATGTCAAAAGCTTGAAAAAGAAAGAACACAGCGCATGCAATTGTCGTAGTGATGGCAATGTTTTTTTTGCAAGTGCATGCTTAGTCTTGTTGTTGGAATCGGTAGCAACTGCATTGTTGTGGAATAAGCACATTACGCTTGGTGATGAGTGTGCGGGTCTCCGGACCAAAATGTTCCACAATCCCACCTCATCCATGCTTATAACAAAGGGTATAAAGAGAGCAGACGCTCTTGACAAGTTGCTTGAGTCACACATGCCTAAAATTCGTGAAAAAATGGTATTTTCCATTAGTCACCAACGCACTAAATAATTCTGTTGTTGCTGCCTGAAAATTGTTTTGCAAGTTGCACATTGAGAAGAAATCACACTTTGAATTTCTTCGTCAATTTATGTTTGGTGAAATCAGCCACAATGGCTCGGTCTAAGGTTACCAGAGAAGGGGCAGATGTCAAATCTTTCTAGCAATATATGATTGAATGGTTTTAATCCTGTGCTGGTACCAGTCAAGCAAGGACGCTGCAAAGTGTGCAAAACAAACTGCCACTTGCAATACAGCAAATGCAACGTTAGTCTTCATGAAGACAAAAGCAAAATATGTTGGGATGAGTATCACACAGATGGATGCTTGAGTAGTAAGCCATCCTTTCCTGTAAAGAAAAAATCTTGATCGAACTTTCTCTAGTAAAATGGACAAAACCATGCTGTGACCTTATTTTAATATCGACCATTATTTATATTTTAACCATTTCTGAAATTAGCTTGTTAGCAATAATAATAGTAGCGTTGTAGTACAGTGTAATGTGCTCTTGTATATTTGTGGGTATAAGGCAGCAATACCCTAATGAGTGTATTATTACAAGGGTACGAATAAAAATCTTTTAGTTGCTGATAATTGGGAATCAAATACATATAACAGTAATTCAAAATTACTTAGTTTGCAACACCTCAAAGAAAATTGTGAAAGACGTTAAGACGTTTTTCAAATGTTGCCAAATAATAAAAAAATTTGTGTCAGAAAGGTCGACTGTTACTATCAAACAACAACGTCGTATCTTTATCACTGCAAAATATCTTTTGCAATCATCTCAATTGACTTATACAAAGCATGATCTAAACGAGTTACACTGAACAACAATTTAAGTATTATAGACGTTGCAATAAGTGATTCCTTCATTTAAGCAAATAATTTCACTGATGTTTTCTTACAACTTTTTAAATGTAGCTCTGCTTTGTCATAATCCATAGTATACTTTTGTGGTAAATGTAAACAAATGTCACACTTTTATCGTACGGTTTTTGCAAAACCAGCAAAACTTATACTTAACTACTTTTTGATCAGATATATCTTTACACTGTTGAAATGCAGTGTAGTTATTACATATAGTAGATATAGCAGTGTTTAGTGAAAAATAAATAAAAAGCTCGCGCAGTCTTGAGAACACAAATATAGTTATCATTATCAAACATGATTTTGTCAAGAGTGTGAAATTTCAACGAAGTTATCATGCACTTTTTGATACTAGCAAGACCAGCCTTAAACGAAACAGCAAGCAAAGAGGAATTAGGGTGCTGCCAGAAAAAAACTTTTACAAGCGGTAAATGTTTCCAAAGCTTTATGACAATCTAAATGGCGAATGTTAATCACAAAAGTTGCATGAAGCACCTCAGACTGCAATCTGCAATTGATTTTTTAGGTGTCTTTCACTACCTTGGCTGTATCTATGCCAGGACCAGAGCATATGGGCACAACCAGTCATTTTAGGTCACAGCTGTAAATAAAAAAAAAGTATTCGAAGCTATAAAATAGGTTTGTTTCTGTAATCATAAAAATGATCATTATTTTGACACCTACCGCACTTTTGAGTTTTTTTCCACTTCTCATTCTTTAATACTAATTGAAAAGAACAAATAAAGGATTGGGATGAAAGAAAAATTGGTATTAAATTAAAAGTTAGCTAGGTTGAACAACCAATAAATTACAAATATTCTGGCATGACACTGGCATAGCTGGTTGAACTGATTTTCCCATTCTTGCATTACTGATTGACCCTGAAGGCAACAATGCCAGTTGATAATTCTATACATGGTTGAATTCTAAAAATAAACCTTATCTAACCAAAGAGTAGATTTGAGTGCCTTGAATCTTGTGTTTACAATTTTTATAGAAATAACTTTATCATGTATAAATCCCAGTTACATATGCCCCAATAATAAAAAGATATTGGGGCAAAGTTATTTTTGCGTAGATTTTTACAAAACTGGAAATTTGTTTGGGCACACCCAGACATTAGATTAGAACACATGCTTTCTGGCAACAGCAGCACTTTGGCAGTAATTTGTCTGAAAACATTGGAAATCAAAAGACTTTTCAATTTTCTCAATGGCAAAAATCAGGCCTGCACAACTCAAAACAGTGAAAGGTCTACGAAAACTATATATTTTTGCACAGGCTGCATGTCAACATTGAAATTTATAGTAGAGATGTACCAATACCACATTTTAAGCCGATACCGATACCAGCATTTAGAGCCAATACCAATACCGATACTGCCGATACCACCAATACTTTTTATCTATTGAGCACCAGGAACAAAAGCTTTTGTAAGCAGTATCAAAGAATGTATTTAGTAAATCTAAGCTTTTTATTGCATTTTGAATTTTTTTCTAAGTATTTATCTATCATTATTCATTACAATATTATTGCAAATCTGTAAAAGAAAATTGAACAAATCAAGCAGTACTTTTTTATAGCAAAATTCTAAAACAATGGATTGAATACTATTATTCAAAGAAAATAGGTTTACCTTACGAACACAAAAGATTAAAAAATAAAATGAGAAGTAACAATGTCTTAACAAAAAAAAAAACTTGACAACATAATAAAAACACCTGGGCCAATGAAAATTATAACGTATTAATAAAAAAGTATTAGCTAGTTGCAGCTACTATCAAACAAACAGCACTCACAAGTCAAAACTAAAAATATACACTACTAAACTGCAGCTTTTCTAGCAAAATAAACAACTTGGTAAGTCAAAACTAAAAAATGTGTTTACCATACTTAAAGAATCAAAACCATTCACAAACTGCACACTCTTTTTATCAAATAAACTGCCTTCATATTAAAGTCAAAACTAAAAACTTTCATTATCACTCCCTCCTCTCAAAAATTCATTGCCACATAAATTGCAGATAACTTTTTTGGCATCAGTAGCTTTAACATTAAAAAATTTCCCTACAATGCCTTTATTAGAAGTGATTTTTATTAACCATTGCCTCTGAAGTTAAAAGAGAAACTGAAATTTATAGAATACTTCTAATATGCATATTTATATAAACACAATATTGAGTGTTACACCATGTTTGGGTCCTCTTTGGAAGACCGCCCTCTCCCTGGTCATTATTGATACACTACAAATCATTAATTATGTTACAAATCCAATCCAGTTCCAGGGGAAAACAAAAATTTTTTATATTTATTCTATGAAAAAATCTAACAAAAAATTTTTATATTTATTTTGTGCTTAATAAGTATCGGTAGGTATCGGCTATATTAAACGGATACTGATACTACTACCCGATACCATAAAAATAGGCAGATACCACCGATACTGATACCAAAGTATCACTACATCACTAATTTGTAGTAGAGCATGGGCAGCCAAACCGCAACTCTTTGGCTCTTTGAAAGCAGCTTTTTTGACACAAGTTGTTTTTGTGTAGAGATCTTTGATTTTCAACTTCGAAAGTGATGATTTCCAAACACAAAGTTCTTATTCCTTATTTACACAGACAAAGTGTCAATTGGGAGCTGGCAAGGCAACAATCTTCAAGAAAAACTTTCACCTTTTATTAATATTTTGCCACAAAATATGGCAAATCAATCTTGGAATGGCATGCCAGCTATTTCAATGACGGTTTCTATCATTTTTTGGCAGCATCAATTTTTCAAGTGATCTGACACACTGCTACAAATGTCTCTGCAATCCACATGCAGCACGCAGATTGCATGTTGTACAGGCATAGCATAAGTGGAGATTATAACAGAAGCATTCAGGTTGCAATCCTTGTCAGCTTTGCAGCAAATTCTGCTACCACTTCAAGCTACAAATTTTCTTTGTACCCGAATCAATGTTGTCCTGAAACTGGAAGAGATGTCATTGTCAAGGAAATATTCAAAGCTGGCTTTTTTCATGCAACATATTGAAGACAGTTTCAAAATGAGAAAAGTGACAGGTGCTGTTTTCGTCAACCTATCTGCTGCATGCAATGCAGTGAATCATCATATCTTGATAACTAAAGTCTACCAGATGACTGATGATAAAGCAATGACAATACTCCTTGGTACTCTCCTAAAGAACAGGATATTTTACGTGGTTCTGAATCAAAAGAAAAGTTGGTGGTGGCAACAGCAAAATGGCCTCCCTGAAGGCAGTGTTTTAGCCCCGTTGTTGTATAACATTTACACCAATGATCAACCCACGGACAAAAGAACATCTCGTTTTATTTATGCAGACAATTTGTGCATTGCATCCCAGGAAAGTTCCTTTGAAGCTGTCAAACAAAATCTAACAGACTCTCTTACCCTGCTGGCTGAGTGTAGCAAAGACTAGTTTGGGTAACTATCAATTGCTAACTTATAAAACTATAAATCTTCGCACCTGCTTCTAGCTGACCAAAATCTAGCAAACAAAATGGATCCAATTTTATTAATCAACTGAGGAAAAACAGAAACAAGTAACCCGAATTCTTGACTAACTTTAATATGAATTGAATTGACAAACTGAACTGCATTGCATTTTCACAACTACTTAAAAACAAAGTCAAATGATTTTAAAACAATTCCAAGACATGCTTAAAGCAAAACTAGAAACTTAAAATGTGCCCTAATTAACTAAACTGCGCAAACAAAGAAATCAACCAAAAGCGCTGAAAAGATAAGGTGATACAAGACAACTTAGATCAAAAAACACTGTTAACATAAAAGCCGAGTTTGAAAACACTACATTTACACCAATTGTATAACATTGTTGTATAACATTTACACCAATGATCAACCTGTTAACCTGTTGTATAACATTTACACCAATGATCAACCTGTTAACCTGTTGTATAACATTTACACCAATGATCAACCCATGGACAAAAGAACATCTCGTTTTATTTATGCAGACAATTCGTGCATTGCATCCCAGGAAAGTTCCTTCGAAGCTGTCAAACAAAATCTAACAGACTCTCTTACTCTGCTGACTGAGTACTATAAAAGAACCATCTGAAACCAAATGCATCAAAGACTCAGGTGTGGGCATTCCATCTCAGAAATAGAGAAGCAAACCGACTACGTAAAGTTACTTGGTCTGGAACACCGCTGGAATACCACTCAAACCCTTTATATCTGGGAGTCAAACTTGATCACACACTCAGCTATAGAAGTCATAGCTTGAGCACTAAGGCCAAGGTCAACACCAGGAACAACATTCAGAGGGAACTGAACAACTCAAAATGGGGATGCATGCCTCATACCCTCAGCCCTGGCCTTGTGCTATACTGCTGCTGAATATGCATGCCCTGTGTGGTCAAGATCTGTACATGCCAGCAAATTAGATCCAGCCCTAAATGATGCTAGTCGGACCATCACAGACTGTCTCCAACCCACCAACACCAGCAACCTACATTTACTTGCTGGTATCACACCACCGGAAATTAGAAGAGAGACAGCCAGCAGAACAAAAAGACTATGCCAATCTATTAACCCAAGGCAACCACTACTTGGATCTGTGCCAGCACTGACGAGTTTAAAATCAAGATCTTTTCTGAGCCATGTCCAACCCCTTGTCCAGCCAAAAGCAGAGACAAACATGAAACGATGGATCGATAAGTTAAAATCCAACCCACCCTCTGTTGATATGGGAATTTAACCATCTGAGAGTCTCCCTCCAGGAAGTAATGCACCCTGGCCAACATGGAAAACACTCAATCAGCTTAGATCTGGCATAGACTGTACCAAGGCAAATTTAATCAAGCGGGGACACCATACTGGTGATCCCATGTGTAAATGTGGTACAGAGGCACAAACAATGGAACACCTACTGCAATGCCCACTGCTCTGAGACACCTTTGCTATCATGATGATTTGAGCACTTTTAACGACACCACACAGAAATGCATGAAATTGTGGCAATCAACAATCTGAAGACACGATACAGACAGACAGACAGACATGACAAAAGTGATGACGTTTAGAAAAACTAGGTTTTGAAGTTGAGTACACTTAATCTTTCACTCAAAATCAAAAACTTCTGTGCATGGGAAGCACGGTGTTGGACAGCAGCACACTTGTTGTTGTAAAGTTATTCAATTCAACTGGTAGTAAATTTTTACTTGCCTTTTCCTTTTTTCCCTCCAGTCTCACTTCCAAATCTCCGTAATGTTCTTTCAAATATTCATCTGTCCATATATTGAATGCTTTTGTGTTGATGAGTGCATTGCGAAATATAGCAGCACGACTTGGTTTAATATATTTTTTATAAAATTCTTCTGGAGGAGGTGCTGTTTCAAGCTGAAATAAAACAACATTAAACATTGTAATTTGACAGGTAACTAACAACTTACCACAGCTATAACAAACTAAAATACTGAGATCCTATTACAATTTAAGCTCAGACTATGATATCTAAATTTATACTTATATCAATAAGACCATATGAGCAATATTACTCAAACGATCCACAATATTACTACTTCTATGCAAAAGTTAAAAGTGTAGGTATAAATCTGGATTGAGTCATACCAAAGACTTATTACAAATGGTGTCACAGCTTCTCTGATTGGTGCTCAGCACATAGAGTCAGCAAGGAAAAAAACCGGAAAGCTTGAGTGTCCTTGAGAATTGGGTAAGGTACTTAATGGATTACCTTATGCATATGAGGCAAACAAGTGGTGGCCAGACTAAAGACTAAATAACTGAGCACAAGCTTATATGCACAAACTTCTGCAACATCACAAACTTTAATTATGGTACCCAAGAATCGGAAGCAAACAGACTAGGTGCCACCATCTAGGTTTCAGACAAACTAGATGGTGGAACAGCTTGGTGCTGGACCAATTAGGTGCCAATGACAAAAAAAATGCAAGGAAAGCAAGCCTGTATGTAATTCTCTAGACTGGTTACCACTAGACATAGGATTTTGCATATGCCAACAAAAAGCAATGATTATGATGCATTGGTATCCTGGATCTCAATTGAATGTGCTACTCAATTAAGAGATTGAAAAAATATTAACACTGCACACAGCCCTGCTTCGAAGGCGTGAGCAGAAACACAAATAAGTTTATGAGTGTAAATTGAATTGTTACTAATTGACTTTTTAAAAAGATCATGAGTCTTCAAATAATGCTTTACTAGATCAAAGGATGAATAGCTAACAATGCGTTTGATGCTTGCAACATCTTTGACGTCACTTCGATAGTGATGATAACTTTCACATGCACAACTGTGGGTGTTAAAACATTTTTGTTGGTATTAAATAGACTGCCGCTAATTGACTTTTCAAAGAGGTTACGAGGCTACAAAAAGCATCCTGTAACATACGTGGTCAACAATAAACAATAGGTTGACAATAGTTTGAGGCTAGTGATGTCAATTAGCCACATTTTTGATGTCACGTTGGTTGTGGTAGTGACTTCAGCACTCACAACTTTTAGTAGTTTGTGACTTGCAAACAAATGATTTTGTGCCACCTTCATAGGGGTGAACTAAGCATTAAAGTATGTCCAATTTACGTTTATTAGTTATCCTTTGAGATTTTGCCTAAAAGTCCCAACTGGACTGGGCCACACCAATAAACAGACTGCTAGGCTATGAGTGGATAGGGATCATAAATAAAAGGCCTTTTTTAAGGTGTGGCAACAACTTATGGAAATGCTCAGTTTGTGCATTTACAATAGCACCAAACAATCTTGTGATTGCCAACTTCTAGCTTTGGAGCATAAAAAAATGGCACAGCAGCCAACTTTAATAAAAATAGAGATCATATATTACCCATCATCATGAGGCATTTAAATTTATACTAAAACAGTATTTATTTTCAAAATAAATCATCTTTTAATAAAACCCCACACGTCTCATGATTAATTGAACTGGTTCTTGTTTGCAATTTTACTTTTTGTGTCAATAGAAATATTACTATTATTACTGTTTGCTCGTAAAAAATTGTAACTCAAAGGTTTTGATCCTAGGTGCTGTTTACAATTTTGCCTATTTCACAACAAATATTGTGATCACTAGGGCAAATTTTTATTGACCTGAAAACTAAAAATAATTGACAAAAAAATTCAAAAAAATTGACTTTGTTGATGAAATAAAATTTTGACTGAATAAATTACTGTTTCTAGAGTTTTTATATTAAAGCGAACATTTCATTAACAAAAACATACAACCCCCAACAAAACCTGCAATTTGCATGTCTTATATAAGCAGCGGTGCAAAAATCAAAATATAAAATCATGAATTGTTTTACATTTTCGATCCTACAAGTTCTGTTGTTGGGTAACAGTTTTTGCAGCACAGAGAAATTTCTTTCTACAAAAACAGTTGTGGGCTGAGAATGCTGAAGCAAACTGGAGACAGTCGGAAAAATGTCTGGTCTTCCCATATTCATTATTGTAAAAATGCCATCGTTTTACATTCTTTTTTGAATCTAATGGTTAATGTCTCAAGTGTATTCTCTGGTGTCAAGTTCTTGGATTGCTTGTGCATCTTCTTTGATTATGTACTTGGCGCTTTTCATCGTTTCTATAAGCTTAACTAGACATTCATATTGGTCTTTGATCCGAGGAGTAGCTAAACCAGTTGTTTGGAAGCTAACTTTTGCTTGTGTAACTAAAATACTAAACCCTTGAAAACTTTCCACAAACGCTTTCACTTCAGGTAAAATCATTGCACAATACAAGGCAGCATTTAAGCAGTTTCCCTATCTTGTAACAACTGGCTGATGCAGACAATCAATAATAGCGAATTTGGCTTGCATGGTTTTTTTTAACTGTTGCTGATTTGATTTTTGCTATAAGCTGATCAACAATTTCAAATTGAGATTTGACTTCCATTGCACAATTGTGCAATAAATCTGCTACACATGTCACATGAAACCACAAAAGATGCAGATAATTAAGTATTGCACTTGCAACCACAATATATTTTGCAGCATTTGACAATAAAAGAATAAAAAAGTTACTGTTCATTCCATTGAGATCCAACAGCATCATCAACTAATTGAGCAATGTAAGTGCTATTTGGCACACATGATAAAGATTGGTTTAAAGGTTCACACCGACATAAACCACAAACATTGTATTGAAAACAATTACAGTGTATTGCAAACAATGTACCCCACTCAATTTGATGAGACCATCCCTGGATGCGTTTCGTCCTCTTGGACTCCTCAGCAGGGCCTGTCCCGTCCTCCAAACCAAACCCTTCATTTGCAATAAAATAAACTTGTTTTCTCCACATGCAATAGCAAACATGTGTTGGACAAGCAGCGCAAGCATGTTCATGACAGATGGTGAACCAAACAGATTATTTGCAATACACTGTAATTGTTTTCAATATAATGTTTGTGGTTTATGTCGGTGTGAACCTTCAAACCATTAACTAACCATGCATAACGGATCTAATGATAAAGATTGACAGTCATACAAATAACTGACGTGAGGTGTTTCTTAGCTTCCAACTAGAATATTCAAACATTGTATGCCAGATAGAGTGCTTTCATAAGCAACCACAATGATTTGTTTATCATGTACCACTTTTCTCATCTGCTATAACTTATCTGCGCTTAATTGCAAACTGTGACTATGTCATGAAATAGGCTTTGGATATGCATATTGGTTCATTTGTGCAAACAATTATCAGCAGACAAAAATGTTTTGGTTATCTTTTCCACAAAATCGATATTAGTGTTCCTCAAAAACGTTTGGAGTTTGCTAAGTGCGTAAGATTAGTAGTTCAGCTATGCTGCTAACGCTTTTTGGTGTTTGGACGCATTTTGATGGACAGTCAACAAGATAGCGTTTGTGGCAAGAAACCGTATAGCTCTACAAAATGTAATAATTTATAATTCGTTGCTGGGACTTTTTATAAATTCTTCAGGAAAGTCTTGAAACACGGATTGAATTTTAAATCTTTATGTAGCTTAAACTTTTGGCATCATTTAAAAACCTAAATCACAAACTAAAGCAAAATCTACATAAATATGTCACATTATCCTTTTGCACTGTAGAATTGTCTGTAGACAGATCTACAGTGCAATCAACTGTCTACAGTTGCACTGTAGACAGTTGATTGCACTGTAGAATAGTAAAATATTATCTGTAAGTGAGCTTGCACACTGCACCTACATAAGTATTCACTCTTTTTTAATTCACTCTAAATAATGAAAAGACAGTTTAAAATAGCATCGTGGATGCCATTTTATCACACTGCAAACGTTTTTACCTCACCAATGTACAGTAGGGTGTTTCAGGTGCCCTGAGGTGAGCGAAAACAACTCATTTTTTTCCTGAGGAGATTTTGTGTAAAAACCCCTCAAAAAAATTTTCAGGCAAATCTGATGACGTTAACCTCTAGCAGGGCAGCATGATTATTTTTGATCCTAGAAATGCCCTCGCATCTAAAAGTTTTGAAGAAAAGATTGGTAAAACATTCAGTTTTAGATAAATGCTAAATTACAGTTAGGTCCATGGTGAAATACAAATAATGAGAGTAATAAGAATGCAATTAAACCAGAAAAATGTCTAAAATACCCTTTTTACCCGAATTACACTTCATTTTGTCCTATTTGGAAAATATTTTGAGATATCGACAAACTGTTTTATTCTTTACACTATTTATTTATTTCAGCTATTTAAAACTTGTTTTGTGATTTCAGATATTAATTATTATAACTTTGCCGGGAGGTAAAGCATTTTAAAATCCACACTGTAGTTAAAGAAAGCAACTTTAATAAATTAAAAGTCATTTTAATTCATCAAACATCTTAAAATTCGAACGTTATTGACTTTCATAAAGCCCTTTTCAAGAATTAAATCTGTAAATGTGATGTAATAAATTAAAATAATTAACAATAATTTCAAATAATATACATAATGAAGATATAGTACTTCTAACGGCTGTAAAAGCGTAGTCAATTTTAAAATAAATAACAGCTGGGAGAGATCGGATGCAAAAACCTTTAAGCTCATCAAAACCAGGACCGAAGCGTTACAGAAATGGCAAGATTCCCAAAATTATGCAAAAAATTCAACATGGAATGTCATGTTACAATTACATGCAGTAAGTAAAGTAGTTGCAAAAATTTTTTGGTAATATATGTTTAGCAAAAACAAAGCTCCACTTGCATAGCACTGTTTATTAAGGCTAGGACTATGGCGTTTTATAAGCAAAGCTTAATGAATTTTTGCATTAAATTTCCTTAATATGGTGAAAGAATTAATGTTATATTGTAGATTAGAGCATGTGGGGCATGACAAAATGTGGTCCTTAATTGCGCTTTTTCTTAAATCTGCTAAATTCAGATGGTCCTCACTCTGGTGATCAAATGTTGGAAAGACATACCAATGTATGTCAAGTTCGTATCACACAAACAAGTATGTTATATAAACGACATTTGAGCATAGAGGCAAAGGGATTTCTGATTTTAGTTGAAAATACCGTCCTACTTTATTTGTGCGATACAGAGGAAGCAGCCTTACATCAAATTGTTTTACACATAATTGAGAGAGAGCTTTCACAAAACGGATTGACACTTCACCAACATATGGAACAAAAATAGGACATAATTCCACGTTATTTACTAGACTATTTCATCAACAGGCATATCATCAAGTTTGGCTTTAAATTTGTTATAAATTTTATCAAAAAACCAAGTCAGATAGTTATTATCATAAAATAAGCGCTTCAACTTTCCAATCTCGACTTCAAATAAATGCTGGCTGGAACAAATAGATTTAGCTCGATTAAGTAGGCATAGTACAAGGCTTGATTTCCAAACATTTGGACATATTGCATTAAAGTTCATCAAAATGCCAGTGTTAGTCTCTTTTCACCATACACTTAAATCTAATTCATTTTCTCGAAACGGAAGCGCCTGCATTGATTTTTCCATGGTAAACTGCATGTTTGAATGCTGTTTATCTAACAGATTCAAAAATTTTGTTATCGATAGACTGTCATCAAAAATTGCAAAAATAGCATCCACATATTGTAAATAAATTTTAGGGTAAAACTCTTTGCTTTATTGAGAAGCTTATTTTCTAAATTTGCTAAGAAAAAGTTTGCTAATGTAGGTCCAAGAGGTGATCCCACTGCTACTTTGTCAATCTGTTTAAATAGTTCACCATCGTATAAAAACATTCCTTGAGTGGCCAATTTCATAAGTTTGATGAAAGCATGCTTTTTCCATTGGTGGTGTGCTAGGATTGTCTTTGTCAAATAGTTTGCTATAATTTGAGTGGTTTCTTCTAGTGGTACATTGGTGAAAAGTGAGACTATATTAAAGCTAACCAAAATTTGATGTGATTGAACTTTTACCTGTTTTAATTTTTCAATAAAGTGATTGGTTGATGACAACATGTATTCATCAGAAATGGAGGGTTTAATAACGGAATACAAAAATTTTGCAAGTTTATATTCAGGTGTTCCGATCATGATACTACAGGCTGCGCTGGATTATTTTTTTTATGGACTTTGATTAACCCATACAATTTTCCTGGTTTACTACCTGTGAGTATGAGGCTTTGCATAATATCCTTGACGACGTTCTTTAAATATTTTCAAATAAAATATTTAATTCATTTTTCTTTTGATATCACTGGATGAAATTTTTTCGGTTTTATCATCACCTTAGGAAATTTTGTTTTATCTGAAATGATTCGCTCTAGCTTTGAATCATAATCGTCACTGTTTAGGATAGCAATTCCATTTAGAATAGCAAAATGGGATTGCTATTCAGCAATGCTTGGTTGTCGCACAGATTTTCAGACTTTGGTAAAAGAGAAGTCTCCAAACCTTATTCATTCTCATTGCACTATTCATCAACAAATGTTAATGCTCAAAACAATGCCTAATGAATTACTAGATGTTCTTAACAATGCAATCAAAGCAGTGAAAAGTAAATGCACTTACCGTATATTTTGGTGTATAAGGTGACTGTCAGATAAGGCGAGGTACAAAATTAGAGCAAACAATTTTTATTTACAACCAAAATGATACTGATCTTTTATGTAAAATGAAAAAATCTGCACGTAGAATTTAAGGTCTGACTTTTATATTGGTTGTATAGACGGTCCCAAATTTTCAAGGATGTTTTTTTTACTTTAAGGGTCGTCTTATATGCCGAAATATACCATAATTCTCGTCTTTTTGCAGAACTGTGCAAAGTGATTTCATTTTTTAAAATCTTTTGTGGCATACTCATATTGGATGACTTTTGAAGGGAAAGTGCTACAGAGAGTTTTTCTTTTGTAAAAGGAAATAAAAAAACTTATGTGTGAGGTAAAGGCAGAAATGCAAGAAAACTCTTCTGATAATCATTTTTTGATGTTCCTGTGTTTTATAGTAGACAATTTTGAATCCGTTTATTGCGTCATCCTGGCAGTGCAAGAAAAAGAAGTAAGCATACTCTACTGCCACAAAAAGTTGAAAGGATAAAAACGAACTTCAAATAAGTGATGACATCATCGAAGTGATGAAATGCCATGTTTCTATTCTCAGTGAAGAAACTTCTCATTTTTTTAAATATACAGGAATTCGATAAATTATATCCTTTTATCAATACTCTGTTTAGACTAAATTGGATGAGTTACCATCAACAAACAATCGAATTCAAGAGCAGTTCATTGGTATGGTTAATGATGGAAATGCAAAAAAATGCTCACAGGAAAATGTGCTGCAGTGACTTCTGGATAGCAATGATACAGACTTATCCAGATCTTGCAAAGATGGTGCTGAAAGTGCTCATTTCATTTGCAACAACCTAAAAGTGCAAGGTAGCCTTTTCCACTCTACTCCATATTAAAAGCAAATACCAAAACACACTGGATTTCACTTTTGTCATGAGAGTTGCAATTTTCAAGACCCAACCCAAAATAGACGAATTGATTGCAAAGAAGCATGTGCACCCATCTCGTTAAACTTTGTCATATACTTTTGTGCTTTTCTTTCTTTATAAGTGTTTTTTGTCATGATCTTTTAGTTTTTGCTTTGATACAAAGGCCACAAATCATTAAAAAATTACAAGGGGTCCGTCATAAGAATTCTTTGAAAAAGTTTGGAAACTACTGATCAAGTTGTATATATTTATTTGTCATAAGTCACTATACTTAGACCTTGTTTCACATGCTGAAATGTGTTGTTTTATGATACCTAAGCTAGAACTGTATGAACATTGAAAGGTATGAAGACATTGAAATGCTGAATCCAAATCCATGTTTCTTCAGTTTTTCAAATTAGCACACTGGGACATTACGAAGAATACATTCTATTTATTTATGACATACATGACACCATAAAAGCAACAGAATCATAAAAAAAAGCTATAAAGATAGCAAAATGGTTTACTGCTTTCAGTTCTAGAGAGTGCAAAAGCTTTTAACTGGTTTCAAAATGACATTTAGTCAATGGAACCTAAGTAAGATAGAGAAATTTCAGACATCTTTGGGAAGAGTCAGACATAGGCTAAAATCAAATTTTATAGGTTGAATATAATGCACCAAGCATTTCTACGTCCAAATATATATTTTCAATTAAAATTGACTTTTTCCTTTCAAACCACACCTTTTTTCCAACGCAGCAAATTAGCGGAAAAAATCACACTAAGAAAAAAACTTGTGATAAAAGTATGCTTAACTTTTCCAACTGGAAAAAGTCAGATGTTGAAACTTGCATTTATTGAAATAGATTTTTTTTGTTAATAAGTTAATTCCCAACTGCCCAACCTTGAAAATACTGAACAGCAAAGATTTCAATGCATACTGTTGTTGCGCTTAGAGCCATAGCTTGCTCAGATGAAAATACTTGATCGTAAACACAAATTTGTCAGTAAATTTTGTTCAACATTACCCCCGTCTTCACAAATAGAATGAGGCCATATACCACTAGCAAATCATTTACTGAAGACAAGAAAAATTTTTTATTTGGGTGAGCTTCATTTTTTGTAACCTTACACAAAATTAACTTCTCGATATAGCTCTTCTGGTGTAATCAAAAGTTATTTCATCGAGCTCAATCGCTCACGACCAAATCAACAGACTGGAAAAAAGTTTTCTGTCTCATATGCTTGCTGAAAATGATTATCCTAATTGGTTCATACAAAAAGCACTGAAAAAAAGAAAGACTCAAGCTCAAGTTATATTACAAGAAGAAGAAAGACATATTGGATAGGTTATTTTGCCATTTATACCTGGAATAACTGAAAGATTGAAACGTCTTTTGAAAAACCATCAAATCAAAGTGGCAACAAAAACATTACGCACCGTGGGAAACATGCTGCCAAGTTTAAAAGATAAAATCAACAAATTTGATCAATGCAGTGTTGTATATAAAATTCCATGTTTAGATTGTACAGGTGTATATATTGGTGAGACTGGTCGATCATTTAAAACACGACGCAAAGAACATCAAAGGGACATCAAACCTGATATAATTGCCAAACTAACAAATGAAGAATTAAAAAAGAAATCTGCTCTAGTGAAACACGTTTGCTTAAATGGACACCGGATTGATTGGGAAAGCTCTGAAATTTTAGCTACTGAAAGTGACTATAAGAAAAGACGTTTTTTAGAATAATTTTACATACACAAAACTGATTTTTCTTTTAACGATAAAATTAACAGGTTTTATCCCGGATTGTACAAGTTTATAAATTTTTGACCGCCAGTTGTTGCTGCTGCACTTGTTTATTGCCATAATTTTTATTTTTTCTCCTTATCGTCCTGTTGATTACTATGTAACCGTTGTCTGTGTTTAAACTTTAGTCACACCTGACAAAGAAAAACTGATTTTAGTTTTTCGAAACGTTGAGTTTTTGTGAATTTTATGTAGATTTTGAATCTAAGCAAAGATCATTTAAACTTTCGATTACACCAGAAGAGCTATATTGAGAAGTTAAAGGATGCCTGGTGACAAAAGCAAAATAAAACTTACACAAAATTGACATACAGAGCTCAAATTTTATTTGGAGAAACTTTGTTTTTTTAGTCAAATACATGCCAAGTTTCATTAAGGTTAGGAGAATTTTTTATGGAAAATTAACAATTATGAAGTGGCTATTTTGTCGTTGCCAGCATTTTACTCCTAGAGGCTGTTTTGCTGTCACCATTCATGTGTGATTAAATAACCATAATCACTACAATTCTGGCAGTGACACCATGGCACATGGATGGTACAGCTGCCTTGAAATGCAATGGTGACAGGTTGGCATCTTTGCTTGCAGGGCAATTAGACAAAGGCAATGTACACTGAAGAGAGAAGCCTGGAATGTCAATGTAAGGAGTAGTGCACAGTGTGAGGGAGGGTAGACTGAGGGTGCAAATTTTTTTTAATTGATCATTAAAATTGACCAATCAGATATGACCAAAATTGACACACTAATATGACATTAAAATATACCTATCAGAAACGACCAAAATTCACATGTTTAACACGTCATTAAAATTGACCAATCACAATGTCTCATGGTAAAATAGCCTCTAAGCGTAAAATGCTGTTGTTGGCAAAATCCAATTGGCAAAAAGCCACACCCAACAATTATCTTCTGACCCTTTGCTTGATGCAGGACAAATTATGCACCAATTTTGCAGTTATTTTACTGCACATTTCCATTAGGCCACATCTAAACACATTCAATTTGCATGGTAACGGTACTAATACACTAATTACATACTGCAAGCAAAACGACGAAGTCGCTTTTGATCACTACTTACAGTAAATTCATCTATTGGTACAGATGGTGGATGCTGATTACCAAGTGGTAGCATATGACCAACAAGATATCCATTTGCGTATTGCACATAAGGCAAAAGCAGGCATATTTTAATGCAAGAAAAAAGAAATAGGCCAACACTATTTGTTTCCATACCCCCAGGCAGTGTTTAAATTTATCTTGCTGGTAGGTTATTAGTACCTAAAAATATGAAGATCGTTACATAGTGGTAAGAATTTATTTAACTTATTAACTCTTTCGCTCCTGCGATCATCGATTGATGATCTCGTGTTTTCAGTGTTTCCCTCAAATTTTGTTAAAATGAGTTACAAAATTAGTTTACTAAAAAACCGATTTGTGACTTTATTTTTCATTCGATTTTCATAAAATTTTCAAAAGATCACGCTTATTTCCTCACGCATCGGAAGATGCATAATTTGTGCCCTAATTCTTGAATTTTTATACCCAAAAACGGTTAAAATGACCAACAACCCAGTTGCAGACGACAAAATCGGCCAAATTCTTAGCACATGCCAACTACACTAAAATCAAATTGAGATTACATCTTTACCACATAACCAAACCCTTTATCATTAACACAGTCTGAAAACTACTCTTTTGGGGCATCATTTGACAAAATTTCAAGCGATAATAATAAATTTTACGTTTTTGAATTTCCAAAATTTTTAGGGGTCTCAAAACCCCCCCAAACAAATTTCAATGGTAAGTAGATAAAAAGTAAATTTAGTGCGTAAAAAATATCATATGTTGCTAAATACCGGTCTCATTTGAAAGCTTAGGAAATTTGCTTTCCAGCAATATATAACTTTAAATAGTTTAGACTAAGTGGTATATGATATTTACTGATCAAAAATGAGTACTGTACATCATGTCAATTCAAAACCCCCCAAAATTTTTTGACTTACCTTCACTAAATTATAATTTTTAGAAAAACTACACCCTATAAAAAGATAAAATAAATTGCAAATGTTTCACTACTAAAGTTGTCATTTTGTATCAAGTTTCCAAGGAGACAAGAAGCGAAATACAAGTTTAAAAGCTAGCAGAAGTTTGCCTTCTCTAAATCAAAGTTTGCTGTATCCCCCTTGTTTCTCAAGAAATGGGAAGGGTGTAAACAAGCGGCTGTTTCATTGTCAGTGACAGCATATTGTATTTAAACTTGATATTTTCTGAATCTTGAAGAAATTCCCTGTTTAAAAATATCTAATGTTACATGGTTTAAGCTAACCTCTAGCAGATAATAACTGATCATATTTTAGGTACTGAATTTAACTACCAAAATTTGGTACCGGTCGGTACCGGTCAAAAAAAAGGTCATGTGCCTCAGAAAATTGCAAATTGTAGAAAACCTAGGCTTTTAGGTAAGTTTAGATTGATGTACCTTGAAAGCTTATTTCCTTAGCATCATTTTGCGACCATTTCCAAAAAAATTGGTTGAAAATTAAATCTGTAGCGATCTTTGAGGTGAGGGTACTACTTTAATTTCGAAGACAACTACCCCCCAGTTGGGGGGTTCATTTGCATAAAATTTGCATATTCAAAAAAATTTTTTTTTTTTTATTTGAAATCCTCAAGAAATGTAGATTTCAACGATATATCACACTTAATGTAGAAGTAGACAGCTGAGTAATGATTTACAAACAAACTTGAGGTACATAATTATGATTAATTATGATTGATTATGACAGTTTTTTGCGCTGCCACCTTACGGACATTTTTTTCGCTTTTCACGCGGGAGCAAAAGAGTTAAACACAAAATGGGTAAAAAATTTGAAAACAACCATAGGTTATGGTTTTTAAGTAAGGAGCCATTAACCCATGTATACAGCACATATTGTTATGGTTGTTGTGATAGTGTAAAAGAGAAGAGCTTGCTAAAGAATGATATTGGCAAATAAGTGCATATAGCACCACCACTAAAAAAATAACACTTTAGAAATGACTTCAATACTGACAGTTTTACTTGGCCATGCTCCAAGCTTTTACCTTGGAGATAATTTAATCATTTGAGAAAATTTGACCCGAAAATTCATTAATGGGAAAACTTGGGAGGAAATGATCATAATGAGGAAACCAGGAGCAACTAGGAAAATTTAAAAAAAATTTTAATGAAAAAAATAGCAAAAAACTAAATTTTAGCTAATTATGTAGAAATAAAAGAATTCTGAAAAAGAAAAAAACTGCAAGGTTCATCAGTTTATTAGTATTGCCACTGAGGTCAGTACAATTAACCGTAGATGGTTGGGTTTTTCAACATCACAAAAATCAAATTTTTTTAATTGTTTTTTACACATGATGTCAAAATGCTGAAAAAAAGTACATGATAAAAGAAAAAAAAGTCTAGTTAGTGTATTTAGGAAACTGAAAACGCATGTGTCATAATACAATACTTTTCTTTTATGCAAAGAGCAATATTTTCAATTATTTTATTAATTTACTTATGCATGCAAGCAAAACTATTTGCACACCCAATATAACAGCACAGTAATGAGTGGGGCTGAGCACATATTGGGATTACAAGGCAATTCATGTTTGAATTACTCACTCGCTGATCTTGCCTCTCAATGATTAACAACTTCAAATAGTTGTGGAATAATTGAACCTAACAAATAATCAGAAATACAGACAAAATCAGAATTGTTGCTGACAAACAAAATTTACAGCAAAGCAGTTTCCAATAAATAAACAATTTTAAATAAAAACTAGTCTATATTTGATTTTATGTGCCCAGCTCACCCAACTATGAAGTACCAAGCCCCAAAAAATAACATGGGTAGAGGGACCTTAAAGCAAAGGCAGACAGTTCAAGTACAAATTACCTAGGGTTCATGAAACACTTAGGCCAATGGAGCCTGCAAATGTGTATGGTATTACAGCAGAGATAAGAGCCTGCACTCTGCGAGCACAAAAATGGGCATATATTGGAAATACACAAGCTATCACAAATTAAACACCTTAAAGTACCTGTGCAAACTTCATGCATTTCCACAATAAAATAAGTATATTCAACCAGCAAGTTATTTACTATGGTGTCTAAATAATAACAGGAAATAACATCACAGTCTGATTAATTTAATATCAGTTCAATAAATTCTTATTCCACTTCTTATATTCACCTTTATGACTATTTGTACACACACAAACTGCAACATGCTCTTACAAAGTTTGCCTGCTAAAGCCTGCAGTTCTGGATTTATGTAACAAAAAGGACAAATTTTGCAAACACGAGAGTTAATCATTCAAATGAAACAAAGTTCAACTAATGCAGAAAGAAAACAAAAAAGGATTTCATATCAGATCTACTACAGGAGCAAACGAAAATTTGTACACCCAGTATGTTTACACATTTCTTTATAAATGCATGCATTCATGAAAATAGTAATATCAACATATCAGTATACTGTTACCTAAAATAACACATGACTAATAGCTAAAACCAGTTAAGCCACCAAAACTGAACACAACAACCAAGGAAAATTAAGCACTTCGTGAAAAACACCTAAAACTGGCATTTAATGTAAAAGAAAAAAAACAGCCTACTTAAGAATAATATAAGAAAGCAAAATTGAATTTTAAAAAAGCCATTGCTACTTCCTCATGTAGCCACAAACGTTGTAAACAAACAACAAGCAGCACTTTGCTAACACAAAACATGGCACACTGTGAGTCAAATTATTGCACGCAATAAAAGGAGTACAAAAGTAGTACCAGTAACATTAAGTGATAAAATATTCTAAGCCTGTCAAAAATAGAAAATAACACTTGACTAATCAAACAAAGAAAGGGCCGGTATTTAAAATTAAGCAATAAGCTCGGGTAAAAAGTAGTCCAAGCAACTGTAAGTTACTGCAAGCTTAGCCTGCCCCTAAAAGAGATTATAATACCTGTATCATAAACTACAAAAACCAAAGAATTTATTTTTCCAAATTTTTGCTATTGAAATGAGCATTAAACAAGACTATCTCACGTTTTGTAAAATAATTAAGTTTAAGTGTTTTGCTTTTTCAGACTTTGAGTATCAAACCAAAAATTTATCTTAACCATCACAGCATCAAAATCAAAGCAAGAACATCAGATTTTTCATCCAAAACATAAGATCTGATGAATAAACATCAGAAGTGGCAACACTGCAGTTTATAATCTATGGTTCTCCAACTTTATCAAAACATAAAAGGTACTGGTATCAGTATAACTGTCTTGGCTGAACACATGTTTCAAGTTCTTTTTTACCTTCATATTGGTGCTTTCATGCTTATTTCATTTTTAACTCAGATAGTTACACCACACTGCAGCACCTTGTTAGTGGTATTTTACTTTCTATTTCTGATGTTGCTGTTTGTGGTAACAATGATTTTGAGTTTGAACTTTATCATGGCTATTTCATAGTTTGCCAACAACACTTTATGACAATTTTCCTTCCTTAGTTTTAGTGTTTGTCATAGATTTGCTTTACAGTTTTAGGCTAGCAGTAAGGGTAACTCCATAGTGGGATGTTATATGCATTATTCCTAAGGTTTTCCTGTGATCAAAAAATAGAAATATAAGACAAAAACAGTTTTTTACTAGTGCGTTTACTATTTAATTATTGAATCTACGTTTTTGAACTGGCAATGGCTGTCAATGGCATTTTCCCTTGGAGGCTATTTTGCTATGAGATGCTGGTGATTGGTAAATTTTAATGACAGATTAAACATAGCAATTTTGGTAGTTTCTGATTGGTCGATTTTAATGATCAATTAAAAAATTTGCACCCTCAGTCTACACTCCCTTACACTTAACATTATGCCATACATTCACATACAGGCTCCCCTATTGAGTGTACTTTGTCTAAATGCCCTGCCAGCAAAAATGACAACCTGTAACCATTGCATTTCAAGGCAGCTGTACCATCCACATGCCATGGCGTCACTGCCAGAATTGTAGCAATTATGAATATTTAAGCACACATAAATGGTGATGGCAAAACAGCATCCAAGGGTAAAACGCAGGTGATGACAAAATAGCTGCTTCCTTTTAAATTATTGGCACCATGCAATATTTCAGAATAATGCAAAAAATAAACCCTTTCTTATGTTTTTTCAGGAAAACTATGTGAAAGAATCAAGTAGAAACATTTTTTTAAATAATAAAATAAAGTACGGTAGAAAAACTTTTTGTGGAAACAGTGGTAACGTTGGATGCACTTAACTAACAGTTTTTCAATGAGAAGTATGACAGTTAGGCTGTTGCAGCATGTTGTGTGATAATGCCTAGCTCTTAAATCGGCATCTGGCATCTACCAAACTACTGCAACCATACTCCACAAGACCACAGCCTTGACAGTCCACAGTTTGCAACACTGCAACATAAATTCATTACTGCTACCACATGCATTAGGCAGCAGCACAAGTCTCTGGTGGAAGCAAAACCAGCTGGAGTTGCAAAACATGATAAAGTAGAGATTAATGACAGCATCTCTGGCCGTTTGCAACATGCAGCACAAAATCGGTGGCTGCTGACGGCAACAGCTAGCATAAGCAAAACGACCAGATAAGCAAGACTTGTACATCATGATTAAGTAAAATTTATTTGCTTTCCTTATTGTTTTTGGATGAGTCAGGGGTTTAAATAATTTTTACTTTTCTAGGCAAAGTAATTGAATAGCTGATTGCTGTTTGTAATGACAATGATTGTAATGTAAAATGTCACGACCACCTGGCTGTGCAATTGGAGAAAGCACTTGAAGGCAATTCACTTGGCTTGGTGGAAAAGGAAGACTACAAAACCTTTGGACTCTTTGTTACTTTCTGCCATATTTACTCACTTGCACTTCTTCATTAATGGTATATTGTGATGCTACTCATGTTGCATGTTTCATTTATTTGCTTTTATTTTATTTGCCATATTTATCCTCTTTTTACAAAAAAGCAAACTGTATCACTATATTTTGGATGGGATTTCTGAACTTGCTTGGGAGTTACTGAGTTACTATTTCCGAGGAGTCTGGGCCACCTGTCTTCCACATGAGGGTGGAGGCATCCCATTAAATGCTTTACCCAAAGACAATGCAAGCGAACTTGCCGGCTTGTTCACCAAAACCTCCCCTAAACGCTAAGTGCCAAGCAGGGAAGCTGTGGATACCATTTTTTAAAGTCTTTTGGTATGACTCGACAAGGGAAATGAATCCCAGGCCTACTGACTGCAAAGTGGATGCTCTAACCACTGCATCATCGAGATTCTAAACAATATCAAACACTAATTTTATAGCTTGCATCAGTATTTTGAAAATGCTACTAAACATATTTTGAAAATGTTCCTATTCACCCCATTTTACGGCAAGTTTCTAAATTACCCTTGGTCCAGCAGTTTAGGCAACAATCTAAAAATTGTTTAATAGTTAAGGTCACAAAATTACCTGATATACCATATAACTGGTCTGCAAGCATTATTGACAAAAATTTTCAAAGAATTACTGATTTTAGTCATCAATATCTAAACCAACATATGATGAATGGTACAGAAGACTGCCCTGTCATTTAGGTTACAGCATAATTTATGTTTACAACTTTTCAGTATGCTTAGGGAACTAAACATACCGTACTGCAAAAGTTGCACATTACAATTAACTTAAACTTAGCATTCCCAAATATGCTGATTAATTGAATATGAAACTAACAGTTCTAAGTGGTTTCAAATAAACATGCATTCCAATATTCTAACAGAAGCATCTGTATAGAGGAAATGCTTGCATCCAAGTCCAATTTCCTGATTGTTTTACTTTAATAAATTATCTTTAGGGTTTAACTGCTTTGTTGCTTAATTTATATCTTTACCTTCATTGCTTTAATGCTGTAAATTTTAAATTGGCGATTTGGTCGTTGTCTCTAATGTTCTCTAAACAAAGTCAGTTTTTGGCGAAATGCTATACAAATGTTCCAAAAATCCGCAGGTTGTGATTAAAATTGTTAGTTGTTTTGAACAATATTATTATTTTAATTGCACGCGTAGTGCTTCAAAACACAAATTGAACTGGCGAGATAACAGGTTGAAAATATGTTTACTTATTGTTTATCATGCTATTATGTACAACTGCATGCTTGAGGCAAATCGGCTCCGTTTCGTGATCATTTTGCCACGTGCCAGAATGCAGGTTGATAGCACTGCCAACTAACTGGATCAAGTTACAGAACAAGACAAAAGAAATTTGGCTGTTACGTGCATTAGGCATGTTCTACGTTATCAAGGTAGACAAGATTAGGGGGAAGTAGGTTGTGATTGGACTTGTTAAGACGGTGGTTCCCAACCTTTGTAATGGCCCAAGCCTCGAAAGTATTTTAAGATGTTCTCGCACCCCTAAAATTTTTTAACATGTGACGAATTCATGCGGCCCGCTGGCCAAACTGTGACCCGGGACATAAATTTCTGAGGGCTGTGTAAGGATTAGGTGCCACTGTCCGAACTTGGTTTACAATACACTAAAGTTGCTACTGGCATTGCCTGTGTTGACCTTTTTTTCAGCTTTATCTCGGGTTGAATTGAAGGTCATGCACTAGACATGCTGCAAATAGACACAGAATGTGCAGAACAATTGGCACAAGATGAATTGATCATGACAGTACAGTAATACTACAAAAAAATCTGAAAGACCATCTCGCATCCGCTAAGATGCTACCTCGCAGGCCCAAGGAATGCGAGTACCCCTGGTTGGGAACCCCTGTGTTAAGAACTCGAAAAAGAATTGGCTACAGTTACGATTTGAAATTTTGTTTATTGCTTTAGGATAATGCATAGCTTCAAAAGCTGTACTGAGCAGCTAAAACTGCCCGAGACTTTGATGTCTGTGTCAAATAATCTTTTAAAAATTGTGATACTAACTTTTTTAAAATTGTGATCATGCTTATTATTTTCTTAAGGAAAATGGATCAAAAAGTTCTAAGTTTTTGTTGCTCACGTAGTTTAGAATTACCATGTCTGATGAGACAAATCCTGAAGGCACTTTTTATTCATGTTCACTCTATTATGCATTGGCAGTTGGTACCATTACATTTGATTATTGACATATGTTTTGGCCTTGATTATCAATATATTTTATCCAAAATGGAGGTGTTCTCCAAAAAAAAAAGGTCATCACCTGTTTTGCTGCCACCAATTGTGCTACTCGCCGTAAGTTCGACCCAATTCAAGTGACCGTTCAGACAAACGGGCAGGGTTTGGCCAGCCACGAACGAACCACATTTGGTGACTGACACAAAAATCCCTGATATTTAAGCACTCTTTCTTGGCGCAACGCTAAAATCCCGGACATGAGAGGGAAAATCCTGACGTATGGCAACCCTACGGCAGTTTCAAATGCAGTGGTGACGCAGCTGCCTTGCCTCCCCCCCCCCCCCCCTTTCCAGATTTTCCCTTTCAGACATGTTCGGAACTTCGGTTTTGAAATCTTTGATCTCCAAAAAAGGTTTACATCCTTATTTGCAGTAAAGATAGGCTACGTCAGCCAGCCAGAACCCCTTATGGCTTAATGTTTCAACCCCCAAAATTTCTTAATCTACCACGGGTCAAATGTCAATATTATGTGCAAGCTTCTTGCAATGTTGTAATTCTTTGATTGGTTGATAGCCTAAATGTTGTAATCTAAATTACCTAACGGTGGTACATCACCACCTGAGGTTATTATTTGCAGTTTTGATGTGATTGTGATAGGCCACTTCATACAGAATCATGCTGGCCTTGCTGTTATCTATATTGTGTCAAAGGCATGTTAGCGCCTAGGTTTAATAATCTTTTTTGCTACTTTATTACGATATAGTTACAACCCAGAAGTCAAGCTAAGCTAAAATGCTTATAAACATTCACTGGAATATCACTATTAAAGCGTTTAATATAATATTTGATAATAACTTGATCATGGGGCCAAACGGTCATTTCCTGATCTTTTTGCCCCAAGCCTGGGGCAAAGCAGAATTGCAAGTGGGCTTTTACTAAATTTCATCTTCAATACGTCAACTATATGTATCTAATGATAAAAACTAGGTGGTATTCTTTTAGGGCCAACTAATGCAACCGTTTGATAACAGGTGATGTCGAAGCTACATTACTTTTATGTTACCATGACCATTTTTCCCCGCCTTCCCCAATATTTTAAGGATGTGACGTTGTTTTACAAAGCTCAGTGATGTTGAGAAAACGCGCGGCTTCGACACGTCCAAGCTTGTTCTATGTGGTCGCAATACAGCGCATAAATTTGCGAACCTGTTTCACGTTAGTTTTGAACACGGTCTCTCTTGATAGCGCGGTCCGCCATCGGGTGGTTTCTATGTGCTGTGTGCTAATTATGCCGAAAAGGCGTGTTGCACGCGGACGGAAAAGACGGTGAAAAACAGTTTAGTTGATACATGGAGACGAGTAGACACGGCGTCGCCTCACTAACTTTTAAAATAATATACGTTTTTATCTGTTTTAGTCTGGTTGAAGATTGTGCCAGGAACGAATTGAGGCTATAGGAAAGAAACGTAACCAAACTTGCATCATTTTTAAAAGCAGGGTCGTTAATTGATTACGAAATAGAATTTGACGCCAAAATAAAATAGAAAATTTTGCTCAAAAATGATCACCAATATCATACGGTACCAAGTAGCAATCTATTACATCATGTCAATAACCCGCGACCGGTTTCGACCTTATTCGGTCTCAGCAGGCGATTGTAAAAGCAATAATAAAAATGCTGAAAAAGGAGAAATTTGCCATTGGGGACAAAAAAAAGATGCAATACACAACAATATGGTGCAACAATAGCAACATTGTAGAAATATTGCTAATATATAATTATTGCTGTATCCAGAGACGTAGCAGCCGCCCCCCAAACCCCCCAATTGGGGGGGGCCCAGGCCAACTTTGGGGGCCCAAGTTAGTCTGAAAATGCTTTTTGGCTACGTGACTATTTTCAGTTCAGCAGACTTGTTTACAACCGATTTAAACTGTAGGAAGAAATTGGCTTGTGACATCATAAGTGAATGCAACGTCATTTTATCTCGCAGAATCTTGAATATTCGATTGACGTAACAATGCCGTTGTTACGCAACAATCATAGAATGGTCTGGAATTCTGTTTGGCTATAAATACCGGGACAATATATATACACTGCAGAGTGCAGATAAAGTATTTTATTGACATTGTATAGAATGAAACGTTCAAAAAGTGGTGCTCAAAAGAGAAAAGAAGCAGCCACTGCTCGAGATGCTCTAGCGAAATTGCCCAAGATGACAGATTTTTTCAAGATTACTGAGCAGAGTAGACCTGGCACTAGTACCGAGAGGGATGAAGAAAACTATAGTGTACAAGAAAAAGAAGACTATGACGATCAGCATCAAAGTGATTGTGAATTTACAGAAAGTGTAAGTTGTGATTTACCTGCCAATACGCAACCTTCAATATCAAAAATAACTGAATCTCAATTTACCCCTATCCCTGATGACCCATGTGAATGGCCTGAAAGTATTTCTGATGCTCAACGATGTGATATAGTAAAGCGTGGACCACATCAACTAATAATGAATTTTCCATATAATAACACAACTCCAAGGCGACGTTTTTCCTCCAACCATTATAAACGTGTGTTACCTAATGGTGAAAGTGTTTCACGGTCGTGGCTAGTTTATTGTGGGGAATCAGATCAAGTTTTTTGCTTTTGTTGTAAGCTATTTGGAAAAACACTAAGCCCCTTTTGTAGTGGTATAAATACATGGGAGGGTTTTTCGAAAAAACTGAAAGACCATGAAAACGGCATTTCCCACCAAGAATGCTGCAGTCAATGGATGTTGCTAGCTGAAGGGATAAGAAATTCATTCACTATCGACAAACGCGAGATGAATATTTTTTTCAATGAAAGACGTTTTTGGAGAAATGTTTTACAGAGACTTATCGACATTGCTTTGTTTCTATCGGAAAGGAATCTTGCTTTTAGAGGATCTGAAGAAGTCTTAGGATCTCCTCACAATGGAAATTTTCTGGGTATATTTGAGCTTTTGGCAAGAAGAGATCCGATCCTAAAAGAGCTTCAAGACAGAATCAAGAATAAAAACACTAAAGATCACTATTTGAGTCCTACCATACAAAATGAACTAATTGAATTGCTAGCGACAGAAGTTGAAAAAGAAAATTTACAGCAATTGAAATTGTCAAAATATTTTTCTATAATTTTGGACTGCACTCCAGATATGTCACATCATGAACAAATGTCTGTCATTCTCCGTTATGTACTATGTAATGAAGAAGCTGCTGTTGTTAAAGAAACATTTTTTGGCTACTTGAGAATAAGTGACAGTACTGGGAAAGGCTTGTTGGACGCTTTCTTAGAAAAAGCGACCGAACTGCAACTCGAATTGTCTGATTGTCGAGGTCAGTCATATGATAATGGTGCTAACATGAAAGGAAAACATTCTGAGGTCCAAGCAAGAATGCTAGACATCAATCCCAAAGCTGTTTACGTGCCCTGTGCAAACCATACCCTTAACTTAGTTGTTGTTGACAGTGCTAATTGATCGACGGAAGCATTGACATTTTTTGGAGTACTTACAAGGTTGTATGTGCTGTTTTCTTCCTCTGCTCAGCGTTGGGAAATTTTGAAGAAACATGTGGAGCTGTCCATAAAGTCACAATCTGATACTCGTTGGGAAAGCAGAATTAAATGCATCAAACCTCTTCAATACAATTTAAAAGAGGTGTTGCTGGCACTGAAAGACTTGGAAGCCATTTCCATAGAAAGAAAAGATGGAAGAGCTGCCTCAGAAACAAAATCGTTGATAGCTCATTTATCAAAATGGAGTTTTCTTTTGTCGGTGTTTATTTGGTATGATATCCTATTCCAAGTCAATAAAGCAAGCAAGATTCTTCAATCGTATGGAGTCTCCCTTCATACAATGGAAACGGAAATCCAGGCAACTGAAAAGTTTTTGCAAAACTATCGCACAACGGGTTATGACAGTGCCGTAACATCTGCTGTTGAAATAGCACAGGAATTGGATATTGATCCTTCTTTTCCTCCGTCAAGAAGTGGAAAGAAAAGAAGATTGTTTGATTACCAAGGTGAAGAGGAACAACGAGCTACTCCTGAACTGAAATTTAAAAGCCACATTTTCTATCCATTAGTAGACCAGGCTATTATGTCAATAAAGGAGCGCTTTAATTTGTTACGTGAGGTTTCTTCCGCCTTTTCGTTTTTGTACACACGAGACAAACTTTTGCTTGTGCAACAAGAAAATGCTCTTCTTACTTGCTGTAAAGAGTTCCAAAAAAAGTTCGGTGACATTGATTCTGATGAAATGAGCGCTGAGCAACAGCGGTTTGTTTTAATTTTACAAAAAAAAAACGCAATCTCAATACGGCTCAAGACTTTCTGAACTATCTTCTAAAGACTCATTTATTTGAATTGTATCCGAATGTGTACATCGCACTTCGAATCTTACTAACTTGCCCCGTGACTGTTGCCAGCGCTGAAAGCAGCTTCAGCAAATTGAAACTGATCAAAACTTTTAATAGAACGTCTATGACAGACAGTAGACTATCTTCATTAGCCATGTTGTCAATCGAAAATGACTGCCAACGATCTCTTGATTATGACAATGTCATAACAGCATTTGCGAACAAAAAGGTTCGCTCCAGACTATTTAAATGATACTGTGTTTTCATAACTTTTTCATGTTTTTCAGTGTCATTGCTTTCGTTTCGCAGTGTCTGCATAAATGTCCTACTGAACTCTGGCATCGGTGCCGAATTTTTTATGACTTGCACCTTCGGTATCGGCATGCTTTATTCTGACATTAGCCTGTTTACTTATGTACAAATTGTGGTGTATTTTCTTAATGCAGCTTTTCAATTTTACACCTCTAAAGTGATATGACCTGTGCGCAGGGGCTCTTGCGCTTACTTTGGGGGGGGGGCCGAAGTTGGAGTGCTACGGGACTGGCTGTATCATATTGTTTTGCGTTGCATCTTTTTTTCACCCGCCTGTTGAGGCCCAATAAGGTCGAAACTGGTTACAGGTTATTCACATGATGTAATGAATTGCTGTATGGTACTGTATGATATTGGTGATCCTTTTTGAGCAAAATTTTCTATTTTACCTTAGTGTGATGCTGGAGGCAGATCAATTTAAATAAAAGATGGCCTTGAAAATTGCTACCTAGCTACTAGCAACTTTCATATTTTGTAAAATTTGATGCTACATAGATAAGTATAGTCACGGACTCCTCATGACACTACACTTCAAATGTTCAGTAAGCTGTTGTAATCTAACGGCACCAGTTCTTTTGTGAGCAAGGATATTACGGAAGATGATATTAAACAGTCTTTATCCCTTTGGCTTTATTGCTGGGAACAACAAGCGACCCAAAGGACTCCTTAGGATTCAAATGACAAGGTAGTAGAATTGCAGATCGAGTTCGGCAACGCAGTAACGGTTGAAGAAGTAGATAAGCTGGGAAGTAAAGATGAACTGTAATGGCGAAGATTATTCTCGCTGTTAATGCTTTTCTATGCGCCTGAAACTCTTCATCCTCAGTCGCCGCACGAGATTACGGAGTGTGCAGTTTTTCGTTTAATAAGCTTAAAAACAACTTTTTTCACAGCTGTTCCTGCAAACTCTCAGCACTTAGGTATGCTCGCTGAAGCATGCTTTCTTCACTAGCCCATACGCACCGCGTACCTAAATGTCTTAGAACACATATTAGACTATTTTTCCATACCGTAATAACTTACCACCAAAACCAGATTACTCAACAGAAGCAATAGATACACCCCTGTGCTTTGAGCGCGCGAGATATTTGGGGCATAAAAAAAAAAATTAAACAGTAGTGATAGGCTTTTTATGATTCACATTAAGTTTTATTGAAATTTTGGTTCATAAGTCATCCAGGATGTGTTTTATGTGCTTCTTAAATGTAGCCACAGATTAAGAAAACTATAAAATCTAAAGTGAGGATATCATTTTCAATCGCTATCTGAGCAATTTTGTGTTTGTTGTTGAATATGAAGCTTTCATCTTTTTTTGAAGATCAATTATATAATCAAAAGCTACGAAGATCAATTATAGGCTACTGTACAGGGTGAGTCAGAAGTAACCGGATAGTCAAAACTACACAAGTTATGAAAATCTAATTTATTATTACATGATTATTATTATTACAGGTACATAATGTAACAATCTAAATGCTCAAAATGTTGGCCGTTTTCTTCAATGCCTTTTGCAGTCCTTCAAACGACCAAACAGCAAAGACTTCGGCATAAGTCTTCACTAATTTCTATGCAAGAATTCACTATCATTGCCACGAGTTGATCTTTCGTTTTCGACTTTTTGGCATACACTGAATTCCTTATCACACCCCAAAGAAAGAAGTCAAGAGGAATAAGGTCTGGAGAGCGAGGAGGATACTCGATGGAACCGCGGCGACCAATCCGTCTGTTTAAAAAATTGTCTTTAAGTTTCTGGCATTCAGATCACTGAAATTGACAATTGCAAGATGTCTTCACATGACCTTCTTCATTGTTAGTGAGTTTACACTAAGAAATCAACCGACTGATCAATGTAGACGCATTTCAGTACACTGAGATCACGAATATCATGACTGCCCAGTTACTTCTGACTCACCCTGTATATTATTTAGTCCATTTTGGTCACGTAGACCAAGACCTATTTTTTAAGCAAAGTTAATTTAAGGAACTTTTTTGTTGTGTAGAAATCGATGATCGATTTATCGAAAGCGATTGCTCTAATTAATTTGGTCAGCGATCCTACTCATGCTACCACTTTGGGAACTTTTCTGCCGAAATTTGTCAATTATGATCACTTTTTTTGTGACAGGTGTGGCCTTTGGCCAGTTTTTCGTGTCCTCGAAGAACAATTATTATTTTTAAAAAGAACTTATGGCATAGCAATCTGTAGCCTTACCACAAACGAAAATAACCTTTAAAGTTTTGATATTGTTCCTTTTTGCATTTGTGGTACCGGTGCAAATTTGTTTTTTCTCCAACGCTATTTTGGATAAAAAAATTTTTATACTATATTTTCACAATGTTTGCTCTATAGCCTATGACTATAAAAATAATTACCTCGTTGCATTGCCTTGCTATGGATTTGCAGTGCTATCACGCTGTAGTTCAGTGGTTCCAAACTAGGGAGGCCGACCTCCGTAGGGGAGGAGGCAAAAGCAGATTTTATGGGAGGTGAATAAAGACTTAGAGAAAAACCACTTCCAAAAAGAAAAAGTCTTCAAGTTTGTTTTGGGACAAAAATGAGAAAATTTCAACGTCTAAAAGCAATTTAATTTTTTGCTATTTGAGTTTTTTGTGTGGCGAATATAGTGAATGAATACAGTGGTGGTATTCAAAAGATGCAGCAACAGGTTCTATCAGAAAAAAGTTGATGAATGTTTTCTCGATATCAGGTGAAGCCCATTTTTGGAAATTGAAATTTTCAAAATGTAAATTCATGTCGAAATATTTTCAATCGAGTGAATAACACCGGTAGATGTAGGGAAGGTGAAAGATAACTTAAAGTACCACAGGGCGGAAAAGCCTTATTTAGTTTAATTGGCGTTTTCGAAACAAAGTAACAAAAATAAGCTGACGATAAAAGTTGAACATTTTACATTGTAACTGAACGTTTTCTGCTCATCAACATGGCTCTCGACGTAGTATCAAAATTATATCTCACCGCTACTACTTAAAAATTAGAAATAAATATGTATATAAAAATTGGTAACAAAACATTAACAGTACATAAATATGACAAAACAATATCGCACCTGACGTCATACGCAAATGCAGGTAACCTTGTAACGTTGGACTTAACATCGGCGAATCGTACAACAAATTAAAATATATGTGGAGACAGCAAAAAAAAAATACGATCAATTTCAAGTACCAAAATACATTTAGCAAAAACGAAGAATAATTGGCATACAGGTATGTGTAACGTTTTGGATTGTAGAACTTTATGAATTCAAGAATTGAAGCGTCCTGCTCTTGCTGCTTTGTCGCCTAATGCGTTGTGTAAATTTGTCTGCGTGATGCAAACTGTTCGTACACTCGGTGTGACCACTAGGGTTACAACTTTTTCAGAACCCCCTATCCCTGTATTATAACTTGATGAACTTTTATAAAAGATTCAAGAAAATCCAATTTTTATTCACATTTGATGTAAAAAGGTCACGCACAAAATGGTTTTAAATAATGCAATTTTTTGGTGTTTTGATTGGATCTTAAAGACATACAAAGCCTTTGCCAAGTTGTATACAAGAAACAAAGAATAGCATGTATTGCATTGTTACGGTTCAAAAATCAAACAAAGAAGTCACTTGGACAAATTAATGTCATTGGAAAGGATAAATATCAGGGAGAGGTTATCCGTGTTTCTGCAAAATGCCTGCAACTGTTGCATAACTTTTATCGCACGCTCGCAGCATTGGTTGCTTCTAGCAGTATTAATGGGTGAGTCATCTCGTTTCCAGTGGTTTTTTAAGCATTTGAGACCTTTTGGGTATCCATCCAAAGCATCTGATAATTCATCAAAATCCTCATTGCGGAACAAGTGGTTGCTAAACCAATGGTCAGCCCATTGGTAAGAAACGAATGAACAGATTTTACGAAGCCTGATTCGAGTTTCAGGCATCAGAATGAATGCAAGGAGTACCAGGATGGCACGAGAATTCCAGCGTGCATTGCTCATGTTAGGAATCTGTTGAAAGTTCACTAAAGGGACTTCATCTTTCTCCATGATGTGACGAAAGACACGTGTGAGTTGGTACAAAAATTTCATGTCATCTCTCCAACCACCTGTTTCCTTGATCTTAGCTTTACCATTGCTGAAAGCTTCCTTTAGTTGATCATATCTGCTTGTCAAATCCTTCACAAAAAAATAATCGATGTCTGGGGATTTGGTTGAGCCCTGCAGCTCATCGTCCATGACTAGACGAAGAATGCGATCAAGTACATGATGCTGGCAACTGATAAACGTTGGCCTGGAACTACCATTCTCTTCGAACATCTGCTGCAACCGAACGACCACTCCAGTTTTCTTTCCAGTGTTGACGCTTGTCGTGTCAGCAACAATCATCAAGATTGATCCCCACAAGTTAAAGTTATCCAAGACACCTTGGATCCCCTTTGCAATGGTTGCAGCTGTACTATCCTTTAACTGAAGCACAGCCAACTTGATTTCCGTAGCTGCATTTTTTAAGACAACAGCTTGATATTCAATGCCTTGTATTCGTTTACCGTCAAAGTGCAAGCTCCACTTTTCACGATGAAGTGTGCTAATCAAATGTTGCTTCAGTTGTTCTGCTTCTTCCAAGAGAGCCTTATGAATTCCTTGTTGACTTGGTGTTGGTATGTCAATGCCTTCACCAGAAAGCTGATGGCACAGCTTTGATGTTTTATGGGTTGATAGCTTTGAGCTTATAACAAGCCGCTTTGCCACGCCGGTAGAGTCATGCTTTCTTTTGCTTGCTGATGGTGCAGCTTCGTCTTCCCAAGAACTCTCTTCACAAGTATCAGATGAGTCGGAACTGC
Source organism: Trididemnum clinides (assembly GCA_963675345.1). NCBI lineage: Eukaryota > Metazoa > Chordata > Ascidiacea > Aplousobranchia > Didemnidae > Trididemnum > Trididemnum clinides. The sequence goes on from OY776305.1 coordinate 15,932,090, forward strand.
TTTCGGAAGAAACTAAATCTACTGAACTGCTTGCAGTTGCCAAATTTGGTGCACTTGCTTCGAGTGTCTTCCTTCGCTTGGATGGGTGGATAGTTTGAACACTAGCAAGTTTGCCAGTGGAATAACCAACCTGGCCTTTACTCTGGATTTGCAATTTGTATAGCTCCTTATCCTCTTTGCAAAGCCATTCGCCTTTCTCCTTAGTCACGTCAAACAGTTCATCTAATGACTCAAAGTCACTCTTCTTTCTGCAAGAGTCGTACTCAAGCAAGAGCTTTTCAAGCTTTGAGCAAATGGCCTGATCTGATACATGGGGGAAGTTCAGTTTTGTGCTCCATAAAGCTTTTACCTCCGCAGCAATTAGACTGATCCTCTTCTTCCGTTCTTTAACAGTGGACTGAAAAAATTTAAAACGCCCCATCACGTGGCTTTTCAGGGGCAATCGGTTCCGATCACTGAGAGGATTTTCGTATATTGCCATATTGCCTCTTCTTGATGGTTGTTGAAACTGCACCAAGTTCTTTCTCCAGGTTTCCTTGTTCTTGTTTGTTGCAATTGAATTTTTCTTGTACATGTTGTATTACCGGTAATTTGAATATTTCAAAGTTTAGGATAAGATATTACTGTTAGAAGTTGCTAATTCTATGCTTAAATATGAATAGAAACAAATTTTTAGTTTCAAAACAAAGTTTAATTCTGAAATATAATGTGTCTGAAGTGAATGATACTGTGGTTTATGATGTCACTATTACATTTTTCTTCATTTAAAGAAGGCGGAATTATCTTTTCATGGTATTATACAGTCATTTCTTATACATAACGGTAAGGTCTAATCGCGAATTTTTCAAAGTGGTTTATGCGTGACCTTTTTTGTTGGCTCAACAAAATAAATATCATTTTTAGCAGTTATAAGCAAAAATTCATTCATTCCCACCACAGGAAATCAGTTTTGAAAAAAAAAGTTAAAAAGTTGTAACCCTAGTGACCACACGTCGCTTAGCTACCCGAGGACATCAACATCATCACTCCAAAATAACAAAAACAACCACCACAAAACATCTAAGGGTATGTGATAGCTGCAAGACAAATTAGCAACATAAATTCTTTCAACATAATTACGCAATGCAACACAGAACACCGAACCAAAATTTATAAAGCTCTATAAATCAGTACACAGCTCAACAAACAACTATATGCCAATAGTTCGTCGTTTTTTGCTAGATGTGTTGTAATATTTGTAATTGATTGTACTATTTCACTGCTGTCTCCACGTACACTTTGATTTGTCTTACGATTCGCCGATGTTCAGTCCAACGTTTAAGGTTACCCGCCTTTGTTTATTGCGTCAGGAACGATATTATTTTGTTATAGCTTTCTTATTTATGTGCTTTCAATTTTTCATTACCGATTTTTGCACACACATTCTTTTCGAATATCTAACATGTAGTGTAAACATGTAACATTGATAGTTAGAGGAGGGCCGTGCTGATGAGCCAAAAACGTTCACTTACAATAAAAAATGTTGAAGATTTATCGTCTGTTTGTTTTTGCTACTTTGTGGTGCAGGAAAAGTACTTCTGCCGAAATTTTATTTCAAAACAAGTCTTTTTCGAGAAATAATTGCAGCACAAATGGAGCGCTTTTCACAAAACAGATCTTTCTTAAAGCTTGCCACAAATCAGGGAATAGTCTCGGCTTTCGCTTAGTTTCACGGCACATCACTTTTAAACATTTGAGATTGTCATTCCATGCTTATTGTGTTTTCGTATCATCTTTTCACGACTATTTGAAGGCACATAGAGGTTTTTGCGAACAGCGTAATGTTAATTGCGATACTTGTTAGGATGTTATTAAAGCTTGATTAAGTTTCTAAAACCTGAAATATATTTTGCAGTTCAAGGACCTCCTGAATCAGCAAACCTGTCCTCGGTCTGGAGTAACTCGTACAACAGTCCGGCGTTTTGTAGTTTATATTTGGGAAAGTAGTATAACTTAAAAATTTAAATAGAACAAAAAACAATAAAGAGAATAAGGCGTTCTGGTATCTTAATAATACTTTAAAATAAATGGAAACCAATAAAGCGTTAGAAGAAATAGTCATGGTCTTAAAATTTACAATTAGTCCTGTGCTAGTATTATAATGGACTCACTGCAAATCACCACTCGCTTAAAACCTTCAGCTTGTATTCTTGACTTGATAACGAACAAATACAATGCGATAAGCGATTAAGTACCATAAAAGTGCAGAAAAAGCGACACAACAAAAGTGATAATACAAGCACAACCATAGAAAATAAAGACGCAAACAAGCTGAATTGCGACCAATAATACATGGATGATGTAGTCTATCTCACGTGGCAGCTTTCAGAACGAAAGAGCCAATAAATTATTATGTTTTATAAAGTGTTTAACTTTGTCGCCAAGAAATTTTTTTATTGCCTGCCAAACTTGCAGATTTTATTTAAAACTTCATAATATTTCTAAGTCTACATGAAAGCAAAGAAAATCTGTGAATATAGATTTGAAGCCTGTGATGGAAATTGAATTCCAGTTCACTGCTGTAAGACGCTCTATGTATTGTACATTAATACCAACATATTCACGTATTGCAGGCCCAAAGTGCAGGCGGAAATTGAATTCGCGAACTTCTGATCGCCATGTCAGAACCTGCTATGGGCCAACATTGCAACAGACCAAGCACGCTACAGTATTACTGTATATCTTATTCAACGTTAAGAACTGTTGGCCTATAGTTGGGAGTGAAATAATTAGTTTTGTGCGGGAAGAGCGAACCAAAATCGGGTGGTATTTTTATGGCAAAAAACCATCACCGTGGTATTGAAACATCAATATGGTTAAGAAAACTGTTGCCCCTTTGTATAGGCCTACAGTAATTTAATTTTCGGTAAAACCAATGAATCGAAAACCGGCCGCTTCAACATAATTGCCGCTGCGAGAGCAAATAGGCCTTTGAGCACCATTTTACTCCAAAAAACACAAGACTTTATGCACACATAAAGTTACAAAAAAAGTTATAAATGCAGTGTCCTCAGCAGACAAATGGCAGCAAAACTATCTTTTAAAAAATCGTAATGGTGATAAAGGTACGCACAACATATATATGAAACCAGACCATATAAAATCACACTTTTTAAGAAGGTACAACAGCATAAAATATTCAGGAGAGGCATATGTCATGTTACTACCGCTCCTCAGAAAAATTGAAACAATATAAATACTTTGGATTTTAGAAAGGAGGAAACTTTTCTTTCAGCTTCCAGTAAACCACAGTAGTAACAAGCACAAATAACCAAATATTGCTAAATTTATCAGCACCAATAACAAATATTAAAGTTTTTGTCTCCTCACTGGGACATCTCTACAACCTACAGCTCCTTACGTGAAATGACTGATTTGGTTTGATTCATCGACACAACTGTGGCCTTGTCCTTTACAAAGGCCACACGCGAGCAATTACATGCGTTTCTGATACTGCACGCAAGAGAGGGCTTGATTTGACGCGTCACAAAACCTATGGAGTTGGTATGCGATATTTATATAGTCCTCGATCACGAATCCCTCCAAGAAATAATAGCGGGTAATAGACAATCCAGAAAAGCTCCATAATACATTTACTCATTTCCTCCAATCTTTAAGAATATCCTTTAGAAGTTCATCATCTCAGCCAAGATCCAAAATGGTCACTTTTTGAAGTATTAGTTTTCCTTCCAGTAAGCAAGGTGGGAGGATATCCAAGGGGTCAAACTGGCACGCCAGCGCATCCAACATTTTGCGTCTGGTTGTGACCTCACCCAATTACTAGTTTTAAAACATGCTCGCAACTTGTTGTTTTCAACGTCCCACACCAGGCAAAGAGTTTTCGAGTCGGGCATAGGCTTTGCACCTAAATTTTTATCCCAGATATTTGAACCAAGATCACACTTGGGATTCTAGACAAAATGGTTTTAGATTTGCCATCAGCTACCCATTTGCGCAATTCAAAATCCTCTACTTTTAAACAGCGATGTTGATTCGAGAGAAATTTGATATGAGGTCATCGAGCGAGTCTAAGGTCAACAAAAGGTCATTCATGTACCGATTACATTTAAAAAATGCATTGATGCAACAAAAACATTTTTTGATAACGTACTAGAGCTACTGCTAATTGGAAATAATAATCCCAGATGAAAATAAACTTACAGGATTACGTATCCGCTCAATAAAGGAACAACAAATGGTACCGGCAGAGATAAAAAAAGAATTGACGTCGAAGCGCTCCAAAGTGACCCGCTTTATTTCTGCGATGTGGTTTCTCCATTTTGAAATCTGGTGCGTGGATGAATGTCTGTCATGCCAAGAATGGTTTATTGAAGTCCCTCATAGCATTTTTAGGTTCCTGTGTGTTATATTGTTTGTTTATTAATCACAAAAAAAAGAATTAACTTACTAACAATGTAGCTACTGTCTACTAACAGAAACACAGGCCTATTAAAACGTAAGTAATATCTAACTAAACAATACAAACAAAGAGAAAAACGAGAAATATGACTTACAGCATGGCAATAATTACAAGCGCGTTATGTCTACAACGATTCACAACATTTTCCTCCTCTCAATAACAAACAGCATCTCTCAATAACAAATAGGCGTCTATACTTCAGTCTCTCCTGGGGCAAATCCGGTAACCCAGCTAGTTGACCGTGTAAAATATAGTTTGGGTCCAAGGTGCTACGCTTGGCCAAGGAGAGTGTCGCTCCCAAGCGGCGAAGCTCAGCTGGCTGGATGCCTGAAAGGATTGGGAGGTGGTCCGTTGGCGTAGGCATCCAGTGACAATGCGTAAGACGTCCTTCAAAACTCTGTCGATGAAACGGGTGTGTGCGCCGCGACACAAAACTAGTGCGCAGTACCCAGCTGCGGCGATTCCACTGTAAGATCGAGTAACGCAGCTGTCTTCTTGTTGATAAAACTTAGGAAACTTCCAGAATCAATTATTACTGAAACTTCATGATTATTAATAGTGGCAGTCATTACATCATGTGCCAGGCAAGGAGGTGCCGATTGAATTACACATACTGATTGATCGAGAATCGCAGCCGGTGAATTTGTTTGCGCTTTACCCTGACAAGCCTTCGAAAAGTGACTCTTCTTTCGACAATTAAAACGAATAGCGTTTCCATTCCGTTCCGTACTATTTTCTTGGATGATTTAAAGGATTTCCACAGAAGAAGCACGACCTTTGTCGTTTTCGGACGGCGGATCACGCGAAACTGCAAGAACAGGGCCTTTGCAGAGTGGTGAGACGTTTTGTTTGATGCCTTTGATAGTGATTTGGGGGCGACTGCAACTACATTAGCGTCAGAAGTTCCGTCGTAAGCTAATGAATGACGCAGAGCACAATGAAGGGCGTTTGCTTGATCATAAGCCTGATCGAGGGTTTGATTCCGGTTTTCTAATAGACACTGTCTGATTGCTATAGAAGCTAGGCCGTTGATGAACGCGTCTCGAATCATTTGTTGACGACAATCTTCCTCAGTGACAGCTTGGAAATTACAGTCTTTACGAAGTGTACGAAAGGTTTGTAGAAAATCGTACAATGTCTGACCAGCTTGCTGTTTGGTGGTAGCTAGTGTATCCCTTGCAAACACTGTGCTCGGAGTCTTGATAAAGAGTGCATTCAAAACGTTGATCGCGGCTTCGTAACTTTGGCAGTTTTCAACGTAGTTAAATATATTAAAATCTACAGAATTTATTAATACTTTATCTTCGTGCCCGCAACCTTAGCATTCTCACCTTCACCTTCTTCAGCTGCTAAGGCGGCCAGATAATTCTCAAAAGTTCTACGCCAATGTCTCCGTTCTTTGGCAGCAGTAGGATTATTTGGGTCCAGGCCCGGACGCTCTGGCTTCATTAAGTTATTCATTTTAGTGAGTTAAAATGTTATGTTCATTAATCACAAAAAAAATTAACTCACTAATAATGTAGCTACTGTCTACAAACAGAAACATATTAAAACGTAAGTAATATCTAACTTAACAATACAGTAGCTAAACTTGACAACACTACAAACAAATCTTAAACAGACAACTCATTCGTTTAGAGTTTAGGCAAGGGGTCGGCAACCTTTTGCTAGGCACGGGCCAAATGTGGAATGCACAACTTTTTGGCGGGCCGGAATTTTCATTAACGCTATAATCCAGACTGGCTTCAGTATATTACGCTACATTGCTACAATCTCAATCATATTAATCACAAAAATAGCAAAATATATGTATTCACACTTCAACCACACAACATTAATGTGACACTTGATGCTGCTTGCTTTGTGAAAGTTTTTCTACATCTGGTGACAAGTCAGATGAAGCAAGAAGCAGAACATCTTCTAAACTGGCTTCGGAAACGCATGATCTTAGCTTGTGCTCTTCGTAAATTTCATTGTTGAAAACAATTGTTCACATGTGTACGTGCTACCAAACATCGATGCTATTTCTTTTGCATTATTGGTCAAGCTGGGATAAAGACCATTTTCAAGAAGGTACTTTCTGTAAAAGTCAAGCAGCGATATGCCCTCGGTATGAAATTTTGCCTTCAATTTGTCCCTGCATTGCATTTCAATAAGGTCTAGTTGAAATTTTTTAGGAATGGTATTGACGTCCGCATCAAACAGAGTACTGAACAGCCTGAATTTATTTTATAGAAAACGAATGTCGGAAAAACGTGAGGAAAAATCAAATCTTAAATTTCGTATCACAGTGACAAACGCAGTATTGCTAGTAGGCTTGCTCTCCTCCAGCGTAGGAAAGTGAACATAACTTTCTTTGTCCAGTTGACATTCGCAGAGTCGCCGTTTTGTTTCAAATGCGAGTATACGCCTCCACATCTCATGTATCAGTTGGTTTTTTTCCTAAAGTTGCAAATTTAATTTGCTCAGATGTGACGTTATATCGACAAGGAATGCAAGATTAGATACCCATTCTGGATTGCAAAATTCTACGGCGTTAATATTTTTATTTTCAAGAAAATTTGCTATTTCATTTCTCAGTTCGTACACTCGTGCAAGCATAGATCCTCGACTTAGCCAACGAACATCGCAGAAATACAGGATATCACCATATTGGTTCTCTGCTTCTTGTAATAGCTGGCGAAACTGTCGGTGATTTAGTTTGTGAGACAAAATCATGTTCACAGCTTTCACCACTGGGTCCATAACATTCTTCAAGTTGGTTGTCTTGGCGCACAATGCCTTTTGGTGAATTAAACAGCGTAACTGTGTGATTTTGTCATTGCATCCGAGATCTTCCAAGTGTTTTTGAAGCAAAGCAACGGCACCTTTATTTTTACCAGTCATTGCAGGAGCTCCGTCTGTTGTTGCCGAAACCAATTTTGACAAATCGAGGCTCATAATGTTAGAGCAATGCAACAGTGCCTTTAGAATATCTGCTCTTGTTGTAGTGCCCTTTATAGGAACTAACTCAACGAAATCTTCAAAAACATCAAAATTTGAGCTGACTCCACGAACGAATACCGCAAGCTGAGCTGAGTCCGATGTATCAGTGCTCTCGTCAATAGCAATGGAAAAGTATGGCAAATTTTTTTTAGCAATCTTGTTGGCGAGTTTTTACATCCTCAGACAATTCTTCGATTCGTCGGGTGACAGTTCTTGCAGAAAGGCTAACAAAATACTTTTTTGTCAGGACAAATGACTTCGACAATGGCCATCAAACAGCTTTTCACAAAATCACCATCTGTGAAATGTTTCATGTTTTTTGCAATTAATTTGGCAACCTCATAGCTTGCCTGAGTTTTTTTTTCTGATTCAGTGTTTTGTTTTTGAAATATACCACACCGCTTTTTTAGGCAGAGTTAGAGACGGTTAATTTTGCCTTTTTTGTTTGGCCTCTGTACTCCAAAAACTTCGAATGCTTTGTCTCGTAATGACGCTTAATATTAAATTCCTTGTTTACAGCAACAAACTAATTGCAAATTAAGCACGTGGGTTTACCAAAGTGTAATATGGAAAAGCACTTCTCCGTCCATTCAACATTAAAACTTCGGCACTCATCATCAACCTTTTGACTTTTTGCTAACATCCTAAATTATAAAAAATTTTAAGTTAAAGCTAACATAATTTAGTCAACACGTTTAGTAACTGCACTATAAAAGCTGGTTAGATATTCACGATAATTTGGTTCAAACCTATTTCACTGTGTTTCTCGTTTTCTAAGTGGAGAAGTTATCCCAAACTTTCTCGAATCCCCTTCCAATCTTTCTCTCACCACTCTCTTCTTAATTGAAATAAAGCTTCAGCATTACCAGCCTACCACGTGCTCAGAGTCACACGAGTTTTTGCGCAATACAATAAAGGTAGCGACTAACAAACAATAGATAAACAATGCAAAACAAAGGGGCTAGACAAAGTAAAGCTTGCAGCTGGGTTGGCTACAGGAAGCAATCTAAATTTCTATTCACTAGCGCCAAACAATAGTTTTATTGTGTTGCAAAATTAGAAAGAAGTCCAATCATTATAAGGATTTTAGAGCCCGACAATTAATGCTGTCTTGAATTAAAAGATCTAAAGTGGCAAACAATAAAGCGGTAATTTATTCCTGTGTCTTCGTGAGAAAGAACCTACTTGAAAACAATTAATCCCTGTGCTACATTTTCAGATTTATCCGACAGCTAACTCATAAAAAATTTATGGGTGTAAAATTTACACCCATAAAACTGAAACTGCTAATATTTCCAGCTACGCACAACCACAATGCTGTGGCAATATCATATGGGTGCTACTATAGCGTGAGGTCTACCACACTATAGCGTGAGATCTACCTCCGGTTACTACTATAGCGTGAGGTCTACCAATGAATTATTTATCCCTCCCCTCTCTATAGCCCCACTATAGCTGCACACTTACTACTATAGCTATAATAATTCCAAACACCACACATACATTCCAGGGTTAGGGTTACGATTAAGGTTAAGTTTAGGGTTAGGGTTAGGGTTAGGGTTAGGGTTAGGGTTAGGGTTAGGGTTAGAATTAGGGTTAGGGTTAGGGTTAGGGTTAGGGTTAGGGTTAGAATTAGGGTTAGGGTTAGGGTTAGGGTTAGGGTTAGGGTTAGGGTTAGGGTTAGGGATAGGGTTAGGGTTAGGGGTTAAGGTTAGGGTTAGGGTTAGGGTTAAGGTTAGGGTTAGGGCAGTGGTTCTAACCCTAACCTCACGCGATTTGCACCTCGGTAGATGCGAATCAAGCGGTAGACCTCACCCTGCATCTCGGTAGGTGACTTATGTCGGTAGACCTCACGCTATAGTAGCATCATCATATGCTGGTCCCATTTACAAAGCATTTAATCCGTGTGTCAGCACACGCACAAATATAGGGCAGTAGGCAACGATCTACTTCTTATCGCCAAATCGTGTGAACCAAACAATCTCGTGCTAGTCTACCGCCTTCGGACTAGTTTTATGGCGTAGCAATACCACAATTTTTTCAAACAGTGGTAACACTGCAGTTTGAAACTGGTTTAGAAACGGCGGGCCGTATTCTCGTAATAACTAATTGATATGTCTCGTGCCGTAGGTTGCCGACCCTTGGTTTAGACTTTAGACCATTGGTTTTTAACCTGGGCGCTACCGCCCCCTATGGGGCGCTGTTGACTTTTAGAGGGGCGGATATACTCAGGGGGCGCTATAGGGGGCGTTATATTCAGAAGGTGTAACAATATTTACCTCACTGCAAATTTGCTTTAGTAGTTCTGCTATATCAAGATCAATGTATACTCGTGCTCTGTATAGGCCTACTAGCCCTATGGTAACTGCATAGACCTAGCTAGTAGATCTAGAATCTATACAGTTACGTCATAATGCGCATTGTCTGGTCTGATGCTTAAATTATTCGCTTTTAAAACGTAGTCAGTCAGTCAGTCAGCTAAACTTCAGCATTAGCTAGTTTAGGGTTAGATACATTTTGTAGATTTGTACTATGTAATTGAGATATAATCTGCAATTGTGTTGAGTTATGAGTATAGTTTATTGATTATTATTTAACACGCTTCTAATTTATTGCTATTATAGTACTTGTAATTAGCCAAACCTAAGATGAGTAAGCAAAAGCGAAAGTGTCGCCAATACTCGAGTGAATACTTAAAATATGGTGTTATTCCTTCTGTGACTAATGAACAATTACCAATGTGTTTAATATGCGAGAAAACTTTTACAAATGAAGGAATGAAACCTTCGAGAATGATTGATCATTTGAAGGCAAAGCATCCCGAAAAAGCGAACAAAGATTTTGCATACTTTCGTGGTCTGAAAGTAAAATTTGAAAAACGCCCCACCATTGGAGCACTATTCAAATCATGCGGAAGTGAAGTTGAGAAAGGACATATTGCATCTTACAAAGTTTCAAAGCTCATTGCAAAATATGGAAAATCGCACAACATTGGTGAAACTCTTATTATACCAGCAGTGAAAGAAATCATCAGTACTATGATGGCCACTCAAAAAGATGTAACACCTTCGATTCCACTGAGCAATAGTACTGTGTCTTCCAGAATTGATGAAATGGCAAATGACATTGAAAATAAACTTTGTGATAAGCTCAAAACAACACAATTTTCTTTACAGCTTGACAAAACGACACTACGCGATAATGAAGCTTTGTTAATGGCTTATGTGCGCTATATACTCGTAAATGCCAGTCGTAAAGTTATTGAGGAGTTTCTGTTTGCTGAACAATTAGAGGTCGACACTAAAGGCTCAACGGTTTATAAGGCAGTTGAACAATTCTTTAAACGGAAAGGAATTCCACTTTCGAATGTTATTGCGTGTGCAACCGATGGAGCACCATCAATGATTGGACGCCATCGTGGATTTATAGCACATCTCAAAAGAAAAGTTCCGGACTTATTTACAATCCACTGTGTCATTCACAGACAGCATTTAGTTGCAAAGCATCTCGGTGACAGATTACCTAGTACCCTGCAAGCTGTTATCAGAGCAGTTAATAAGATCAAAGCCCATTCATTGAATGACCGCATATTTCGCCAACTTTGTCATGAAAATGAAGAAGAATTTGAACGGCTGTTGCTACATACAGAAGTCCGGTGGCTTTCAAAAGGAAAATGTCTACAACGCTTTTATAACCTCTATGATTCTGTTATTGATTTTTTTAAGTTTAAATTATTGGATGAGAAAGTGAGTTCAGATGTGGAAAGCAGAAGAGCAGACGTTGCTTATTTGTTTGATATTTTCAAGAAATTGAATGAGGTCAACATTAAATTGCAAGGAACCAATACATGTCTCATCAGAGCAAAGGGAATAATAATGGCATTTATTAGCAAATTAGATTTCTACAAAAATTGTTTACTAAGGCTAGACTTAAATCAGTTTCTTAGCTTTAAAACCGTACAGGAAAACCAAACTGATGATTCATGTTTGTCAGACACTGATCTAGACTGCTATTCCTCTCATCTTCAAGCATTGAAAGAAATTTGTTGATCGGATTTAAAGATTTCAAAGAATTAAAAATACCAGGGTGGGTTGTAAATCCATTCCAGGCTGATGCAGAAAATGCTGATCCAAATCTAGTTGAAGAACTTATAGACTTGCAAAATGACTTTGAAGGTGAAGTGTTGTTTCAGCAGATTGGCTATGAAGCTTTCTGGCCAAAGGAACAAGTTAAATATCCTCATCTTTGGGAAAAAATAAAATTATTACTGTTAGCATTTCCTTCATCATACCTGCTAGAGAAGGGATTCAGTTCGGTCTTGCAACTCTTAACTAAGCAGAGAAATAGATTGCAAATATGTAAAAGGTGTGATCTGAGGCTCTTTTTATTAAATATTGAACCTGATATAATTAAGTTGGCAAATTCTCACCAGGCCCCAGGTAGTCATTGCAAGTAAATACATTTTTCCTGCTTTATTAATGTGTATTTTTTATATCTTGTTATTACTGTTATTATATTGAGTTTTTTGTTTGGGCCACAGAGAAATACTGCTCCTTTTTTCTTGAAGTAATAATAAATGTGAATTTAAGTTTTATTTCCTAATTGCACAACGCTACAATGCAGAATCCGATACAACTTCACTGTATCATTTGTAGCGGTGCGACGAGCGCAGTCTTAATATGGACCCACAACGAATATATAAATAATATCGCTTCTTTCAAATACCAGGCAACTGGATTGGTGATTAAGCCTGTCTTTTCACTAAACACTCATCATTTTTAACACTGCTCTTTCATTATGGTGGGCGACAGAGTATGGAAACCTCTGAAAAGGGGCGCTGAGGGAAAAAAAGGTTAAGAACCACTGGTTTAGACAAAGCAAGCACTGCAACAAAGAGTAAGACCAGAAATATGGCTTACGGCATGGCAATAATTACAAGCGCGTTACGTCTACAACAATTCACAACACTGTATATATCAACACTCTCATGACTATTGCGTCACTTTTTCTTGTATTTCGTCGCTGGTCGCTTTTTATCAATTCGTTATTCAGTAAAGGATACTGGCGTAAGGTGTTAAGAGTGATTTCCAATGGCCCCATTACAACGTCGTCATAGTAAAACCAAACGTAGACCCCAAAAGCAAGGTAAAACCACTTCTTCCAATGCTTTGTTAATTTCATGTTGTTTCAAGTTAAGACAAGCCAGCGCCAAGTTCTTGTAATGGTTTATTCCAGCCTAATTTCAAAACTGTCATTCACAAAGTGTAAACAATAACAAATTTAAATTGCAAAACACCAAGCTATTTTTTCAGTCGTTTCAGCCTCACCAAAATTTGTAGTAAGTCTACGGCACAAATTTGACCATGGCATATCTTTAAGAAACTATTAATATCCCTACGACGTTTATTTCCAAGCATGGCTAATTGTAAATGCATAACGACGTTTACAATCTCTCGTTGACTTCAGACAGCGATTAAAAAAAAATATAGAAATGCAATTGATTGATGCAATAATCTCATTACGGCGTAAAAGTGGTAAAGCGTGACACTGAACGACATATAGGGCGGACGATGAGATTGCACCAAAATATAAAATAAGTTTAAAAAACGCTTTGTTCCTTGCAGTAGTAGGGCAATTCAAAGAGAGGTCCTCTGAAAGTTTACACATGGTATTTTCGAACAAAGTTTTGATATGGGAGGGGAGAAAATCCCATTTTGTTGTATTTTTTCTCAGACTTAAGAGTGTTGACCATTTTTTGTCGATCAATTAATTTCCAATTCAAAGTTCACATGTTTTCAATCCAAGCCGAAATTCAAAACTCTCTTTTTTTCAAACATTATACTTTGAGGGGATGCCCACACATGTCCTGCGTGCCCAGACATTATTAGGTTTTGCAGAGCGGTTTTCAAGGTCCAGGATCTGTGGTTAGCACTCCACTTTGCAAAAATGAATTCCCAAAAAAGCCGATTTAAAAAATAACTTGTTTAAAAATGTCGATTAACTAAAATTTGAGTTTATCCGCTCCACGCCACACTACTGAACAATAAAACTGCACACAACTCATAATCTCATAAGGCAACTCAAGATGAAGAATTTTAAGCTCATAGCAAAACAAATAAGCAGCAAGAATAATCTTCGCAAATGCAGTGAGAACATGTCACAGTTCATCTTTGCTTCCTAACATATCCACTTCTTCAGTTGGTACAGCACTGTCGCCCTCCAGCCCCAGCTCCAATACCTCGTCATCGAAGCTTGAAGGGTCATTAGGGTCGCGTCTATCCCCAGCATACTGTGGCGCCCAGTAACGAAGCCACTTGGAAAAAGAGCGTTGCACATCATCCTCCGTGATATCCTTGCTCGCAATAGAATTGGTGGTGTTGCATTGCACCAGCTTACTGAACACCTAAAGTGCAGTATCATGAGACAGGAGCTCTTAAATAGTGGGCAGCGGAAAAATTTGAGTAAGGATCGTTTTTTACAGATACATTCTTAAAAGGAGGCATTTTGTGTTGTATGAAGCGTAAAGACCTTTTTTGGGGGGATCAACACCACAATGCGGAGTATTCTGCAAATTATTAAGAAATCATTTTTCATAAAACTGCTTAATAATACTTTGGTCCCGAGACTTGAGGACTATTTTCTTCGGGTCGCTCCAAAACATATTTGAAAACCTCTGTCATAAAGAGTCGGTTGAGAATGATGACATTAGCCTGACGACGTTGTCGGTCGCCAGCAATCACCAGCAAACAGATTCAGAACATGCCTAGTAGTATCACCAAGAGCATTGCCGAAACAGTCACGTCTGAGTAAAGCAAGCAATCGCTCGTTTTTGTTCTTCCATTTTGATTTCGTTCAATGGTTTGAAGAATCTTCAACACAATCAGATTCTGCAGATACCTGGCACTACTTGATGAAAGAACGAAATCAAAATGGAAGAACAAAAACGAGCGATTGCTTGCTTTACTCAGACGTGACTGTTTCGGCAATGCTCTTGGTGATACTACTAGGCATGTTCTGAATCTTTCAGATTATGTCTTGTCTGACACTGAAAGTTTCGTGCTGTCGCATGGTCTTAACTTTGGGTTGCCACCCAGGCATCTGTGCAAAGAAGAAATCTTCGCCGAATTGGAGTCACTGTGGGCACAGCTTTTACATCACAGTGCCAATTCTGTTGAACAACGCACTGCTTTGAAAGCCCGACTCGCCGACCTTGCTCATTTGTACTGTGACAGCACGATAGATTCACGTGACTTCACAATGCACAAAGAGTACTTTCGTGCAATCAACCGGTTACGAAAGAATGATGACATCATTGTCACCAAACCCGACAAAGGCTCCGGCGTTGTCCTTTTAAACAAAAGCGACTACGTCGATGAAATGAACAAGATACTTGATGATCAATCGAAATTTAAAAGACTTGGTCCGGTCTCCAGCAATGACAACACAGCCAGCATTGAATCGCGCCTTTAGAAGAGGTTGCTTGACTTAGTCAAAGCCGATCTCATGCCGAAGTGGATATATGACGCAATACGACCAACTGGATCGCAAAGACCTCGAATGTATGGTTTGCCGAAAACACACAAAGAAGGCACTCCACTTCGCCCAATACTGTTTATGACAGGTTCGTCCCATCATGAACTTGGCAAGTGGTTGGCTAACCTGTTACAACCTGTGTTGGAGCGGTTTTCGTCATACTGCATATCAGATTCGTTTACGTTTGCTAAAACCATGCAAAATCTTCACATCGACCCTAATGTCTTCATGTGTTCTTTTGATGTATCCAGCTTGTTCACCAACGTTCCCCTTGATGAAACCATCAAAATCTGTTCGGAAGCCCTCTACGACCAGTCTAATTCCCGACCAGTCATTCCAAAGGACGTGTTTGTTGAATTGATGAAGAGCGCTACATCCTCAGTTGAGTTCAGCTTCAATAACACCATGTACAAGCAAACAGACGGAGTAGCTATGGGATAACCACTTGGTCCGGCTTTGGCCAACATCTTCGTTGGATATTATATTTTCTCAAACGCAAAAGCCTCCAACATACTTCAGGTATGTTGACGACACGTTTGCCATCTTCGATCACGAAGCTGAAGCAGATGAATTTCTGACCAAACTTAACTGCCTTCATCCATCCCTCAAGTTCAACTTTGAAAAAGAGAAAGGGAAATGTCTACCGTTTCTTGATGTCTACGTCGAAAGAACAGATGCTGGCTTGGAGACCAGTGCATACCGTAAACTCACTTTCACTGGCCAGTATTTGCGTTGGGAGTCCTTTAGTCCTCTCAAACGCAAAATAAGTCTAATATCTATATTGGTGCATCGAGCTCTAATGATTTGCACCAAGTGTAGACTCAATGAAGAAATAGAACGGATCAAGAAGATATTACTGGACAATGGCTATCCTAAAAACATCATCAACACTCAGATCACCGAGAAAATTGCTCAGTTCTCCACCCTTAAGCGATTTGGCCCTGAAAAGTGTCCTGTGTACTTGAGGGTCCCTTGGATAGGTAAGCCATCCACAAACGTGGAAAAAGAAGTCAAAACCGCCTTGGAAAGCTGCTATGGTTCCGTCAGCACCCGCTTGGTCTTTACGTCTAAGCGCATGCTGCCTGTGGCCCGCAAGGATGTTCTACCTGCTATTCAGAAAAGTTTTGTCGTATATGAATACAAGTGCCACTGTGACAGTCGGTACGTAGGGCGAACATCTCAACGACTACAGGATCGCATCAAGCAACATGTTCCGCAATGGTTAAGACAGCAATTGACTCGTCCACGACGATCTCAACCACACAGATCGTGCAAACGAACCGACACCAAACCGGATTGTGACTCCGCCATTGATCAGCATCTTTTAGATAATGATCGATGCGCATTAAACTATGATGATAAGCGGTTTTCAATCCTCGCCGCAGCGCGCAGCTCTTTCCATCTTAATCTTTTAGAGGCTACTTATATCAAGACCCGACGCCCGGTTTTATGCAGACAGAAAGAGTTTGTTTACACTCTCAAACTCTTTGGATAATCGTGGCATTTGGCCTCCTGCTGCGCCTTCTCTAACTTTCGCAATTGCGAAATCTTTCTTTGGCGCGCTTTGCAATACTAGCGCTATCATTGGCTTGTCTTGATTGCGTAACGTCCAAATTATTCACATATAACACACTTATTCACTCTCGATCTTCCCTTTTGACGCGATACCGCCACTGATGAGAGCGTCACGAAAAGCTTATGGCTCAAACAGCTTTTTTCAAAGCTATATTAAAATTCTGTACCACCAAAAAAGATACTTTTGAGGTTTTGTACATTTTTTTCAAACAGAATGAAATAGACTGGTAAAAGTTGATTGGCTGTACAACCGACGGGGCTCTCTCCATGCTGGGAGGTAAATCTAGGTTTACAGTTTACGTGGAAATTGTTTCATCAAACGCAACCATTGTTCATCTCTGCATACATAGATTTGTTCTTTGTGCGAAGATGCTTCCTGAGAAAATGCTATTATGTTTGAAGCAAGTTATCAAACTGGTAAATTTTGTAAAAACATCTGCCGTAAATACCCGGTTGATTCAGCGACTTTGCGAAAATTTTGGTTCCAAACGTCTGTCCTCTCTATTACACGGAAGTGCGCTGGCTTTCCAGAGGTAATGCGACAAGGCGTCTTTTTGAACTGCGGGACGAACTAAGTTATTTCAATTTTTCAGGAAAAAGAGTCACGATTTTCAGGCAGATCTTGAAAGTAAGGAGTTTCTTGCAAGATTGGCTTGTTTATCCGACATTTTTGCAGTTCTAAACAACTTCAATATGTCATTCCAAGGTCCCAACGAAACTTTATCTTAGTATATTTCAAAGCTGGAAGCGTTCCTCCGTAAACTGACCCTCTGGATGGAGAACGTGAAGAATAAAAAGTAAGCAATGTTCAAACTCCTCACCTCGGTTGAGGACAAACCTAATGATGAATTTTCTGAAGAAATTGTCTGCCATCTGATGTAACTAAAAAAGTAGTTGATGCATAACTTTCCTGTGGTTACATCATGCACTTATTCCATCAACCTATTCTCCGTTGATCCAGCCGATCTGCGTGTGGGAACTGGAGAACAAGAAGAGCTAATAGACATTTAAACTGATGAAGCAGCAAAGATTAAGCATAAGGAATGCGGCTGTTCTACAAATTTCTGGTTGAGCATTGAGTCATCGTACCCAAACCTAGCAACTCACGCTGTTCCACAATTATTGATTTTTCCCGTTAACGTGGGAGTGCGAGCAGGGGTTCTCGGCTTTCAATGAGCATAAAATCAAAAATTTGGAACCGCTTCGTTGCGCCTGCGTATGATTTTAAATGCGCTGTAAGCAAAGTTATTCCTCGAATTGACCAATTAGTGGAGAAAAAACAACTACATCCTTCTCATTAAAACTATTATTGTGTTTTCAGTCATTTTTTAGTTTTTTTCAACCTTGGGCTGATGCTAGTTTATTAAAACATTGTTACTGTATATTTCTGAGCTATTCATTTATCCAAATGTCGGTGGTACGCAAACATAGTATGAAACCTTTTAATGGTACGCGAGTTGAAAAACTTTGGGAAACACGACTTTAGTGATATTGATAGGAAAACGTTAAGGTGATATTGGATGTCTTTTATTTGAAAGTTTTTGAAGTTCAGATGATAAGATCGATAAGAAAAGAAGCATAACTTTTTGCAAATGTTCATTGAATGCTGCTCTGTATGAATAAACAGATAGAGCGCTAATACTTTGAATGTAAAATAATAATTTATTCTTCGCATTTGTAGCAGTAACATAACTCAAATTTAACATCATCATCAGTATCTCACTCTTTGCACTCCCTTCTATTTGTTCTTAACCCTTTAAGGATCATAAGATTCCAATTCATAAAATTTGAGACAATTTCCTAATTGTTTGGTAACAACAAAATCACAATGAATTTCGGAAAAATGGTCATTACGACATAATGTTATAACAATTAACAATCATGTAATATATGTGCTACATTATCTTTCAAAGGATTAAGGCGCGTGGAATGTGTATTTTATTTAGATTTCGTGGTAAATAAATGAATTTTTTGCTTGTTGCTGGACCATCAATTACTGGGAGACGGGAAGAATGAAGTTGAAATTCATATCCGTACTTGCTCAAATAGGATCACTTTGGTTTGTCAAGGCGTTTGAAGAGATCGAAGTTTACAGTGACAGATTAAGGGAGGCAGGGTTGACAGACAGCAAAATTTAATTGAGAAGTTTTAAAAAATTGATTTTCATTGCTTTAGTAGTAGGCTGTTTGTAATTAATTAAATATCGAATTTTATCAACAAATATAGATCCAAAACGCAAAAAGCCAAACGTCAATCAAAAAAATTAATTTTTTGAGAAAAAGGGATCTAAGAAACATTTCCTAAGTTTGTAATTAACCTCAAAATTTTTTCTGTTGATCGCGTGACAAAAGCGATGTGTTATATTCTAATCACTTCCAAAAGCAAATGAAGACCTTTTTTTTTCCGTGGTCTTTTATCCTCTTTCATAAAGACGCCACTCGTAAAAGCATAGCATTTGAAATTGTGTGGTGTTTTCTTATTTGAAAATAAAAAAAACAATATACAATCTGGCTCTATGGAAGTGAAAGGGGGACGAAAGTGTAATCGAAATATCAAGAGTTAAGTGATTGTTACGTTGCCAACTGCATGGCCAAGCAGAATCGCATTTGCATTGAAGCTTGCGGCAACTGCGGCATCATTATAAGGGTGTCTGCTGATTCAAATATCGTCTTGTCATTTCCAATCGTATAAACTTCGTTGATCTTACGTTTGATAAGTTAAATTTCTAAGTGTTTTACTTCAACATAGGAACAACTAAGAAGTCAAAAGCAGCGTTCAATGTGCATGGCTGCGGAACTGAGAAACGAGCAACTTGTTCTTGTACTTGATGAGCAAATACGAATTTAGGATATGGATAATTTTTAATTGATGTTTTTGCAGCGGCAATGAAGCCGCTACATTTTAGTTCTATGTTTGAAATGTTCAAATTGCTATTTTTCACAAAAACTTAAATTTTCTGATCGGTGTATAAGATTATAATGATTTTATGATATGTAACGGTCTACATATAATTTTCTTTTATCAGACATACAAAAATTGCAATATAAAATGGCCCATGCCAATGTAACACCTGAAGAAGTGTTTCGTAAAATTTTGAATCAAGTATCTGACGAAGAAAACGATGGTGTTGAAGATATAGCCTCTTTAGCTTCTGATGACGAAATAGATGTTGCACTATCATTATCTTTTAATTTTGATAATCCTGACGATCTAAACGGAGCTGACCATAACGTCACAGGTAATGAGGACAATGCAAGTAATACTGCTGAAACTACACAGCAACGTCAGCTTACCCGTGACAGATTAGTTCATGATCTGGAAAGTGCTCTTGATGAAAAAAAATTACATCCCACCAAGTTTGCCAACTACTAAAAAAACTTTCACTAGTTATCTGGAAAACCCAAAACCTCCAAATAATTTGGGGATACAAATAAAACGGTCATGTGTTTATTCAAGCCGCGGTCGTCAGACGCAGTTAAGTATTATTAAAGATAAGACCAATATGGCCCGCACGGCACATGCTTTCACGCAGCGCGGGTCGTGAGTACACCTAGCAATTGGAAAGTCTCTCTAATGCTCTGTGGAAACCAAATGTGCCCGCCCGGAAGGGTATCCACTTATTCCGATGTTCAAGGGCCTGCTAATCAGCAAACGTCCTTTTCAGGACGGAGTGATGAGTGCGTTGCACACAAACTGCCCTTTTCAGGGCACATCATCAAAAAGTTTCGTGGGCCTTCAATACTACAACTGAAGATCAAAAGGCCTCACAGCTAGCAAGATGAACGTTCTTCGTCACCTTGCTACTCAGCTTGAGGCGTTCGTCATCCTTCTACAGGAGACCCACTGCACATCTGCAGATAAGCTAGTGCTATCAAACTAATCAACTAGCTGGGTTTTCCCTAAGCAGAAAACATGGCCTTGCCACGTTTGTCCATGAGCGGCTAAAATGGACCTTATACGATCAATCTCCCACGACATCGGAGACTGAGTGGTTGTGCGTGGATGTTGACGGTTATAAAATCGTTAACATCTACAAACCTCCACCAACGCGGTTGCAAGTTTCCGACCTTCCAGTGTTCACTCACCCTTGTCTGTATGCCGGTGATTTCAACTGCCCCCATGTCGACTGGGGTTATAACACCAACAGCGCGGATGGAGACTGCCTACTGGCCTGGGCAAGCTCCAATAATCTTGCCCTTCTTCACGATCCCAAGAATGAACCTAGCTTTCATTCTGGGCGCTGGAACACTGGCACTAACCCGGATCTTGCCTTTACCACCGTTGGTCCTGATAGTCGCTTGCCTTATAGACGCGTTTTGGAGAAGTTTCCTAGGTCACAACCAGGGATGTGGAAGCGGATATTTTTCAAACTCTTCCGCTTCCGCTTCCACACCTATCGCTTCAGTTTACGCTTCCACTTTTACCACTTCCGCTTCCACCAACAAAAAACGAAAAAACGACCGTTGACAATTTTTTTTTGTGGCTTTGTAGCCTGCCTTCTCCTACACTTCATCCTCTTGAGAAAACAAAAACCTTCATTTACAGCTATTACTTTACCCTCTTCGCTTGAGCTTATTGTTTCGAACTACTCTGTGTTTGTTTTTCTTAGATATCAAAACTCGTGCTGAATGTAGAACAGTGCTTTTCAATCTTTTTTGTCATCGCGGAGCCCCTAATGTACTTTTGCGTTTGTCACGGAATTCCCACCAACAAAAATTTAGAAATCACGAACTGCTTACAAGAAATGAAATATTTCGTTACTACAGTACAATTCAAAAAATTATTGAACACTTCAATAAATAGACAGTTATTACAAGTTTCTTCACTACTTACAACTACGCAACAGTTAACTTAATGCTTCTCAGATCTAAACCGTATGATTCCATATTACAGCTCTCGACAATAACTTGTCGTCACAACAACAAATTACACCGTATAGAGTTGATTTTCCCTCTCTATTCTCAACTAACTCTGACTTTGAGTTAACTTTACCTCTAATCATCATTACGAACCTTCTGTCCATTCTCAAAACACGTTTTGTTTTGTTTTATTTGCCATGTTTATCCTCCATTCACGAGAAAGCAAATTGTATCGCTATACTTTGGACGGGAAGTCCGCACTCGCTTGGGAGTTGCCTTTTTCGAGGTTTATGGTCCACCTGTCTTCCACATAAAGACGGGGCGTCCCGTTAAGTGCCTTGCCCAAGGACACAGCAAGCGAACTTGCCGGCTTGTTTTCCACAACCTCCCCTAAATGCCGAACGCCAAGAAGGGAAGCTGCGGATGCCATTTTTTAAAGTCTTTTGGTTTGGCTCGACAAGGGAAATGATCCCCTGGTCTATCGACTGCGAAGTGGACGCTCTAACCACTACGCCATCGCGCCATCGCACGCATTGACTCTAATCTTTTTGGATAGTGAAGTGCGAAATTTCTGTCGTATATGTAGTATGTAAATGTAAAGCGAGCAAAATTGAACTGCATCAATCAATAGCCACATCAACGTGGTGGTGCGGTCCCTGACCCCGTTTGGGTTGGGTCAAAATGGCTGTTGGCCTTCCCGAGAGTCCCAATTACCCCGGGCACTTTTCTCACACAAACCATTTTTTCGCCCTGCAGCCCCCTGAACTACCGCAGAAGGGTGGCACGCAGCCTTTTCAAAATTGGCCTGTCTTCTCTCTACTCCTGCCTTTCTCTTGCCCGTCTTCTTATTCTTCTCCTTCTCCTGATGAGCGGCAACGTTCATCCTAACCCTTGCCCTGTCTTTCCCTTATTTAGTGTGTGCTGGAATGTGACCTGGCGGGGTAAGTTAGTGCAATGCTGCACATGCTCTAATTGGGTTCATTTAAAGTGCTCACTACTCTCCTTTTCTAGATTCAGAACTCTTGGCAGCCCTCACTTCTGGAGCTGCCCTCCCTGCTTTTTTTTGAGATTCTACACCTACCAGCTCTGTGTCTTTCTCCTCCAGCTGGTATACCTCCATTGCTCAATCCCGCTCCATTCTACTAATGCAGCACTCACACCCCACCCTCATCTTCAAACCTTCTATCCTTTTTCCGCCCACTTTGTATCTTCTTCCATTGCACCCTCACCACCGCCTCATGCTCCTGGCTGTTTCTCTGTACCTCCTGCTTCCTCTTCCCCTCCCTAACTCTCTCAGGGTTTTTCAATGAAATGCTGGGGGTCTTCAAGCCAGGAACACTAAACTACTACACTTTATTTCGTCTCATCCCGTTGACCTTATTTGTATCCAGGAATCTAACCTTAACTTATCTTCCTCTTTTCGGATTCCTGGATTCTCTGCTCTGCGATCCCATGGCACCTACTCTCGATCTGGTACTTTTTCTAGTGATGTCGCAGACGCTAGCGACGGCGTCAAGCAGGGCTTATTCTTCTCTGAGCTTTCTACCTCCTCTCTTTCTTCGCTTGACCCCTACTCTGATTATGTAGAGGTCAACATCTCTCCAAACGACTCCTCCTCGCTCTCATTTCTTAATGTTTATACTCCCCCTATTCGCTCTTCTACCAAGGAAGATAGCAGAACCAATTTTTTTCTCTCTCTCCATTCTTCCCTCCTGTGTAAAAGCGGAAGCGGTGGATTTTTCGCGCTTCCGCTTCCACAGAAAAAGTACCGCTTCCACCGCCTCCACTTCCGCTTCCACATCCCTGTTCACAACATCGACCTTTGCTCATAACGCCACCAAGGCTTTCCTTCCCAGTACCGGGAAGGCCTGTGAAGCGATGGAACTTCCGCAAGGCCAACTGGAGCCACTATCACTTCTTGACAAACAAGCTTGCAAGGAATTTACCATCACCTGATTCAACAAATATGGATCAGGCCTACCAGGACCTTTGCAATGCCATCAGCAAAGCAGCCAAAAAAGCTATCCCACGCGGTCGTCGTAACACATATATACCGTGTTGGGACGCTAAGTGTGAGGCCCTCTACCAAACGTTTCTGCAGTCTCCTGCTGGAGACCAGTCAAGCAGGGCTGCTACAGCCCTAATAACTTGGCTTGACAAGAAACGCAGAGACCGATGGTCGGAGGCAGTCCGAAACATCGACTTCTCACACTCAAGCAGAAAGGCATGGAGCACAATCAACAACCTTACTGGTAGGTCGCGACACAGCCCCCGTAACTGTCCCGTTTCAGCTAACGCCATTGCTGCTCAGCTGGTAAGAAACGGGAAATACGAGGGTGTTGATCGTGAGTCGTCTCGACTCATTTCTCAAGAGGTGTCTGACCGTTGGAGGGCTTTGATACCATCTCCAGTGAATATCTCTGGCGACTTCTCGTCCAGAGAATTCGCTGCCGCTCTCCAACACGTTAAGCCAGGGAAAGCTCCGGGCCCTGACTCTATTTGTCCGGAGCTTATAGTCCATGCTGGAACTGCTTTGAAATCCTGGTTACGTGGCTTCCTCTTTTCCTGCTTGCGCCAACTCAAAATTCCCAAAGTCTGGAGAAGAGCACTTGTAGTTGCGATCCCAAAACCAAACAAACCTATAGAGGACCCAAATAGCTATCGTCCCATCTCCTTGCTCTGTGTCCCCTACAAGATCCTCAAGCGACTGATCTACGCTCGTATTGAACCTATTGTCGATCCCCTGGTCCCAGGCGAGCAGGCTGGGTTTCGACATGGTAAATCGACAGTGGATCAAGTTGTTTTACTGACACAAAACATCGAGGATTCTTTCAAGGCAAAAAAGAAGGCCGGTGCTGTGTTTGTAGATCTGACAGCTGCATACGACACTGTCTGGCATCGTGGCCTCACCTGCGAGCTGCTGAGACTTCTCCCGGATAAGCACATGGCTCGTATGATTATGGAACTTGTCCGGAATAGAAGTTTCACCCTTACTACCGGTGACAGCAAGCCAAGCAGGTTGCGACGTCTGAAAAACGGCGTCCCACAGGGATCGGTCTTGGCACCCATTCTTTTCAATATCAATGTGTACGATCTTCCTTCAACGGTCTCCAGAAGGTATGCTTATGCCGATAATCTGGCACTGTTATACTTCTCTGATGACTGGAAGGACCTGGAGGGGTCTTAAGCCGAGACATGACTACAATCTCAACATATCTCCAGAC
Source organism: Trididemnum clinides (assembly GCA_963675345.1). Taxonomy (NCBI): domain Eukaryota; kingdom Metazoa; phylum Chordata; class Ascidiacea; order Aplousobranchia; family Didemnidae; genus Trididemnum; species Trididemnum clinides. The sequence continues at coordinate 15,956,725 of OY776305.1, forward strand.
TTGAAGGCTACAGCTCAGCCGCACTAAAACGGTGTCGACGGCCTTTCACCTGAACAACAGAGAGGTCAAACGTGAGCTTAATCTCTGCAACAATATTAAACGCTTGCCATTCTGTCCATTCCCTACCTATCTTGGAGTTAAACTGGACAGATCACTCACGTTTCGTCACCATCTTGAGGCATTGCGCAAAAAACTAACAACGCGCGTTGCACTGATGAGACGACTTGCAGGCTCAGGTTGGGGCGCTGGAGCTAAAACATTGCGTACAGCCGCCCTATCTCTGGTCTACTCTACTGCGGAGTACTGTGCACCAGTTTGGTGTCGCAGTGCACACACTCGCCTCATCGATAGTGTTCTCAACGACGCATTGCGCATTGTCACTGGATGCCTGCGTCCAACTCCAACAGACTATCTACCCGTCCTTGCAGGTATCCAGCCGGCTGAGTTTCGCCGATTAGGAGCAACGCTCTCCCTGGCATATCGTGCCAGTCTGGACCCTGACCATATTCTCCATGAATTATTGGCTGGGCCCCCAGACGGCCACAGAGAAAGACTAAAATCTAGACGCCCCTTTGTGCCCGCTGCACGGAAGTTACTGCAAGATCTAACTGAATTGGATATTCGTGCAGCTCAATGGACAGACTTTAAATGAAACACGGAATACTCGGAGTGCTCACCTGATCTCCGTGCTTTCATTCCTAGGACAAGCACTAGGCCAATGAGGATGGGCCTGCCCAGATCATCATGGGTCAGGCTCAACCGCTTGCGGGCTGGTGTTGGGTGTTTTCAGTCGTTCATGCACAAATGGGGCCTTGTTCCTACATCGAATTGCGAGTGAGGCGCTGCAGAACACATCATTCTGACATGCCCCGTACATCGGGCACCTACAGGAATACGTGGACTGATGGTTTTGGATGTCGACACACGATGCTGCCTGAGTACCATCACTGCCAGCATCTGAAAATGTGGATCCCTTCCAAAAGAAAGAAAAGAAAGAAAGATAAGACCGGTATTCGAGAAGAAGTGAAAGACAAAAATCTCCTTTTCAAGATTGGATGCTTTTTTTTCACAAAAACAATGCTGGACACAATAGTTATAGAAACTAATGATAAAATAGAAGAGACAATGATGCAACTTCAGAGTATGCTGGAAGCAGATAGCTGCAGCAGGTATGTTATGTACGACTGACCAATCCTTCGGAAGTATTGGCACTGATTGGAATGTTTACATGCGAGGTTTACTAGGACAAGCGCATCAAAGCACTAATGCGATGTTCCATGAAATATTTGGCAATCCAGTTTTTAGTGCAACTATGTCTAGATATAGATCTAAATTTTTGATTGCTCACATATCGTTTGATGGCCATACAATGCGTCCTACTCCTTGTCAACACGATAGATTTGCAGCTTTTTGCAAACTTTTTGAAGAATTTAACGAAAACTGTGGGAAATTTCTAGTTCCTGATGACCATTTGTTGCTGGTTGAAACTCTTTATCCAACAAGAACGCAAATCAGTTTCAAACAACTTAATTCAAGCAAACCAATATGGAATGCTGTACAAATCAATAAACGCTTATCACTATCCATTTACCTTTTCAACTGCTGTGTACTCTGGTAAGCCAAAAGCAAGGCCGACATCTTACTACACTCCTGGGACGTCACAAACAGTAAAATATCTAATTCAAAATTTGGAAAGTCACACCAATTTAGTGGGAAGAAACATATCATATGACAGATTGTATAATTCAATACCAATTTCCCACATACTTCAATACCAGTGGCTGCTTGACCGCGGAATAACTTCTGTAGGAAATTTACAATCAAATCGAAAAGGAAGTCCAGCTGAAATTAAAGAAATCAAAGATCGAGAAACAAGCTTATACGAGGTTTATTGGGAAAAGGATAACGGCATATTAAATCTGCACTCGTATGTGGCAAAAACCAAAAGTTCAGGAAAGCAAAATATTATAAGCAGAAACAGCATGACGTCTGACTACAGTATATCAGCTAGTCCAGAAACAGCCTATTTTGTTTCACATTTGTAATGTATTCTGTTAATTGCAAGTAATTTTTTAATCTAATAAATAAAGCGCAATTCTGTCTGTCTGTTTGTCTGTCTGAGTGTCTATTTTAACTCCTCTGAAACTGCTACAGATACAGACATCAAACTGGGCCCAATTGATCACCACCTCGTGTTAAGTGTCCTAAAAGGTTCCTGACGTCATGATGACGTCATAATCAAAAAATGTTTTTTGATTTTCATTAGTTGACAGAGGACAACCGCTTTTTTCTCAAACAAAACCCAGCTTCCGACTTACCACATTACAAAAACTTTTATTTGTTTGGGGTTTAAAATGACGTCACAATTAACGCTTCATTGCACAATCTGTTTTTTGTTCTTTCTCAAAAAATACTCATCGCAGAAACACGATTAAACGTTTTTTCAGAAGATATTATTAATTAGGTGATTTCGATAAAAGCAATTCTACAACAAGTATTATTGCTTTTTTGACAATACTACGAGCAATTCTTTATTTAACCCTTTAAGAATAATAAGATTTTAATTGATAAAATTTGAAACAATTCCATAATTGTTGGTAACAATGGGAAAATAATGGATTTTAGAAAAGTGGTTATTACATCATAATGCCATAACAATTAACAATCGTGGGTCATATATAACCCAGTATCCGTCAAAGGGTTAAGCACCTTAAGCCCTCTAAGCATTTTTCTTCTCTATTTCGCTTGCGCGCTTAAAAGTGGCTCTATAATGTCATAATATGCCTCGTAAGATTAACCCAAAGTTTTGGCTATCGAAGATCATAATATGAAGATGTTTTCAAAAATTGCACCCTTTTTGCAAAATCAATTTACTAAAAACTGATTTGTGACCTCATTTCTCAATAGATTTTCACACTTTCTTAAACAAATTAAAGGCTATTTCAATGCGATTCCGATAGTATCGTGTAATATGAACAATTAATATTAGTTTTTATACTGAAATAACTGAACTTTAAGATTTGAGGTGAACTTTTTGCCCCAAAAAGTGGTAAGCTCAGTAATAAGAGGTAACTTTAGTACAAAAATGTTTTAGTAAAGTACTAACAATCACTATTCTTTGAAAGCTTAGGAAATTTACTTTTCACCAATATGTGACTCCAATTACTTAGGGTTAAGAATTAGTTTATAACGTCTGATCAAAACTTGGTTGCCATACATGATGTTTTATTTTTAGTTGAACAATTATCCTACTAGACCTAACAAACTTGCACTTGTTAAACCAAAGTTAGCTCTTTGGTACATTTTGACTACTTTTTCTCACAGGCATGGTTCTTGTGCATTATCTGTCGACGTTTTCAGAAATATTAATCAAAAACTGAAGTCTGTAAATCTTTATGAAATGTAGTCTACCGGTTAAAGAAAACGCAAAATTTTGTTTCCTGCATTTCACAAAATTGCAATTTCTAGAAAAACTAAGTCCTTTAGAACATCTTGGCTCTTCTTTCTTGATAGCATGGATCTTTGGCATTATCCATCAAAACATTCAAAAAGATTTATTGAAAAATGAAATCTGCAAATTTTAATTTTCAAAAGCAAAACACTTGGTGATCATTCAAGGAAAAGAGAAGGTGGTAAAAATGGTCCTTTCTTATCTTTTGTAACCAAATGTAAGTGTCGAGCTGCATATGATCTAAATATTAAAGCAATTTTCTTTGAAATTAGGCGAGGCTGACGCATCCAGTTGATTTGATATTCTTCACCTCGACATTATTAATGGGGGCCCCGGCTATTGCTATAACTTTACTGTGAATGCTTCGTTTCGAGTTAGTTTGCTCTTTGCATGGTTGCGTTTATGCCAGGGCAAAGCAACATGGCCATTAGTTCACAGACGTTATTTCATATTAATTCACCTACAACAAAAAAGTGGCAAGTAGCGATCCTAATACTTAATCGCTTAAAATGTACTGTGAGGTCATAATCTTAAATGACATTACAAAGCTTGCCAATATTTAGTAAAACAGCAGCAGGCAGCAAAATTATCCACTATCATTTTGATAGCAAGCATAAATGGTAAAGCCCATCATTAATATTTGTAATTGCAAGGACATCGGTACAAAACACCAATCTTTATTTAACAGTAGAGAGGTCTGGATTAGTGGCAAAGTTAAATGTAATAAAATTCCAAGTTTAAGAAAAGATCAAAATTAAACAATAATAGCATCCATTTGTGACACTGAATTAAGAGGGAATGTTTTTGTTTGAAAAGAGATTTATAGGCGTCCATTGCAATAGGTTAAATGACTTAGGATAAAGACATGGTCCCTTTTCATGCTACGGCCGAATTAAAGCAAAACAGCGCAGGCAAAGATGTTAATGTCACAATTAAAATAAAAAAGCGGGGCCACCAAATCGTCAAATAGGCCTAGCACTAAATAGTTCATTTCTTTAATTGTCAAAACGACCACCATTTGGGAAAGACCAACAATTTTGACGATGTTTTACTTCCCTCTTTTCACTTTTAAATATTATAAATGCTAGTATGTGTCATCGTTCTTGTATTTGAATACTACCAGTCTTGATTACGGTAATATAACAACATGACCACCATTACATGTACACGAACTATGGCTTATATTTATTAAAACGTTTTGTTGTTGCTCTCACAAATGTTTGTACGGTGAAGCGGCAGCATTAATCGATACGTTTTAAATTGGCGCGGGTGATGGCACGCCTTGCCGGGGTTAAATCGCACCAAAGTTAGGAGAAGCATTTTTCTGTTTTGTTTGATAATAGCTTTATAGAGCTACGGGGATCAAACCTGACAATTTGGGTAAAGCAAGAACTCTTTTAACTTCTCGAAGCATACCTAAGCAAGAAAAAACGAATATTGATCATTATACGGAGCTAGCAGGGACTTCAGAATGTTTGAGGGGAAGTCAAAATTAACAACGTCACTGTATCAAATTGCACCAAATAAAATATATCAAAGGTACTTTATTTTATAATAGCTTTATAGAGCTACCGGGATCAAACCCGGCCTTTGGGAAAAAGCAAGGACTCTTTTAACTCACCAGCGCACGTGAAACAGGTAGAAAAGAACATGCTACATAATGCCTAGCCAGCGAGGACTTGAGAAAGTTTAACCCTGCTCTGGTACCATGAAAAAAGTCACGTTAGCAGTACCTTGGGGTCAATATGACCCCATTACTAGAAATACATTTTGCCACCAGAAGAAAAACTCAATTTGTTATCAGTCTGTGTTTATTGCTTAAAAAATGTAGTGGAGTGCACAACACATAAATATTTTACTTCTGACACTGGTTGCAGACCATTTTGCTGTGTTCTTCGCAAGTGGTGTCATGACATCTACTGGAGGTAAATCTGTACTTTTTGTCCTTCAATCTTGTACAATCTCGCATCTCTTGCGCCCTGATGGACAATGCTGGGTGATATTTTGAGCAGCTAGAGGTGCTTCTGGTAAAATTCCACAGCTGCAAATGATTTGTTTTACAACCTGAGGTGTTTGCGGGGTCACCAATTTGCGCTTAGCTTGAAGAATAATCAACGATATGAATAGTTCTTTCATGGGGTCAGTATGACCTCAAACAAATAAAATGTGAAATTTACAAAAAAGGCAACATTGAAATTAAGATTGAATGAATAGAAACAGTTGACAAGAACCTGCAAAGAAAATACAAAGAGAGATGAAAGCTTATAATCTTAAAGTTTGGAATATTTAGCCCATCAAATAAGCCTGGGGTCATATTGACTCCATGGTACCAGAGCAGGGTTAAAGAGAAATCAAAAGAAAACAACGTCACTAAATAGCCTAATATGAGAAATGTTTTCCGTACTTCAAACCACGGGAAACGCAAGGCTCTCATGGGCTCGTGTCAGCAATGAACACACCACATAGACCTAAGGCATAAGCAGGACCTTGAAATAAAAATTCTATTTGGAAAAAGAGCATAAAAAGTTGGGAAAATCTTAGGACTACCGGTGAAGGTCCTGCAACATCAAACAACCTAACAATCTCACGCCATTGCCTTATGGGCGAGATTGGAGGACGGCTGGATCAAGTAGTGCAAACCATGACAGTTTATTTTGCAATCCAAATCAACAAACGGACCCACACAATTGTCGCATTCGCCAAACGCTATTGCTTCACTCTTGGTCGACTCACACTTACATTGCATTTGCATTGTCTGGAAATCCAACAAATTTTAATATACTGTACAAGATCTTTTAATTACTTGCACGAAAGTAGTTAAAGGCACACAGTTCAGTCTTCATGTCACTTCATGCTTTTTTTGAACAAAAAGAGGCCTACCTCAAATATTTCTGAGCATTTTGTTTGAAAATAACTCGGCCTGATGAGCGCCTACGAAAACATAGTGAATGATTTAGGAAAGCCATAGCCGCTTTTGTCGCTATGCTAGGCAAATAGCACGGCCAAAACAACTTAATACCACAAATATTAATAGCCGGCCAATATACATAGGAAAGAATAAGCACCATATCAAAAAATAGGCTTACCACTACATAGTTTATTTCTGTAATTGCGAAAGCAACTACCATTTCGCCTTTACCATCAGTTTAGATTGTGTTTCAATCCCTCCTCCCATGTATGTATTAACATGTATTAACGATAATTTGTGGCAAGATTCTTGGAGAGTATTATCAGTCAAGATTAAGAGAATATGATCATCACAATTTCGTGTGCAGGAATTGTGAAAGTGCATAAAAATCATATCACTTTTCGCTACTGCTCACTCAAGCGCCCAATGCGTGAATCCAGCGCAGCCGAACCGAAATGCTAAACCCCGTCATTACTGATGGAAGGCCCTGCCGGGCGAGGTCGGCAAAGCCGGCTAGTTAATAGCTCTAAATTCACTAACGCCTCAAAGCACAAGTTACGATGACAAAGCTCAAATTGCTGACATTATAATTAATCCCTGTTGAATATAAAAACTGTAAGGACCGTTTAAATATCATATGACACCTCCAGAGGAAAACAAAACTCCCGTATTGGTGTTATTATGGTAAGAGGGATGAAAGATAGGCTTCTAGACCTATTGTTATAGGACAAACTTACTATCAAAAAGAATCAAACTTTACAATCGTTTGATATTCCAGATTTTTGTTGCAAATCCAAAACTAAAGTTTGCTTGAGTACTTTTTTCTTGCCACTCGTCACATACGCAGACTTGGACAACTAATTATTTTTAGCTGGCTAATTCGATGAATTACAGGAAAAAGTCGCTAATTCTAATCTAATTTGAAAAACTAAAAGTCACCTATTCTAGTCTAGTTTTAAAAATCCCTAATTCCAATTCTAATCTAATTTCGGAAAAGTTCCTGACCGAAGAGTCGAATCAGAAAAATGAGAAGGCCTTTTTTTGTTAGGCATCACCTGCATTTGCAAAAAGTTTGGCCAAAAATTGAGATCGAAATAAGGTGATCTCCAAAAAAAAACGTCTTCGCAATAATTTGATGGCAAAAATGAAAAAGTTTTAGAATTGTAGCAAATACAAAGTGGTTTTGCAAAGATGTTCAAATGACATCAAAATTCGCTTGGTAATTAAAATTTCAAACTAATTTCAGAAAAACTGGAAAGTTTTAATTCCAATTCTACTTTAATTTGTGGTAATCAGAAATGCTCTAATTTTATTCTACTCTAATTTGAGAAAAGCAATAATGCTCTAATTTCAAGTTTAATGTAATTTGATAATGCTAAAAAAATTTTAATTTTCCAAGTCTGCACTCAAGGATGAAGGGGCTAACAAAAACGTCGTTTTGCGTCGCATAAGGGAGAGAAAAGAATAAAAATGAGTCATATGATTCGTGAGCATTCCTTAATTTGAATAAGATTTACGTTTTAGTCAATAAAAATATTTATCCGTGATCAACAAGCACAGCTTGCATTATGAAAAGAGTAATAATTTAATAAAGTTAAGAAATTTTTGTCGTTGAAATGCTATTTCACATCCTGTTTCACATTTACAAACAATCAATTGAAATTACAAAAATCTAGAGCGTTAGACACCTGGCATATGGCAAGTAGTCCAACATAAGAAATGTTATACAAACATCACGGCTGGTAAATTCCTCGTGAAAAGCAAAATGGCAAATTGATGATCAGTTGTTGAACTTTCTACCTGGTAGCTAACAGTGAAAAACTGCGCTTAGGCGATTGCAAAACCAAAACGTCGATGAGCAAAACACTACGAAAAAAGAAAATTCGCCTGCTGTTTCTTTATTTTAAATTATACAGTCAAAAATCTAAAATCTAATGCTGTGCATTTAATTTAAAATAACTTGAACGCCATTAATCTGATCACAATCAAAAGTATATAATTAGATTGAAAAATAATTTCTGCATCTATCTGAACAAATACGGAATCTCTATTGCGCGCGGTTTAAAAGTTATTAGCTCCCAAAGTGCTAGGTTCGAATCGACCCCCCCCCCCGGATATAAATAGAAACAATGCCCGGTCCTAATAGAATTAAGCTTGTATTTCTCGGAAATTTTCTCTTTTTCTACGCCTTTGCTATCTTTTTATAAACTAGTGAAAAATTTTGTGGCATTCAGAGTGTCTCGTCTTGCGTTGATAAACAGTTGCTTGAGTCAAATTACAGAAACCGTCGTTTTTCTTTATGTAAATTTGAGCTGAATGAATACAACCTGTTGGGGAATTTGACTCGTGTTCGACAGAAAGACGAGTGCTACAATTAATGCAGTTGTGCCGGCTTCGCCGTACAAACATTTGTGAGAGCAGCAACGAAAAGGGTTTGGTAAATATAAGCCATAGCTCCTGTACATGTAATGATAATCATTTTGATCTATTAATCAAGACTGGTAGTATTCAAAAAGAAACAATGATGTCACAAACTATCATTCGTTCTTTTTAAGAGTATGAAGGGGAGGGATTTAAGAGTGTACTGAAAGACGGCTAAAAATAATGGCAGCGTCCAAATGGCAATCGTTTTGACGATCAACGAAATGAGCTATATATTGGTAGGCGTATTTGACGAGTTGGTGGGCCCGCTTTTGCATTTATTTTCGTGACATTAAGTTTTTGCTGCGCTGTTTGCTTTAATGCGGCCATAGCATGAAAAGAGCCCATGCCTTTCTCCAAAGTTATATAACCTATTCCTATAAGCGCCTATTATGCTCTTTTGAAACAAAAACATTTCCTCTTAACTCAGTCTTTCAAATTGATGCTACTATTGTTTAATTTTGATCTTTTCCTAAACTTGAGATTTTATTAATTTATCTTTGCTATTGATCCAGACCTCCTTACAAATGAAGATCAGTGTTTCGCACCGATACAAATATCCTAACAATTAAAAATATCAGTAATGCACTTTACTTTTACTATTAGTGTTTGCTATCAAAATGGTAGTGGATAATTTTGCCGCTGGAGCTGCTCTTACTATATAGCGGCAGGCATTGTGATGTCATTTAGGATCATGACTCAACAGTGCGTTTTAACCCTTTAAGGGATGGTGGGACGTATAGGTCCCATGTACGTTTCATTAAATAATTAAAATCTCGTTTGTTGATTAGGGATGTGCATTGGTGTATTTATCTGTCAACAATCCTTGTTGATTTATAAAGCTTAAAATGGCAACATTGCACACCCTAAAATCAATTTTTGAGGTCAAAGTTTTCCTGTTTGTTACAGTGCAGTATATGAAAGTATATGAAAATTTGATCACTTAGTTTTGATACGTAAGATTATTTGGGGGAATTTTTCGGTTAGCGTAGTGCAAGCTAACTAATATTCCATCCTTTGGTGCCAATTCTGCCGATACTTTAAGTAGACTAGAAATAAAATGCTAGAAAGATGATTTTATGTTATGAAAGTTTATGTAAAGTTAAACTTAAGAAGCGGGGCTGAGTGGTAACAAGCACCATACAAGATAGGTTTGGGGGACAGCGAGATAGAATTAATCATATTTTATGTTTTACTAATTCTTCTACCCCAGTCTTTATTGAACCGTTAGCTTCAGGGATCAGCGTAGCATGTAGGCTTTGTGTATATACGTCACCACGTTAACTTGTATCCATGTAGCCTTAGTAACTAGTACCCAATTGAATTTTTTTCAAAATGCTATTGCTGGTGTACAAACATACATTGCATTGTGATGATTATGGTTATCAATGAGTAGCATAACAAAACTCAGCTTCCCACAAACTGCTTTTTATGTTGCTACTCATTGAAAATCATGAGAGTCACATATCAATCAACGTAACTGATAAAGCGAAAACAAACAAAATTGTAATTTTAACTTTTTCTCTTCACTGGAGCCACAAGCTGCAGCCTCTAGTTTAGTGGTTCCCAACCTTTTTGAGCCCGTGAACCACTCAAAAATAATCTACATCACCTTGGACCACTATCTCTGATCTTCCCACATAAGTTGTAATATTTAAAAGAGTTATTAACATTGGACTTTATTATATATACAACACGATTTATTCTAAACATCACAAATCACCGCTACCAAACAATGTTTAATGACTCTCCTACATTTGATAGTTTTCAACTAACAATTCAAAGCGAGGAACGATGCCTGAGAGATACACTCTCATTTGATTATCGACTGATTTCAAGCGGTTACGCTCCTTGGTTTTCATGTGCATCAACGTGGAGAATCCTTGTTCGCACAAGTATGTAGTGGAAAAGGGCAGGAGAAGGTTCAAAGCAATCCTGCTGAGATTTCTAAAAGCTTCAGTCTGTGACAGCCAAAATTCAGTCAGATTTCTTGCGGTGAACATCATCTCCGCAGCCCCAGATGCCTTCAAATCGAAAATTTCTTCTTGGAGTTTCTCCTCCACCTCATCAACATTGACCAAGAATGGATTTTGAACCCATGACGGGGCAACCTTTTCAGCAGGAAAAATAGAATCAAATTTTGATTTTGACGATGTCAAATGATTTTTAATGTCGCTCAGCACATTTTTATCCACTTCCATGCTTTCACTGAGCTCAATGAATTTAGGAAAGTGATCAAAACTACCCTTCGAAACTCGCTTTAACCACAAGATAAGTTTCCACTTGAACGCTGTAATTTTTTCCATTGATGAAATGACGTCCGTTCCCTGCCCTTGAAGTGAGATGCAGAAGTCATTCAAGGCTGAGAAAACATCTGCAAGATATGCCAAGCGAAGCAAAAATTGAGAAGATTCCAAATTGGTGGCATAAATTGGTTTCTTTTCACGATTTTTCAGAAACGTGAGCACTTTATATCGCAGTTCAAATAATCGGTTGAACACTTTCCCCCGACTCAGTCATTGTACATTAGTATGAAAAAGTAGAACAGTATGCTCGGTTCCCATCTCTTCGCATAAGCGCTTCAATGGTCTGTGATTTGTCGCTCTCCCTTGGATAAAATTTACGATATGAACTGCAGAGTCCATCACTTCTTTCAAGTTGTCGAGCAAAGTTTTGCTCATCGATGCATATCGGTGCAATATGCAGTGGATTATGACTAAGTTCGGATTCATCTCTTTTAACAGTGTCACAAACCCCGATTTACAGCCAAGCATAGCCGGTGCCCCGTCAATGCACACAAACCCGATTTTCTCAAAAGGAATATCATGTTTTTCAAAAAAAGCTTTTATTAAATTCATGACGTCTGACGCAGTAGCTGTATTTTGGGGACTCTCACAAAACAGAAATTCTTCCTTCAGCTCAAGTTTTGTTCCTGCTTTTTGCATGTAGCGTACAAATACCAACAGTTGACTCACACATGCAACGTCAGTAGACTCGTCCAATTGCAAGGCTATTGGGAAATCACTCTTCTTTATACCATGTACAATTTGAGACAAAATGTCGTTACTAATGTCCTCGATACGCCTTTTTACAGTATTGTCTGACATGGAGATCTTACTTAGTTTCCCAACAGAATATCTGCCATCTCCACGAGGCAAGGTTTGATAAGGTTCTCTCCAATGTTGTGTGCTTTTTTGCTCTTCGCAATCAAGTAAGCAGCTCTATACGACACCACCAGCATCGGCTTTTGCATGGTTGTTGCTGTTTTGTGCAATTGAGGGAGAGTACCTTTTTGATCGTAGCGGGCTCGCTTTGTTTTCAGGGCTTCAATACCATAAGCTGCTGATCCACCATGTGTTGCAAAATGTATCTTTAGTTTGGAAGGCTTCAAACTCGAGTTTGTAAGAACCTGATCGCAAAGGATGCATTGCGCCTTCTCTGTCCCATCTTTTCCAATGTTTTTAGTGAAGCCAAATGCAATGTAATTTTCACTCCACTTTTGTTTCGATATATCAGGGTTGTACGAAAATCACTGATTTAGCGTAGATTTGTTTTAAATAAAATCCGAAACAAACTACAAACAAGGTATACAAAATACTACTAGAATTCTAGTTTAATCGATTGTTAACAATCTTTTTTTAATTTACAAGCTCTGAGCCTATCTGGCAACTAACCTTAACTGTACCAGCATGCCTATAAAACGAAACCCAACAATGCTTATTATCACAACAAGTCCATGGACCACCAGGTGGTCCATGGACTACAGATTGGGAAACACTGCTCTAGTTCGATCAGTTAAGATACCGTTAAAGCGGTTTTGCAATGCAGCATGCAAAGAGTGGCTTACATCACATCCTGGCAAAGTTATGACAATTTACAATGTGGCTGATAATTTCGGAAATGCTTTTCTCAGAGCGATTGTTCCAGCGAACATTACACCTGGATTCAAAGTTAGCAGAGTGTATCCTCTTGATCGAAATATATTTCACGATGATGAATTATTGTTTTCCTACATTATGAATTGCCCACTAAAACAATCTCAAGAAACAGCTGATATGGGGATAAGTACTGACTTTGTACTTGAAGAAAATCTACATTTAGATCAAATTACTTCTTTTTTTTTATATCGAGACCAAGAAAGACCTGTAGTGATTTCTCGTATAATAATGCGAGAAACCAATGGGTAACCGGCGCGATGGTGTAGTGGTTAGAGCGTCCGCTTCGCAGTCGGTAGACCTGGGGTTCATTCCCTAAGTCGAGTCACATCAAAAGACTTTAAAAAATGGTATTCACAGCTTCCCTGCTCGGGGCTCAGCATAAAAAAGGAATAATGTGGAGAACAAGCCGCCAAGCTTGCTTGTTGTGTCCTTGGGCAAGGCACTTAACGGGATGCCTCTACCTTTATGTAGCAGACAGGTAGCTTACCCGTATTTCACCGGGTTACAATGGTGAAGTTGCGAACCCAGCATGTCGTAAAAGGCGACTCTTGGGTACCCACTAGTGGCAGTCCGCCTTGTTGGTGGTGGGGATACCAGTCACTCATGACTGGTTTAAAATGGGCTGCCATCTTTCCCCTAGTCTAATTTTATTTAGGTTGACGGCATAAACCTAAATTGCCGTTCATGCCGTACCTCCATCTCGAGGAAGAGAAGGGGTAATCATAACAACAACAACAGAAACCAACGGGGGAAGAGCATTATCTGATTTAGCATCAAAGAATTCACACATCTTTGATCAGTTTGCTACTAACACATCTAGAAATCAGAAAGAAACAACTGCGAGTACATCACATCTGGTTATACCAGCACAACTGCGGCCATGTCCAACAGCTTTACCAAGAAGCAAACAGCCCTGAACAAAAAAGATATTAATTTGAATAGACACACAAGTGAAAGAAAAGATGAAACAGAATTTTTCTGCTAAATCCGAAGAAAAGATTATGATCACAAACAAAGCAAAAATGAACAATTATAAAAAGACCTCAAAAGTGAAAAAACTGTGAATGTGTGAAAGAGATAGCACTGAATGTGAAGCAGTTGTTGAAGACATATGCCTATCAATACTAGGATGCGTCCAAAGATGATGAGCTCTGGGGATACAAGGTCTTCCACCGTGCCCCCATTCCTCGGAAGAGGTCGGATAACAACAACAAAATGATAAGCAAAGTTTTTCTGAATTTGACGGTATTGAACTCCACGATACAATTTGCGTAAGCATGAATGACTTTGTGCTTGTACAGTACTCAACAAAGAAGACTCGCCATTATTTTGTCGATAAGGTGAAAGTAATCCATGATGGAAATGCATTTAAAGTAAGATTACTTATAAAACGACTTACAAAGGTGAAGTCAGATCTTTTTGTCTTTCCTGAAGATAATGACATTAACGAAGTAAATTCAGATGAGGCTGTAATGAAATTGCCTGAGCCAATGACAACAGGAGGCACAAAACAAACTGGGAAGCAATTCAGTTTTAGTCTCGATCTGGAAACATTTTTTTTAGCTTGCAGCAATGGAAGAGCAAAGAAGAGTGATACTGTATCTCAAGCAATTAAAAAGAACATTGCCACACCTAACTAATTGATAAGTAGTTTGAAGTTGGTTAGCAATAAGAAAAATTGCTTCCTAGTTGAAGTCATCTCAAAGTAATGTCTTCGGTGACTTTTTGCCCTTACGTTTTCTTCTCACCTTCTTCTCACCTTACAAGAACGTTCATCATTCTTGTGATGGCAGTCCTTTGTACCAAGAACTTTGTGTTTGCAGCAAATTTAAATAAACTGTTATTGCGTGTTGATTGATCTGCGAATATAACTATTTGTTGTACTGCTGCCTTATGTACAAATTAAATGAGCTGGATAAAAAAATTGCAGTGCGAAGGAAAAAGCATGAGGCTTTATCCTTCTTGAAGCAACCGAATGATCACTGGCAGGTCTTTAAATTACAAATCACAATCGTGTTTTGATATATCACTACCTGAAATATTTCAGGACATCCCAGTTTACTATTAGTTTTAGCATTCATTCACGCGTATGAGCTCATGCTCGGTTTGCATGTCTTTCGTCAGACTGGGCCACCACGACGGGTAGACTGCTCGGCCCCACCATCTGTCTGCCACATAAAGACGGAGGCATCCCGTTAAGTGCCTTGCCCAAGGACACAACAAGCAAGCTTGCCGGCTTGTTCTTCACACTATCCCTTATGTGCTGAGCGCCAAGCAGGGAAGCTGTGAATACCATTTTTTAAAGTCTTTTGGTATGACTCGACTTGGGAAATGAACCCCAGGTCTACCGACTGCGAAGCGGACGCTCTAACCACTACACCACCGCGCCGGTATAGTTTTAGCAAAACATATAGATGTCCCATTGCACCCCAGCGCTGTCTCTATATACCTTATACTTGGGGCACACTGGGACAAAAATGTCTTCATTGTTAATGAAACTTTGCAAAAAATTTGAAAAACTGGGTTTTGGTTGATACTATTAGTAAAAACTGGAACAGCATCACGTTTCAAGTAGTAAGTTGTTGTTCTTCATTCTATTTGTATTTTTCACAAAATCACTGTGAAACCAAAAAGTGTCCCAACCAGTCCAGGTCTCCCCTAAGAGAAGAAAATGCGGTTATCGCTCTTGCAACCTAATATCTTAGTTCGGTTAATGTTTATTGTATTTTGCATGTGCTTATTTTGAGTAAATAAAAGCAAGAGGCTAGTGATACACTTAGCAAACTGCAGACAGTGACATTGTTTCGACCTATCTGGTCTCTTCAGTGCAGTTGGTGACCGACAAGTGTAGTGCAGTTGGTTGTCAACTGCACTGGAAAGAGCTGATAGGTCGAAACAGTGTTACTGTCTGCAGTTTGAAAAGTCGGTATGTTTGGTTTATTGCAATTTTATTTACTCAAAAATAGATTGTCTATTACAACCCACCTAACTGAAAGTTCACTATGAAGAAGCAGAAGCAGAACAAATTTACAACTATTGGCTACCAACATTTAACGAATTTTTGACAGCTGTTACTGCTGCTTCATAAGACGCAGAAACTGCGTACAAGCTCGGACTTTTAAATAATTGTTTTATTTATCGAACCTTTGCGTTTATTTCTGATGTATTACAACCGCTCAAGTTTGAACATCGCTCGACAATGCTTACCGTAAAAGAAAAAACAATATACAGGGAGTCCTCGGGTTACGACGGTCTCGACTTGCGCTGTTTCGAGGTTACGAACGCGCCCTATAAAAATATAAAAAATGATGTGGAATAGAGTTGCTGGAATCTCATGGAGAGGAGTTATCTGCTGGGGACTTGATACAACCGGAGAAGCAGATTGCAGAGGAGGAAGAAGAAACCCCCACCCCAGAGCCTAAGGCTTTCACAAGGCAGGGCTTGACAAAAGGTTTTGCTGAGATACGGCAAGCGTTGGCAACTTTTGAGGCTCAGGATCTTAACATGGAAAAGTTCACTAAGGTTTCCAGAGGCATCATAGATTTACTGCAGTGTTAAAAAGAGATCTTGGATGGGAAGAGGATCCTGTCTGTCCAGTCTAAGCTGGAGCAGTATTTTAAGAAAGTGGAGGAGAAACCTGCACTCTTTACATCAGCTGCTTCTACTGCTACAGAGCCTCTACCGTCTACCTCAGCTGCCTCTACTACTCCAGCTTCTTTACCATCTTATTAATATTTCATTTAATTCATGTGGTATGGAATTGTTTTCTCTTTTTCAAATAAAATACGTTTTTTACTTTAATTGTTACATTTTATTATAGTACAATACTTTACAGTACAGTACGTATAGAGTAATTTATTTATGATGTTCCGACTTACATTGAAATTCGGGTTACACCGCGCCTGAAGAACGGATCTACGTCGTAAGTCGAGGACTCCCTGTATTTGACGGTCAGCTGCTGATGTCACGGAATCAAAACCAAAACGAGCCGACAACGGAGCACGTGCACGCCCTTCGTCAATTTGCAATAGACTGTAACTTTCAAGAGGTAATTGCTGTAACCAATCGCAATAAACTTTCTAGAGATGCCTTTAAAACGGTCCTAATTTTTCTTCAATGCGACAAAGGTTGCTTGAAGATGATGATCTTGACCTAAAATCTGCTATGGATATAACTGAAATGTTGGATGGAGCTCTAAAAAACTCCGAGTCTTGTCTAATGAAATATCCTCCATGTGCCTCTACTTGGAATGATTCACGAACAGAAAATGCCTGGTTGCTAGATAATCAGGATTCTCAACTCACTGCTCTTCAATCTTTGCTTACCGAAAAACCTTGAACGTCATGCTAATGTTATTTTTGTGAAAAAAATTTTCATTTCAGTGAAAGAAAAAATTGCCCCACTAAAGACAAGTTGTGCTATAAATAGGGTCATTTACATAAATGGGTTACTTATGAAACGTGTGTGAAAGTGCGGTAAGCTACTAACGGTAGTTACTTCAGCATATTTTTCTGATGATCTTAATCTCGGTAACCTGTTCCGCTCTTTCAAGCTTAGAAATTATTCTGAAGATAAAGCAACTATCCTTGCTACTGCTGCGGCATGTTTGAATTCCTCTGTGATACCATTCATCTAAAAAGAAAACTGCGTTCAAAATTTACAGGACAATGGAGCGTCATAAAATTTTATGTGCTTGAACATTGGATATACGGCAAACCTAAAACGACAAGGGACGCCCCCTCAAGTTTCCATGTCTTCCTCCAACATGAATGATCCAGTGCTGGGAAAAGTTTGCTGCAACATTACAATTCAAGACCGGAATTATTGTGACGTTTCTTTTACAATAATTTCTGGACTATGTGCTGTCATTCTCGGTCAAAATTTCTTTAAACGACACAAGCAAATTATTGTCCAAATAAATGGTTCACAAGAAAACCTAATTGTTTCAAACAATGCGACTCAATGCACGGCATCAGCTTCGAGTGTTGAACCCAGACGTCTTTTACAAAACCTATCTTCGGACTGCAGGGCAATTGCCATTAAGTCTCGAAATTTTAGCGAAGAGGACAAACAATTTATTAGGACTGAGATGAGCAAACTGCTAAACAAAGTTACTATGGAAAAGTCTTGTTTACCTTGGCGAGCTCAAGTTTTCGTTTTACAAGACGAAAAACATAATCCCCGAATGGTTGTTGATTATTCTCACACTGTCCATAAATATACGTTGCTCAATGCCTACCCGCTTCCTAATACTGACAAGAAAGTCAGAGATATTGCAAAAGTTACAATTTTTAGCTCCATCATTTTGAAATCTGTCTGCTATCAGGCACCACTGACAAGAACAGCCTGGGTCAAACTCAATCGCTTTCGTACTGGCGTTAGGCGTTGCGGTTTGTACATGCACAAATAGGGTCTTGCTTCTTCAGCGAAATGCGAGTGTGGCGCTAGTGAAAAAATTCCAGAACATTGTTTTAACATATCCCACACATTGGGCACCTCAAGGAATAATGGGTCTGACAATTTTGGATGACGAAACAAGGTGCTAGCTCAACTCTATCACTGCCAGCATCTGATCTAGGCAACACAGCAGGTTTGGGTGGTAAAAGGATAAACCCTCGGTCCCCATCTTTTGTTGTGTCTGACCTGGATCATAGATACCCTACCATACTACGAGGAAGAGAAGCGGTTCCCCTTTGGGCCGCAGATTGTCCTTAACCGCTTTTGAAGCGGATGGAAAATTTATCTGTATGCAAGATTGCCTTTTCAAATGATTAATGGTCTCTTTTTTCAGCGTATTGTTGATCAATTTATTGAAAAGCATAATTCGAAGAGCACTTATGGTTGTATTAATAACATTACTGTATGTGGTGACCACCAGCAGGATCATGATGCTAAGCCAAAATCATTATTTTCTGCAGCTAGAATTGACGGTTTCACCTTTAACAAAAGCAAATGTGTGTTCGCTTGCACTAAAATAGATTTACTTAAATTGTTCATAATAAAATTCAACATCACTCCTAACGTCTACAACCCTTACTTGAACTGCCTCTACCTTGCTGTAAAACCAAGTTTCAAAGAGCTTTGTTGCCACCAGCCATTGCACACCCATATTACCCCATCGGAAATACACAATGTGAGAGGACAAATCAAACAGTGTAGAACACAGCCAAGTTATTGTTACGCACCCACAACCAACTAGAAAGTGCTTGGGTGCAATTTTTTCCGAAGCTTTTCACGCTCTTGGGCCTCTTCTATGCACGGCTACTAATGCGATGCCACATAAAAGGTTTTTGGTTTCAACAGAAAAAGCATGAATTGCAAAGTTTTTCCTAGCTGGCTTGTACAGCCTGGTCCGGTAATCTTAAGGCAAATAATACGGAGCAAATGAGACCCTCTAGTAATGAAGTGAAGTTGTCAAAAGCCAATCACAGCTTTGCTCATGTCCGATTTCCAAATGGCAAAGAATCCACCGTACGCACAAACAAAGCTTACCAGCTAGTTCTCCATATAGCCTTTATGTTGTGGGCACCAAGCAGGGAAGCTGTAAATACCATTTTTGAAGTCGTTTGGTAAACCAAATTCTACAGTGCCAAAATATTTAGTAACCCAAATTTAAAGTCTTTTGGTATGAATTCACTTGAAAAATGAGCCACAGGTCTACCGACTGCGAAGCGGACGCTCTATCCATTATGCCATCGCATTGGCATGCTCGCTTGTGCCTCTGGGCAAAATACTTAACGGAATGCCTCCATCTTTATTTGGAAGACTGTTGGCGGGGACACGCAATCTACCCGTCGTGGTGGCCCAGTCTAACAGAAGACTAGCAAAAAGGGGGTAATGAAAAGCTCATATTCTAAGAAGCTTCTCCAATATGAAAAATATTGCCCATACTAAGAAGTTGTAAATGATCTTGCTCTTTGCCTTACTCAGATAATGAAGAAAAGACGGTACCGTTCAAATAGCCGCTCACACAAAATCTCATCTTAAAACTCTCCTCTTTTCCTCTTTTTAGTCTCAATTCTCTGAATAACTCAGTCACCAAAACCACACGGGATAATACTTGAGTAGCCCTGAAACCAATGGCACTAATCGATGATATCACAACATTAATGCGTTCATCCAGGCTTCGCAATCCCCCTAATAGATGCGGCAACAATATTTATTATACGTTATTGCTAGAAATTATTATGTGGTGTTGGTATGCACGATACTAAGTTGCTTATTTTTGTAGATTTTCAATTCACGGAAGGCGCGGAATGTGACAATTTATAAGATGACAGCATTTGTACTTGTGCCACTGCTGGTTAATTGACTCCGTTGCTACCTTGTAATCACAGTATTGTAATTTGCGTTTTTACGTTTAAAGACTTTTCGTTGCTCTGTAGCATATTCTAAACTATTTGCCGAACTTCTTTAGTTCTCTCATAGCAAGGGCGAGCAAAGCAACTTAATAAAGAACTCAAGATTTTAGTTAGTGATAACTTTGTTATAATTTGAGAATGTTTTGTACTCACCTAAAATCTTAGTTGGTTGATATTTATTGTATTTTAGATGTATTTATTTTGAGTAAATAGAAACATGTATGTTTGGTTTATTGAGGGCCCGCGTATAGATTCTGCAACATTGGAATTGGATGTGAAACCTATCAATTATATCTTAAAACAACAATCTCCCAAAAAATATAGGTCTTCCGATGACAAATTTGGCGTAAATGTTTCGTTGCAACTATTAATTGCAACGAAAAAGATCCTCACCTTCTTTTCAGGTAAAAACTGTCACCAGCCACTACTTCAGAGCTTATATTTGTGTGTGTAGAAACAATATGAATTACGAACCTTAACTGACTCGCAAAATTTTCAACAAGTTAGAAATTGGCCTGCATACATAAAATGTTAAATCCCCCTATTTTCAGCTGTTCGTTGGCACTTTGCTACAGCAACTGGTGTTTCTCGCTAAGTATACAGTACTTTGTTGGCCACTGAGTAAATTTTACAAGGATATTTCTTTTTCACTTTACTGCGATTGCTGAGCGCCAAGCAAAACAGTAGTGAGCACTATTTTTAAAATCTTTGGTACAAATATGGATAAGGAAAACAAAGCAAGATCTTCTGAGAATGAAACAGATGATCTAACCGCTAAACCACTGCTTTGGTAAAGTTCATTTACATTATTTCAGGGTGCTGCAAGGTGTTTATATCTTCAGCAGGGTGCCGTAAGACCAACAAGATTAGAAATTAGTGCGTTGGGTTGTAATAAATAGTCATATATGCAGGGCTATGCTACAACATACAGTTTATTGAGCTTATGCAACGCAGGCTACTGTCTGTCTCCTATAAAAGTGCCACTTGTCCAGAGACAAATCGACCTCGCGCTCAAAATCAATCTTACAAACAGCTAACAACCCCATTATCCACACCATCACTTGTAGAAATTTGTTTTTAATCATGAATTCTTCTGAAGAAAATATTACTTTTTTTAACGTCTTGGGTTGGCATTTGTCACTTCCATTTCGGTGATTTTCGATAGCGTCCATCGCTTTTTGAAGGCGAATATGAGACGGTTTACAATTGCGGCAGTAAAAACTTCTTTTGAAACAATGCATTTCATCGATTGCAACTTTAAATTCGTGTATATAGTCACAAAATGTTTCTTCTGCAGCGTTTGCAATAGTGCTAAAACGGCAACAAAATCGATTTAGTTATGATAGTACAAAATGAAAGTTGGTGGTAGGGGCCATAATGGTTTTAATTGTACAGTCTAAGAAACACAAGTACAAGATAAAAATCATAATGATATAATCAATATACTGTACACTAAGGTGAATGCAGAAATTTCGCAAGAAGTGAAGCCCGAAACATTTGTGTTAGAAGATCGACAAACAATGAACACAGTGCTCAAATTTGTGAGGAAATAGGCAGTGATGACTTTTTATTGGAGATTGATGTTGGCCATGGTCTAAATTGAGCCAAAGTTGCAGTAATGATCTTTTTTTGCAGATCGACCGTCCACAGTGCTAAATTTAGGCAAATGCATGCTGCAGTTGCAATGATGGCTGCCAAAAATCACGTTCCACAATTTCTTGAGTGGGGAGCACGAGGATTATTTTTGACCAAAAATCTCTGAAATAGCCCCTTCTGCGTATGCCACTTATTGTACAACAAACAACAAGCACAGAGAAGCTAAAATATACACATAAACGTACAACTCATAACCGATTCAGTCTGAGAAATAAGTAATTTAAATTTTTCCATTATGCCGTGATCATCTGAAGTTGAAATTTCTTTTGAATCGTTTAAAACATATATTACATCTGCGAGGTCTTTTAACTGTATCTATTCATATGTGATCATCTAGTGTTGAAATGTTTTGAATCGTTTTAAACATATATCACACTGGTGAGGTGTTTCATCAGTATAGATTCTAATGTGTTCCTTCAATGCTGAATCCTGTTTGAATCGCATTGCACACATAACTCACTCATAAGGTCTTTCACTGGTATGCAGTCTGATGTGTAGTTTCATTGATGATTTTCGTTTGAATTGCTTTGAACATGGGTCGCACTAGGAAGTCTTTCACCTGTATGAATTGTCATATGTTTCTTCAATGTAGAATTCTGTTTGAACCGTTTTGAACATATATCACACTCATAAGATCTTTTACCAATATGGATTCTGATGTGTTTCTTCAATGCTGAATTTTGTTTGAATCGTTTTGAACATTTATTACACTCATAAGGTCTTTCACCAGTATGGAGTATGATGTGTTGCTTCAATGATGAATTCTGTTTGAATCGTTTTGAACATATAGCACACTCATGAGGGCTTTCATCAGTATGGAGTCTGATGTGATTCTTCAATGATGAATTCTGTTTAAATCGTTTTGAACATATATCACACTCGTAAGGTCTTTCACCAGTGTGGATTCTGATGTGTTTCTTCAATGCTGAATTGTGTTTAAATCGTTTTGAACATTTATTACACTCGTAAGGTCTTTCACCAGTATGGAGTCTGATGTGCTGCTTCAATGTTGAATTTCGTTTGAATCGTTTTGAACATATATCACACTCATGAGGTCTTTCATCAGTATGGGTTCTGATGTGTTTCCACAATGCTGAATTGTATTTGAATTGTTTTGAACATATATAACATTGGTAAGGTGTTTCACCAGTATGAATTCTGATGTGTAGCTTCAATGATGAATTTCGGTTGAATCGTTTTGAACATACGTCACATATAAAAGGTCTTTCACCAGTATGCAGTCTGATGTGTTGTTTTAACGTTGAATTTCGTTTAAATCGTTTTGAACATATGTCACACTCATAAGGTCTTTCACCAGTATGGATTCTGATGTGTTTCCACAATGATGAATTTTGTTTGAATCGTTTTGAACATGTATCACACTCATAAGGTGTTTCACCTGTATGGATTCTGATGTGATTCTTCAATGTTGAATTTCGTTTGAATTGTTTTGAACATATATAACATTTGTAAGGTCTTTCACCAGTATGCAATCTGATGTGTTTCTTCAATGCTGAACTCTGTTTGAATTGTTTTGAACATACGTCACACACAAAAGGTGTTTCACCAGTATGGAGTTTGATGTGTAGTTTTAGCGCTGAATTGTGTTTAAATCGTTTTGAACATGTATCACACTTATAAGGTCTTTCATCAGTATGGAGTCTGATGTGTTGCTTCAATGATGAATTCTGTTTGAATCGTTTTGAACATATATAACATTCGTAAGGTGTTTCACCAGTGTGGATTCTGATGTGTTGCTTCAATGCTGAATTGTGTTTGAATCGTTTTGAACATACGTCACACTCGTAAGGTGTTTCACCTGTATGGATTTTGATGTGTCGTCTCAATGCTGAATTTCGTTTAAATCGTTTTGAACATTTGTCACACTCGTAAGGTCTTTCACCAGTATGGATTTTGATGTGGCTCTTCAATGAAGAATTTAGCTTGAATCGTTTTGAACATGTATCACACTCGTAAGGTCTTTCACCAGTATGGGTTCTGATGTGTAGCTTCAATGCTGAATTTTGTTTGAATCGTTTTGAACATGTATCACACTCGTAAAGCTTTTCGCCTGTAGGAGCTCGATGATGGCGAGCAAATTTGGTTCGATGTTCAAAACCTTTACTTTCACGTTTTTGTAGTTGGCGTGGACATGATCTTTGTGAACGCATTAAAATGCCTAATTTGTTTGGAGTTCTTTTCCTGGACATTACATTAAGTAAAAAGCAGTTAAATAATTATCGCATCAACATTCGCATATACTAATAATAAAACAAATCTCTAAACAAACATTAAGCTTATCACAATATTAAACAATGCAGCTAAAGCAGTGGGCAAATAACACTGTTCTTGAGTTAACTACACAACATATTCAGGAGGCCCAATACAAATCAGATCAAAGTCAAAGCATAAAAACATAGTCCTTACGAAAACAGTAACGAAAAAGCGTGGTTCTGGAGCAACATACAGAAATGAAACTTGTTTGATGTGAATTGTCTTCAAACAAGAAATTGCAATGTTTTTAAAGTCGTAATCATGTTTGACACCAGTTTTGTCACGGAAAATATTATTGCATCCAACTTTAAAAACAAAGTATCGTTTTTCTATCAAATAGTGAACTACTATGATGGTAGCAGATTAAAAACTCAAAAAAGACACTTGTCGACTTAAATATTTATTGTTGCTAGCTGTCGTGAGCGAATGCCCACATCTTCAGGCAAATGAAAATAAACAAAAGACTAATAAATGAAATGAAATTATACAACAATTATGGCAATACATTAAATTTAAGATATAAGTACGGTGACGTCACAAAGCAATAAGGTAGGAATCAGAGGTAACGAAAAATAAAACAATAAAGAAGAGAACACGAAAAAAAGGATAAATAGCGGAAATAGATAAAAATTAGTGTGTAAAAACTTGCGGGTAAAAGGAAACTAAAATAGGGAAAGTAATTAAAAAAGAGGGGTACTAAACAAAAAAACACTCAGCAAGGAAGAAGCAGCAAGACAATTATCCTATTTTTAAGCAATGCGATAGAAAACTTGAGTACTTAAGTAGTCTTTCTTGAGTACAGTTGAATTTGTAAATGGCATTTTATTCTTAGATTGGTCGTTGTCTCAGATTCGAGTTGGTTTGTTTTAATAGTGATACTTGTAGATGGCAGGCAGATTGTCCAAAAAGATTAAGATGCATAGCAACAGGTTTGTTATTGTTATGACGGATATTACTTTTGTATCTGTTCATTCGTTGTCTGATGCTATATTCACGTTCTATAACGTATGCAGATTTTGGATAAAGTAAACAAGAGAACACATAAAAGACATTTGACAAAGTACACGTGATTCTGCTTGTGATGGTAAAATTATAATTTCTAGGTCCCATAACAATGTCATTGGTCTTTATGACTGAGCAATGATGACATGTGGAAGTGTTGCAGGAAAAGTACGAGAGTCAGGTGGAGGGCATTTCTGGAGGTAAGTATACGTTTAAAGTTGGGTGGTTGTCGGTAAAAGATTGAAGGGGAACAGGAAAACGACAGAGTTGTTAGGGCCAGGTTTTAAAATAGGTTGTGGGTTTTTGGCAATCAGAGTTACAAATATCATATATAGATGAAATTAAAATTAAAAGGGTTCGCTATTTTTCCAACTTACACCCTTGTGCAAATTAATCTGAACACTCCTCAAATCAATTAAAAAATTCAGTATTTCTCTGAACAAAGCATTTTGTTTAGTCACAATGCATATTTTTTGCCACAAATCAGTTGTAATTGAGGTGATACTATTCCTTAAAGGTGACAAATGCATTTGGAAAGGTAAACCATAAAATTATAAAAAGTTTAGATGATTTTTCAATGCACAAAAAGTGTAGAATTTTCTTTAATTTCACATAAACATTGACCTTTTTTACAGATTGTATATGCTATTCTTTATCAGAAATAAAATATCTTGCTGAAACAGTTGCTTAGAGTGGGTGTATCATGGATATTACTCCAAGAAAACGAGCTAAGATCGTTACACTTCGTGAGCACACCACAATCTCTCAAAGAAAAATTGCTGAAACTGTGGGCGTCAGTTTAGGGTCCGTCAGCAGCATCCTTAAACAAAAAAGAGAAACTGGAAATGTTGAGGTTCAACAAAAAGGAAGGTGTGGAAGAAAAAGAAAAACTACCAAACGCTATGATTTGACTCTTTTACGCAAAAGCAAATTGAATCCACGGAAAACCAGTGAAGAATTGAAGAGGGATATGGATGACAGTGGTGTGCATGTGTCTTCATTTACCGTTCGACGACGATTGCTGGAGAAAGGAAGGAAAGCGAGAAGACCGAAAAGAAGCAACTGTTAACTGCCGCGGTGAAACAGAAACGATTCAATTGGGCAAAAAAACACAAAGACTGGTCTGAAGATGATTGGAGCCGTGTCCTCTTTTCAGACAAAAGTCATTTTTTTGTTCAGGGATTCAATCCTAAATTCATTCGCTGTTCTCCCAACGAGAAGCTGCGTGAAGAACATTTTGTGCAAACAGTAAAGCACCCAGACAAAAAGATGTTCTGGGGTTGCTTTTCTATTAATGGACCTGGATCGCTTGTGCCAGTCGAGGGTATGATGAACAGCAAAGCTTATTTGCCAATCATCAAAAGAAAAGTTTCCACAGAATTGTCTAAACTCCACCCACAGGCCATTTTTCAGCAAGACTCTGCACCCTGCCACAAGGCTAAAATCATAACAAATTGCTTAAAAAAAATGAAAATAACAGTACTGGATTGGCCAGAGAACTCGTCAGACTTAAATCCCATAGAAAACTTGTGGTCGATTGTTAAAAATCGCCTGAGGAAGATGGATTGCACCACTAAAATCAAGCTAATTGAGGCTGTAATTCATGTTTGGTTCCATGATGAAGAAATCAAAAAAATTTGCAAAACCTTGGTTTTATCTATGAAAAAACGAGTGAAATCAGTGCTAAGAATAAAGGTGGACTTATTAACTATTGATTATTTCAGAAACAGCTTGTACTTTTGTTATTTTTAAAATAAAACGAAAACTTTCAAAAATTGACTCTTTTTTGCAACTGTTCAGATTAATTTGCACAAGGGTGTAGATTGGTATTGAAGAACGAATTTCTGAGAATTGACCGAGCTATGTTGATTTGTTTATGGACTGATTATGTATGCTAAGCTAATTTTTTTAAATTGTTTTGTAAGTTGACAATACTATAACTCGCGGTTATTCCAATTAAAGAAAATACGGTTGTATCCTAACGCTGGAGTAAAAATAATTACTTTGAATATATGACGGGGTAAGGGTTTTTGGATGTACGTAATCGTGGGTATGAGTGGATTTTTGGTAAAGTGTAGCGACCAGCTGGTTGTCTTTAATCTTGGTCATGGTGTCTATAAAATCGATTTTATGTGAAGAAAAATTCGTTGTAAGTAAAATACTGGGGTCAGCTATGTTGAATTGTTAGCAGAAGGAATGTAGTGCTGTTTCACCATTGGTCCAAAGCATGAAAATATTAATATAGCGCAAATAAAGGATTAACTTTTGTGTTAATTTTACTATAATAGTTTCTTTAAGGTGAGCCATGATAACATTAGCTTATTGACAGTGCCATACGAGTATCCATTGCTGTGCCTTTTTTTGAAGAAAATATTTGTCTTAAAATTTGAAGTAGTTGTGTTCCAGAATCACTCTGTTTGATTGCACTGGCCAACACAATTTTTAGTGCTCGAGGTTTCTATGTTGATTTAGACAAACTTGGGGGTGCTGATTCCGAAAATCATACTAATTTTCTCTCATCAGGTCAAGTTGTAAAGATATTTGCTATTTTATACCTTTTTTACCTTAAAATTAGGCGTGTTTTTATATATAGGGTGTCCAAAAAGTTTAGCCCGATTTTATATTAATAACAATCGTAAGTTTTATATGAATTTAAAACTTTTTTATGGGATGTTTTTAAAGACATAGTATACAAATAGAAACCACAAACTATTCTTGACAATCGCCGAGTTATTCCTGACAAAATTGCCACAATTGATGTGGAACTATGCCAAAAGGTTTGTATCGGTGCTGCTGCTGCACGATTGGTTCCCTGTATTGAACACAACGGGAAACAATATGAACTGTCTGAATGACCTGTTTGAACATTGTTGTGACCTTACCTCTTTCCTTTTGATTATTGTTTCATGTTTGATTTACTCACTGTTATTATTGTGCTTGTAGTTCTCATTTATCATACAATAAAATTTATTTAAAACTTACAATTGCTAGTAACATAAAATCGGGCGAAACTTTTTGGACACCCTGTACATTATAGCGTCATAATTACAATTGTAGGTTGTTATTGTGATGTATGTTAAATGATTATGATACCACAAACCTTAAAGTAAAAGTCAAATTTGCTATACAAGGAGGTATGTTGTTGGAAAGAAGTGGACACTGAGTAATTGGTAGGCCTTCCGATTGTCGCATGTTTTTGTTGATTTCTAAGTCAAAGTAAAATTTATTTTTTGAATGTTAGGAATTCATTTATAAGTGAGACAGGAAATAAATAAGCTGCATTATTTTACTTGCGTTGCAGGTTTTTGGAGCAAAAATTAAGCATGGCTACATCCTCTCCTAGGAGACGTTGTTTAAACAATCCAAATGTATTTTGCTATATTTGCGGGGAATATACGTTGCAATCCAACAGGAAAGGAATCAGTGAATTTGTAAAGTAAGCTTATCTTGCTTACTTCAAAGTAATGCTGGGTGATCAAGATAAGGCAGGGGTACCCCATATTGTATGCAAGCAATGTGTTGAGCATCTTCGACCGTGGACAAAAAAGGATAGAAAGTCACTCCGCTTTGGTATTCCAATGGTCTGGCGTGAACTGAAAAACCATGTCGATGACTGCTACTTCTGTGCAGTCAGCACGAAAGGAATCAACAGGAAAAACAGAAATTCGTTGGCTTATCCTAACCTCGAGTCTACAATTAGGCCAATTCCACACTGCAATGAAATTCCTGTTCCAGTGTTTAAAGGCTTGCCCAAATTGGAATTGCCTGGTTCTGAAAAAGACCAACCCTCCATTTTGTTCACTGATAGTAGTGTAGACATTGTTTCAGATGTCGGTTTTCCTCCTTCTTTAATACCACAGCTTTTTTCTCAAGGAAAACTTAATGATCTGACTAAAGATCTCAACCTTTCCAAAGAATCTTCCGCATTTCTAGCTTCAAGACTCAAAGAAAAAAATCTACTTCAGCCTGGAACTTTCATAACCTTTTATAGAAAACGCCATATTGATTTCTTGCCATATTTCACTCGGGAAAACAACATAGTATATTGAAACGACGTTGTCGGCCTGCAGCGGCAGCTTGGTGTCCAACAGTACGATTCTCAAAATTGGCGTCTTTTTATTGACAGTTCCAAAAGAAGTTTAAAATGTGTTCTTCTTCACAATGACAACTTATGTGGATCAGCTCCTCTAGGCCATTCAACGACCCCCCCAAAAAATATAATGAAATCAAATTTGTTCAGGAAAAAATTTTATGCAACCAACACCAATGGATCATATGTGTCGATTTGAAAATTGTTGAGTTTCTCCTCGGGCTACAAGGTGGCTACACAAAATTTCCTTGCTTCTTGTGTTTGTGGGAAGCAGGGCAAGAGCAGAGCACAGGATAAAAAAAGATTGACCTGTGCGTAGTGAGCTGATTCCTGACTCTCTCAATATTCTGGCTCCTCCTTTGGTCGAGCATTCCAAATTTATGTTTCCTCCTCTTCACATAAAGCTTGGCATCATGAAGCAGTTTGTGAAGGCTCTTGAGAAAGATGGCAACTGTTTCAAATATATTTGCATGAAATTTTCAGGCCTAGCCATAGAGAAATTAAAAGCTGGAATTTTTGATGGATCCCAGATTCAAAAGTTAATGAATGACGCAAATTTCTGTAATTTTATGAATCCTGCAGAATTGAGTGCCTGAACGGCGTTTATGAATGTAGTAAAATTCTTGGGAAAAACAAAACGCCCAACTACAAAGAGCTGGTTGAAACATTACTCACAAGTCTCCCATCAACTGGGTGCAAATATGAGCATCAAATTACGTTTTTTGCACAGCCATCTTGCCCGTTTTCCAGAAAATTTAGGTGTTGTGAGCGCTTCTATCACGACATCAGCGACATGGAAGTTTGCTATACAAGGTCGTTGAGATGCAATCATGCTTGCAGACTACTGTTGGTCTATCAAGCGCGATGATGCCGGGGCCTCCTATTCTAGAAAATCAGTAAAAAGTCAATTTATGGCTGATGATGTCTATGCTTAGCATTTTTTACAACTTTAAGCTTTAATTGTAAATATTTTGGTGTGATTCCAAGAAATGTGCCATTAAGTTACCTAAAAATTTTGTTTCTTCAATTTGCCTGTCTTTATTGTAGCTATCGGCTTCCTGCAGAGAGGGGTATACCATAGCAAAAAAACTAGACCGGATATAGAAAAAGTGACAGCATTTCTGGAATCAGCGCCCTCAAATTAGGTAAAAACAGTTAAAACATCTTAAGCACCACGACAAAAATTATTTTTGTTGGCCAGTGGTATTAGACTACCTGTTCTTTATTGCCATTAGCCATTGTCGTAGAATGTTAAATGTTGATGTACACAGGATAGACGTCTAAAATCAACAACATATTGTTGTTGGGCAAGTTTAAAACATTTTTTGGTTTATCTAAAAATTGGTTTTGCCCTTGATGAAGCTATTAGCATTTAGAACATACGGTTTCAAACAGAACGTGACGTATTGTAAAATACGTCAAGATCTGTATAAAAACATATCGTTGTCACGAATAAGTAAATTTGCGTCCTTAAAATAGTTTATACATGTATATGCTTAGTTTCTATAACTTGTTGCTTTTGTTCTGCCGTGATTATTTTATTTGTGAATCTAAAATTTGTCTCGAGTCCAAACTTGGTTTTATATCTCGGCTGTTTTTTGCAAAAGACTTTTCTTTTGAATTAAGATTTGTAGCGCGCCCGCTTCTTCTGACGTTACGATCGAGAAGACACTTTTTTCTTCTTGAAGGTTTTTGATTGCCGATTACGTAATTTAGTAGTAGGTGTTTTTTGTCACGTGATGTTGTTCTTGAATTTTCTGGATTGCGTCCCATTCATTTATATTCAAAGTATTCAAAGCCTCGAAGTATTTTGTCAATATATTGGTTCCGCTCTTGGTCGAGAAGTGCGTGGTTCAAAGTACGAGGTATTTAGTAGAAGTCAATCTTCATCTAGCTGTTAAGTTGCAATCAGAATTAATTATTCGAGCGATTCTATAAGTCACCTCAATTTGAAGAAAAATTAAAGTTGAGATAGACCAAAATTTTATTTACACGACAATCATAAAATTACCATCATGAAATCATAAAATCAGGTTATATTTTTTCCATCATAATGATGGTAAAATTATAATGTAGTTCCGTATGAATCTTGATGCATGCCGCTAAAATGCAGCTAACAAATTGTGTAAACAAGCGTTGATTGTGACGTCATTATATATTTTAAAGAGATGAAATATTTTGTTAGTTGGTAAGTTGTATTGGCTTTTATTTGAGCACAAAGTGGTGTTGCTCCGTCCAAAAATTAAAATTAAAAAAATTTATTTGTGTTTTTGACGTCAAAATTACGTCACAAACACCTTTACAACATTCAACTCGAGGTAGTAATCAATTGTACCAAATTTGATTTTTGTAGGTCCAGTAGTTTCGAAGGAGTTAAAGCGTATTGCACGTACAAACAGAATCGAATTTTACGTATTAGACGTCGATGTCGCCCGGAAACGCTCCCCCATTAGCAACATCGAGATTGAGAATGTCGGTTTAGCCGGCCAAACCAGCTTCACCCGTCGAGTATTTGATTGAACAATCACCAAAAATTTCTGCTCTTTCTGTAAATAAGTTTTTACGACTTGGTGCCTTCCTTTTTCTAACAGAATTTCCGATTTCAAGGTCCTGGCTATGCTTTAGATTTATGTGCTCTATTCATTGCTCACGCAAACTCATGGGAGCCTAGCGTTTTCCTTGATTTGGGAGTAGGTAAAACATTTTCCATAGTAAGGTATTTTGAAGTAAAATAGCAAAAATGTTTTTCATGCGGTGCCATTTGACACAGTGACGTTGTTTTCTTCTGATTTCAGCATATACTTTCTCAAGTTCCGGCTGGCTGCGCATTATGTTGGATGCTAGTTTTTCTTTGCTTCGGTTGTGCTCAGAGATTTAAAAGAGTGCTTGCTATTCCAAAATTTTTAGGAGTGATCCTTTTTAAGATTTTTAGGTATCTTTATAACGCTACTACCCCAAACTAAAAAACATTTTGCTAAGTATAGCGCACTTTTTTCCCGGCAGGGCATGCCATCACTTGTGCCTAGTTAAACGCATCAATTATGTCAGCTACGCCGGCTTCGCCGTACAAACATTTTTGAGAAAAGAAACAAAAAGTTACAAAAAATATAGGTCATGGTTCCTTTATACATAACGATAATCATCTTGGTCTATTAATCAAGACTGGTAGAACTCCAAATGAAAGAATCATGTCACAAGCTATCATTCGTACTTTTTAAAAAGTGTAAGGGGGAGGGGGACGAGCGAAGCGAACATAGTGAAAAATGGTAGCCGTGCCCAAATGATGGTAGTTTTGTCAACTAAAGAAATGAGTTATTTAGTGGTAAGCTCCCCATCTTATATACGAGGTGTGACAAAAAAGAAACGAGACTGTATCTATCACACTCTTGGCTCAATGCCAATTGGCAAGCCACTTGTTCACCAAGCCAAGGCAACTTCTTCGCTATATTGTATTGCAATATTTTTAAGTTAAGCCATTCCGTTCTTCTGTTTCAGGCTTTTTTGTAACGTAGTGTTAGTAACGCTTGTTAGAATTTTGTTGCTTTGTGGCGCGTTTGTTCGCAGCCAGTGTTGTTGGTTTTGACACAACTGTTAGCAACACAAGGATCAAACTGCGAATCAATCTAAAGTTTTTGATGAAACTGAGAAAGAGTCCATCTGAGTGTTTCAAACTTCTTAAAGAGGTTTATGGCAAAAATGTGATGTCAAATCCACGAGTTTTTGAATGGCACAAACGTTTCAAGAGTGGCCGCCAGGAAATGGAAGATGACCCCTGGTCAGGACGGCCTTCCACAGCCAAGACAGATGAAAACATTAGAGTGAAGCAACTGGTTCGGAGTGATCGCAGATCGACAGTTCGAATGATTGCGGATGAACTCGTCTTAAACAGGGAATCTGTGTGAACCATCTTGCTGCATGATCTAGGGATGCGAAAAGTGTGTGCCAAACTGGTACCCAAGATTTTTTCGGAAGATCAGAAGCAGCGCTGAGTCAATCTTTTTAAAGGCATGCTGGAGAAGATAAGGGACGATCCGGACATTTTTTACCATGTCATCACAGGAAATGAAACGTAGGCCTTCCAATAAGATCCTGAAACGAAGAGACAGAGCATACAGTGGAAGACCGCAAAACCACCCAGACCCAAGAAGGCGCGCATGTCAAAATTGAAGATCAAAGTCATGTTGATTGTATTTTTTGATCAGAAGAGTTTGATTCGTTATAAACTTGTGCCTGAGGGTGAAACAGTAAGTCAGTACTTCTGCCAGCACGTTCTCATTCGCCTCCATGACCTAGTTCGACGCAGCAAGCGGGCACTGTGGAGCGACAAGTCATGGCTCCTCCACAATGACAATGCACCCGCACACAACGCGGTCAGTGTGAGGCAGCTCTTGGTCAAAAAACAAATCGCAGCTCTCAACCATCCTCCGTATTCACCATATCTAGCACCGTGTGACTTTTGGCTTTTTTCCAGGCTAAAGATTGTGATAAAAGAAACTCGTCTTTTATCTTCAAAAGAAATCAAGGCCTCAGTGACAAAGGAGGTGAAGAGCCTCAAAGAGGAGGAGTTTGCCAAGTGCTTCCGTGGATGGCAAGATCGAATGCAGCAGCGCATTAACTCAAAGGTGGAGTACTTTCAAGGGGACAATTTGCACTTTACCTAAAAATGTTGTACTAAAATTTTGATGACAACAGTCTCGTTTCTTTTTTGTCACATCTCGTATATTTGTGATATTACGTTCTTTGTCTGCACTGCTTGCTTTTATTTGGCCATAGCATAAAAAGACACCAGGCCTTTTTCACAACTCATATAACCTATTCCAATAGGCTGCGTTGATCGTGCCAGGTAACATTATGAAATTATAGAGTGAGTTGAAGCTTGCAGAAAAAAGCTAGAAGGATGCTTAGATTACAAGGCTTAAAATGCCTCAATAAAGAAACTGCTATTAAATTACCAAGTAAGCTTTAATTGTTGTAGAGTTCATTTTATCAAAGGCACCTTGCTAAGATCTTCTAAAAAATGGTAGAAATGCTATCAGTATTTATTGAGTAAATTAAGAAAACCAAGTTTCAATTAAATGTTAATTATGACGTCATGTGAAATGCTAAACAAGTGATATATGTTGAAGTTCATAAGTCGGGTACTGGATTTTCGTTTAGGCCGAAAACCGCTTTCCTCGGTCCAAAACAACAATTTTTAAGGAAATTATCTTTGACTATGACCTTATCGTGATGTCACAAACCCCCTTATGATAATTACCCCAAGGAGGTGATCAATCGTGCGAAGTTTGATGTTTGCATGTCTGGCAATATCGGAGGAGTTAAGACAGACAGACAGACACACAGTGAGAATTGCGCTTTATTTATTAGATTTGAAAGCATAGGCAACAAACATCTTTAAATGAGGCTGCTGTATGCGCATATAATGAAGTAGTTCCATTTTTTCGAAAGTCATGCATTGCATACCAATTAAACTGGCAAACGATAACTGGAATCTATTTAAAAAAAATACGTTCAAAAATTTCTTCAGCAGAGCGGAGCCACAAGTAAAAAGTTTTAAAAACCTAATGACGTGTTAATGAAAACTTGCAGCTTGTTGCATCATAATGCAAAAGCACAAATAATGATTACGAAAGACAATTATTTTTTAAATCTATGAAAACAGACAGAACTGTTATTTGCAATGATAAATATTTGTTAGAGAAAAAGCTATGAAAAAGTAATAAAAATGAGAAACATAAAAGAAGGCAAGTGGCAAATGAAGAGCTATGAAAAGCTAGTACTTATTCAGCTGTCACCAGTGCTGTCACAGAAACTCTTCCTCCGCAGAAGAAACAGGCTATGTTGATGAAACTTTTGCCAAAAATAACGGATCTCAGATATGTTCGCAACGTCAGTCAAAGAAAACCGGTGATACTTTACTGCAAAACTATGCAAATTATCCAAAGCTCAATGCACACAGTTTCACCGCTACTGACAAATGTCATTGAAATTAGTATGCTAATTTTGTGCCTTCATTTAATGCATTCATCCATGTACTGCAATATCGAAACGATGGTTATGCTTGTATTTCAGGATGTGTTGAAAAGTTTCGTATTTTATCTATAGACAGATATGATACGAAAATATGTCATAAATTTCTTAAAACATAAGAACAATTGAAAATTATTTAATGCTATCGCAGTTCATTGATATGGCGAGTTGGTGACCATATTAAACGGGAAATATCAGACCGAAAAAGGATGTGCTGCATTGGTTTGAGGTAATGTTGTTGTTCTGCCTTAAGTAAAGCTGTTTTTGTATTTCCTTCACAACTTTCAAATGTTTATGTATACGTTGCAACAGAAGACACGGAACCAAGCTTCTAGTGTCACAAAACTAGAAGAAATTGGAAAATGTGAAGCAAAAGCAAAGGGAAACGATCATGGATCTTTTGCAAGATTGCAAATGTGATCAGTGGTGGATTTAGAGTGAGACAAGTAAACCAGCTGCCTTAAGCCCCCTTTTCTGAAGAATAAGCTGCCGGGGCCGTAAGTAATTTTCCTTTTGTCTGCCTTACAAAACCAAGTGTTTGCCACGCACAGCTGTCTTTCATCACAGAACTCCAACAACCTTCTTCCTTCTGCATTTCTTTTCCTAAAAACCCGAAGAACAGATGGACATGTTGGGATTGAGGAAAACTATAGACCAGTTAGCAACAGCAAATGCAGATAAATGGTATGAATATGTGCTGAGGAGGGATTATGATTACGATATTCCAGTGATTCTCAAACTTTTTGAGCCACTGGGCCACTAAAAGATGATCTACACCGCTTTAAACCGTTATTTCCAAACTTCCCATATACTGGAATAAGCTGTAACACTTCAAAAAAATCAATAACATTCGAGTTGCTAATTCAGTTTGGACTGCAACACCTCACGGCCGTTGAGAAAGGGGAGGGGCAAGGAGGTACAGATTAACCAGGCCCGGGATCCTTTAAACGGCCCGCACTATTGTAAAACGCAACGGGGATTGGTTTTCTTGTCACGTGTTTTGTATTGATTTTAGTGTTTAGACCTGCTCAAGAAATTTTCCATCGATATTCAGTTAGAAATCAGCAAGTGATTGAGTTTGATTTTCTTCCCTCCAAAAAAATGGTCACCGCTTTCTGATGCTAAGAATTGGTTAAAATCGCTTATCAAAATTGGTTGCTATATATCATGTTTTATTGTTAAGCTGGTTTCCATTGGGCGTAAATTGCAGGCGTTGCGTAAAAAATTCTTTGTTTCTATATTAGTTATATGCGCGGAGCGAGCGCGCTCCGCATATAAAACTAAATAGAGAAACAAAGAATTTTTCAGGCTACTCGAGCAATCTACAACTAACGGAAACCAGCCTTTAGGTGAACAATTATTCCACTAAAACAAAGAAACCTGCACTTTTTAGAAAAATTCAGTTTCTTGGTACATTTTAATGGCTTTTTCCGAGCAAGTGTTGTTCTTTGGCATTATCTTTCTATATTCGCAAAATGATTCATCACAAAACGAATATTTTAAAAATTTTCTGGTGTAGCCTACCGATTTAAAGAACTCAAAATGTTGATGCCTGCACTTCACAAAATTGCAATTTCTCGAAAAAGTTAATTTTTTGGTATATTTTCATTGTTCTCTCTCAAAAGCATGCTTTTTTGACATTAACTATTTATATTTTTTAAAAGATTTAAACAAACAAATTGGGTGATCCTTTACCACAACATGGAGGTAAAGATGGTCCTGTTTTATCTTTTGCAACAAAATGTTAGTTTCGAGCTACATATGTTCCAAATGTTGAAGCCATTTTCTTTGCAATTGGGTGAAGCCGACTCAGCTATCTGATTTGATATTCTTAACCTCAACATTGTTAATGGCAACTATCGTAATAACTTACTGTAGTTGTATCACTTCGGGTTATTTAGTTCTTTCGCTGGCTGCGTATATGCCAGGACCAAGCAAGATGCACGTAGCCAGAAGCTTTAGGGTCGCACAAATAGGCATTCAGCTACGAAAAAGTCTTTGATACTGATCCTAATATTTATTAGACTATTTCTGAAAATTCACATGTAAATTACTTTAGCGCCTCTCTTACCCATAACTTTGAAATTTTACTTCTATGCACTTCATAAAATGGCAACTAAAACTTTTTGGAACCACTGGCTGTTCCAATTGTGAGCAAGCTCAGTTCCTATATAAAAAACAAGCTAAGTAAGATGTAGCCAGGAACTTCAGAAACTTTTAGAAAATAATGGCGGCTATGCGGAACCTCCGTAATGACTATTTAAAGCTTAATCAACTTCCTTTAAAAATCGATACTTTTAATTTTGAAACGACAATTGGCTGTGTCAATAGCAAATTAACTTTTTGTTGCTGTTTTCACAAATATCAATTTGGTGAAGCCGGCTGAACCAATATTTTCATACTCGACAATACTGATGAAGGCACTGCTATTCTCACAACTTAACCGCGAGTGCTTGATTTCTGGTTAGTTTGCTTGTTGTCTGGCTGCGTTTGTGCTAGGACCACGCAACATGCGCCCATGCAATCGCGTTAGTTTATACAAATACCCAAGCAACAATGAAAAAGTTGTAAGTAGTGGGCCTTATATTTCATGACTTAATCCAGAATATACACATCAATTACTTTAGCGCCCCTCAAACTTTGATATACTTTCAATCAAACCACTAGCTCAATTTAAAGAATAAAGGTTTGTTAAGTTTCAGGAGACCTATGATGAAAAGAATTGCCAGGGGTTCCAGAAACTTGGAGACAAGTAGTAGCTGTGCGCAATCCCACGCAAATGCTTTTTATCAACTGCGTTTCAAAAACGATGGTTCTATTTCGGAACGAGATTTAGCTATGTGAAAAAAACATCAACTTTTTGTAACTATTTTCACAACTATTCATTGGGTGAAGCAGGATTGGTCGGCTGAACCAATATTGTTAACCTTGACATTGCTGATGGGGGCCATGCCGGGCGACGCCGGCAAAGCCTGTTGGTCTATACTCTAAAACAGGGGTCGCCAAACTACGGCCCGCGGTCCAAATCCTGCCCACAAAGGCTTTTTATCCGGCCCACAGACCCCTTTTCATAAATTCAAAACAAATGTATAGCGTAGCACTTTGGTGACAAAGCCACTTCAATTCAATTAATTTCATGGCAAAAAGCCTAATTTTTCACAGCGAAAGGAGTGATAGCTTTTTTTATTTTGGAGTTCACCTACTTTTTGGACAACATAACATGATCTCCGATGTTTTTGACCGTTACTTCCAACCAAATTTGACTTAACTTTGGCCAACGGGGTTTTTAAAATATTAGTAATGTGGCCATGGAAAAAGTTTGGAGACCCCTTGTAACAATAATGATCTCTGGAACAGTCATTTTATTATCCCGTGTCGACGTAGTTATGTTTTGGTCATTTCCGGCCTTTTCCCGTATACAAACCGTCGCTGGTGTATTTTATTCTCAAAGCAATTTTATTGGTAGCTATTTCCCGTACTCCCTCCGTAGACCAACCTTTTCTGATTTATTTCATATGCGTTTTTATTGGTTGATCATTGGGTAGCAGTTTCCGGTATTCCCCCGCTTTCAAACCTTTTGTTAATTTTTAGTTTTTAATAA
Source organism: Trididemnum clinides (assembly GCA_963675345.1). Classification (NCBI taxonomy): domain Eukaryota; kingdom Metazoa; phylum Chordata; class Ascidiacea; order Aplousobranchia; family Didemnidae; genus Trididemnum; species Trididemnum clinides. The sequence goes on from OY776305.1 coordinate 15,995,457, forward strand.
TTTTGATTGGCTAAAATATTTGGGAACTTTATTTTGGTTACGTACAAATGGAAAGTATATATACGGGTGGGGCATTTTGTAAACTCAGAGAGAGAGACGAAAGCAAACAGACAACAGAACAGGAAAGAAAGAAAAGAAGAAAGAAGGGTGAAGAAATGGAAGGCAATGGCCAAGTACTACTAGAAGGAAGGGGGACTATCGGCTGCTACAGAGTGGTGTCGGTGATTGTCTATGTGCGAAAGCTTATATCTTAATGGAGTTGTGTTGTAAAAGAGTGGGCCGGCAACCTACTGTAGCTTCTCAAGCGTAAGTCCTTAGACCGAAAGCAATGTAATAAAATCCCAAGTTTAAAAACAAAATCAAAATAAATCCATAAACCTTTAAATTTGTAAAACCAAATTTAGAGAGAACAGTTGTTTAACAATAACTTGGCCTGATGGGCGTCTACTAGAATTTGGTGAATGACGTTGGGTAAGCCTCGGCCGCTTTTGTCGCTATGCCGGAAACAAGGCAAATAGCGCAGTCAAAGAATCTAATACCGCAATATAAATAGGAAAGGGGCAACACCAAAGCCAAAAATGGGTTTGCCATTAAATAGTTTGTTTCTATAATTGTGAAAGCAACCACCATTTGGCCGCTACCATCATTTTTTACTCTGTTTTATTCCTTTTTTCCCTCATATTTTTTTACAATTATTTTTAATAATCTGTGGCAAAATTCTTTGTTTGTAAGCATTAGCAGTCTTGATGAAGAGATTAAGATGATCACCATTACGTGTACAAGAATTATGAATGTGCATAAAAAACACAATTTTATGGTTTCTGTTCACACAGATACACGATGAGTGAACCAGGCTTGGCGGGCTGAAAGGTTATTTTTTACCCCGTAATCACTGATGAGAGTCCTGCGAGCGACGTCGGCAGAGCCGGCTAGTTTAATAGCAAATCTTTCTGTTTGTCTATCTGTCTTAACTCCTCGAAAACTGCTAGGCGTACAAGCATGAAACTTGGCACGATTGACCACCACCTCGTGATGAGTGTCAAAAAGGGATTATAACGTCATCACGACGTCATAATCAATTTTTTTTAATTTGCATTACTTGACAGAGAACAACCTCTCTTTGCTCAAACGCAAACCAGCTTCCGATTTGCCACATTACAACACTTTCATTTTTTGGGAGTCTAAAATGACGTCACAATTAACGCTTCATCGAACGCTTTGTTTTTTCTGCTTTCTCAAAAAGTACTAATCGCAGAAACGCGATTAAACGTTTTTTCAGGAGATATAAATCAGATGATTTTGATAAAAACAACTTTACAGCATATAAAGCTCATTTGACAATGCAACGAGCAATTATTTAAGCACATTAAGCTTTGTATTGTAAGCATGCTTCTTCTCTGTTTCGCTTGCACGCTTAAAAGTCTATCTACGATGTCATAACATGTCTGGTACGATTAACAGAAGTCTTTTGCCAACACAGATCACACAATAATACAATGAATTCCAAAAATTGCACTCTGTTTGCAGTCAATTTACTTAAAAACTGATTTGTGACCTCATTTTTTAACTAATTTTTACACTTTCTTCAACAAGTTAAAAAGGCTATTTCAAGGCAATTGCAATTGTATGTTTTATGTACTTGAAATATTGGTTTTTTACACTAAAAAAACTAAACTTTAAGACTTGTGGTGTAACTTTCTACCCCTCTCAAAAAGTGATAAGCTGGGTGAAAACAGGTTAGTTTAATACAAAAATGTTATAATAAGGTACTAACAATCAGTGTGGTTTAAAAGCTTAGGAAATTTGATTTCCAACAATATGTGACTCCAATTACTTAGGGTTAAGGATTAGTTTATAATAGCGAATCAAAAATCGGTTGCCATTCATCATGTTCCATTTTTAATTAAACACTTATCCTATTACACCGAATAAACTTGCAATTGTTAGACAAAGTTAGTTCTTTGGTACATTTTGACTACTTTCCCTCACAAGCATGGTTCTTGGCATTATCGATCTAGATTTTTAAACGTTTCTAAAACATTCATTAAAAAATTGAAGTCTCCAAACGTTTATGAAATGAGCATCCGGTTAAAAACACAAGATTTCGGTGGCTGCACGTCACAAAATTGCAATTTCTACAAAAAGTAAGTCCTTTGGAACATTTTATTTTTTGTGTTTTCAAAATACATCTTCAAACAAGCAGAAAAGCTCTTACCACAGTCGCTGTAAAATCAAATACAGTGGAACCTCGCCATTTGTACGCCTCTCTATTCGCACAACTCGCTGTTTGTCCAACATGTTCACACAACTTTTGACTCGTCATTCGTACGCTGCTCCGCAATTCGGACCCATACCGTGATTTACAGAGCAAAAGAAGATAAATTACAGCAACGTTCTAAAACGTTTGTACGTGTACTTCAACCGTTTTAGAACGTTGCTGTCAGCTGATTCGCACCCTACCAGTCCGCCACTCGGAATGTTTGCATTCATCAGTCTCCTGCTGACTGCTTTCTGTACGTCCAGCATTTTTCAGGTTTCATACAAGCTTCGTGTAATTTTGTGCTATATTATTGATATAGTGTATATATTTTTTTGGTTTAGTGTATATGATACTTAGTGTATATATTTTTTTGGGTTTATATGGAATATGTGCTTAAGTACGTATTATTAGGGGTTACATCGGTAATTATCTGTCGGTCTAGAGCAGATTAATCCAATTTACATTGTTTTTTATGGAAAAAATTGATTCGCCATTCGTACAACTCACAATTCGAACAGACTTCTGAGACGGATTGTATTCGAATGGCGAGGTTCCACTGTATTAAGCTAAGGGTATCAACCTGCGATTTGCGACGTAAAATTTTGTGGCACACAGATAGACCCTGTAACACAAGAATTGAATGTCAAACCTATCAATTACATCTTAAAACAACAATATTTCAAAAATAAAGGTCCTCCGACGACAAACTCGAAAAATTTCGCGTAAATATTGCGTTGAAAGTATTAATCACTTTTTTTGGGGGTGAAAACTGCTACCAACCACTACTTTGAAGCTGATTTGTGTGTGGAAACAACATAGATTACGAACCTTGACTGGCTTGCGATATTTTAAACAAGTTTGAAATTGGCCGGCAGGCACAAAATCTTGAATACCCCAATATTCAGCTGTCCGTTGGCACTTTGCTACAGCAACTGCTTTTCACGCTAGGATATACAGTATTTTGATCGCAACTGAATAAGTTTTGCAAGGATATTTCTTTTCCTTCGTTACTTCGATTGCTGAGTGCCAAGCAAAACAGTAGTGAGTACTACTTTTAAAGTCATTGTCACAAATAGACAATGGAAATAAACCAAAATCTACTAAGTACAAAATGGATGCTTTGACCGCTAAACCATAGTGCAGTTAAAGTATAAACGAGTTATTTCATGCTAACGTCAGTTGTTTATATCTTCAGCAGACTAATAGGGATAGGAATCGCTACATTAGACTATACATAGCTAAGCTACTAACATAATATACAATGTAATATAAGCCCTGTAAAATACAGGGCTAAGCTACTAGTATACAGTATACTGAGCTTATGCGACGTAAGCTACAGTCTGTTTCCTTCCCTAAAAGTGCTAGCTGTTCAAAAACAAATCGACCTTACGCTCAAAATAAATCCTCGTTGAAATAAATCTAGTTACACAGGTATTGACTGCTTCTGTTTGTTCTAATTTCATTAGAAAGTATTTACTTCTTTCGCTTGTACAGGAAACGTCAATCAAGCTAACAGCTTTGCAGGACGCAATAAGCAATAATCGCAAGCTTCACTGTTGGGAGATTACGAGTCTTTAAATCATTTCGTAGCGGATAGTGTTATCACAAGCTTTGCTTTAATCTAAATTGGTGCTAAAATTTTATAGCATTCTTGCAACTTTTTATACCATCTGTCAATTTTTATTTACGTTTTGAATAAAAAAGAGCAAATAATAGAGTCGTAAAAATTCACTGCTACGTTCAGGTTGCTTTCCACAGACTCCCTAATCGCTGTAGCAGGCCTATGTAAAAACTTGTTTTCATTATTGTGAGTTAATAAGATATTGTTGACAGTAGCGGTAGCGTCAGTACAAATTCTTCGAAATTGTTTTACAGCCACTACTTTTGATGGGGACTCTCTGAATGTTTTTCTTCGTATAAGTGATGTAGTTTGATATTGCTATGTCTGAGCTATACATAGGCATAAGTGTGTCGCAGTCGTTTGTTAGCGCGTCACCAGTATAGCACAGAGATGTAGGCTTCTGCAAGTAAAAACTGTTACATCAAATATTCCAAGATAATATAGTCAGTGTTTTGATTCTTGGCGCATTACTTACAAGCCATAGAAAGTACCACTCCTCAATTAATTATGTTTGAGCAAGCCTGTTTAATGCTGTTACTCAGTCAATTTATCCTTACTCAGGCCTACGTCGCAGAAGCATTCCGATGGTTTAAGATCCATGGTCGTGTATAACAGAATGAAGCTTGGTAAGAATGTTTGGCCATTTTGCATTTCACTTGCAATCAGTCCAATGAGCCACATTAATCTCTATGTTTTCGGTTTTTGCTAGCAGTTACTACGTGAATGGGTGTCTCAATAGCGAAGGCAGAAGTCGATTAAAGCTGCGTTAATATGATTTTCCAATGAAGCCAGTGGTTTAGCTACCACAGTGCTGTAAGAATGAGAGATATATCGGCCTGAAGCTCAGCAGAATGGAAAGGCTGTCTGTTGGTGTGGGACCAATCATCTTAACAGGCAAGTCGGCATGGAAGGTGATTTTAATCTGGAGGTAGTGAGTGCTGCGATATCAAAAAGATTTTCAGTATTCGGTGGTGGAACAGTCTAGTGATAAGACAGTTGTACGAAGAGGATCAGCACTGGCGTCCGAGTTGGATCACCATACTCATGCCTAAGCAATGCTCTGAGGAAAGCTATTTTCTTGCGTTTTGTTTCTTTGCGTATAGCATGAATTTCGCATTAAACATCAAGCAAAACATACTGTAACAGATCTTTTAATTCAGCCTAAGCCAAGTGCTGAATCTGTCGCACGCCCAGTCGAAGCCAAAACCAACGCGTCTCAAGTTCGCCTCTCTTCTTTGTCGCTGTTCTGTCAGTGTACGCGTCTATGAAACTCCTTTATTTTCAAAATAAACGCGACAGCCACACTGGCAACACAGAGCGTACTCGAAAACGGTTTCTGTTAACGTAAAAAACAAAGCATAAATAATAGTAAAAAGCGCTAACTTGTCTACAACAGAATAATACTGAAATAAATATTTACCTAACTATTTAGCTTCCAAGAACTTGATCATGGGAGTAGAGGCACCTCAAATTTCTTAATACTCTGTGGAGGGCAAGTAGCAAAATCTTATAACTACGAAACGGTGAAAACTTCCGTCCGCTCGCTGGTAACTCAAAACAACAACTGGCACAAAGCCGATAAACAAATGTAATCACGGCGGTCTGGAGGCAGCCTGAAGCTTAAACAGGCGAGATAAGTGCTAAATAAATCAACTTACTAGCTATTAATCGGAGGGCGAAGCAAGAGGCCATTTCTTGATATGGAGTGCCCCCTAATGCGTGCTCTGCCACCTCTACTGTTGCCAATTTGAAAAAGAAAAAAGGTCGCGTTAAGCTAAGGTTGGCCACGCATGCTAAGCAAGTTGATGAGGAAAAACTTCTGCATTCTGAAATAGATAGACAAAAAGTTGAACATGCCAAGCGGGAGGTAGAATTGGCATAACAAAATATAAGCGATCTTCAGAGGATTATTGATCAAAAGAATAAAAAATGACAAAAGAGGTAGAAATAAGGATGGCCGCCTTAGAAGTCAAAGCTTGGGAGGAATTGTCAAAATCTGAAAACCTTGTATTTTCCGCTGCTGCTAGGCCAAACGGGGGGGAGTAAAAGAGTCAAAAATAATAAGTTTTCCCAATGTCAAAAATGGGGCCTCAATAGAGATCAAAGATTTAAAAGCACCCAAGTTAAGAATTTCTTTTTATGAAAACCTTTTGATAACTTCTGCCGTTTGTAAAGAAAGACTCGAGAAGGAACATACAAATTTCGCCCCTTCCAAAAGAAGGTTACAACATGAAGGCGAAAGTTTTGGGGTAAAACATTTGTAAATATTGTTACAATATTTGACAACATCTAATGCTTTAAATCTAATTTTTGCGTAGCCAATCTGTGATTCGAACCCGCGTTGTGTCGTTGTTATGTGTGTTTTACTCGAGGTATCGTTTCTTGTTGATTAGTCGTTAGATTGGCAAGGTTGACCCTCAAGCGACGCAGTAGTAACTGCCTTGTTAACACACCTTTACATTATTCTCAAGTAGACACGTTGCTAGAAGGATTACGTTGTTTGTAAAACCCGCACGTTTGAGTAGAAGTCAAAGAACTATCAAAGAAGCTCGTAGATGCCAACGTAGATAAAAGTTGGTTGAGCTGCTTCTTTGTCGATTGTTATTGTGTTGTAGCTGTAGTAAAGAAGAAGGTACTTGGGGGTCAAAATAGTTTGAAACCGCTAACAACGCTACACGCTACGCCGCTACAACGCTACAACGCTAACAACGCCAACGTCGCCGAAGCCAACGACGCTACGCCAATCCATCTGTTTTTTCCTATCTGCTTATCACTTTCATTATTTCCATTTTCAGTTTTGCGTATTATCAATAAAAATTTATCAAAGGATTTATTGAAGAAAGTCAGACAATAACAGCGTGACGAGAGGAAAAGCGCGTTTCATCTATTTACAAATTCAGCTTCACGACAATCTGTCTCGGGTTCGGAGACTACCCCAAGGGTCTCTGTTCCACGAACCCGTCACAACATTTAGAAAGACTTCCCTTAGGTTTGAAAGTGGAGTATGGAAATGAAATTGAACGAAGGAAAGTCGAGAGTTTGAATGATAGAAGATATGGAGTCCCGAAAAGAGGTGGCTATGCTTCAATGCCTGCTGTCTATGATTATCCTCCACCCAGACCCGAGATTCCGTTATTCGACGGAGACGCTTTGTCATACCGGACGTTTATTCGCAGTTTTGAAACCCATATAGCTCAAAGAATGCCGACAAATGTGGCGCGATTGGTGTACTTACTGCAGCATTGCTCTCAGCGAGTTCGTTAGAATTTAGAGCATTTTTTCCCAGAATCTAGAAGCTGGCTATCGATTAGCATATGAGAACCTTTTTACGACAATGGAAAGCCTCATATTGTCGTCTATTCCTGTGAAAAAAGACTGCTAAATTATCCTGTTATGAAGACGAGACCCGTACGGTTTGAAAGCCTTTTGCCGTTCTCATGAATAAGAGCTTGATTTTGTTGCAGGACTTGGGGGATTTTTCGTCACTGAATTCACTGGAAACCATACAACAATTGACGGAAAAGCTTTCTGTGGAGACCAGAAAGGGATGGATAAAGTGGGCATTTGAGTTTCTTAAGTAAACTGGGAACCAAGCAAAATTTGCTGAGCTAGTGCAATTTATCAAAAATGAAGCTGAAGAGCTAAACTTTATGTATGGAAAAGCGCTTTACACAAAAGGAAAGGAACGTGAATCTCTCACGCTTACAAGTAAGAGAGCGAGTGTATTCAGAGCTAGTGACACGCCGGAAAAGGCTTTGCAAGAACAGTGCCCTTATGGCAAAGATAATCACAAGCTTGCTAATTGCAAGGACTTTCAGCAGTTGGCAAGGTACAAGCGATCAGCCTTTTTAAAGAAATCGCAACGATGCTTTAGATGTGGACTGCGGTCACAAGATTCGTGATTTTAAATCTACGCAAGGATGCATGATTGAAGGGTGAGATGATACTCGGCACCATGCATCGCCATGAGGTGGTGGAACGAACAGAGAGCTCTTGTGGTGCTGCGGTAGAAGACTTGGCTCAGGTTAGGGACAAGAGACCTTATTTGATGACGGTGCCAGTAAGAGTTAAATCAGGCATTAAAGATTTGTTAACATATGCCTTGTTAGACTCCGGGTCTGAACGTTCGTTTTGTATGCAAGACTCAGCCAGAAAAGTAGGTGCTAGAGGGCCCAAGTGCAGATTGCCCATAAAAGCACTTTCGTCAGAAGTAGCGGTCAGAGGTCGATGGAGAGTTGATTTCTATAACCGTGAGTGGAATGAGCGATGATAGGAATCTGGAATTACATGATGTCGTAACCGTAAAACATATTCCTGCAAAAGGTTCTTCTTCTCCGCCCTTTGATATACTTACCAATCAAGGACATTTGTGTGGCTTCAGATTTAATGATCTACCAAACAAAAAGGTGGGACTGCTCATTGGAATGGATGCTGCATTTGTTTTTAGACCGCTTGAGAGTAGGTTTGGTCCCATTGGATTTTCTAGCGCTGTAAAGACCCAGCTTGGTTGGGTGTTGTATAGACCCAAAGTGGAATCATCTTTGATATTGGGCATCGAGATATTGGGTTACCCGTACTTATATCCTTCACTAGTTGCAGAGAAGGAGCTTAATTTACCTCCACATGAGTTCGTTCTGTCTTCAGGATTGGATGCCCCAAGTTCACGTGAAGACCGCAAGGCTTATGAACAAATGAAAAATTCTCTACAGTTAATGGACGGGTACTTTCATCTTCCAGTGCTATGTCGATCAGAAGATGTGAAGTTACCTAACAACCGTGTCCAGGCCGAGAGAAGATTAAATTTCTTGAAAAGAAGATTGATTAAAGATATAGGTCTGCATCAGAAGAACGTAGATATTATGCAGATGTACATTGGTCGTGGTCATGCAGAAGCGGTGAATGAGGAAGTAGTAGTTGTTACAGATCCTACTTGGTTTCTACCTCATTTTTCCGTCCTGAATTCAAACAAGCCTGGGAAGCTGAATCGTTTTTGACTGCGCGGTGGAGCGTCAGGGAGCCTTGTTAAACAAATTTATCATGCAGGGTCCTCAACTGGTGAACTCTTTGTTAGGAGTGTTGCTTCGCTTCCGTTTGGATCAAGTGTCAATGGTTGCGAACATAGAAGCTATATTCTATCAGGTCAAAGTGAAGCTCGAGGGTTGTGAATCATTGAAGTTTCTGTGATGGCTTGACGGAAACATGAGCAGAAGTCCAAAGATTTATCAAATGACAGTTCATCTTTTCGGGTGCAGATCGTCCCCTAGCTACGCAGCATTTTGTTTAAGATAGACAGCGAGGAGTTTCGGCTTGGATTTTTCGAGTGCAGTTTCTAAAGTTGTATGTAGAAACTTTTCGTAGACGATTTGCTGGTGTCCGCTGACTCGACGGAGAGAGTTGTCTTTTTGGTTTTAGAACTTTGTCAGTTGCTCCTTTAGTGTGGTTTCCGATTGAAATAGTGGGCATCTAATTGCCCGGAAGTATTGGCTGAACTACCTCGGAAGGAATTTTCGGGAGAATCAAAACCACTGCTATTGGACGAATCAATTGGTGAGCGTGCGTTGGGTTTAAATTGGGATTTGAAAATTGATCAGATATGCGTTAAAGTCAAGATACCAGACAAACCTCAAACAAGAAGAGGTGTTTTGTTGGAGTTCCATCCTCACTTTGATCCGCTGTGTGTAGTGGCGCTAGTATTGGTGGAGTCAAAACTATTGCTTGGAGACCTAGAAAATAGAGAGTCATACAAACAGATCACGGAAGTAGAAGCAAAGTGCTGGTAGACGTAGTTGGCGTCATTACATCAATTGGAAAATTTGCAGTTGAGTCGGTGCATAAAAACGACAAAAAACCTGGACCACCAAAACTACTACCTTTCAGTTCAACAAGCAATACTACAAACAGACAAACGGTGTAGCTATGGGGTCTCCCTTAGCTCCGCTTTTGGCTGATTTGTGCATGAATTGGATCATTGACCAAACAAAACAGATTCGACCACAACCGACTCTATTTTATAGATACGTAGACGACTGCTTTGCATTGTTTTCAAGTCAAAAAAAGATTTTAAAGTTCCACCAACAACTCAATATGATTCATCCTAATATACAATTTACCTACAAAGCTGCTGAAAACCATCAAATGCCTTTTTTAGATGTTTGGATAGACAATTCCGAAGGAATATTGAAGCTAAGCACTTACCGAAAACCTACAAACACTGGTCTTTACATTAATTGGCAAAGTTTTGTTCCTTCCCGTTATAAATTGAATCTAGTTAAAACTTTGCTACACAGAGCATATAGCATATGTAATTCGTATAGTTTAATCCATGAGGACTTTCAAGGCATATCTTCTATATTACAACGAAATGGCTATCCTCTCTGGTACATCAACAAACAAATACGTTTATTCTTGAACAAGCGACATAAATCACCAATCATGCAGAAATATGATACAAGTAGCAACTGTGAAAGTCTAAAAACGTCAGAAAGCAAAGAAATTCCCCTTTTTCTGCGATTACCTTACCTTGGCAATATATCGTTGCAAATTGAAAAAGAAATTCGGCAGTATTTAATTAAAAATCTTTCTACAAAATTTCGATTCAGATTGGTACACGACACTCACAATATTGGCAAATGCTTCAAATTTAAAGATCGTCAAGCCCTATTACACAATGCAGGAGTTGTGTATAAACTAAATTGCTCGTGTGGACAATCATACATTGGCCAAACTCACCGTAATCTAGCCACACGAATTCAAGAACATGTACCAAACGGAAAACTAAATCAAGAATCAGATGTAGCAAAGCACCTTGTGCGCAATCCTAACCACAAGATGAATTTCGATTCTCCTGAAATACTTGGTCATAGCAACAACCGCAGAAAGCTACGAATCAAAGAAACCTTACTTATTCAAAAAATTCAACCGCAAATTAACTTGGATGGAGCATCACAACCAATTTATTTGTTTAATACGTAATAGTTATAGAAAGTATATCTGCAGTGCGCTTTTTAAGTTAGCCTTGCCTTGCTAATTGATGGTTTGAACCTCTTAGACACAAACTTCATTATTTTTGGATGCTTCGTCGATCGCCTATGGAGCAGTTTCATAATTGCGCATTGAGAATGAACGAGTTATGTTCTTTGCTCGTTTGTAATGGGAAAGTGTCATCTGGCGCCATCACTCATAGCTACCATCCCTTGATTAGAACTTTTGGCAGCTGTCGTAGCGGTGCGATTAGATCAAACCATAAAGGCTTAGCTATCTGACATACAAGTCAGCAGCACTTACTTTTGGTCCAATTCCACGGCTTTCACTTAGAGAATTTATAACCGTATCAAGAGATTTCCGGTTTTTGTAGCTAACCGGATGGCCGAGATAGAGAGATATACGGAGATCAGCATTTGGAAATACGTACTATCAAAGCACAACCCTGTCGACTGTCTATCGAGGGACCTGACAACGATTGAGCTGTTAAAATCGTCAAGTTGTTTGTGCGGACCGGCCTTTTTGAGCAAACCACCCAGACAATGGCCACCCCAGCTGGAAAAATTGGTAGATTTGTCATAGGAATTTCCTGTGTACGAAATAGGAGAAAGAGTTTTTTCCGTCCTGAATGCTACCAGTTCTGAGCAGATGTTGCCTGCGAATGCCTTGATGTTTGCCTTTTCTTCCTTATATCGACTAAAAAGAGCTGTCGGTTGGTGGAAAAATATTTGGTGTTTTTGAGATTGAAAATAAAAGGTGAATTAGTTGGAGATCATCAAGTGTTTAGAAAGGAGTTTAAGTAAGTAGAGATGAGTTTTTTGCATTATGCTCAGCATCAGGGGTTTCCAGAAGCATTTGATCCTTTTGCAAAATCATCGTCCAAGCAACTGTTGCATATAAACACGTTTATCAAGGAAGGCACGTTAAGAGTTGGCGGCCGTCTGTCGAATGCTTCTGTTATGTATGACGCCCGACATCCATGCTTGTTGCTTGGCCGGAGTCACTTTGCTAAGTTGGTGCTAAGACAGTATTACCAACAAGCTGGCCACGTTCGCATGTTTGGGGGGAGAATGTTAAATATTTTTTAGGAATTTTATTGTGTTGCTGCGTGTGAGTTTTAAAGCCTTGGCCTCTTGCTTCGCCCTCCGATTAATAGCTAGTAAGTTGATTTATTTAGCACTTATCTCGCCTGTTTAAGCTTCAGGCTGCCTCCAGACCGCCGTGATTACATTTGTTTATCGGCTTTGTGCCAGTTGTTGTTTTGAGTTACCAGCGAGCGGACGGAAGTTTTCACCGTTTCGTAGTTATAAGATTTTGCTACTTGCCCTCCACAGAGTATTAAGAAATTTGAGGTGCCTCTACTCCCATGATCAAGTTCTTGGAAGCTAAATAGTTAGGTAAATATTTATTTCAGTATTATTCTGTTGTAGACAAGTTAGCGCTTTTTACTATTATTTATGCTTTGTTTTTTACGTTAACAGAAACCGTTTTCGAGTACGCTCTGTGTTGCCAGTGTGGCTGTCGCGTTTATTTTGAAAATAAAGGAGTTTCATAGACGCGTACACTGACAGAACAGCGACAAAGAAGAGAGGCGAACTTGAGACGCGTTGGTTTTGGCTTCGACTGGGCGTGCGACAGATTCAGCACTTGGCTTAGGCTGAATTAAAAGATCTGTTACAGTATGTTTTGCTTGATGTTTAATGCGAAATCCATGCTAAAACTTATATCGCCTTGTTGTCATTACGTTTTTCAAATTGCTTTTCAAACATATTTTATCTCCAACACCATTTTGAATAGAAATAAAGATATCTTGTTCTTTCTTTCCCACACTTTGGTCCGCGCTACCTTCATGATAACTTTTCCAAGATTCTAGCAATTTAAGCAGGACCGTAACTTCGTTAGGTGGAGCCCCGGTGCAAACATCTATTATGGGGACCCCATTTTTTTCTGTACTTTATATTCAATTGAGCTGCTTTTCTCAACACAGGAATCATTGACCACTCCGCGTTATAGAAAGATTTTTCAATTAAAATAATGATAAAAAAGCATTGAGCTGAACAGGTAAAAGAGGCGAAAGCTAAGTTTACTGTGCCTGCAAATAAAAGACTTTAATTCGAAAAAAATTTCACCAAGTTTGCACGGTTCAACGCAATTTTTGTGACTGCTGTGTATTCAAATCGAAATAATGGCATAGCAAGGATTTCGTGGCGGGCAGGCTGTAACAACAATTTTTTGATTGTCAAATAAAAGTTTATTTGAATAAACGTCGCAAACCAAAATCGTTTTATAATGAAAAAAAAATTATATGCAACCTTTTGAGGTAAGGTGATTTTTGAGCACAATCAACCATATTTCAGCAAAATGGAGATGTTCTATGCAATGCGGACAAAAAGTTCAACCCAAAAAGAATTAGCGTACAGTACACTGGCATTACCACAAAAGACTCAAACTAATAAAACACAATGCATTGAGGCCAATTAAGTAGGCTATCGTAATTTACTTGCGGGTAGTCGGAAACTTGAAATTTTCCGTCTTGCTTTTGCACTAGCGAACTGCTAGATCACTTTTCTAAAATCTAAATTTTTAGCTCGTTCATTTTCTATCGACAGCAGAGCCAAACCGCTAAGCTTCTTTTGGGACATGGAACTTCGAAGAAAGTTTTTGATTAGTTTGAGTTTAGAAAAAGACTTCTTTTCAGGTACTGTCATATACGTCATGTATGCCGTACAAATGTCAGGAGAAGTCGTGGCAAGTCATGCATTTTCAACAATCAAAAACAAGCCATTTCTTTAGCAGATTAAAAATGGGCTATTATTTCTCTTCACGACGTTTCGATGGAGAGCATTTGGCAAGGAAACAACGGAGAGACGTTATCAAAAAACTTGTAAAAAAATTTTCATGCTTAACCTCAAGATCCTGATGAAAAGCATTTAATAGAAAACTTGGTTCCAAAACTTTGATATGACGTCATTCAAAGCGATTAATTAGTTGGCAAGAAAGTATGTCCATCGTCGGAAAAAACACAGTTACGCAAAATTGCTTCTTAGGATTGTTTAACGTTATTCCTTCGGATATTTCATTGAAGTAGGCCCTTGTTTTCTGTGCTTCTTTGCTTAAAAACTGTCTTGGCAAACCCCATTTAGAAGTAATGGTGGAAGCTTTGTTTTGTACTGCGTTAAACTCCTTCTGAGTTGAACAATGTTTTCATCAGCAGTTTGCAGAAACTGATGGGCAGAAATTAAGTCAATTGTTTTACACTGCATAGCTTTCGAAGGAAAGTTGGCGATCTGCAAAATCTTGCATTGCACAACCAACATGCACACAAAGTCAAAGTTTTCTATCTGTTTCTTTCTTGCCATAGCTTCATCTGTTTTCTTTGGTTTTGTGCTGGTAAGTATTATGTGAGTCAAGCGTTTCATAACATCACAAAATTTTTCGTTCAAAGCATAGACAGCATTATATCGACCAGACCACCGAGTGGGATTTAACGCTTTAATGGTCGGATTTGAGCAAGGACGATCATGGACATTGTGAAGCTTTTGTCACCGCTGAATACTATGTCCGAAAAAATTATATACTGACTCAATGGTGTCGTAAAATTGACTGGTCTCAGTCACGGCTTCCATGGCATCTTTTAACACCAAATGTGGATTGTGCGGAGCACAACGTACATAGTAAGCATGTGGAGCCAGATCTTGGATCTTCTCATGCAAGCCGGAGTACTTCCCACTCATCACTGCAGCGCCATCATACCCTTGTCCACGGCAGCTTTTTATGTCAAGCCCATTCTGCTAAATGAAATTCGTTATCACTTTGTGCAATCCAATAGATGAATCCTCAACTTCGACAAATGAAGTAAACGCTTCAATAACTTTCAGTTCTGATGGCGTTCCATTGTCGTGGTAATCGATTTTGACGCAACGAAATACTTTATTTACTGATATTTTTTGCTGATATCTTGAGTGGTATCAAGAATAATAGCAAAAAAGGAGCGCTTTGCAGTTCGATTTTTATATCACGGAGAACTTCTTCAGCGAGTACTGATATGAAATTATTTTGCAACAAAGAACTTAAATATTTTGGAGAAACTTTAGATAGTTGTAAAACTTTGTCTAAAACAGTGTCGTATTTGGCAAGAAGCTGTATGATAGAGACAAAATTGCTCTTGTTATTCTTCGAAAGTTCTGCACTGGATCCGCGAAAAGGTAAGTTGCACTTTGCTAAAATCAACGTAACATTCACTAGTCTTTCCAAAACATTTTGCCAAAAGTTCGTTTTTTCCAGCAAAGACTCATGCAACTCTTTTTGTATTGCCCCTCCCCCTGTTTCTTCATTGCTCAAATATGACACACCCCTTCGCATGATGTGTGGAGCTTTCATGGTTTCGAATTGGCTGCGCGAAATGCCACTAGTAATTTAAACCTGTTGTATCCAAGAGTTTTGAAGTGCGTAAGAAGACCCTGTAGAGATATTTTTATGAGAAAATAACCAGCAGGGCTGGCAATAAACACGGTCCATGCTTGATGAATAACATATCCAATATCTTTGTAGTTTTAGATTTGATTGTGTTACAAAATAGTAACAATTTGTTCAAAATGAACGACCCCTTTGGAGCGGATCTTTAGGGAAAGGTCCTTCAGGTTGTTTGGGACTGCCGCAATAATTGCTTTGTTCATCTCTGAGTTTACAATAATGGTGGGAAAGTAGTCGTTTTTGCTTGCATCTGATCTATCTACAGTAGTATCGGAATTTTGCGACACACGAATACTGACGTAAACAAGTTAGGCAGTAGATTCTGTCTCACAAATGCTGACATCTTGCTCATCCGCTTTGGATGTTTCTGATCGAGTTAGCCACGAACTCAGTCGCTGAGAGTTTCTGGCTGCCTTAGTTATTTTTCTCCTTTTAGCTTGTCTCTTTTGTGCTCCGCTTTCATAATTTCTTTTCATATTAAATTACAGTCAACTGGAGTTTTACAATATTGTTACTCAAAACCTAAAACGTTTAATAAAATTTAGACAACGGTTAGTGAAGTTTAAATGTAACAAACTCTCTTTATTATTGTTTTTCCGGCTCACGAAATAGTACTGCTGAGAGCGTAAGGACTACGGTATGTCTAGCAAAAAGGATTCAAATAGAAAGCTCAAACCTGACTTTTCAATCACTCAAATCACAACTTCTTTTTACGAAAATAAGTTTATTAACAGAAATCATAAATCTGATCACTGACTAAAAGAATGACGTCTAGCACCCAGATGGTTAAACTAAATCTACGTAGCTTATTCAAATAGTATAGTTACTATTCTCACAAACTAAGGCGTTAGATCTCACTAACTCTTAAAACTCTACAGTAACTCCTTACCACACAGGCAAAACAATAACACAACAAAACACTGACTTTCACAGCACAAATTTACCTATTTATTTAAATCGGGCAAAATTTACCAGACAAAATTAGTAACTTTAAGAAGATAGTATATTTTCTTAATTAATTAATTACTCTACGACGATATAAGCCAGCCATGACACATGCTTTCACGTAGCGCGGGTCGTGAGTACACCTAGTAATTGGAAAGTCTCTCTAATGCTCTGTGGAAACCAAATGTGCCCGCCCGGAAGGGTATCCACTTATTCCGATGTTCAAGGGCCTGCTAATCAGCAAACGTCCTTTTCAGGACGGAGTGATGAGTGCGTTGCACACAAACTGCCCTTTTCAGGGCACATCATCAAAAAGTTCCGTAGGCCCTTAATACTACAACTGAACATCGAAGGCCTTACAGCTAGCAAGATGAACGTTCTTCGTCACCTTGCTATTCAGCTTGAGGCGTTCGTCATCCTTCTACAGGAGACCCACTGCATATCTGCAGAAAAGCTAGTGCTATCAAACTATCAACTAGCTGGGTTTTCCCTAAGCAGAAAACATGGCCTTGCCACGTTTGTCCATGAGCGGCTAAAATGGACCTTATACGATCAATCTCCCACGACATCGGAGACTGAGTGGTTGTGCGTGGATGTTGACGGTTATAAAATCGTTAACATCTACAAACCTCCACCAACGCGGTTGCAAGTTTCCGACCTTCCAGTGTTCACTCACCCTTGTCTGTATGCGGGTGATTTCAACTGCCCCCATGTCGACTGGGGTTATAACACCAACAGCGCGGATGGAGACTGCCTACTGGCCTGGGCAATCTCCAATAATCTTGCCCTTCTTCACGATCCCAAGGACGAACCTAGCTTTCATTCTGGGCGCTGGAACACTGGCACTAACCCGGATCTTGCCTTCATCACCGTTGGTCCTGATAGTCGCTTGCCTTATAGACGCGTTTTGGACAAGTTTCCTGGGTCACAACATCGACCTTCGCTTATAACACCACCAAGGCTTTCCTTCCCAGTATCGGGGAGGCCTGTGAAGCGATGGAACTTCCGCAAGGCCAACTGGAGCCACTATCACTCCTTGACAAACAAGCTTGCAAGGAATTTGCCACCACCTGATTCAACAAATGTGGATCAGGCCTACCAGGACCTTTGCAATGCCATCAGCAAAGCAGCCAAAAAAGCTATCCCACGCGGTCGTCGTAACACATACATATTGTGTTGGGACGCTAAGTGTGAGGCCCTCTACCAAACGTTTCTGCAGTCTCCTGCTGGAGACCAGTCAAGCAGGGCTGCTACAGCCCTAATAACTTGGCTTGACAAGAAACGCAGAGACCGATGGTCGGAGGCAGTCCGAAACATCGACTTCTCACACTCAAGCAGAAAGGCATGGAGCACAATCAACAACCTTACTGGCAGGTCGCGACACAGCCCTCGTAACTGTTCCGTTTCAGCTAACGCCATTGCTGCTCAGCTGGTAAGAAACGGGAAATACGAGGGTGTTGATCGTGAATCGTCACGACTCATTTCTCAAGAGGTGTCTGACCGTTGGAGGGCTTTGATACCATCTCCAGTGAATATCTCTGGCGACTTCTCGTCCAGAGAATTCGCTGCCGCTCTCCAACACGTTAAGCCAGGGAAAGCTCCGGGCCCTGACTCTATTTGTCCGGAGCTTATTATCCATGCTGGAACTGCTTTGAAATCCTGGTTACGTGGCTTCCTCTTTTCCTGCTTGCGCCAACTCAAAATTCCCAAAGTCTGGAGAAGAGCACTTGTAGTTGCGATCCCAAAACCAAACAAACCTGTAGAGGACCCAAATAGCTATCGTCTCATCTCCTTGCTCTGTGTCCCCTACAAGATCCTCGAACGACTGATCTACGCTCGTATTGAACCTATTGTCGATCCCCTGCTCCCAGGCGAGCAGGCTGGGTTTCGACATGGTAAATCAACAGTGGATCAAGTTGTCTTGCCAACACAAAACATCGAGGATTCTTTCAAGGCAAAAAAGAAGACCGGTGCTGTGTTTGTAGATCTGACAGCTGCATACGACACTGTCTGGCATCGTGGCCTCACCTGCGAGCTGCTGAGACTTCTCCCGGATAAGCACATGGCTCGTATGATCATGGAACTTGTCCGGAATAGAAGTTTCACCCTTACTACCGGTGACAGCAAGCCAAGCAGGTTGCGACGTCTGAAAAACGGCGTCCCACAGGGATCGGTCTTGGCACCCCTTCTTTTCAATATCAATGTGTATGATCTTCCTTCAACGGTCTCCAGAAGGTATTCTTATGCCAATGATCTAGCACTGTTATACTTCTTTGATGACTGGAAGGACCTGGGGGGGGTCTTAAGCCAAGACATGACTACAATCTCAACATTTCTCCAGACTTGGAGGCTACAGCTCAGCCACACTAAAACGGTGA
The DNA here is from genome assembly GCA_963675345.1 of Trididemnum clinides. NCBI lineage: Eukaryota > Metazoa > Chordata > Ascidiacea > Aplousobranchia > Didemnidae > Trididemnum > Trididemnum clinides. The sequence continues at coordinate 16,014,115 of OY776305.1, forward strand.
CGACGGCCTTCCACCTGAACAACAGAGAGGCCAAATGGGAGCTTAATATCTACAACAATGGTAAACGCCTGCCATTCTGTCCAGTCCCTAACTATCTCGTGGTTAAACTGGACAGATCACTCACGTTTCGTCACCATCTTGAGGCATTGCGCAAAAACGCGCGTTGCACTGATGAGACGACTTGTGGGCTCGGGTTGGGGCGCTGTAGATAAAACACTGCGTACAGCCGCCCTATCTCTGATCTACTCTACTGCGGAGTACTGTGCACCAGTTTGGTGTCGCAGTGCACACACTCGCCTCATCGATAGTGTTCTCAACGACGCATTGCGCATTGTCACTGGATGCCTGCGTCCAACTCCAACAGACTATCTACCCGTTCTCGCCGGTATACAGCCGGCTGAGCTTCGCCGGTTAGGAGCAACGCTCTCCCTGGCATATTGTGGCAGTCTGGACCCTGGCCATATTCTCCATGAATTATTGGCTGGGCCCCCAGACGGCCACAGAGAAAGACTAAAATTTAGACGCCTCTTTGTGCCCGCTGCACGGAAGTTACTGCAAGATCTAACTGAATTGGATATTCGTGCAGCTCAATGGACAGACTTTAAATGGAGCACGGAATACTCGGAGTGTTCATCTGATCTCCGTGCTTTCATTCCTAGGGCGAGCACTAGGCCAATGGGGATGGGCCTGCCCAGATCATCGTGGGTCAGGCTCAACCGCTTGCGGGCTGGTGTTGGGTGTTTTCAGTCGTTCATGCACAAATGGGGCTTTGCTTCTACATCGAATTGCGAGTGTGGCGCTGCAGAACAAACCGCAGAACACATCATTCTGACATGCCCCGTACATCGGGCACCTACAGGAATACATGGGCTGACGATTTTGGATGTAGACACACGATGCTGGCTGGGTACCATCACTGCCAGCATCTGAAAATGTGGATCCCTTCCAAAAGAAGAAGAAGAAGCCAGCCAGACAGTTACTGTTACGTCACAAAGCACCAAGTTAAAAGTCTGGTAAACAAGTTATGTAACATATGATTGTCGTCGTCGTTTGGTCAGGCACCCAAACTCAATCCGGGCCAGCACAAATCAAGGCCAGGGCCGAGGGTCTATCCTTTTACCACTCTGGGCTGCTGGGCTGCTGCGCTGCCCAGATTAGGTGCTGGCAGTGGTGGTGTTAAGCCAACATCGAGTTGCATCATCCAAAATCTGGAGATTTTGTGTTCCTCATGGTACATGATGTAGGAGACATGAAGATATGACGTGATCTGCAGTTTGCTCCAGATTTGCAATTCGGTGATGGAACGAGACCCCAATTGTGTATGGCGAGTGAAAACGCTCTACACCAGTCCGCAGGCGATTGAGCCATACCCAAGATGTTCTGGGCAGATTCATTCCATGTGGCCTTGAACTGACCCTGGGAATGAAAGCACGGACCCTTGAAGTACTCTCCAAGTAGTCCGCGTTGCGTCCACTGCTTTACGCAGATGCCCAGTTTAGACAAACTATCTAGTAATTTCCATGCAGCAGGTACAAATAGGCGTCTGGTTCTAAGCCTCCTCTGGTGCACATCCTGCTGCCCAACCAGCTGTCCGTGCAGTACATGGTCGGGGTTATGGATAGCACGATTCTACAAGGAGAGTGTCGCTCCTAATCGGTGGAGCTCAGCTGGGTGGATGCCTGTGAGGACAGGCAAGTCCTCCGTTGGTGTGTGACGCAAGCATCCAGTGACAATGCGCAAAGCATCATTGAGAATGCTATCAATGAGGCGAGTATGCCTACTACGACACCAAACTGTTGAGCAGTACTTAGCTGTGGAGTAGACCGAAGAAAGAGTAGAGCTGCGCAATGTCTTTGTACCTGCACCCCATCCGGATCCTGCAAGTCGCCTCAATAGCGATACTCGGGTGGAGAGTTTTTTGCGCAAAGCCTCAAGGTGGTGACAGAAAGTGAGCAACCTGTCCAGCTTCACCCCAAGATACGGTGAAACTGGACAGGGTGACAATATGTTGCCATTGTTGTAAACATTAAGCTCACGTTTAGCTTCTCTGTTGTTAAGATGAAAGGCCGCAGTCACCGTTTTTGTATTGCTGAGCTTTAGCCTCCGAGTCTGGAGACAACCTGAAAGTGCAGTGATGTCTTGGCTTAGAGTGTTCTCCACAGCCATCCAATCTCGAGAAGCATACAGCAATGCTAAGTCATCAGCATATGCCTACTTCTGGGAAGTTATGGAAGGCAGATCGTATGTGTAGATGTTAAAAAGAAGGGGGCCAAGACCGATCACTGTGGGAGGCTGTTTCGCAAACGTCTTAACCTACTTTGCTTGCTGTCACCAATAGTGAGCATGAAGCTTCTATTTCGGACAAGCTCCATCCGGTAGAAGCCTAAGCAACTTGCAGGTAAGACCACGGTGCCAGACAGTGTCGTAAGCAGCAGTCAGATTGACAAACACGGCACCAGCCTTCTTCTTGGTCTCAAACGAATCCTCAATGTTTTGAGTAAACAAACAGCTTGATCCACGGTTTTTGTTGCCCTGTCACGAGACAACCTTCCCAAATACAGACAACAGGTCTTGTGTTCAGACTCGCTTAATAGTTAATAATGCTCTTTTGAATGAGTGTGAAATAGTAAGAAGGACTCCCATTACTGCATTACTGCATAGACATCAAAAAAAGGCAACGGTTTTGACCGATATCACATAGGCACTTCACATGTCTCAACTCCATTACGCTTGAATCAACAGACAGGAATAGCATATGAGTATAATGTCAGCATGACATTGTTGCCCCGTATTGCTATTTTGTGTTATACTAACTGTAATATGTTGACATTATACTCATATGCTATTCCTGCATGTTGATTCTGGCGTTGTGTTACCCAATTTTTTTGGGCTATGCCCCACCTAATCATTCCACACCATGCCACACCATGCCCCAAAGCAAGATCCTATCAGATCCATGCAGCATGTGTTGGTAGACTTACGATACGAAAAATCATATATTTTTAACAATTTACTAAAATGTAATTTTTGTAATTTTACTCTTTTGATGCCCACTACCTTGGATGCCCGGAGCCGTTGCCCCGTTCGCCCCCCCCCCCCCCCTCTCCACGCCACTGGTTGCAAGCCAAAGAATGTCACCGTAACTTGTGCTATTTCTGATTGTACAAACTCTGCCACTTTTGTCCACTCATTAAACTTTTTATCTTTACAGTCCTCCAAAAAACACTCCAGAGAGAATGTCGATTTTTTACTTAGCAAATCAATGGTTTTGATTCTTCCACAGTCCAAAGCATTTTGACTAAAATTAGAAAATTAAAGTTGTCAATTATGAGTCTCGGCTTGACAAAATGATTTGGTAAATAACTTGCTGGAAAAATAGAGACATGCTCTATTCTTAGCAATATTTCTAAAACTTTTCCAGAAAGCACGAAGCTCACGTCAAGCTACTGGTTTTTGTGCAAAATTGCTGTAGCATATTGTTATTTGTGTACTGCTTTTTGTTGTTTCGATTTGGAATTGAACCCGAGGTGACAACGGTTGACTAAGACGCTCTTGGTTCAACACTTGATTTCAACGCGCTTGCATTGTATTGCACAACACACTAAATAACCTAAAGCGTATTTCACTTATGGATGATTGCTACTTGGATTTCTAATTTACACCTCATTGTAATTAAGAATTGACACCTTACCGTTAGAAGTATTTTTCGTACCAGAATCCTGTCAGTAATTTGCTGTTTAGTCGGAGTTAGTATGATAATGGTACAATTGAAACGTTTTCTTTTGCAAGGTTTAATTTGTTACGTTCATTTGGTCATTTTGTTAAGTTAAAGTAAACGAATGTGGCAAATGAAGTAGTGAAAGATCGGAAAAACAAATGTAGCCCACAATTTTAATAACCGCTTATATTGTTGGTCGAGATTGAATCTAGTTTGTTAGTTGGTTTACGCCGTTAACGGTTCCGTAATATCGCAAGTTGTCTTCAATATACACCGAGCTCCCCCTGATTACTTGTTTATCAGAGTCGGCCGAGGTAGAGACACACGAAGAACGTCGGAATCGATCGATTTGCGAGCGTGCTGTTAAAGTGGCTAAGTCTTGTAAGAGTTGGATCGTAATTTGAACTGGCCAGTCATCAACCCAGCTAGTATATCTTATATTTGCTATTAAGTTTGTACAATACTCTTGCGCACCTCGTGAGACACCGATTAGTTATTGCTGCCAGATTCTTGCGCAAAAGAACTTGCTCGTATGATTTCTGCTTTATAGCAAGAAAACTACAAAAGTTTAAAGCTCATGTGTTATCTCAGGCATGAAGTCCAACGCTACCAGCAAATTTTTAGGCAATTGTTTGTTTTGTGCATAATTTTATCTGGGACCAATGGGGGGCCATGGCACAATGCACAATGCACAATGGCACAATGGCAAAGGCACAATGGCACATGGCAAAGGCACCCCCTGGCTGCGTCTCTGGTTTTGGTTGTTGCGGAAGATTAATGATATATTTATACTTTATTTCGCGAAGATATCTTTTTTGTCTTTATTTTGAAATATCTGTTCCAAGTTGTGCAATACAAGCATATGCTGGAGTATTTTATGCGAGCACAAGCTACGTTGAGCGTACTTCAGCGTACGCTTGTGTACTGTGCAAGTGGGAACAGGCTCAAATGCTTAGTTCTATCTCACGATTTTTATATGCTTGATTAATAAATCTAAATACAGCTTTAGTTTTAGCTAGCTGCATCCGTTCATAAAATCCTTGTCAGCTGCATAATGAATGAGTCAAAAATGAATAGAATGGTTATTCAATCGAAAAAGAAAAATAAAGTTTGAATATATTGGAGAACAAACCGACGCGATGGCGTAGTGGTTAGAGCGTCCGCTTCCCAGTCGGTAGACCTGGGGTTCATTCCCCTTGTCGAGTCATACCAAAAGACTTTAAAAAATGGTATCTATAGCTTCCCTGCTTGGCGCTCGGCATTTATGGGAGGTTGTGGAGAACAAGCCGGCAAGTTCGCTTGTTGTGTCCTTGGGCAAGGCACTTAACGGGAAGCCCCCACCTTTATGTGGAAGACAGGTGGCCCATAAACCTCGAAAAAGGCAACTCCCAAGCGAGTGCGGACTTCCCGTCCAAAGTATAGCGATACAATTCGCTTTCTCGTGAATGGAGGATAAATATGGCAAATAAAACAAAATAAAACAAATAAAACAAAACAAAAGGCTTTTGATTTCGCGTTAGGAACCGTGCCAACTACTAATTTTTAGCTTGTATCGGAAACTACAGGTCACAGTGACCCGAAAGGCAAAAAAAGGCTTGCTGATACTTTCGATTTTTTTGAATGCTTTTGATATATTTTTTTAGTTCTTTCAAAATAGTCCTGAACCTTACAAATTGTTGTTATCAAATCAAATTACGTTGGTAGGAATCACCGGAAACGCACTTGTTTATTGGGTTGTACCATTTATTACCAAATTTTATTGGATTTTAAATTAAAAGTGGTAACAGCTTGACCGCACGATTCATAATGTACCCTACTCTGAAATCTGGGATATATCTTTTCATTCTTAAAGGTTTTGGCGCCTAAAGCATTTTTGGCTTAGCCTGTATTTACACAATCTTAGTTAGAGCCCATGTTCTTGTCATATCTATACAGATAAGTTATGAAGTCTATGTCTGTGATATAAGTGGACCTATTTGATTACATGGGGGGCTACCTGCAGCTAATAAGGCCCACTAATTGTTAAATTCGTATCTCTTTATGAATAATCATTAAGTTATATTGTAACTCTGTTATGCTGGCCGATAGATTACGATCATGGCTACAACGAAACTTAATTTCAGCTACATTGGTAAAATTGTTTTTAAATAATTAAAAATAGTTTTTTTTGGTCTTATTAATTTCATATACAACAAATAGTACCCAATGCAGCATTGCATAAACAAAGCATTCAAGTTAAATTTTCAAAATCTCAAAAAGATGATTTCACGTATTAAGGGGAAAATAAGTTTTTGGCGATATTATCAATAGGGCGCGTCTCAAAAAGTTTGAGAACCCCACCATTAGATCAATAAAATTTGTGGAGAACAACAGATTTGCCAAAAAACGTCAGATCATGATTTGGGAATTCTGAATACTAGAGCTGTAAGTTTCGTTAAATATCCTATGTTATTTTTGTTTAAGGACAAAAATGACGTAAAAATCACAAAAATGTGATCGTCTCATTACAAGATTTTTGTAAATTAGAATAGGATTTAATTTGTCTATTATTATCTAACGAAATTAACTCCCGGCTGTATTAAGACCAACATTTTTATACACGAGCTTTCAAGATTTAAGTTTTTACTTTTTAAGACGCTCTTATTCAAATATAAACAGAATAGGCTTACTCGTGTATTGACAATGACTATAATTTTATTTGAATTAATGGCAGGCGATGGTGTTGGCAGATCACAACAAGTCTTGAATTCTGTTACAAAATTCCGCTAAAATTAAAAATGTTTAAGTTTCTGCTAATTTTTAATAAACAAAAATAAGATTTTACTAAAACGTTTTCTTTTTAGGAAAATCACCAGCCGGCGTCGTCTGGCAGGACCCCCTATTAGTAGTGTCGAGGTTAACAACATAGGTACAACAGGCTTCACCCAATAAATCATTGTCAAAACAGAAATATAAGTTTTTGTTTTTCGCATAGCCATCTCTCGTTCCCAAACAAAACCACCGTTTTTTTGAAAAGCAATTGATGTAAAAAATCATTAGGGGCAGTTGCGCATACCATTACAGTCTCCAAAGTTTATCGAGCGCCTGGCAACGTCATATTTGCACTGTTTTCACCATTAGATGTCTATAAACTTAACAAATTTTTATCGGTTAAATTCAGCAAGTGTTTAAATTGAGAGCATGTCAAAGTTGTGGAAGAGCGCCAAAGTAATCATGTATTATCGGGATTAAGCTACTAACCCGTTCAGTGCCTAAAACGCCTATAGGCGTTCTTGGTAAACACTTCTTTAGTGCCTGTAACACCTATTAGGGTTTTGCAAATCGCAGCTGTGCATAACGCGATTTTTTCGCCTCTTATTATCAGTCGTCACTACTATGCACTTTTTCTGTGTTTTGACTATGTACTCAATTTGAAAATCACAATGCTTTTTGAAACAAGTGTTAATTGGCTTAAAGGCAAATAATCTAAAGTTTGCGCTGGAGATTTTCCGACAAAACTGCAGATAGCAAAATTGAGACGGATCTTTTGTAGAAAGTCCCCGCCACTTGCAATAGGCTCCTATTAAGTGTACACTGGAGGGGTTTTTCAGTAAGGCAAGCAATTCCTGATAATTGCACCCCCAGTGTACACTCCATTGTACATTCACATACCGGGCCTCCCCCTCCAGTGTACACCTAATAGGCGCCTATTGCAAGTGCTGGGGCCTTTCTACAAAAGATCCATTGAGACAATAACAAAACGCGAAACGCGCAATTAAATCAGCTCTGGAACTGCGTTAAAGAAAAATTAATTCGGCATTTAACGGGTTAAATATTACGCCTACTACTTACGACTTTTTCGTTACTGTAGGTGTATTTATATGAGCTTACACTTCTCGTTGAGAGCGTGGTGCTTGGTCCTGGCATAAACGCAGCCAGACAAACAGCAAACTAATCCGACATTGAACATTCGAAATTAGGCTTTGTTATTAGAATAGCAGTGGTCCCATCAGTAATGTCGAGGTTAAGAATATCGGTTCAGCCAACTTCATGCAATTGATATTGGTGAAACCAGTAATAAAAAGTTAACGTATTGTTAACAGAAACAGTTCTTGTTCCATAATCAAAAATACCACTTTTTAAAAGGAAATCGAATAATTCATAAAACATCACAAGGAGTTGCCCAGAGCCGCTATATTTTTCCCAGAGTTTTTGGAGTTCCTGGCTACGTCTTGCTGGTTACATCTTATGTATGAACAGTTTGCATCACGCAGACAATCAAATTTATAGACCACATTAGACAACAAACCTGCAGGAGTAGAACACTTCAATTGAAAATATGTACCGGTTTCAAAGCTAGTATAGTACACTGACACGTCGACACCAAATTTTTTTCAAACGAAACTAATAAGACGATCAGCAACTCCTTGGTATTCCTATTAGCAAATACGATGAGATGAAGAGTTCAGAGCTTTTAAAATTTTCCTACCGATACTGCTTGGTCCTGATGGACAACGAGAAAAATTAGCCGTAGGCATTCTACCTACGCCTGTCTACCATAAATTGTTTTTATATTCTTCAAGTGTACCAGTAAACCTATCTAGCAGAAAAATTTTTATATTCTTCAAGTGTACCAGTATCAACATTTTATGGCGAACAAAAACCGGCAACAATTGCAGATACTTTACTGCAGTCAGCAATGTGGAAGATGATTTTGACAATGCAGTGGTGTGCTGACACATTTTATAATCAAATTTCAGCTAAAGTCCCCATCTTTTATGATTTTTCATTCTTAACTTTCAGCTTATCAACCAATATTCTGGTAAGTTTATTTCACAAACGAACGAATTCGACATAAAAGCCTGATGGTTCTTTCGAGTTTACTTCAAAAAGGTTGCAAATTTCCCCAAACCTGATAGCTCACACCCATTCTGTTTAAAAAATGTCGAAACTTTTCTGTAAGAATTCTTAGGACATATATGTCCTGTTTAAAAATATCGACAATAATTTTTGATTTGAAAACTTGTATAAAAATATGAACACAACTTTTACAATGCCGGAATGTTAAAGAAAAAATTAGAACATGAAGGGTTACAGCAACCATTGGACATTGAAGCGAATGGCCTAATGAAGTTGTTTTTGTTCTGGCGCCAACAGCGTCTACGCGCTGAGGCGAGAGCCGGATTGAGGCGGGGGCTGATGGGGCTGCAGCCCCAGGCCCACCACTATACCAAATCAATGAAGTCATAAAAGTTACTGATAAGATCACTTTTAAAAAATAGTGAAGGTGTAATTTAGAAGTGTCATGGGCAATGCGTTTTCCATTAGAGGCCTCGTCATCGTGCAAAGCACAAGCGAAACTGTGTCATAGTAAGAAATACTATTTTAATTGTGTTTTCGTTGGATAAAACATTGTAACAAAATAGAAACACATTTTGACGTCATAATACAAAATATAACATTATTCCGTAACAATGGCTTTTTCTAAGACACTAACATGTTCAATTAATGCCAGTTATTTCGAAGTTTTGAAAAAAAATGCAGACAAGTTTATGCTAGCTAAGAAAAATGAGACTAGAAAAAGTTTATATAAAAGCAAGTATGTTTTCTATAGTCCGGTATTTGAAGAAGGAAGCAGATGAAATTCTATCAAATAGTTTGGACCAGAAGGAAGCAGATGGAGTAGTTGAGTGAAATCCCAATTCAAGGGAATTTGTTCCTTGAAATATTAAATAAAAAATTACTTCTAAATTAATTTACAATAGCAAATGAAATTTATATTGATTCCACAGGACATTTTCTTTCAATATTAAAGACGTAAAAGAAAATAATTATTTTTTTTCTCTTTTGGTATTGAAAAATATATTGATATTGATATAATTAAAATGGATTAGATACAATTTTATGATATTTTTTGCTTAAATAGTGCACCGCAAGTATTTGTAACTTTTTAAGGGCGCCTTTAATAATTAGATTTTGAAAACTACTTCTTAAGAAATATACTAGAAAAGTATACTCAAGGAGCAAATCGTTTTGAATAGGGATTTCACTCAAAACTAAATTTCAAGTGTATAAATTCAGACCATTCTTGAGCAAACGAAGGTCTAAATTTTACAACAGAAATTTATTAGAGGATTCCATATATTAAAATCAAAAAGGTCTGAAATGGCTGTTTTAAAATCGATAAGGAATATCCACTTTTTTTTTTGGGCTGGGGGTAGCCAACTACACTTTTACCAATATTAACTAATCTAAACGTTTTTAATCTTAAAACTTTAGCCAATTGAAAAATAAAAATGAAGAAGTATAAAAGCGGTTGAGAAAAGGAGAAATCGAGAAGAGAAGCAGAAGATAAACTGAAAAAAGTTGAAGCAAAATCAAAAAAAGTGACTGATTGTTTTCATACAAGCGATCCAATAAGCAACATTGTAGAAATGGCGTCCAGTAATGCAACTGCTTTGTGTTCATCTTCGAGTGACTGTATTGCAGAGCCAGAGCCAAATATAAAAATTGTTTCATCCGAACCAAATTTACGACCCAAGTCATTTAATGGGCAAAGCGTATAGCGCATAAGGTAAAAGAAACTATTCACCACGAAATGAATGTTGGATGCTGGGGAGTAATTTCTGACCATCTGAGAGATTACTGCTGCCAAGTAGGAAGTTTAGAGTTTCAACATCTTGATGCAGATTTTTCTACTTCAGAGACATGTTTTACAGGCGATAAATTCAAACGACGTCGTTCTAAATCTGCACCAATCAACAGCCGCCTCAACGTGGTGGTGCGGTCCCCGGCCCCGTTTGGGTTGGGTCGAAATGGCTGTTGGCCTTCCCGAGAGTCCCAGTTACCCCGGGCACTCCCCTTCATTTTTTTGCTATGCTGTCCCCTGAACGACCGCAGAAGGGCAGCACACAGCATCTTTAAAATCGGTCGCCTGTTTCCTCTTTTTCTCTTCTCCTGCCCCTCTCTTGCCCTTCTTCGTCTCCTCATTCTCCTCCTTCTCTTGATGAGCGGTAACGTTCATCCCAACCCTGGCCCTATCTTTCCCTGCTCTGTGTGCACTGGAAATGTGACCTGGAGGGGCAAGTCAGTGCAATGCTGCGCTTGCTCCAAATGGGTCCATCTAAGGTGCTCACAACTTTCCTTATCCCAATTCAGAGCTCTTGGCAGCTCTCACTCTTGGAGCTGTCCCCCCTGCCGAATCACTGTGACTCCCTCCTTGGACTCCTCCGACATGTATACCTCCACTGTGCAATCTAGCCCCGCCTCTGCTAACGCTGCACTCTCGTCCCACTCTCGTCTCCAAACTTCTTATCCCCCATCTGCCCATTTTATATCTTCTCCTTCTGCCCCTCCACCACCGTCCCTTGCTCCTGGCTTTTCTTCTGCGCCTCCTGCCTCCACTCCCCCCCTGACTCTTTCAGGGTTCTTCAATGGAATGCTGGAGGTCTTCGAGCCGGGAGCACTGAACTACTTCACTTTCTTTCGTCCCATCCAGTTGACCTAATTTGCATTCAGGAATCCAATCTTAACTCATCTTCCTCTTTCCGGATTCCTGGATTCTCTGCTCTACGCTCTGATCGCACCCACTCCCGGTCTGGCATTCTCTCTTCTGATACCACGCACGCTAGCGGCGGCGTTGTCATTTTCGTCAGGCAGGGCCTATCCTTTTCTGAACTTTCTACCTCCTCTCTTTCTTCGCTTGATCCTTACTCTGATTATGTAGGAATCAACATCTCTCTAAACAACTCCTTTTCGCTCTCATTCCTTAATATGTATGCCCCCCCTATCCGCTCCTCCCCAACGGATGGCAGAAACGACACCTTTTCTCCCTCCATCCTTCCCTCCTCCTGAAATCTCTTCATTCTGGGAGACTTCAATTGCCATCACCCTCTCTGGGACTCAAGAGGTACCTCTGACCCCAGCAGGGGAGGAAGTATTCGACTGGGTCATTTCTTCTGACCTCCTCCCCCTCAATGACCCTGACACACCCACCCCTCTCCATCGCTCCTTTGGCAGTCGCTCTTCCCCTGACATCTCCTTTGCTCCCTTCTCTCTTGCCCTTTCCTGCTCCGGGGAGGTGCTACAGGACCTTGGTTCTGACAATCTACCAATTCTCTTATCTATCCCTCTCTCTCCGGTCTTTCGCCCCAACGAGCGCCCCCCTTCCTTCAATTTTCAGAAAGCTCGCCGGGATGGCTTTGCCTCTTATTTTGACTCTCACTGTCCCTCAGCAGAGGAATACTCGTCTCTTTCTCTTTCCTCTGCTGCTGCTCTCTTTACCTTTCTGACTTTGAATGCGGCTAAATCTTCGATTCCTTTCGGCCGCATCAAACGCCATCCTAAAGCCTGGTGGTCTGCTGAGGTGGAAGAAGCGGTTAGTGAAAGACGCAAGGCTTTCGCTGCCGCTCACAGAAGTGATGAAAATCGCCAGGCTTACATCTCCGCTTCTCGATGCGCCTCGTCAGTCATCGCCAAGGCCAAGACTGAGGCATGGCAGACGACTTGCTCTTCTCTCTCACACAAGTCTAACTCTAAATCTGTACACTCTCTCCTTCGCTCTATCGCTGGCTCTCCTCCCTCGTCTTCCTCCTCTCCTAACTTTCCTAACTGTTCTTCTCTCAGGGAATTGGCTTTGGTCTATGCCGCTTACCTGAGATCTCACTTTTCCGTTTCTCAGGCAAAGGCTCTGCGCAGCAGAGCCAGAGGCTACCTCTCTGAGGTCCGCCGAGCCACGTGCTCGCAGAAGTCCCACTCATTCTTTGCTCTCCTTTCTCACTTGCTGAATTTCTTGCGACTGCCTCCAACTTCTTCTCGTCCTCCGCCACTGGTCCAGACAAAGTTGCCTATCCCATGCTAAAGCACCTCCCTCGCTCTGGCATGGATTTTCTTCTTTACATCTTTAATCTCTCCTGGTCTTCGCATTCCTTTCCTTCCAACTGGAAGACATCTTCTATTATTCTCATACACAAGATGGGAAAGCCTCTCGACTGTCCTGCTTCCTTCCGGCCTATCTCTCTCACCCCCTGCGTATCAAAGCTGTTTGAACGCATCATTCTATCCCGTCTACTCTTCTTTCTGGAATCTAATTCCATTCTTTCTCCCCGCCAGGCCGGTTTCCGCCCTGGACGGTCTACACTTGATCAAATTCTGTACCTTTCGCAGTCCATTTCGAATGGGTTTAACAAACCCACGCCGGGCTCTCGGACAATTCTTTCTACTATCGATTTCTCTAAAGCTTTTGACTCTGTCTGGCATCCCGCCCTTTTCCACAAGCTTATTTCGGCTGGCCTCCCTCCTTGCTTTGCTCGATGGACTCAATCTTTCTTTTCTGATAGGCGCGCTTGTGTGGTCTTTCAAAATCACAAAAGTCGTTCCTTTCGAGTCCGTCGAGGTGTTCCGCAAGGATCCGTTCTTGGCCCTGTACTTTTCTCCTTATTCATTAATGATCTTCCGGCCTCTCTGCCTTCTTCCGTCAGCTGGTCTCTTTGCGCTGACGATCTGGCCATTTGGTTCTCCTCCCCCTCGGTCCCTACTGCGGTGGAGGCCGCACAAGGAGCTCTGTTTCGATTGGAGCGCTGGTCTGAGTACTGGTGTCTTCCTCTTAATCCGAGTAAATGTGAGGCCTCCTTCTTCTCAGTGGATCCCCACCAAGCTAACTTCCTGCCCAACCTCCTCTTACTCGGCTCCCGTCTCCGTTTCAATCCAACTCCAACTTTTCTTGGGGTCACCTTCGACCGCACTCTTTCCTTTTCTAAGCATGTATCTTCGCTGAAGGCCAAATTTTTCCCACGTCTCAAGGCCTTACGCGGTATCTCTGCTTCCTCATGGGACCCCTCTAATGAGTCCCTCTCTGTTCTGTATAAATCTTTTCTTCGGTCCCTTCTCACTTACGCTTCACCCGGATGGTTTCCTTTCCTAAGCGCTACCAAACTTACCAAATTGAAACGCCTCAACCGAGCGGCCAGTCGCGCCATCACCGGCTGCCTCTCGTCCTCCCCTATCCCACTTCTTCTCTCCGAGGCTTCTTGACCTCCCCTACGAGTCACCCTGACTCATTTCACTCTTTTTTCTTATGAGCGGGCTCTTCGTTTCCCAACCTCTTTTCCCATTTCAGGTTTGGCCAGACTAGGAGTGAAACCAAGACTCTGCAGATCGTCCTGGAGAGCTTTTGCGTCCACTCACCCGCTCATGCTTCCTTCTACTTGTTCTAGGGAGGCTCTTCTTGCTTGCCCTCCCTGTCCTCCTTGGAATCTGCCTTCTTTCACGGTGGAGTCCACCCTTTCCACTCCATGCTCTCGCTCTGATCCCCCCCCCCCTTCCCTCGTGACGGCTCTGTTCCTTTTCCTTTTGGCAAGGGCGGCTCCGGCGTTCTTGCCAACTGCTCTCTCTGTGGCACTGAGGCCACTCTTTCCTTTTCAGCAGGCCCAGTATGCTCAAGTTTTTCAGCTAAAGCCTGCGCCATTTTGCATGCTCTTTGCTAGTCTCGGCAGCACCAACAGGTCTGCCATTTCTCTTCTCTTCTACTATCTGGCTCTCGTTCTGTCCTCGCCTCCCTGTCCTCTCCTCCATCTTTCCTCTTATCTCAAACTCTCTGGCAGGAACTGTCTTCTCTCTCCTCCTGTTCTATCAGGCTACAATGGGTCCCCGGACAGTCGTTTCTCCCGGGCAACAACGCGGCTGATGAGCTGGCCAGACGGGGAGCGCTACTTGCACCCTCCACAACCCCCTGTAGTCTCTCTCCTCTTATCTCTCAAATCCACTCTCGTCTTTTCTAGGACTGGAGGTGCACTGTCTCATCTAAATTCTTTGACACACAGGTTCCATCGATTTCCACCGAGGAACTTGTGCTCCCTCGTCATGCTCGCTGTGTCCTCTCTCGTCTTCGCTGCAACGGACACAGCTTTCTTTTAGGTTCTTATCTCTCTAGGATTGGCAGATTCAAGAATCCTTCCTGTAGCGCCTGCAGACACTGGTCCCAGGACACCTCTCATCTCATTCTGCACTGTCCAGCTACGGACTCTTTGTGCCGCTCACTCTTTGGCGACTCTCTGTCTCTCTAAGACCTCTGGTCCAGACCCTGGAGAGTTGCCCGGCTTCTGGAGCTCCATGGTCTTCCGCCATGCCCGCATGCTTCAGAAGGGGTCGGGTAATCAACAACAACAACAACAACAACAACAACGTTGTTCTAAATCGCTATTTTGACGAGAACTATTGAATGGGGGAAAAAGTAAAAAGCGAATAATTGTGCTATTCACTTTTTTCAAAAAACTTTACTGCTTTGTTTGCAAACTTTTTTCAGCTTTAACACACAGGTGGAATCTCCTTACTGATGCACTGAAACCACTTCAATGTCCAACAATTAAGCCTTCGTTTGATACATGTTGGGAGGCGCGATATGATGCTCTACATGCACTAGGAAAAAGTTACCAAGCGGTTCTTCTAGTCTTGAAGGCTATGTGTGATGACAATGATGAAAAATATTAAACTAAAGAAACAGCCAGCGATTTTATTTCATCAACGGAAAAGCTTAAAACTGGTATTTTACTCGAGGTGTAGTAGTGCATAATGGAACGGTTTCATAAGATCAGTTAGGCTCTGCAGGACAGCAAAATAACTTTGAATAGGGCAAAAAATTTGCTTCAGGGTCTACATGACTTTATTCAACTTCCAAGACTTCAATTTTTGGTCAAGTATTAAGTGGCTGTCATTATAACACTGAAGAAATTTCAACAAAGAAAAGAAGAAAAGTAAGGTTGGATAGCGAAGGTGAAACTGAAGACACATCACTTGATCCATCCAGCAGATTCGAAGTAGACTCATATTTGCCGATCATTGACCAAATTCTTTCATCTATGAAAACCCGAATAGAAGTTTACAACCATCTTCAAAGAAAATTTTCGTTTCTGATAAAATTGAACACCATGTCTAACTGCAAAATTGAAGCAAGTGCGAAAACGTTACTTCCATATTATCCAGATGATCTGGAGGAATTATTGCCTGAGGAGAGGATTCTCTACACTGATAAAACAACACCATTTTAACAGCGAATGCAAAGAAATTCAGATGTTTAGGTTTATAAATAAAAATGAACTCATGCATGCGTTTCCTGACGTATCTGTTGTTTTCAGTCTGTAGCCTATCTTTGTCTGATGATTTCTAATTGCTCGGGCAAGCGCTCATTTTCAGTTCTAAACAGAGTAAAGAGTCAACTGCGTTCGTCTAAGGGACAGAAAAGGTTGAATTCCTTAGCTCTACCCTGCATTGAAAACGAACTTTGCATGAAAAAATAGACATCGATGACGTTATTAAGAGCTTTGCATTGTCTAAATCCAGAAAATGTGTCAATTGAATGTGTGCACACAAAGTAAATACTTTATGTATTTGTTTTTTGTTTCAACTGTGGTCAGTTTTTAGAGCAACGAATAGAATGAAAAACAGGCCTCTGATTATTATAGAGCCCCAGGCCCATGAAAAGTTTAATCCGGCTGAGGCTCATCGCCATTTTATACTCACAGCTAAGTCTCATATTTCAACTTCTATATTACTCCTATTGCTGAGCGCCAAGGAGGAGATTTATGAACAAATTTTTGAAGTCTTGGGCGTGACCTCACAAGCAAATTGAATCCTTATATACTGTACACACTGTAAAGCAGGCCCTCTAACGACTACACCACCGTACCTTTGCCGAATACAGTCATTACCAAATCTTTTGTACTGGTGGACCCTTTTTGGTTGTTTGAATAAATGGTGGACCCCCAGGGCCCATTTGCTCACCTTTACATTGTAACATGCTAACCTTTTTAGAGAGTAGCCTACCGTAACGTTTGATAACGTCCAGTTTATTTGTTTCTATTTTTACGATAATGGCCTTGTCTGAGTCGGGGGTTTTACAGTTGGTCTATAACTCTAAAACTTGAAATGGTTGCGAAACCCTTGAAAGTTCTTATGACCTAATGTGTATGTGCCAAGGTTGTATATTTTGATTGCAAAAAGTAATAATTTAAATCCATAGCATAGAGCAGTTTAAAATACTCGCTCGGGTTAAGGTTTAGCAAAAATTATATTTATCGATTCTGCTCCTGTTCCAAGTTCAATACTTGCTAAAGATTGTGGCTCAGGTTTGGTTCGGGTTTACCAGTGACAAACTTTAGAGGTTCGGATTCAAGAATAACAGCAATTAAAAACTGGCTTTCTAATTGATTTTTTTGCCAGTTTTTACGGGTTTTTGTTTTGCTTGCATGTCATATTTTTCGTGCCTTGTATTTATAAACGAATTTTTGCTGTGAATTGAGTTGCCAGGAAAAATAAAAAAGAACCGAACTCAACAGAAGTTTTACTAGATCGATGAACGTGAAATTAGTAGAAAAATAGTATACTACTTCACAAATATATAACAATATTTTTTTTGGTTTTTTCAAAGTACAGATAATTTGCAAATACGAAATTCATGACACCTACAAACAATTTATTGGACTAGTATAAACAGCGCAATGTTACCGCTTGATTTTGAACCTTGCGACTCTTTGCGAGGACATTATGTGACACTTGTTCGGATGTTATTAAAGCTTAAGTTTCTGAAACTTGAAATATATTTTGCAGTTCAAGGACCTCCTGAATGAGCAAACCTGTCCTCGGTCTGGAGTAACTCGTACAACAGTCCGGCGTTTTGTAGTTTATATTTGGGAAAGTAGTATAACTTAAAAATTTAAATAGAACAAAAAACGATAAAGAAAATATGGCGTTCGGGTATCTTAATAAACTTTAAAATAAATGGAAACCAATAAAGCGTTTGAAGAAATAGTCCTGGTCTTAAAATTTACAATTGGTCCTGTGCCAGTGTCATAATGGATTCATTGCAAATCACCACTCGCTTAAAACCTTCAGCTTGTATTCTTGACTGGATAAGAATACAATAAAATGGCAGAAAAAGCGATAAAGCAAAAGTGATAATACAAGCACAAGCATAAAAAACAAAGACGCAAACAAGTTAAATTGCGACCAATAATACATGGATAATGTAGTGTATCTCACGTGGCAGCTTTCAGAACGAAAGAGCCAATAAATTATTATGTTTTATAGTGTTTAACTTTGGCGTCAAGAAATTTTTTATTGCCTGCCAAACTTGCAGGTTTTATTTAAAACTTCATAGTATTTCTAAGTCTACATGAAAGCAGGAAAAATCTGTGAATACCAATTTTCAAGCCTGTGATAACACCCTATATGGAAATTGAATCCCAGTTCACTGCTGTAAGACGCTCTATTTATTGTATATTAATACCAACTTATTTACGTATTGCAGGCCCAAAGTGGAGGCGGAAATTGAATTCGCGAACTTCTGATCGCCATGTCAGAACCTGCTATGGGCCAACATTGCAACAGACCAAGCACGCTACAGTATTACTGTATATCTTATTCAACGTTAAGAACTGTTGGCCTATAGTCGTGAGTGAAACAACTAGTTTTGTGCGGGAAGAGCGAACCACAATCGGGTGGTATTTTTATGGCAAAAAATCATCACCGTAGTATTGAAACGTCGGTATGGTTAAGAAAACTGTTGCGCCTTTGCATAGGCCTACAGTAATTTAATTTTTGGGAAAATCAACGAATCGAAAACCGGCCGCATCAACGTAATTGCCGCTGCGTGAGCAAATAGGCCTTTGAGCACCATTTTACTCCAAAAAACACAAGAGTTTATGCACACATAAAGTTACAAAAAAAGTTATAAATGCAGTGTCCTCAGCAAATAAGTGGTAGCAAAACTATCTTCTAAAAAAACCGCAACAGTGATAAGATACGCACAACATATGCATAAAAGCAGACGATATAAAACCACACTTTTTATGAAGATACCCTAGTCAAGGAACAACACACCAAAAGTGCCATGGCTTATATCCTAAAACCTACTATTGACTCGAGAGCAAAAGAAGGGGTGATTTTTAAGACTTAATATCAAAATACAAGCTGGTATGCCGTGCGCATTTTAAGAGAAAAATAAACGTCAGCATTTTTTATCACCGACCTTTTCACGCAAAGCCATTTACAAGGCCAAATTTAACCTCATAGAGTACATCACACTAAGAAACTTCCCTAAAATATTCTATAAACACTTATAGTTTGGTATAAATACTTTTTCATTCGTAACGATTCTTTTTAACACTTGCTCTACGTGACCAAGCAAGTGCACAGATTTTGCTATTTGGGAGACAGACAAAATGCCAGTGGTGGTCGTAAAGCGGCAGTCACAACAAAAGTACGAATTGGTTGAATATGACTCAGGGAATGTGGAAAGTTGTTACTTAGAAATAGGCTTTCTCTGATGATGAAAGGTAAAGTTTGTCGTTGTTGCGTAAGAATTGTGAGTGGCAAGAAAAAGCGAGGACGACCGAAGACCTGAAAAAAGCAGATGGAAAGGGAGACAGAAAAGATTGGTTTAAAGGAGGATGCCCGGAATCGAGCAAAGTGTAGAAATGGAGTGCGAACAATTGCGGAAGGAATGGGGTGAATCCGGTCATCTCCGCAAAGGACAACACCGGATAAAAACTTTAATTATTACTACTACTCCTTCAAGGCAATGTCGTTTGTTTACAACCAGTTACGCATTCTTTTCGGGCAACATTTACAACCGAATCAAATCGATTTGATTCAGCAATAAGTTATATGTCACCCAACCGCATCACTTTATTATAGCAACGTCTTGTACACATCGTTATTTGACTTATATGGTCGTTGCAACCACCACATGATGCGCTTACGATCGATTAGGATTAGATTGAGCGGTAGACACAGCGTTGAAAATTTCAAAGCCTCAAATACAATTTGCCACAAGTTTGTTTGTGGAAATTGCATCTGAGTGCTGAGTAGAGATGAACAAAGTAGAATTTCGAATCCTGAAATATTCGAATCTTAATTGCGAGTTTTTATCGGGTAATTCGATTCGAAAATAGTCTGACAGGTAAACAGCACATACTAATTTATTTTTATAGCAATCACATTCGCTTTGTGTTAGTAGTTATTCAGTTTTTATCCGGTGTTTTCCCTTTAGCAGAGATGGCCGGATTTACCCGTTAGTGATGTACAAAAAGTAATTAAATCCGTGGTTGCTGTTCACTATTCAGTAAATTGCGGCGAAACAAGAAAAAAATGTAAAAAGTTTGTTGAATACATCTTTCAAGCTAATGCACTGGTGTGTGTTTTTAGTTTTCCAATTTGAATTCTACAATAGGATTCGAAATTCTAGATTCGGAAAACTTCAATATAATAATTCTAGAATACTTCAATATTCTACTTTGTTCATCCATAATGCTGAGTCCTATCACTTAGGGAATAGCTGCAGAAGGTAACAGAGCAACAAACAGGCTATAGCGGTTTATGCCGTTAGACTACAAGCTCAGTATGCGAGTCCCTTGCAGAAAACGTGGAAACACATGAAGAGCCTGAAGTTTAAATAGGCTAAGCCAGCATATTCACTGGAAGTACATAAACACTGCGTTTGCTATGTAAGTTAGCAATTTTCGCAGAGAACCAAATAGAATCCTATATATAAAGATTGATCATACATTTGAAACAGAGAAACTAGCCGTATACGGTAAGGGTTCTTAAACCAGGGGGCGTGGGAGTTTACCAGGCGAGCGATGCCAAAGCTCCTTAATAATTCTTTCAACAAATGAAAAAAATTTGAGAATATGGCACTCAAAAATACTTAATTTCCAAAAAAGTCTCCATAATGGCTTCAAGAGCAATTGATCAATGATGGACAGATATCTGGCCGTCATTCAAAAACTGAAAGATTGTTACGAATTAACAGGAGCGCGAGTTTTTGTTAATGGGGGCGCTTTAAGAACCCCTGGCATATGGTATTTGAAAAAATTGAATCGGAGTGCCAAACAGGTCAGTTAGACTCTTTCAACCTGGCAAGCAACGAGTTCCATTTGCCACAAATAAATTGGTTTCAAATCTTTCAAAGCCGTGTCTGCCGTTCAATTCAAACCAATCAGTACAAATCGATCGCAAACATGACACTTGATGGTTCCAACAACCAAAGTAGGTCAAAAATCGATGCTTATTAAGCACTGCTGTTAAAGAGACGCGGTTGAGCGGCATGCGCATTTATGACTAAACAAAGTTGATTTATGAATTTAAAGAAATGTATTTAAATTTGCAAGTCAATTTGAATTGATTATAAATGCATGTGCCATTCAACCGTAACACTTTTTAAAGGTAAAATTCTAGAAACGTTTTTTTAAACTGTTTGGCTGTTGGAACCGAGCACGGGCGGCATTGGAAACTTTAAAAAATGTCTATTTGTGGCAAATTAAATAACAAGCAGCTGAGGACCGAGTTCTATCACTGTACGCTTTACAATAACCGTACATTCGCGTAACTAGGGGGTGAAGGTGGGCAAAGGGCATGACATGAGCCATCTCCTCCGCCAAATTGATTGAACCCGGTCAAGGAAAAAAAGGCATTTCAAGGATAACGGCAAGAGATTGTCGATCTTCAATAAAAAGTCAACAACCAAAGCTGAGGGAGAGTAAGATTGAAAAACATTAGTATTGCCTCCGAAAATTTGCTTTTGGCTATAACCAGCCTACACTAATATAATACTACAACCGCAGATGGCAAAACTGCCTCACAAATAATAGAGGTTGATAGTCCGATTTACAACTCAAGTTTTCTGTTACAACTGTTCACTTTTAAGTCAAGTAAATAATGTTGGGACATACATACTGAGAATGCATATCAAATGAACATATCAGGTTTGCCTATCTTGAACTTCAAGCTCTTCACAACCACCAACATATCAAGGAGTGAAGGATTGAGTTCATAGGCGCAAACCGCTAAGGCCCATGTTGCACTTCTACTTTCTGGATTTATCCTAGTGATAGGACTCAGCCTCTAGCTGCTTCTAGCACTGTTTCCGCAAATAAACTTGTTTTAAAACTTTAAACGACACGTCCAACCTAATTTTAATCAAATCGTAAAAGTATCACGTGATGGTGCCAACCACCAAACAGGTCAAAAACGATGTCTACAGGGCATTGCCCTTAAAAAAATGATACGGCCAAGTGACAAATATATTTGTCCTAAATGAAATCTATTGGTGAACGTAAACAAATACATTTATTAATAAACACATTTTCGACTAAATCGATTTGCTAATAAAAAGTCATTACCAAATACAAATCGATTTCAATTCAGTCACAAATGTTGTCTCAAAACATGCGTAACGGGCAGTAGTAACCACGAGAGCGGTCATAATCTTTTACTCCTGTTAACAGTCCTGCTTACAAGTTGTCTATTGTTGATTTTGCTACTACACTGTAAGTTTTTCGCAGCAGCGATTCGAGCTAATTCCTACGCGTCAACGCAATTCGCCAATGACCTAAAAAAAAAGAAAAGAAAAAAGAATTTACTGAGAGTATCAAGCGGAAGCTGCAGTGGTTACAAAGTACAGTGGTTTAAAGTACTCTCTGAAGTAAAATGCTAAACAAAGACATTTCTCTATATTAAAAAATATTATATTGTTGACCGATTCAACTGTGGTAAAAGGCTACAAACCATGGCAAACCACGAAAGTATCAAAACTTCATAAAATAAAACCAAAAAAATACATATACCCGTCTTAGAACAACAACAGACAAGAATCAATACCTTTTTTCCTAAAAAATAATAAAGTTTTGTGTTACGTGCACTGCGCAAATTACATATTACTGCAGAATACAGCAAAAAATTTATGCAAAAGTTTTGCCAATTTGGTTGTTTCTTATTACACTGGTAAACCTAACTGCATATATATCTTTGCTGAATTAAAAAACAGGTTTGAAATTGATTCTAGCAATTCGCCTGTAACGTCAATTTTTTGCAATTCCCTGGATGTGCAGTTAAAGGAGAATTCTCCTGTATAAGTAACAGAGTTTTCAGTGCCGGAAATATCCACCGAACTCGAAACCACCGCAAAGCTGGCTAACAAAAGCTCAAGTTCAAGGCTTTAAATTATTTAAAAATCGCGTGGCGATGCAATGACAGCTACCCACGTGACGGCATAATTTTTATTCATGCCAAACATCCTACGTTTTTCTTAACACAAATTCGCAAAGCCATGAAACCATAACAAGACTGGTTCCTGACAGCCATATTTGGTTGAATCGTTAAGTGCAATTTTAATTAGTGCTGTTCTAACCATCTACCCTTGGTCTAGGAGTGGGTATAAAAGACGGCCTTCCTTTAAGTTCATAGGCATCAACAATTGCCTCCCATTCATCATACGACAAAGATACTATCGCCTAAAAAACAAATAACTTTGCATCAAAAATATTAACGTGAAGCTACAGTAAACGTTTGCGTTTAAGTTCAAACGCCAAGCGCATTCAAAAAAAAAAAGAATTTTCAGGTACTGAACGTCGCGGCAAGCCCTAATAAGCCAGAAGTTAGCTTAAAAATACTTGCGCGTTTTCGCAGCCTAAAGCCGTACGCCCACAACTAAAGCTTCGGAACGAAGACTTTCACAAAGGTACGTTCAAACGGCCAAAGTCAATGGCTAACTTCAAAATGGTCGTAAACTAAAGGTTTAAAGCAAGGTATGCGAAAAGCTCAGGTTTTATGCCGTTAGTGCAATAAGGGGTTACCTTTGGCGCATTACATCAAAACCAAACCATTTTTCACTGAGCTAAACGCTGCTGATCCCGTGCAAAACTACAAACCACCAACTATTTTTGCATTATATTTGGATTTGCAGAAGAGCTTTAAAGTTTGGAATGTCTTTCTTAACAAACACCGCATGAAATTAGGTCTGTATGCACTCTATTACACTGCCTCTGGCTTTTTACTTTTCTGCTCAATTATGTCCTTTTTGCCGTCTTTTTTAGGCTAAGACGTGATGATTCATTGTAGGTCACACTTTTTATAGAACCGGACTTCATTCTGGAGCAGCGCTGAACCTCGAATTCCGGGTGCCGTTGCTGACAATTACCAACGGAGCTTCCATTAATTTCAAACTCCAGACTTTCACTTCAGTCAACCCTACACCACGGCTGCTGATCTGCTACTAATTGATGCAAGGTAATCTCAGCTGTACTACTTCTTCTGCACCACAATCACTTGAATGCAGGTCCAAAATTAAAGTACACAGTAATAAGCAAGCACTGGTCTGCGACTCCGGAGGTGCCAATGAATCGAAGTTCTACTGTATTGCCACTATTAGTCTTACCTGGTTACTCTGTGTGTTGGTCGATTCTTGCGTCGAAGTAGGAGAGGTTGAATTAATGTCTTTTATAAGCTCGACAACAGGTAAACCGCTGTCGCCTATAAATATTTTTACAAGTCCATCTTTTACCAAAAATGATAAATGAAATATATTCTCCACAGTATGGCCGTACGATTCCGGATTGACAACAAGCTCGAAGTAATCGATGGGAATGGCTGAAACAGTTAAATAGTATTTTTAACTATTCTTCGTAGCTACACTCATGAAACTTTCATGTTTATCTCTTTATTCTTAATAAACTACTCTCTTGGCCCGTGGTTAACCTGCTCTGCTACGAGAAGGTAGGTTAGAAAATTTCTGATGGGGCTCGCTTCATCCCTTAAAAGAAGTGACAAAAATTCATTGAGTTAGTACAGAAGAAGGTATTGATTAGGTCACGGAGAAGTTGAATAAAAACATCCGTTTTGGACATGGCTTAAGAGGATTTAGATTTATCTAGTGAGGTAATATGAAGAGATAGCTCTGTTCCTTTTCCTTTTGGCAAGGGCGGCTCCGGCGTTCTTGCCAACTGCTCTCTCTGTGGCACTGAGGCCACTCTTTCTTTTTCAGCAGGCCCAGTATGCTCTAGTTTTTCAGCTAAAGCCTGCGCCATTTTGCATGCTCTTTGCTAGTCTCGGCAGCACCAACAAGTCTGCCATTTGTCTTCTCTTCTACTATCTGGCTCTCGTTCTGTCCTCGCCTCCCTGTCCTCTCCTCCATCTTTCCTCTTATCTCAAACTCTCTGGCAGGAACTGTCTTCTCTCTCCTCCTGTTCTATCAGGCTACAATGGGTCCCCGGACACTCGTTTCTCCCGGGCAACAACGCGGCTGATGAGCTGGCCAGACGGGGAGCGCTACTTGCACCCTCCGCTATCCCCTGTAGTCTCTCTCCTCTTATCTCTCAAATCCACTCTCGTCTTTTCTCGGACTGGAGGTGCACTGTCTCATCTAAATTCTTTGACACACAGGTTCCATCGATTTCCACCGAGGAACTTGTGCTCCCTTGTCATGCTCGCTGTGTCCTCTCTCGTCTTCGCTGCAACGGACACAGCTTTCTTTTAGGTTCTTATCTCTCTAGGATTGGCAGAATCAAGAATCCTTCCTGTAGCGCCTGCAGACACTGGTCCCAGGACACCTCTCGTCTCATTCTGCACTGTCCAGCTACGGACTCTTTGTGCCGCTCACTCTTTGGCGACTCTCTGTCTCTCTACGACCTCTGGTCCAGAGCCTGGAGAGTTGCCCGGCTTCTGGGGCTCCATGGTTTTCCGCCATGCCCGCATGCTTCAGAAGGGGTCGGGTAATCAACAACAACAACAACAGGAGGGGTCAGATCCTCTTGTCACAGGCCAGTCATTTCAGATATCAAGTAAAAATTAAGAGGAAACAGAAATTGAACAAAGTCACATTTTTATAAAAACATCCGAACGATAAGAATGATCGGTTTAATGAGTTACTGCTAAATGAACGGACCACAAACTTAGTTAAATGGTTTAGTGCAGAGGTGCAAAAATTTTTTTGAAATTTAGTAGCGCGTAGAAATTGTTGGTAGCACACACATGTACAAACTAGTGTTGCCAGATGGTTGCTGGTGGTTTTCCCTGACAAAGTCTAAAGATTTCCCCGATTCATATCAAATTTCCACAAAGAATCATGGCCGAAATTACCTGAACTGTGAGGCAAAAATTCTATTGACGCAGCGATCGACAAGTGATGGCCTTTTTTTAGAGATCCACCTCAAGCACATGCTCAAATTTACCTACATTGAGAGGCAGGTCATGCATAGCAGCAGCGACTAAGCCTGCCGTGACCTTTTTTTTTTTAAATCAACCTGAAGCACCAGCTGACTTTAAGTCTTCACATCGATGGAAAAGGTGAAAATACCCATTTTTCACCACTTTTGAAGCTGTTCTGACAGTGGGAGTTCACGCTTTTTGGTCGCGGGGCACAAGTGCATGACCGTATTTTTGAACCCCTGGTTTAGTGCACCGCTTATATTTCTTTATAGTTTAGTCCCACTTTTAGCTTGAAATACTGTTCATAAGTAGCTCATTAGTCTTACGTTCTTTTGAATATACACGTCGAATTTTGTTGTATACTCTTTCTATCTCTTCTGGCGTTGCTTCTTTTTTGTTGCTGTGATAATTTGTAAGATGTTGGGGCAATTGTGCTTTCCCTGGAACTTCTTTGTTTGGCGGCGGTTGCTTTTTACTACAGGTATTTTTTGATTGTGCATTACCATAGTCAAAGGCACCAGATCTAAAACAAAGAGTTTGAAGAGGTTTTGACTGTTTCTACATTTTCATGCGTAATTTTATCAATTAGCATTTGTTTAAAGTAGTAGTGATACGATGATTGCTGTAACATCATAACTGTTTTAAGCAAAAGAAAAACTATCCACAAACTACAAACCAGCAACGTAAACTCAGTACATCGCAAAAACCATCTTTTTACTAGATCATGGCAATCATTTTATCTCAAGTCCGATACCATCTCCTACTCCAAAAATATGCTTACCTAGTGTTTGACCGCAATAGAATTATGAAGCTGCTCACAAAGCATGTCAAAAAAAGGCGACTATGACCACTTACCAATAGTAGGCAGTCTTATTGGTGGTACAGCTATCAGTCTCCAATTTGCGATTATGACCAATCTGAAATAACCTGTACCCTTTCCCATATTCCAGTGTTTCCTAGCCTGAGATAAATTAACTCCCAGGGTTAACGTTTCACCGCTAAGGGTATATTACTTCATCTTTGGGATTCATTTCTTTATTTTACCATCCTTGACTTGCTGACAAAACATAGAATTTGCTGAAAATTAGGGGCAAAATGTGCTTTAGGGATAAATTGAACTAGCACAAAGGTAAAAAGTATAAAAAAAGACTAAGATATGCTGATCTATTCTAATCTTAATTAGGTTGTAGATCGACATGTCTGTCTCACTTCTTGTATCTATCCAAAAACAACAAAAAACTTAGCATTGGAGATGCCTATTCACTTCAATTGAGCGTGCTTTATAGCTAGATGTCTGCATATTTCAGAAACAATTGTCCAAAAGATGCACATGAAATTCCCAGTGTACACAGATCTATACAGCCAAATAAAAAACCTTAAAAGTTTGTTTCGACTTGCACACACCCAAATGTGTTTGTACTTTTATTTTGCTCCAAAACATCAAATGTGGTAAGCAAATCTTCAACAAATACAAATAAAAACACTTCACGCTCATAAAATGCGCTAGATTGCCAAATGACAGCTGCGCTTAAAAGTGTAGGAAAAATGTGATACTCACAATGGATGTAAGGCTGGTACAATGCTAGTGAAGTAAGGTGCTAAGGCATCACCTAAGTTGCTCCACGCTGAATCAGGTATATGCACTTCATTACTGTCATCACTTAGTGTACCTCCCATAAAACTGATCTGGTATAGAACACATAGAAAGTAAATATGGCAAGAAAGCCTTTGCCAGTTGCACAATAACAATAACCTTGATCATCATAAAAAAAGTACATGTAAAAGGTTATAGTACTATGTCAACATCAACACCTCAAATTCTACATCTTCATTTGCACAACCGAAAAGGTCAGCTTGAGCTACAATATATATATCTTTGGTTATAAAACTTTAAGTTTATTCCTTAAGATCGGCTCCCAGAAATTCTGCCACAAGCAACGCAACAAAGGAATAAATGTTTTCAAATCGCTTTTTCACAGGCAGAGTGAAAGACCAAAATAACATGCAGCATTGAACATGCAAGACAGTGCCAAAAGTGCTTAACTGCTCTGAGCCATACTGTTTATAACTATTAATATTTACTCAGACACCATACCAGCTTCTCCACAA
The DNA here is from genome assembly GCA_963675345.1 of Trididemnum clinides. NCBI lineage: Eukaryota > Metazoa > Chordata > Ascidiacea > Aplousobranchia > Didemnidae > Trididemnum > Trididemnum clinides. Next base: position 16,041,899 of record OY776305.1, read on the forward strand.
ATTCATCAGGCTGAAATGCGACCAAATCAGTCTGAAGCAAACTTGTTTTCTGCGCACCAAGTGAAACTGCAAGTGACATAAAGCGAGAATCTAAAGCTCCTTCACTGGCTTCTTTCACTAAAAAATAATAACCAAGTGTTAAAGTAATCTGGGATAAAATTTTGAGGTCATTTGTCAGTAAGATTTATTCTAATGGTGAACTTGACCACATGTTTTTTTCCACTCCGCTTGAAATACATTTAAAATTATACTGCAACCTTTTTGTGCTTTATGATAACACTGAGTTATATGCAAAATTTACTCTTGTCTATGCTACGTGAAAGTGGCTTGAAAAGTGAAGCAACAACATGACGATTTTCATTTTACTTAACCTCACAATAAGAAGCTGCATCTCAAGGACGAGAAAAGCACCCATATCTTTAAAACTTTGAATATTTCTGCACTAATGAAATTGACTATTAACACAGTAATTAAAACCTTTTTCAAACAAGTCTTGTGCTTTTGCTATGTTTTCCACCAATCCATTGCAATCAGGCTTTACAAGCTCCTCCTTATTGTCTTGCGTTTCTTGAATTAATCTGCGGTAAGACTTCCGAAGCTCAATTCTCTCTGCTCTGAAAATGCAAAAAAAATTAGGGGTTTAAGAAATTTTAAGTCTAATGTACAACTGATTGTCATTCGTTGCACATTTTTGACAGAAGATGCTTGCAATACAGGGTAAAAAAAATAAGGTAAGATAGGAAACAACTATCATTTGTCCAAAAAGACTTGGAATAAGAGCAAATGCTGGTTTACTGTAGATGTAGAACGACAAACAAATATCAATATTTTTAAAGCCCTGAAACTACTAAATTTCCTTTTTGTTAGTTCTTTTGTTTCAAAACCTGAATCGAACTTCGAATCCTAAACTTACATTGTGCTACACCTCAGGCATGATCAAATCTCAGAATTCACGCTTTGTTTGTGCTACATCAAAATTCAAGTTTCCTGTCTAATTTGTATAGATCACTGTAAATTCGTAGTTTGAGTTTATATTGAAGGTGCAACGTTGAATCGTGAAATGAGAAACTTAGTACTAGTAGATACAATCTTTAATGGTTGCGGTGTATATAACTATCTCGAATTAACCCTTTATCCTTTGTAGATTTATTCAAATTAAGTTTAATAATAAAAAATGATATTGTTAAAAATAGCTGCAACGAATTGTTAGTGAGTTTTGAAATTGAATAGTATATAGTTAAAATAGTTTGCAAATGCCATAACTGTGTTAACTAGTAATTAATTAGTTTAATTTTAATTAATTAATTAGTAATTTGTTCTGGAGATAGTCTTTGATTTTCCATCCATTAAGAATCTCAACACGCCAGTGCTAAGATACTGCCTGTGTGAATATCATCAATGTTAGAGAAGACAGTTGACGACTTTCTCTGATGTCTAAACCCCCAACCCAAATCCATGTAATTGCTAGTCAATTCAAATAGCGGTTATAAATATGCTTAGCAAATCTTTAGATTTGCAGTTTATGTGTAATTCTGTATTTTATTTTAATTAGCGTTATAGATTTTGCATTAACCTGATCCCACATCAATGCAAACGAAAAATAATCAAATTTATTGCACTGCATGCATCAAGACAATTTTTCCACGTTGTTTTGTTGCCGGTTTTACAGTACTGAGATAAGGAAAAACGAATGATGAGAGCAAAAGTAGCAATTTACTCCCAACTTAAACAAGTTACACATTTATATTTTTTATTTCAAGGCTCATATAAACATGAAAATCACTGAAAGACCAAAGCGCAGTGTAAAAAAAATAACTAAATTCTAATTCTAATAATTTAGCCACAGAACAGAATATCAGTGACGAGATCATTGAAAACTTTTTGAAAACTGCCTGTATGTACATTCTTAGGACAATGCCTATACTGGTAATACACTGAACCTAATAATAGAAAAAACACCACCTTTAATTAGTACATAGCAGTAAAATAAAGCCAGCTAGCCAGGCTGGTACCTTGATTGAGCCACATGAAGAATACTGGCTTGTTCTTGAGTAAGAGTAGAATCATTCATGGTAACTTGTGACACATTTTGATCCATGCTTTAGTTGTTGACTGGTATTATTATGTACCACGTTTCAATTTAGTTTTATGCCCAAATAACCAGTTTACCTCAATATATATCAAAACATATGCTAAGCTTTGTTGCACTGGAACAGGTATCACTCTGAAACAATCAGGCCAACAAAAAATTTTAAATTTAGCTTAATCTAAAAACTGCCTCAGGGTATACTGGCACAGTGGTAAATTTTACCTCCAAACTGGTTTGTGCCTCTTTGAAGGCAAAAGTGAATACTGTGCAAGTATACTCTTAAGCAGTTGTTGTAAAAAAGGAGGCCTTTTTTTAACAACATTGCTGCAATTTTCCTGTTTAGCAGATTTTGTGCCTAATATCAGTTGATCACATGTAAAAATGTGGGGCAATATATCGTGTAAATGCAACACAATAGGTCTCCTAAAGAATCGGCTGTATTGTTGAAGTAACTTTAATCCTAATTCAAACTCAAGCTAACCATAACTGTAATTACAATTCCAATCCTAAAACTCTGGTCTGCAATTACATGTAACTTCCACATTTTTGTAAAATCTAATTCAAAATATTCAGCAATGTGTCCAGCTTGTTAGATGATCCAAAGAAATATTGATTTAAAATTATAATTACAAGTTTTCCTGCTATGCAGCAAGATCATCATAATAAAGATCACCTTAAGAGCAACAAGAAAAGGTGGCCAGGGTAAACAAACCTTTCTGCATGTTTACAAGTAAAGCAACTTTAATTTTTGTTTGGTGTAGGTAGAATGGTGCAATAAGCAAAGCGTCAAAACTATCATTGAAACGCTGAAAGGTTATCACTAAATTACAGAAAATCAGATTTACAAAAATTCATATTAAACACAAAATTACAAAAACATGGAAATTCATTCTAAAACAGAAATTACTGTTTTATGGAAATAAACTCAACCATAGAAGTACGAAAGTTGCAAAAGTATAGAAGTTGATGCAATTAAATGTATAACCTCTCAGTTGGGTATAATTAAGTAACAGTTGATATAAACTTAGCTTGAACCAACTGCAGGCATGTAGGGTCTAGATATCCGAGATTTATGATGGACTGCTAACTCAGTTATCATAAGATTATTTTGTATTTTTCTACACTTTCTGTTTAAATTGTAAAACATAACTGATTTTTTATACATTTTTTTTGATTGAGCCAAACAACAAATAAATGTTACAATTCCAAACTGTTTTATAACAAGTTTTTACAATAAAAATAAAGCAAATGCAAGAGGCCAGGGATGCACTTAGGAAACTGCAGACAGTGACACTGTTTCGACCTTATTAAAAGCCTGTAGCTTCTTATTGGTCACCAACTGCACTGAAGAGACCTGATAGGTCGAAACAGTGTCACTGTCTGCAGTTTGCTAAATAAAGCAAATGTTAAACAAGAGTTATGGGACAACACCAAAATACAGAAATGTAGATTTATGAGAATTCATATTAAAATACGGCATTACCTAATCATTAAAATATGGAAATTTACACCAAAACATGAAATTATAGAAAAACAAAATTTATTCTGAAAAATGAATTATGGAAATACTCAAAAATTACCAACTAAAGCAATACACAAATTTACAAAAGCTGATAAAAATTAAAAATATCACCACCTAATTGGGAAAGCTACATAGTAGATTTGAGTTTAAGAAAGCATTGTAGTACATCACCACATTTCTGCAATCTATGTTATTTACTGTTTATTTCCTAATTCATTAAGAAATTTCAAATTTTGCTGTTGCCCTGATTATGGCAGTATCACAACTTAATTCTAATGCAACTGATTTTAAACTTTATATTAGCATTATCAGCTGAACAGTCATTTGTGTTTAAAACGCACTGCCAAATCAAAAGCATGGGGAAAAGCTCTCTTAGTTTCAACTGACATTTTTCAATGGAAACTTGCTGCTGCATGCGTATGACCAAGATACAACTCTTTTAACAGGGGTTAGGGTTTGTGATGCTGGCAGAAGCAGAATTACCAGTAGCAACACAACCCTAACTCATCACCATCATCAGACAATAGACAAGATGCTCCACTGTGATCACTGATGTTTAGGTGATGTCTTAAATGCCCTCAAAAAGTGGCAGTTTGGAGTAGAAATTACTGGCAAATTTAGAATCTCAAAAGTCGTAAATGCACTATTGAAAATTTGTCCCCACTTGTAAAGCATAAGCTATGCCAAACTAATTGCACCTTTGTACTGAATCACTGCAAACCTGCTAACAAGAAACAATTTGACAAAAAAACTTTTGAAATATTCATGCTTCCTGGCTTGTATACTGCTGTGCTTTCATTAGCCTAGTGCTTATATAGTGATTTTCAATCTATTTTGACGTTGTTGCAACCAAGATCGACACTGTTGCAATCAAGATTGACACTGTTGCAATCAAGATTGACACTGTTGCAATCAAGATTGACACTGTTGCAATCAAGATTGACACTGTTGCAATCAAGATTGCCACTTATGCATTCTTGATTGACGTTATAGCAACAATGATTAAAAAAGCATTAAAGAAAGAAAATATATTAAATGAATAAATTAAGTATTTATTGTTTCACGATTGGCTGATCTATTCAAATATCTGAGCATATTTCTGTAATAACCATTGCAGTCTTTAGAAGTATATAATTGTTGAGAACTTGGTATTTATTGCATTCTTAAGTTGTATTTCACAGGTACAACATTCTCTTATAACAGCATTCTTCCACTTTGAAAAACAATTCTCTATTAGATTTAAGAATGGGCAATAGAGTGGTAGAAACACTGGTAAAAATCCATCCCAGTTTAATATATGGCTGTGGTGTATTATGGCATTGTCGAGAATGATTACTGAGTTTGATATTTCTTTTTCAATGCATATATTTTTGATTTCATCCAGGCAGAGTTGGAAATCGTGACCGGTTACTGCTGTATCATGCACCTTATTATATAGCATTCCATTTTTTGTCATGGCAGCCACTACCAAAACATTGCGCGATCTTGAGAATGGGACTGGCGTGGTTGCTCTTTGCCCAGCAACTGCTCTTCCTCTTTTGGGCCAAGTACTTACAGAGAACCCCACTTTATCAACAAATATAAAATTCTCAATAGGAATTTCCTGTTTGAGGTCTCTAAAACAGATTGAATATTCAAAGCGCTGTTCAATCGTACTGCTCCTATTGCGTGCATTGGGTATCGTATTGACCTTCTTTATTGTATAGTGAAAGTTTCTCAGCACCTTGTCAATACAAGAATTTGAAACCTAGATATTATACACATCGGCCACCTTTGCTCTTAATTGATAAAGTGTTAGCAGACAATCATCATCAACCCATTGTGTAATAACATTTTTTTGAGTTTCAGAAAGCTTCAATTTTTGATCACCACTCTTCCGCGCAGCCTGGGTATCGCCATTATTTGCACATCGCTTGAGAATCATGTGCACAGTGGTTCGCTTCACACCTGTGATTTGGCCAATATATGATATATATATTGTTACCTTTATCATAAAGTGAACATATTTGATGACGTATGACACCATTCACGACATTGTTCGTTTTCCTGTGAACTATATTCACCTCACCATTTGCTTCATTTACTGTATCATTATCGCCCTCGTGAGTCGTATCCTGCGTCATTGTGTTTACTACCTGGAGATCTATCGTATTCTCCATGTTATCACCTTCAGTTTCTCCTGAACTTCAGGACTGAGACATAGGGATATATTTTTTATTGTTCTATTACTAATCAAGAATAAGCTTAAAAATTTCAAAAATGGGCTAATCTGTAATGTCAAGGAAAAAATTTCTATTTAAAAAATTTTTTTATTAGCTGTCAATCTTGATTGCAACAGTGTCAATCTTGATTACAACAGTGTCAATCTTGATTGCAACTTCTCAATCTTGATTGCAACAGTGTCGATCTTGGTCGCAACAACGTCAAAATAGATTGAAAATTACTATACTAGATGTTTACTCAATGCAGAGCATACACATCAAAAGTCAATACACAATTCAACTGTTCGATGAGACAGTGCTCAAGTAACATTGGGCTCCTTGAAATCAACACATCTACTGCTACTAACACAGAGTTCAATACCACCACCACTACTGTGACAAAAACAAGCAACCCACAGACAACACACATACAACGTCATAGCTTGTGACACACCCCTGCAACAAATAATTGAAAATGCTTCAATTACATCAAGCTTTAAATCAAGATGACCTTTTCTACATGACCAAGATAGAAGAACTTGATGAATGAGAAGCCTGGAAGGAAGAATGAAAGCAACCAATTCTCTGCAAAAAAACTTATTCACAATCCAACCAACTCAGAGCAGACTTCAGCACACTAATGAAGAGACAATGGACAGTGGCAAACACACCTAGGAGTAGACATGGTTGAACATATATCAATATGCACTGATGGGGCTACAACTCACTAAAGATGCCAGAGAACAGACCTCCACAAGACGTAGATCACACACTGCTGCTATGCCCTGCAACCTGTCCAACCAGAAGATACAACTCAGTCCACAAAGTAAGCAGAAATGACACTAAATGGCTTGAGAATACCAACTTAGAGCTGTAATGCCAATTGGCATATCTACTACTAGATGTTGTGGACCAGTTAACCTTTCCAACTGAGTCACATAAAACTTCGTTACCGTCAACATTATTTTACTCTTGGAATATTGGAGGCTATTTTGCCGTGAGAAATAATTATTAGTCAATTACAATCACGAATTTAAAAAAATTTGCACCTCCAGTCTACACTCCCTCCCAGTGTACAGTGCCATTGTCTAAGTGCCCTGCTAGCAAAGAGTCCTAACCATAGCCATTACATTTCAAGGCAGCTGTACTTTCCATGCCCCACAGCATCACTGCCAGAACAGTAGCAATTATGGCTATATAAACACATGTGAAAGGTGATGGAAAATTAGCTTCTAAGAGTAAAATGCTGTCGACAGCAAAATAGCCACTTTCTAAATAAAATCAATCATTGACCATGAGATGCTGTCTACAGTCGCAACAGGCTAACCTAACTTTGATCTTGACATTCTGGTCCAGCACAAATTTGGCTTAGACACATTATTATTACGCGTATGAGCTCATGCTCTGTTTGCATGTCTTTTGTCAGACTGGGCCACCATGACGGGTAGACTGCCCGGCCCCACCATCTGTCTGCCACATAAAGACGGAGGCGTCCCGTTAAGTGCCTTGCCCAAGGACACAACAAGCAAGCTTGCCGGCTTGTTCTCCACACTATCCCTTATGTGCTGAGCGCCAAGCAGGGAAGCTGTGAATACCATTTTTTAAAGTCTTTTGGTATGACTCGACAAGGGAAATGAACCCCAGGTCTACCGACTGCGAAGCGGACGCTCTAACCACTACACCATCGCGCCGGTGCTTAGACACATGATATAGCATTACTAACAACAGTGGTGACCAAACTTTGGCTCTCGAGCCTCATCCAGCTCGCCAAACATCTTGCACATGTGTGCAATTTTATTGTTATTATTGCACAATACCAGTACATCTTAACAACGTATTTGCATCATCCTATTAACTCTTGATTCATTACCATTTTGGCAATGTTGGCTTCAGGACACCATCCACTAAGACACTTTTCAGTGTTTCACGATTTACAATAGCAGTCAAAACTATTACATGTATATGAGGTAGGAGGGTACCTAATTAGTTTTTTTTTCTGTTCTTTCAGGTGCATCAACCGCACACTAATTTGATTCGTTATACTAGTAAAAGATGTGCATCTCAACGCATACCGTTTGCTATTTTTTCCTATTGTTGGCTGTTGCTTTGCACGTGTTTTACAGACCAAAATTAATGTACTACTACTATGACTGTATAATTTTTGCCTAGATTTTGTAAATCGCACAAAATCAGCAGCACAGTTCCTAGCTTCTTATGGTTCCAGATACCAACTTGAAATGTGCGAAAATTCTACCAAAGGATCCGAAAATCCCCAAAACGGTAATTTTAAGTAAAAATGTCAAGATCCTGAAAAGTTTTTTCCCATCAAATGTTTGAGTGCTGCCATACAACAGTATTTGGCAAAAATTTAGAAAATATTTGTCAGCGTGGTGCTGACTGTTGACCTCCAAAACAAATGTCTTTACTTTTAATCCGTTATTGGATTTGTAAAAAAGGTTTTCACCTGCATTTTTTCAAAACTTCCCAAATTTCGGGTTTCCATACCAACATCAAATACGTTTGCCAAATATGTCAACCAAAAACATAGCGAAAATACCCAAGATTGTTTTCAAAAATCTCAAAGTTTTCCAAAATACTTTGTCCAAAAACAATTCGTAGAAAATAGTAAGTAGTCTTGAAAATTAAAAAGGTCTTGCAGGGGCGTATTCAGAAATTTTAAAGAGGGGGCCGCAAATTAAAACTTAGACAGTTGAAACTTTCTTGCTTGTATCAGCTTATGCAGGGCTTCACTCTCCAACCTGTGCGTTTCGCTACATTTCACCATTTAGTACTTTCATTTTCTTTATATTAGTGTATCCAGGCCTTCGGTATTTTTCTGCGTTTGCTCAGAGCTGCAGTTTAACGCTACACTTTCTTTATCTCGGACTCCAATAGTCAATATTACAAAAAACGTCAAAACAAAACACACACACAAGCAATCAATTACACCCATATAGTTTCCTCCGGCTGAAAAAACCAAGTGGGGCAACCACCATTAGCTTAATAAATCTGTACAGCGGCATTATATGATAACTCCCAACTAACATATAAAAAAGGAATTGAAAGATGTGCTATACCAGTATGCTTAGAATTTTCGAGATATTGCATTGGAGATGAGCGACTGTAGGCAGAAACACAGGCTTACTTGACGAGCATTCTGAAAAGAATGCAACGAATCAGGATGCAAAGAATCAGGCACTTACTCCTTTTTTAAAACTCAGCTTTTTAGAAAAAATTAGCATAGTAGACTGTCATTTTGCCATAGCACGGCAGCAAGAGCAATCACACAAAACTCATTTAGGCCCGTACCCTTTTATTACAACAGTAGAGTGGTCAGTAGCATCACTATTTAACTTAAAAGCACATTATTCTTGTGCGAAAGAATTATATGATCATACATTACACGAATACGGTACATTAAGCTTATTTAAATACTGTTTTATTCACACTTATTCAATTATGAAGAAAATAATGAACTAAAGGTGCTAAGCTACACCAACATTTTACGTTTTGGTAATCTTTTAGTGCGCTTGTGCTTTCAGTTTAGTCAACTATAGGCTGCTAAAGCAACACTATCTTCAGATTGAAGTTTGTATATAAATTATGATATTGTATGTAACTTGAGTATGAAACAATGTTGTGGAGGCGCAGCCAAAATCGCACCACTTCAATTCCGCCCTTTGCAAAAAATGGTTAACCAAACAGCCTACAAAAATACAGGATGTCCAAAAAGTTGCTGTGCAGTAGAAAATATTTTTAACAATGGCTGTTTTTAGCTACTATGAAAACAAGTTAGTCATTATAACAACAACTAGTCCTTTATTAAATATCCAAATCAATACCCAAGATTAGAGCTATACGTATGTAATTAAAAACACTACTCGTGAGGAAACCACTACAGCTATTTCGCCAAGTTGCTCATCAGGAGGCAACTGGCTACAACCTTATTATTATCTTTATTTAGTCAAGAACAAAAATATTTTCCGTATGCACTTCGACGCTTGTCGTCGTCGTTTGGTCAGACACCCAAACTCAATCTGGGCCAGCACAAATCAAGGCCTGGGCCGAGGGTCTATCCTTTTACCACCCCGAGCTGCTGCGCTGCCCAGATTGGATGCTGGCAGTGGTGGTGTTAAGCCAACATCGAGTTGCATCATCCAAAACCTGGAGATTTTGTGTTCCTCATGGTACATGATGTAGGAGACATGAAGATATGACGTGATCTGCAGTTTGCTCAGTGGCGCCACATTCGCAATTTGGTGATGGAACGAGACCCCAGTTGTACATGGACGAGTGAAAAGACCCACACCAGTCCGCAGGCGATTGAGCCTTACCCAAGATGTCCTGGGCAGACTCATTCCAAGTGGCCTTGAACTGACCCTGGGAATGAAAGCACGGACCCTTGAAGTTCTCTCCAAGTAGTCCGCGTTCCATTTATGTTTCGTCCACTGCTTCTCGCAGATGTCCAGTTTAGACAAACTACCTAATAGTTTCCACGAAGCAGGTACAAATGGGCGTCTTGATCTAAGCCTCCCCTGGTGTGCATCCTGCTGCCCAACCAACTGTCTATGCAGCACAAGGTCGGGGTCATGGATAGCACGATTCGCTAAGAAAAGTGTCTCTCCTAATCGGCGGAGCTCAGCTGGGTGGATACCTGCGAGGACAGGCAAGTTCTCCGTTGGTGTGGGACGCAAGCATCCAGTGACAATGCGCAAAGCATCATTGAGAATCCTATCAATGAGGCGAGTAGGCGTCCTACGACACCAAACTGGTGCGTAGTACTCAGCAATAGAGTAGACCAACGAAAGAACAGAGCTGCGCAATGTCTCGGCACCTGCACCCCATCCGGATCCCGCAAGTCGCCTCAACAGCGAAACTCGGGTAGAGAGTTTTTTGCGCAAAGCCTCAAGGTGGTGACGGAAAGTAAGCAACCTATCCAGCTTTACCCCAAGATACGTTGGGACTGAACAGGGTGGCAATAAGTTGCCATTGTTGTAAACATTAAGCTCACGTTTAGCTTCTCTGTTGTTAAGATGAAAAGTCGCAGCTTTAGCCTCCAAGTCTGGAGACAACCTGAAAGTGCAGTGATGTCTTGGCTTAGAGTGTTTTCCACAGCCTTCCAATCTCGAGAAGCATACAGCAATGCTAAGTCATCAGCATATGCATACTTCGACGCTGATTAGGTTTGAAATATGCCATAACGCTTCTTTTAAAAATTTTGCAGTCCTCTTAAAAGCATGTAAACAACCTGTTTCTAGCGCTTACAACTTGCAAAGAAAAATATTTTTAAATTTTGTAGGGAGCTTATTTCAGTTCGCTACCTCACCAATCTGATACCGGTATCCTAGGCTAAATATTAGTCTGGTAGCTTAGTAAATTGGCTTGCAGGCTATATATTTGATTGCTAGCAGCTAGGCTATAGCTTCTAGCCTAAGCTAACGGTTATACAGTAGCTTAGGCTCTCTGCACCTTCTACTAAAGTTCCAATGATAAACTACTTGTCTGAAGTCCTTTTATGAACAACTAGCTTGAACTATCATCTAATTGTTCCATCTTAATGCTGCTGGGTTGTGCGCTAAGTTTTTACAATAACTTCGGTAATCGGTACCAAGACTGCAAACTTGCAAACTTGTGACTGGTTTGTTCATTATTTTTTCTCCTAGCATGCTTGTTTTCGTTAGTTACGTCAAAGTCATAAATTTCAGTACATAAATCTCACAAAATATTGAAGTTAACGACAAATTGTGAGTTGTGAAAAGTTTAAAAGTTTTTCACAAAGAAATTTATTATACACTTACTCATCCGGGGAGGGGGAGGGTCGCGGTCCCTACGCCCCTGTCTTGAGATAAATTGGCATATTGGGATAAAAATGGGAATAAATTAACTATACCTATGCTTAGTAATTTCCTGCAACTACCCAGTTTCAGTCAGATTACCCATGCCCATGGGTTCTTTAATAATAATCATTGATTTAGCCAAAGATGGACAAACTTATCAGTCCGAGAGTCGTATTCAGAATTTAAAGTTTAGATGGCTACTTGCGTATAGCTTTACCAAAGACAAACTAAGGTGAAGATCTTGGAGATCAACTTTTTCAAAGTGATTACTTTGCCTCTTTTCAAAATAAACAGGGTCTTGGAGGGCCACACAAAAAGCTGTTGTGGGTCGTAGTTTACTGACCTCGAGATTAAATCATAGGCCTACAGGCTGTTGCGGTGGGCGCAAGACGTAGTTTAAACCAGAAACGTTTTAATCCAATGCTGATTCCTTTATGCCAATGGTTCCCAACAAGGTTGAAAATCCTCCTCAAAGAGGTATTTAAAATTTTTTGAGAAAAATTTCCACACAGTAGGAAGTATTCTAAATTTCGTTGCATGAAGTAGAATTATTTTTTCAAGATCATTCCATATATCTGCTTGTAAATAGAACTTATTGTGTAAAATTGTGATGTTAGAAATGGGTTAACTTTTTTATTTATTTGCCATATTTATGCTCCATTCACGAGAAAGTGAATTGTATTGCTATATTTTGGACGGGACGTCCACACTCCCTTGGTTGTTGCCATTTCGGTATCTGGGCCGCCTGTCTTCCACATAAAGGCGGGGGCGTCCCATTAAGTCCCTTGCTCAAGGACACACCAAGCGAACTTACCGGCTTGTTCTTCACATTCTCCCCTAAATGCCAAGCGCCAAGCAGGGAAGCTGTTGATACCATTTTTTAAAGCCGTTTGGTATGACTCGACAAGGGGATTGAACCGCAGGTGTACCAATTTAGAAGCGGACGCTCTAAGCACTACACCATCGCGCCCTCTGAGCAGAAAATGGAAGCAAGTGAAGTATTTGAAAGTGGAAGACATGGAAGGATGCAGAGCAAAAAAAAACAATTTTTTTCAACCGAAGCATGTTAAATGGTCTAGTGCAAGATTTGACTTTAACTGAAGACGAAGCTGAGATATTAGGTTCAGATTTAAAGCAGCCGAACTTGAGCAGCATTTAAAGCAGCGTAAAAAGAGCATCGAAATTTTTAGGCTTGGACCTCAGAAACAAAAGTTGTTATTGACGCAAATATTAATTAAACATTTTATTGTTCAGCGTATTTTTTATTTTTGCCCTTGTTAAGAAGCAAAGGTCTAGGTCAGAAAAAAGCAATACTCGGTTGTTTTTTCCATCTGTAAAGGGATCAAGAAAGAATTAAAGGTTTCAAAAACACGAAAGGAAGAAATTTGTCGAAAAAAAGGCTGCCTTACCACCTTTTTGGACACATTTCTCTCTTCCGTGTTATCATTGAGTCACGGCGCTTGACCACGCCACATGTAGCGTAGCCTACGCCCCAACCGCGCTACCAACACTTTTATCTGAAAAAATTTCTTTGTTTCATCTCCTTTGGCACGACTGCCGGTAACCGCAGTCAAAAGAGTGCGCTATGCGTTGGCAACTAGTCGCTTCTTTCATGACAGCATACTCAGAGATGGGCGCATTAATTGAAATTCACTTTAAATCGATACCGATACTGGATATATTATTGTTAACTTAACTCAAGACCGAACAGTATCACAGATACAAGTATCAAGATATTTTTTAATGTTTTGTAAAAGCGGTCAAATCTATACTATAAAGCGCAATTCTGTTTGTTTTAACTTCCCTGAAACTGCTAGAGATACAAGCATCAAACTTGACACGATTGATCACCACCACCGTGGTGGGTATCATAAAGGTATTGGTGACGTCATGATGACCTCATAATCAAAAATATTTTTTGTTACATTTGTCACTTAATTTAACTCAAAAGATTACACAAGTTTATCTTTATCAGCTTACTTGTTCAAATAGAATCGAAAGCAAAACACAATAATAGTAATTAGCATTATGTAACAGCAAAACTATGTGATAGGCTACCTTGCAACACATAGACTTTTTACAAAATCACATTATTAAGCTTTAGCCTGTACAGTTTACATGACAAAAGTGTTGCCAAGCATAAAATTAATCAAGGTCTTTATTATTTAAGCAGTAGACACAACATTTTTTCCAAGTTTGAATTACCAGTCGGAAGACAACCGCGTTTTGCTCAAACGAAAACCAGCTTCCGAGTTAACATAATACAAAAATGTTCACTTGTTTGGGGTTTAAAATGATGTCGCAATCAACAATTCATAGTACAATCTGTTTTTGTTTTTTCTCAAAAAGCACAGATCGCAGAACCGCGATTAAACGCTGTTTCAGGAAATATTGATAAGGTGCTTTCAATAAAAACATCTACAACAATTAAAGCTTATTTGACTACGCTATGAGTAGGGCCCGCTAAAGTCAATAAAGTCGACTGGTATCTAATTGGTATAGTTTATTTTTAAGTGAGGAGCAAATGATAGTTTGATGGCACTTCTCTCAGGGGCATTTTTTAAAAATTAGCCCACTGTGCTAGGCTTATACTAGCCAACTGCAAGACCAAATCTCAACCAAATTGCTTTTGGTTAAATTTATTTGTTTCCCAGAATCCAACTAGCAATAATTCATTCCAAATTTTAATTAATTTTTCATTAGTTTTCAAAATAACCCGAAAAGTTGGTGTTCGCCCTATACCTTTCCAGCATAAATTAGAGCTTTTGGTCAGCCAGTTTTTTTGGCGCGAAATGTGTGACGTCATATGCAACCTTCCTATTACTTAAGGCTAAGAATTAGTTTATAATGGCTAATCAAAAATTGGTTGCCATACATCATGCTTCATTTTTAGTTGAACGATTATCCTACTAGAACTAACAAATTCGCAATTTTTAGACAAGTTTGTTCTTTGGTACATTTTGACTACTTTTCCTCACAAGCGTGGTTCTTTTGCATTGTCTGTTGATGTTTTCAAAAACATTCATTAAAAACTGAAGTCTCCAAATGTTGATGAAATGTAGTCTATCGGTTAGAAACACACAAAATTTTAGTGCCTACAGTTCGCAAAATTGCAATTTTTAGAAAAACTAAGTACTTTGGTACATTTTGTCTATTCTTTCTCGATAGCATGGATCTTTGGCATCATTAATCAAATTATTCAAACAGATTTACGGACAAATGAAGTCTACAAATTTTAATATGTAGCCAACTCCAAGCAAAACACTTGGTGATCATCCAAGAAAAAGACGACGGGGTTAAGATGGTCCTTTCTTATCGTTTGCAACAACATGAAAATGTCTAGTTGCATATGATCTGACTCTTTTGCTCCCGCAAGTTGGCAGAGGAAAAAACTGTCATAATTTGTCATAATCAATCATAATTAGTCATCATATAATACCCCAAGTTTGTAAATCATTACTCATCTGTTTACTTCCACTTCAAGTGTAATATATCATTGAAATCTCTATTTCTTAAAAATTTCAAATATAATAAAAGCAAAAAATTTTGTTTTGTTTGAATATGCAAATTAGCCCCCCCCAAATAAGTGCTGAGTTGTCTTCGAAGTTAAAGTACCCTTACCTCAAAGATCACTAACAGATTTCATTTTCAACCAATTTTTTTAGAAATGATCGCTACATGATGCTAAGAAAATAGGCTTTCAAGGTACATAAGTCAAAACCTATTTAAAAGCCGACGTTTTCTACAATTTGCAACTTTCTAAGCCCATGACTCTTTTGTTAACCGGTACTAACTGGTACCAAATTTTGTTAGTTAAATGTAGTACCTAAAATATGATCAGACATTATCTGTTGGAGGCTAGCCTAGTCTATGTAACATTAAGTATTTTTGAAAAGAGAACTTCTTTAAGATTTGGAAAATATCAAGTTTAAATAAAATATGTTGTCACTAACAATAAAACAGAAGCCTTTTTACACCCCTCCCATTTGTTGAGAAACA
This sequence comes from Trididemnum clinides, assembly GCA_963675345.1. Classification (NCBI taxonomy): domain Eukaryota; kingdom Metazoa; phylum Chordata; class Ascidiacea; order Aplousobranchia; family Didemnidae; genus Trididemnum; species Trididemnum clinides. The sequence continues at coordinate 16,057,547 of OY776305.1, forward strand.
AGGGGTATACAGCAAACTTTGATTTAGAGAAGCCAAACTTTAGCTAGCTTTTAAACTTGTATTTTAGTTTCTGTCTCCTTGGAAACTTGATACAAAACAAAGACTTTAGTGGTAAAATGTTTGCAATTTATTTTATCTTTTTATAGGGTGTAGTTCTTCTAAAAATGATAATTTGATGAAGGTATGTCAAAAAATTTTTGTGGCTTTTGAACTGACATGATGTACAGTTCCCATTTTTGATCAATAAATATCATAAACCGCTTAGCCTAAACTATTTAAAGTTATATATAGCCAGAAAGCAAATTTCCTAAGCTTTCAAATGAGACCGTCATTTGGCAACATATCACATTTTTTAAAAATTAATTTACTTAACATACAAACTTTTTTGGGCGGTTTTGAGACTCCTAAAAACTTTGAAAATTTTAATAGGTAAATTTTATCATTATTGCTTGAAATTTTGTCAAATGATGCCGCAAAAGAGTAGTTTTCAGACCGTGTTAATGATAAAGGCTTTGGTTTCGTGGTAAACTTGTAATCTCAATTTGATTTTAAGGTAGTTGGCTCTTGCTGAAAATTTGGCAATTTTTGTCGTCTGCAACTAGGCTTTTGGTCTTTTTAACCCTTTTTGGATTAGAAAATTCAAAAGTTTGGTCCTAAATTTAACATCTTCCGATGAGTGAAGAATTAAGCGTGATCTTTTGAAAATTTTGTGAAAATCGGTCGCGAAATAAAGTCACAAATCCATTTTTTAGTGAACTAATTTTGTAACTCAATTTAAAAAAATTTTAGGAAAACCCTGAAAGCACAAGATCATCATATGATGATGGCCGGAGTGAAAGAGCTAAATGTCGAAGCAATTTCCTTTGGAATTGGGCGGGGCTGCCGCAGCCAGCTGATTTAATATTCTTACCTCGACATTATTAATGGGGGCCGCACTATCGCTATAACTTAACTGTGAGTGATTCAATTCGGGTTAGTTTTCTCTTTGCATAGCGGGGTTTATGCCACGGCCAAGGAACATGCACGCAGTCAGAGACGTTAGTCCATACTAATTTGCCTACAGTAACGAAAAAGTGGTACCGATAAGTAGCGATCCTTACATACTGTACAGTATAATGGCTCAAAACGGGTTGTAGGTCATAATGTTAAATGATATTACAATGCTTGCCACTGTATAGTTTGGAAACAGCAGCAGACAGCAAAATTATCCACTCTCATTTTGATAGCGAACATAAATGGTAAAGCCCATTACTGATATTTGCAATTGCAAGGATATCGGTACAAAACACTAATCTTCAGTAGAAAGGTATGATTAGGGGCAAAGATAAATGCAATACAATCCCAGTTAAGAAAAAATCAAACTTAAGCAATAATAGCATCAATTTAAAACAGTGGATTAATAGGGAATGTTTTTGTTTGAAAAGAGCTTAACAAACGCCTATTACAATAGGTTATAATGACTTAGGGGAAAGACATGGCTTCTTTTCATACTATGGCCGAATTGAAGCAAACAGCGCTGGCAAAAACTTTAATGTCACAAATTTTAATACAAAAGCGGGGCCAACAAATCGTCGAATAGGCCTACCACTAAATAGCTCATTTCTTTAATTGTCAAAACGACCACCATTTGGGCGATGCCATCAATTTTGGCTATGTTTCACTCCCATTACACTTTGAAAAATTACAAATGTCACAGTAGTTTCTGTCATCGTTCTTTCTTTTTAAATACTTCCAGTGTTGATTAATAGACCAGCATGATTGCCATTACAAATACAGGAATTATGGCTGACATTTTCTAAAGCATTTTTTTGATGTTCTCACAAACGTTTGTACGGTGAAGCTATCGCAGCTGCATTAATTGATACGTTTTAAATCGGCCCGGATGATGGTATGTTTTGCTGGGGTAAAATCGCACCATACCTAGGAGACACATTTTTTTCTATTTTGTTTTATAATAGCTTTATAAAGCCACCGGAATCAAACCTGAAAATTCGGGAAAAAGCAAGGACCCATTTAACTTCAATGAGCATACCTAAGCAAGGAAAAACGAATGTGAATCATATTGCGTAGCCAGCAAGGACTTGAGGAAGTTTATGAGGGAAAATCAAAATTAGCAACGTCACTGTGTCAAATCGCACCACATGAAAGATAGTATTGGTATTTTGCTTTATAATAGCTTTAATAGCTACCGGGGTCAAACCAAACATTTGGGAAAAAGCAAGGGCTCTTTTAACTTTCCAGGGCACGTCAAGCAGGGAGAAAAGAACATGCTAGATAATGTGTAGCCAACGACAACTTGAGAAAGTTTGAGGGGAAATCAAAGAATTAAAATTTGTGACATTAAAGTTTTTGCCAGCGCTGTTTGCTTCAATTCGGCCATAGCATGAAAAGAAGCCATGTCTTTCCCCTAAGTCATTATAACCTATTGTAATAGGCGTTTGTTAAGCTCTTTTCAAACAAAAACATTCCCTATTAATCCACTGTTTTAAATTGATGCTATTATGGTTTCAATTAATTGCTACGAGTTTGACCTTACCTGACTTTACTGACCTAGAACTTTCTTGAACTCAGCTTTTTGTGACGTAACAAACATGTTCTGAGAAATGATAACTCTGTAGAATTTTCTAAGTGATCCATTCTGTGATAAAACAATTGTGTTTTGCAATAGCATAGTAATCCTACATTAGTCTGTTTGTTTTATTAAAAATTGCAAAAATTATTTTTGGAACCCTCTAGAACTTAATGATTTGTGAATATAGAGTGTTGTTACGATTATTAGTTATTCTAGAATCTAAGTCGTAGATTCCAGTGAGATTGTGTTACTCCAGGCGGAGTTGTAATATTTTAGATTGTAGATACTAGTTTCGATCGGGATTTTATTGGAATACCGTTATTGTGCTAAGAGAATAGTTTATTCCAGGAGATGTAGTTATCCCAAAAGTGAGTGAATAACTGTTGTCGGAATTCAGCACTAGGGGGAGGTAAAACGTACGAACCAAAATTCACATTATCGTCAGTGGAACCAATGTAAACTTGCAACGCACTTACTTTCTTCAAACGATGCATCAGCAGTCGTAACGTCCCGGTTGGAAACCTCCACGTTATTAAAAAAATGAAATATCATTTCAACAATGATAGTGTTCCATGTGTGATTGCAGGCAGTAGTATTGACAGAAAGATGTCTATAAATTCTTTTAGGGAAACTCGGTAGTTAGCTGATGCGACGTTCTTAAAAATTAAGAGCCCAAACTTCGACTTTATAAAGTCGATACCTAGAAAAAGGTCTTCAAATGAAAAAATGGCAAAAACATTAAATTTAACAAATGATTTTCGAAAAAGATAAGTTTTTTCTCTCCGCAAAGAACAAAAAGATCAATTTCTGAAAGTTTATCTCCAATTGGAAAAGGCATGCCAAGCGCTAAACAACCCTTCCATTTTTGATACCAGACCCGGTCAGCCTTTCAGTGTGGAGCGCACGTTGGCGTGTTCTTTAAAATAAATATAGAGTTCCAGAAAACAATTTCAATTCAAACAAAAGTAAGGCTTTCACGAGACCACAACAGAGATTCCAAAACGAATTTCAAAATCCCATTTCACTCAATTAAGCTAATACCCAAAAAAGCAAAAACCTGCCAAATAAAGAGTACAGCTGCAGACCTTGAGTCGGTGCTGCCTCGGTATTGCGTAAGTCGCTCCACCAATCTGCGAACGCAAAGGACACCGACGATCTTTTGTGCGGAGTAAGGTTCACGAGGTCGCCACATCAGCGACCCTCCAGTTGATTCAAGAATGAAACACGAATGAAGAATCGATAGTTGTTGATAAAAATCCCCGGACTGAAAAAAATTTCGTCATCGTCCGCTCCAATCTTCTGCTGATGCCGTCCTGGCAGCATAAAGCGATGACCAACCAAGCAATGATTCGTGTGCTTGTGTGCTTGAAATCGGGTTTGAAGAGCGTGACGACTGTGGTCGGTAAAAAGCTGCTGCTTGGTGCGCGTGAGAAAAAACTGCACTACTTCGAACTACTGGATTGGCAATCCGCGCCCAAGATTTTCGGACAAAAGAATTTTGCTGGAGATCGATGACGACTAGAAGAAAAATACAGACCAAAATCTTCAACTCTATTGATGATCCTTCATGCTTAATATCAAAGAGTTGACTTTTCACTTTTTTTCTTGAAACGCATTGTCACTAACGTAGCCGATGTATGTAAATATGATTGTGTGCTGTGAGTGTTATGCTAGTGCATGCAGGTGTAGAGTGGTGCAAACGTCAACGCGATCATTTTACGGACCGTTTACCCGTTGCCACTACCAGACTGTGGCAACCTCGAAAACCGAACTTTGTTTTGAAAATCATTGATCTCCCTTGCGCTAAGGGGTACGTACTACCTCTTGAGCAACATTCAGCCGCATTGACAAATTTGTCTTTTTTTGCTTATCTTGATCGTGTTAAATTGGATTTGGAAATGCAAGTATGATCATTCAAGTATGATGTTGTGATCATGGCCTAACAAAGAAGTAATTTTTGTTTGAGTTGATTTGTTTTTTGAAATTAAGTTTATTTAAAAGAACACGCCCCATTTCCTACAAATGGCCATGGTTGCAGACATGTTGTGGAAATGTGCTGCGCCAGCATTACAGGCAAATCTAAAGCAGATTTGAACATAAGCTGTTCTACAAAACAAAGTAGGGATGTAGTGGGATGAGAACGCGTGGAAACGTCGTTCCCACGCTATTTCCTGACCCGGTAACTAGTTACTGTACTATTTTGATAAGAGGTCTTTTTGCCTTGTAATCAGGCCACTGCATTTCAACAAAGCGATAGTATATCTAGCTTGTACAACACAGGCAGTAGGCCAACTTAGGGGTGTGCAATCTTTTTTACCAGGCTGGCTGATTTTGACATATTGAAAATTCCGGGGGCCAATTGAAGTTTGCTCAATTAAGCTTACCAACAGAGATTAGTAACAGTATTCTTGGAATATGGCAGTGAAGAATTTTTTTTGGAGATCACAGTTTTTGCAGCTGTAAATTTGCCAAAGTTTCCTAATTTGGTCAGTGGTTATTTTTTCTTTAGTGGATCAATATTTTGCTAAAATTTTATAGCTTTAATTTCACCAAAATTTCCAAATTTCTCTCACGGATCAAAATTCTTCCGCGGGCAACAGGCTACACACCTCTGGGCTAATATATGCGGTACAAGTATGTGATAAGTGGCTGACAGATAAAAACACACCTATTTAAAATCAACGAAAGATAGCCTAGACTTGGTTTGGTTTCTGCTTCTGAAAGTTGTAGATTTGTAGAAGAATACTTGTAAGCGCCAAAATTAAACTGAACTAAAAGTTGCTTATACAGAATTCAAACCCCTTTCCAAAGATCTTGTATCAACAAATCGAAAACTATCCATGCAGTAAAATTAACCGATTGCCCAAAGATAAGCTCGCTTTGTTTTCCCTCGCTTTAGTTTGCACCTTTTTTCAACTGCTTCAACGGCCTTTGTTCGAATGAGTTTGGTTTTAATCTATTGAGTTGAGCAACGTTCAATTGGAAGTAGTGCGAATTCAAGTTATGTGGTTGTTAGTTGACGCTGGTGTGTCGAAATAAAAGCGAATTTCCCCAAGTGACTGCCGGAACTGCCGGTAAGTAAATTCAACGTTATATCCTTCGTAATTGTATCGTATTTATTTAACTGTGCTAAAAATTGTGTATTTATTTTTAGAAAACGGTGCAAGTTCGTACAAAATAAAAATTAGAACAACAATAAATCCGTGTGAGGCTCCACAAGTCACATCAAATTCCTATAGCCGCAACAAGAATCAAACGGCGGCTAGATTAGTTTTCGGCATGGCTTACAACGAAGAAACATTTTACAACAATCTTACCATGAATTCTCAGAAAATCGGCGTTACAACTAGATCAATGTTAAAAGGCGATGAATTTCTTACTTCAAAACCTGCTGGCGAATCAGATAAAGGTGTATCTCTCGCTAGTGGGCGATCTACATCAGCAATGAAGCATAAACCAAACGAAACAGCTTCAGAGAAATTGGCTGTTAGATCGAACAAAGGTGAATCTCGTTCTGGTTCGCAAATAAAATCTAGCTCAACTCGAAAGTCGAAGAGCTCAACAAAAACAAAATCTAGTGGATCGGGTTCGACTGGTTCCAGTTCATCTTCTTACTCAAGTGCCAAAGCGAAAAAAGCTGTTCTTTTGGCTCGACTGAAATCCAACAACGAAATTGAATTGCTAAAACAACAACAAAGCAAAGAGAGATTCGATTTCGAAGAAGAGCAGTTGAAATACAAGCTTTTCCAAAGGGAAGAAGAACTGAAAGTAGAATTGAAACAAAAACGAATTCAAGAAGAAGAAGACCTTTGTTTGTCACGTTTAAGAGACGAACAAGAAAGAAAGCATCAGCAACAACTTGAAGAAGCCAGACTTCGTGCGGAACTAGACGAAGCCCAAGCAGTGATGGACATACATGAAATCAACAAACAAACCAATCTTTCTAGTGATGTACCGCCTTTTCATGACAACAAACATATTGTGAGTAACTTATTTTGTAACAAATATGCGAGCAACGGCATAAAAATTGATGGCCCGTCTGAATCGACGGCCCATTCTACGTATGATAAATGTAATCCTAGTGATGATCGTTTAACGAAGTCGATGTTTATTGCCGACACTAAGCTTGCGAGCAGTGCTTCCCAAAACCACAACCTTGGGCAAAACGTAAATCCGGAGCCACCCTTTGAACATAGCGCAACGCAGGTTCCCGGCACTTTGAACGAATTGTGTTACCATCAGTCCGGTCAGTTGCGAGACGTTTCGAACCGACCATCTTTCGACTACTCCCGGGCTAACGCTCCCACGTGCGAAACCCGTTTTGCGCAGTCGACCAGGGGTTCAAACTTGGAACCAGTCGACTTCAATCAAACTATCATGGTTCCAACTCAGCAACCCAGTAGTTACTCAAGAAGCAACGTAGACCGGCCTGAAACGTCTAATAAGGAATTGTCCACAAGCTCTCGAAATTTTCCTGTCCCAAATGCTGCTTACCAATCGCCTGTAATTATGTCGCCCTCTGCCACTCCTTTACTAGAGCCCGATGTTTTTGATGGCAATCCAGCGTGTTACCGTAACTTTATTGAGGCCTTTGACGCACTAATTGCCTTCAATGTCCCCGAACCTAAACGCAAACTGTTCTACTTATTGAGCTATACCAAAGGTCCGGCACACTCATTGGTGAAAGGCTGTCAATACATGGACGATGCTCTAGGATACCTAAAAGCGAGAAAACTTTTACAACAAACGTTCGGACAAAAATTCCAAATAGCAAAGGCCTGTGTTGATTCGCTTACCAACGGCCCCATGCTACACGTAAACGACAAGCCCTCCCTTATAAGTTTCTCAGCCGATATCAATTCTTGCATGAATACCCTAAAGGGCATGAACTATCTCCACAAAATGGACAATCTAGATGTAATTACTAAAGTTGCCAAAAGGCTGCCACACCAATGGTTGAGTAGTTGGCAAGCCGAAGTCGATTCACTTATCCACCAAAAGGGGCAAGAAGTCAGCATTGAAAATTTGGCCGCCTACGTAACAATAAAAACAAGGCAGACCACAAATCTAGACTGCAATTGGGCCCAAAGTAGTAGAAAGCCTGACCTCCATAAACCCCGAAAAGAAACCACGCTTGCTGCCCAGACCGTTTTGTCACCGTCTAAGCCATGTTGTAAACTTTGCAAAGGCCCTCACTACCTGAATCAATGTAAGCGCTTTCGCAAATATGTTTACGAAGACCGAATCAAATTTGTTAACGAAAGCAAGCTATGCCGCAGCTGCCTTGAGCCAGGTCATTTTGCAAAAAACTGCTCCAGAAAATCCCCTTGTAAAAGGCCCGATTGCAACGGTTCCCACACAACGCTCTTACACCCACCTGAAAAGTGTACTCTTTCGACTTCTGCTACCAACCAGATGGACTCACCCGCCGATTCTGCCCTGTCTCACATCGCCGTACGTAACGGACTCGTTGGAGTGCCCACTCAAACTCGCGGCTCTCTCCCTATTGTTCCCGTCAGAATCCGTATGAATAACTCGGAACAATCAATCATTACCCAAGCCTTTCTGGACACAGGTAGTACAAGTTCATTCATTACCAACGACCTTATTGACAAATTGGGAATACGCCAATCCCCTGTCGTTAAAGTTACTACCGTAACTATAAATCATGGCACCGACACCCGAAAAGCTAAAGTTATTTCGGATCTGGAAATTAGCGACGTTTTTGAGTCATCCCCTTACTCGCACCTCCAACCACTTCTATCAATACAAAGACTTCCTGCTACAATCGATGATGCTCCAAGTCAGGACGACATATCCGAATCCCCAGAGTTTGCCGATATCTTTATCCCACGTGTCAATTCCGACGTCGGCTTACTCATAGGAAACGACAATCGACACCTTACGAAACCTCACGAAATCATAATCTCAGAGTCTGATCACTATGCGATCAGAACAGCCGTTGGCTGGGTAGTTAATTGCTCAAAAAAGGGAAGTTCTACTAAAAGCAGCAAAAGCTTTTTTGCTAAGACAGAGTCCGGATATGTCCATCCTATGAGCACCTTATGCTCCAAACAAAATCCAGCAGACGATCCTAGTCGTGATCTCACCACTGACAAGTTCCTTCTTCGTGATCGGCGGAAACTTGACCCTGACGTTTTATGGAAAACAGAAGACAAGAGGCCCGATCAACCAACCTTGCTTCAAGAAAATCTTCCAGAGCAAAAAATAGACATACAAAAGCATTCCTGTCTGACTGTACTTTGCGAATCGCCTCACTTTCTGGACGATCTGATATCACGCTACTCTAGTTGGCAAAGATTACTACGGGTATGCGCGTGGATTTTGCGCTTCAAAAACCTAGTTTCACCCACAAAATCCGAGTATACCGCCACTGTAACCAAACCCAAAGTTCATGTGTCACAAAAACGTATAACCTGTCTATCGTTAGAGGAAATATCAAAGGCCGAAATGCTGATAATTTCTTATCTTCAACACATATACTATAAAGAAGAAATAGATGATCTCAGTAAAGGAAAGCCTGTTCGAACCTCTAGCTCATTGATCAAACTCAGTCCCTTTATAAAAAACGGCCTTATGCACGTTGGAGGACGTTTGAAGTTAGCGGCATCTTTACCCTTTCTCCAAAAACACCAGATCATTCTTCCTCGTTCAAATCACGTTACTAATCTCATCATAAGAGACATTCACACTAAGTTAGGTCACGCCGGTCGGCAGCATGTACTAGCGGAAATTCGGAAAAAATTCTGGCTCATCAGGGCAAATGCAACCATTCGGAAAATTCTTAATTCATGCGTTGCATGTCGCAAGCGTTCTAACATTTCATGTACACAACAAATGGCAGACTTACCCCCACGTAGATTAACACCCAATAAACCCCCATTTTCATCGGTTGGGGTTGATTTCTTCGGACCCTTCCTTACACGCAAGGGTAGAAGTAACTCAAAACGCTATGGAGTAATTTTTACTTGCCTCACAACAAGAGCTATCCATTTGGAAGTAGCCTATAACTTAGACACTTCTTCCTTCATACAAGCCCTTCGAAGATTCGTTGCTAGGAGAGGACAAGTAACGGAAATAGTGTCCGATAACGGCACCAATTTTATTGGAGGAGAGCGCGAACTAAGAGAGGCCATTCAAGCTTGGAACAATGAACAAATCAATGATTTTCTTCTGCAGAAGGGTATATTCTGGTCCTTTAACCCGCCAGGGGCGTCGCACTATGGAGGCACATGGGAAAGGCTAATTAGATCAATTCGCAAGCATTTAAAATCGGTTTGCAATGAACAAATTCTCACCGACGAATCTCTTTCTACGCTTATGTGTGAAATAGAAAGTATTCTTAACAGTAGACCACTCACAACAGTCTCCAATGACCCTTATGACCTGGAACCCTAATCACCTTCTGCTACTTAAGCCTAACGGATCACTTCCCCCAGGAGTGTTTGATAAACGGGGTTCCTACTCCCGAAAACAATGGCGACAAGTCCAATATTCAGCCAACGTGTTCTGGTCCCGTTGGATAAAAGAGTATTTACCCACGCTACAACGTCGACAAAAATGGACCCGGCCTGCGCGCAACCTGACCGTTAACGACGTAGTTTTGGTACACGATAAGGGCTTACCCCGTAACACCTGGCTATTGGGACGCATTGTAGAACTCTACCCCGACCCATCTGGCTTCGTACGTACTGTTAAGCTGCAAACGAAACAATCGTACATTACAAGACCAATTACTAAACTTACTCTTTTGCACGCCGCAGAAAGCTAAAATTCAATGAAATATTGCACTGTATGTTACTTGCGCACTAGGCCTAATGTTTTGTGATCGTATTTCCTTGTTTATAATTGTAACTGTAATTGAATTTGTGTGTCTTTGTAATTATAATTGTAACTGCATTTGCGTGTTCATGTAACCTATTGTATCACTGCCATTTATTAATATTCAATGTGCGTTTTTAATTATTAGTGATAGAAACTTGTGTTAAGCATACGTTGGAAGCTTAAAGGGCCGGGTATGTAAGCGCCAAAATTAAACTGAACTAAAAGTTGCTTATACAGAATTCAAACCCCTTTCCAAAGATCTTGTATCAACAAATCGAAAACTATCCATGCAGTAAAATTAACCGATTGCCCAAAGATAAGCTCGCTTTGTTTTCCCTCGCTTTAGTTTGCACCTTTTTTCAACTGCTTCAACGGCCTTTGTTCGAATGAGTTTGGTTTTAATCTATTGAGTTGAGCAACGTTCAATTGGAAGTAGTGCGAATTCAAGTTATGTGGTTGTTAGTTGACGCTGGTGTGTCGAAATAAAAGCGAATTTCCCCAAGTGACTGCCGGAACTGCCGGTAAGTAAATTCAACGTTATATCCTTCGTAATTGTATCGTATTTATTTAACTGTGCTAAAAATTGTGTATTTATTTTTAGAAAACGGTGCAAGTTCGTACAAAATAAAAATTAGAACAACAATAAATCCGTGTGAGGCTCCACAAGTCACATCAAATTCCTATAGCCGCAACAAGAATCAAACGGCGGCTATAATACTGTTATGTAGTGCCATCTAAACCCATTTAATTAAAGCAGAGCAACTGCTGGTAGAGTGTTAACGCCTTTACATCTATACAATAATAATGGACTGGATTGAAAAATCAAATTCAAAACACTATGAAAAATTTATTGGCAGTAGCGTTCCCACACTTAACGCTTTACTGCTACAGCCCAAGAAATATCTCAGAAGATTTTATTCCAACTAAAGAATAAAATAATAAAGAAACATAGCTTTTACGCGTGAACAAACGCACTGCATTGCCAACTCCAGACATTAGGCATAATATTTCTTCGACCTCGCCGCGATCGCTTTCCTGGTAGACTTAAACGCACTAATACTTCGTGCAACTCCTGGTTGTCTAGCGCGACAACTTGGGCAAGATTTGCAGCAAAAAGCAGGAACTTCGTAGTCCGAAGCTGCTTAGCACAGCAAAAAAAGTGAATTCAGATTTGTCGGATGGCCTCAAAAAAAATTAATGAACACGCCTGTTAGAATGTTATGGTTGTGTATTTTGGACTTGATTAAATTCTTTAAACATGAGGTGCAAGCTATTCCAAGATCAGCTGCAAAAAATGCGCAGATAACTACGTAAACTATGATGATTAGTAAAAGTTAATCATGTTGGCGTGGGGCAAAGCTAGAGGAGGCTAATCTTCTTTAATTGAAGAAGTTTACAGATGCAATTTTTTGTCTGAAGGAAAACCGCTTTTAGCTCTCAAGTTCTAATGCTGCAGATGGGAATATCATTAAACTGTTTGCTCATCCAGGCCTAGACCGTAACTTAATTCCCAACATAAAAGAGCCGACACAAAAGAACACAAAATATTAGACCAAAACACTTCGAAACTAAATTTATTAGCAAAAAACTTTATGAATTTTCTATGCACAAATGGTCAAGAAATTAGGACAAAAATCGCAATAAAATAAATGACAACACAACGACAAAAATAAAATAGATGCCTGAGTTATCCTTGTATTTACATCAAAACGCTACTCAGAAAATGATAAGAATCTTAAAAACCGTTAAAAATAAACTTGTTGGTTGTGGTTTCCTGTGGTTTCGCACAATTGGACTGATTCACAGTTGCCAGTCCACGCCCTAGACAAACAAGGCCAAACCAACTGTAGATTTTAAAGGCTTTTAGATCAAGTTTTTCTCCAGCAGCGCCTGCAATTAAGCTATGCACGAATAGGAATGATTTGTTCTTTGACAATGACATTAATAACTAATACTAACAGACTCTGCTGTTTCTTCTATTTACAATATTTACAAAGATATTGCACTTGAGACCCAACTTAGGACATTGATCACGTGACCGCAAAAGCGGGATTTTCTTGGTTACACAATGTTTAGATTACAGAGAAGTAAGGCAATAGACCAGCCTACACAATAAGAGCGGTAGTCAATGCAGTAAAAACAATAACACATTTAGCGAAGAGAGAAGGGAGCATGCCGCACCAAAATGCAAGCTTGTAATTTTAAAAGAGAAAATCTCATAAAGTAAAACGTTTTACAGCAAACCTGGTCTTCCCTCTCTCATAATATCTATATACACAACTGAGTGAAAACAACAATAAGAACACGATATTATTTTGAAGCAGATTAATAGGTCAAACGACAATTCCCTTTTCCCATTTCCTAATTGAGCATACCTGAAAGATCATCAGGAACCAACTTGCTATTGACCTGTTCGAACTGAACCCGCATTGTTTCAGTAGCATTAAACAGCTTGAAAATAACCCATGCTTGTGTTAGTACATACAATGATGTGAAACATATTTACAACAATATCTAAAACTAAGTTCGCATTTAAAGAAGAGGTTGAAACCTATTCGTACTTCGAAATGAATAACATTTTTTTTCAGAAATTTGTATTTATTTGAGATTTGGAAACCAATTACGGAGAACTTTTTTTTTATCGAGTCACCTCATTTCTCTTTCTCTGAATCAAATAAGAAATCTGGCTTGGCTATCGCGAAACATAGCTGTATTAGCTAGGCCGAACTATAGCAATGCTGAAGATAGCTTAAAAAATTAGTTTGGCTTGCTTACCAGATTAAAAAAATTGCTACTCCCAAATGGCTCTCACGTATAAGGTCAAATTTCTGAAAAAACTAGATTATTTTGGCGTAAAAAACCCTCCCGAAAAATATGACCAAGGTAACAACAATACGGCATTAGCTTAATGTAAAACAAGCTACTTTTATAAATATTGGATCCGTAGCAATTAATGAAAACAAATTTATTCTCGCGAGAAGCTGCTTTTTGGTGGTGATAATTAGGCAAATTTAGAAAGCCTTGTTTGTTTTACCCGATAGTATCTTTGTAATTTGTAACGGACTTTAAGCGAACACCAGCAACAAAAAGCGTTACGATGCATGCAAACGCTGAACTTTCACTGTATAGCCTACCTTGTACACGAAATGCGACATTACATTTACACAAACAATTCTGATCACGTTAGCAAAAGCCTCGACTTACGTTTGAAACGCAATTTGGTTTTCAGATGTAGCTAAACATGCTTCAGAAAACAGCATTATCTTTTGTTTTGGGGATAGCAATATTTTAAAAAACCCAAATAATAACTGATGTTGCTATTTTTTAGCATTTGCTGGCAATTCTGTCACAATTTTTTGAAACATTAGTAAAGTCTATGCAATCTGTGCTTTATTTTTCCTAAGCAGAATGCCTCAAGTTTCTAAATCTTTACAATTTTGTATATCTTCGTTTTCATTGTTCGCCGATGAATTTGAAATTAGACATGTTATTTTTCACACTGATTCATAATTGGTGATTCCAGTTCTTATTACGCATAACTGCAACAAAATTAAAAACAATGGTGAAAACAAAACACTGGCTTGATTTCCGCTTGCACACTCCTCAAACCTATGCTGGAGTATAGCCTACAGCGTACACAGGAATATGATAGCGTATGCTAAAACATATTTGGTAGCTTGCTTTGCAAAAAATTCTTGCTCTTAAAAACACTCACTCTTTTGGTAAAAAAAGGGCAAATACACACTAACTCAATAACGTCATTAGGGGGAATAGAGGAGCATTGGGGTGGGGGATGTTATTTCAGAGAGCAACTTTCTAGCAGATTAGTCTTTATAGAAAATCTTGGTCTTTAATTGATGGTTACTGAAAACAGCTATTTTGAACAGAGGGTGAACACTATTGTGGAGAGTGACACTCAAGACCACACTCATCCCACGTGGTGGGGTAGGGTTAGAGCTTTCGCATTGCGGTTGGTAGTCTTGGGTTTAGTCACCTTGTCAAGCGATACCAACGACGTTACAATTGGTATTCACGGGTTTCACGAGTGGCACTCGACAACTGGAATAATGTGGAGAGTGAAATATGAAACAGAATTTACTCACTTGCGATTTGAAAATGAGGGCAATAACTAGCAATGGCTTGAGCCTGAGGCCACTGTTGGCGCCCCAACAGTGACACTTAAGACTCTTCTCCAGCAAAATCGTCATCTACAGTTGGTGGTCGTAGCAGTTTTTCTAGGCGGAGGAGCGATATTTTTTGTGCTTTTTCTACTCTAGTGACGTCACTGCTGAAGCTTACGCTTGTTCAAACAAGAAATTGATTGTGTTAACTCGATAGATTTTAATTAAACTTATACCTGTGAATAGAATGGCCTGAAGGCAAGCTTACATGAGCATGCACTTTGAGCGAGATGAAACGCTGAATAAAAAAACTTGCTTGTTTTATATAATGCGCATGCACTCAAAATCACTGAGATCTTATTATCTCATAATAAAACAAACAAACCTTGCTCTCAATTACGCTCGAACATCACGTTATTAGAAACGAGCCCAGGTAAACTTAAATTTAACACTGGGACTGAGGTGCCCTTCCCTTATCCACGAAATTTTGCATAAAATTTTTTCAGGGACATCAAAAAACTTTGCTAAAAACAATTCGAAGAGGAAAAAAGGTTTTTAGGGACACCCTTTATGATTTCATCGTCATAATTTTGGCTAGTCCCCTTACAAAAACTTTGGTTTCATGCCAAAGTTCCTTGAATGTAGATAGCTGCCCGCGAAGGCGCTGCTGCTCAGGTGCGAATTACTCCACGAAGATAAATAAACCTTCATCTTCGCACTTCACACTAAGAGAGTTTGTAAGCGAGAGCCTTCATATAATTTGTGAACTTTATACTGAGGTTGCTGGTACGGGCGCCTGGCTATCGCTTCAAAAACAACACTTCAACCAAAACTTATGACTCAAAACGAATTTTCAAGTACTACATAGATCGTTAGATATCTATTGGTGCATTGCATAGCAAATTGCTAAATCATTGACTTACTATTCATTGTTTTGTTCGTTGGCTTGCTGAAGTCATGCTGCTTCGAGCAGTCCAGCATTCCACTCTGTAAATCATAAACATTTCTAACATCAAATATCGGTCAGCTTTTTGTATGCTCGTACTAAAACAAACGCTGTCAAAATTTTTGTTGTCTATATTCTAATCTTTGCTATTCAATAAACACGAACAAAGACAATAAAATGTTCACGGTAAGAAACAATATGCAACGCTATACGTACGTACCTCAACATTACAATAGTGTGAACCGCTTGCGCTGGACTGACAACTGATTTGATCAACGCACAACGCGCTGCGTTTCTGTCTGCATATGGAAGTAAGGCAACTGCCAGCACGAGCAGGAAGTAATGCGTCATACACCGCAAACTTTGTTGCTCGTTCAAAATAGCACAAAGCAGGAAAATACCTGTGACAAGCGCAACAAAATGAGATATAGTGTTGTTTAACATTTCAAGTCTTTCCATTGATTTGATCGAAAAGACGAAAAAGGTGACGTAGCAATTCAACTGTTTTAGAGTTTAAAAAAGATGACAATAAAAAGAATTTCTGTAGCATAATGATCCGTCAAAATTGACCCGCAATCGGACGCACAACCATTTTTCTGTAAAGGAATAATGGGACTGTAATGTTTTTTGCCGATTAAAGCTCTAGAGCAGGAATTTTTAAATAGGGAGGAAGGGGGCGTGGGAGAATATGTGAAAAAATGACCTCTTTAAAAAACTTGATGTAAAAAAAAGGATTTCTCGAATTGTGGGGAACACTGGTTTTTACTGGCATTATCGACGGGGGTGCATCTATAAAAGTTGAAGAATCCCGTTTTAAAGTGTTACTCAGCAAAGTGTCATCTCTAAAGAGAGCTTCACCCGCTTAGTGGAGCCTTTGCACTAGCTACAAAATATTTTTCAATGAAAAATGACAAAAACTAAATCTCAGGCGGTGAGGTTGAGCATGGTCGTTGAGCAAGCACGTTCTCAAAACACTCTTGTTGCACATGTAACTAAAATGCGTACTCAGAAATTTGCTATCAAATGATAAATATGACATCAGCAATAAAATCTATAGATAGAAATAGAAAAACAATTTAGGTTTAGTTATACTTTATTTTATACGATAAAAATAAATACATGTAATCAATTCTAATCGAAAAGACATATGTTTCGGCTTGTAATAACTAGGCTACCTTCAGGCATACAATTCTACACAAAGTACAAGCAATTATACTAAATAAAAGTTAGGTCGCCATTACAGCTCAAAGTTTGCCAGCAGCAATTTGTATCGTAATCAACGGTGGATTAAGAATTTCAGAGGCCTGAGGCAAGAATTCATGAGGGGGCCTCCTAGCTGTTCAAGTTCTCGATGAAGACTTTTTATCTTTCAGTTTTCTTTGGAGAATACCACTATTTCGAGCTGAAATAGCTCATTGGACACGTCTGAAAAGGGAATTTCCTTATTCTCCAAAAAGGAGGGAAAGGGCCCGAGGCAGCTGTTTCACTTGCCTCACCCTAAATCCACCTCCGATTGCATTGTAATATCACAGGTGATAACGCGCTCTTGACGACGTTAGGCCTAACAGCCATGTGGACAATTTCGCGTTAAACGGAATTAGCAGTTTTAAGACAACTGTGACGTGTGCTTTATCGGTAGCATAATCAAAAAGTTAAGATTGGTTAAAAAGAATTCATTATGTGACAATTTTAGAAATAATTTATGAAAAGCGCTACTTTCAAACTTAATTCTAAACTATGAAGTGACATAAATCTTTAAATCATTCTTTACAATACTTATATTTTTCTGAGGGGAGTTGTCCCATGATTGCTTCTGATATTTACACTGGTAAACGTGAAGCAAAACGGCCGTAGGTAGCATATTGAAAATTATTGCTTCGCTATAACTTATGATGGAATAAATTAATGAAGGGTGAATGGCATTGACAAAATACTCCTTAATCCAATGGGTTAAAGTAGCAAGAATTTGTAGCATCGACACAAAAAATAATATTTATCCCAAGCAATTATTAATTGACCATGGTGGGGAGAAAATCTAGGCTTTTCCCTATGCAATGTAGCCTACCAGGTCTAACGCAATAGCGTGGGAAAGCTGCTTTACGCTAACGCTTCTGATAATTCGCGATGCACTTCAATACATTTCACGTGCGCTTTAGAATTTTTTGAAAAGTAGTCAATAGTCTTCTGCACCACCGCAGCACTTGCTCATGAGCCTTCCATTTCAGACAAGCCCTTGTTCAAAAGCATATGATTTTGTTCCTCTGACAATAATTTAATCCCGATCATTTTAAACCAAAAGTATTCAATAAATGCAGCTTTCAAAAGGCCCGAGTTTTGTGTAGTTATTAAGATTTCTTCCTTAGGCGGATTTTAACGATGATATTCTGGGCATGTTGAGAAAAATCTTGACATATCGTAATTTTAGACAATTGGCCTATTAATAAAATCGATCCTATCAAATTTCTGAGTAAGAGGGATAATAGGCTATCTCCCATTTTCTTTCATATCTATCATATACACCTTGGGAATCTGTAGCTTAATCAGTACACCAGGACTTTCGCCTATCGAAACTCAAATTGCAATATAGGGTTTCACAGATATTGAAACAAAGCGACAGTTTCAAAAATTTTTCTTAATGGCTTTATTCTTTTCCTGTTTTCAGACTTCGCAAGAAAATAGCTAATATTTTTATACATTAAACAAAAAAATAGTGTAATCATGCTTTGTGCGATGGAGCAGAAGATCGTTTGAGTGAGGACATATTACAAAATCAAAGCTTTCAAGATATTTCAGGTAAGATAACCAGTGCAGAAAGAAGTTCAGCTTTAACACATTTCCAAACAGGAGTCAGATTTTCAAGCTGCTAAAGAATTTGAAAGCTCACTGCACTTGTGAAGTTCACAGAATTTGGGCTTCTCTTCTTCTGGGCCTCCAAACAATCTGAACCCCGTACAATCTCATAAAGGTTGAAGAGTCAGTTGGTCGGAGTCAAGGAAAATTTCTTCGACGCAGAAGCCTCGAACTCGATATCATTGTGTCTTTTGTATGGCGCATTTTGGTTGAAGATTTAGAATTTTATTGGTACAGGATCCCTATAGAGAATCAACTGACTGAGACTAACACGGAAAAAGGATAGCCTTGTGCCGTTGACAGTGGCGTGCAGAGGGGGTCAAACAGGGCGACGGCTATGGGCATCCAAAGTAGGGGGGTATCAAAAGAATAAAATTGCAAAAATTACATTTTATTAACTTGCTAAAAAAACATATGCTTTTTCGTATCGTAACTCTACTAACACATGAAGCATGGATCTGATAGGATCTTGTTTCGGGAGCATGGTGTGATTATGTTTTGTAGAAAATCTTCTGCTGTGTCAGCTTTTGTACAGAAATTATTATTTACAAAATTTCAATTAATTTGCTACGTACTGTACAAAAACTAAACATATAATTACCTTTGACTTTGTTATGCTCCTTCGAGCTAAATGAAAAGTAGTTTCCTCTTATCCTAAGCATGCTCTTGAATGTTTAATGCAGTTTGGGAAGGATGTCTTTCCAACTTTATGTATTGCATATATATAGGTTATTGCTCACCATCGGATTTTCGATTGCAAGCTGTGAGAGGTCATTTTCAAACTTGAAATTGACAAAAACATATATCAATATAAGATCGTCTACGCCAGTGGTTCTCAAACTTTTTTTATTGCGACGCCTTTGCAAAAGTATGCTGAGCTTGCGACGCCCCAGTCATAATAACAACTGCTACCGAAGTTCTATTTAGTAGTATCGCAATACGTAATGAAGAGAAGAAAAATCAATGAAGAAACGAAATATCAAAAAGAACCAATGGCCTATCAGTTAGTAATTTAGTTCAAATCTAATGCGACGTCACTGACGTGTGGGCTTGTTCATTTTTGAAAAGATCGTGGAACCTTGAGAGAACCTTTGAAACTACCACTCATTTCTCTTTCAACGCCTATTCGTGACGAATATTTGAATTTAGTGACGGCCATCGCAAAAAATCCAGCTTTGTATAAATAAGACGTAGCGTGCGGGACAGGTATTCGCAAAGTTTCTTCGTCAAAGCTGGGTATTCGTCATTCACTGAAATCCAAAAATTTGTCAGATTGACTGAATTAAACTTCCTTTTTAGGGACCTGTCACAGGTAAGATCAATGTAGTCTTCTTTTTCTTCTTTCGTGAAGGAAGATGTGATAGGTAGCACGTAAGGTTCGCGAATCCATTCATAGAGTAATAAATCTTCCAGAAAATAAAGTGCGAACTTTAACTCGAGCTTGGATAGATGTTGCACAAATACGCTTTGTAAATCTGAAGGCAGCATCATACTTTTCTTTTCAAGCAGATTGGACAAAAAAGAGAAGTACTGAGAACTTCCGGACACATTTCAAATATCTTCCTTCCACAGAGACAGCTTTTTTGTAAACGCTGTGGTGTTATCTCAAATGTCGAATATATTTTTATCAACCCCTTGCATAGACAGGCTCAGTTTATTCAATTTAGCAAACATATCACACAACTAATCTTATTTTAATAAAAAATCGTTCTCAGCTAGGCAATCAACAAGTTGATTCTTTTGTTTTTGCAAAAATGCGTGGAGTTCGTCCAGCAGCTCGTGGACTCGTTTAAATGATTTCACAAGCGAAAGGCATCTGGATGAACAATAAAACAGCAAACTTCGATACTCTGCATTCATCTCTGCACAAAGTTTTTCAAACGCTTTTGACTTTAACGGCCGTGTTTTGATGAAGTTGATAAGTTTGGTGACGATTTCAACTGTAGCACCAAGTTCCGGGCTCAGTTCACGAGCCACCAATACCTCTCGGTGAATTGTGCAATGCTTCCACATGGCCATTGGAGCATGTTCTTAAATTAGACTTCGCACTCCAGAGCGACCGCCAGACACAGTTTTGGCGCCATCTGCCCATATGCTAATGCAGTTTCTCCAATCTAAGTTATTTGTGGAAATAGAATTGTCGATTATATTGAAAAGATCAATTCCTCGGCAACCAAGTTCAATAGGCTCGCAAAGTAGTACCTCTTCTACCAAGTTTGCTCAGAGAAGCCAACAAAACGCACATAGCAAATTAGGTGGGCATCTCGACTGCAATCAGTGGCTTCGTCTAATTGCAGGGTGAATTCTCGCTGTTTCGCTCCATCGATCAGTTGATTGTAAATGTGCAACGCCATGTCACCGATCCGACGACACATGGTATTGTTGGATAACGGTACTAACTTTAATTTTTCTGCAGCTCCTTCCCCTATTATCGTACTTGCAAGATTGATTGCAGCAGGCAGTATTATTTCCTCAGCAACTTAGCAATTCTGTGCGCAACTTGATAGAATGCTAATAAAGCCTATGATAGGAGTTGAGTAAATTTCGAAATGGTAGATACTTGGCTCTTCATATTATTTAATTTTCGAGCAAAAAAATTTCATGGCTTACTTGCAAATTGTGGATGTGATGATATCAAATGACGTTTAAGCAATAAAAATGAATTGAACTGAAGTAATGGCTATTACGTAATAATAAAAAAAATTCGAATGTGTGAAGCGTGAGCCGGTGGAAACAGTACATTATTCAAGTATCCTCTTCTGCTCTAGGTATTAAGAACGTTATGTTTGCTTAAAGTTACAAAACTGTGGTTTTTGCATTAAAATTTTCTGTTCTTTGCTTATTAGAGAGTAGTTTCGAACAGAATGACTGTGCGACGCCCTACGAGATTTCAAACGACGCACCAGGGCGTCGCGACGCACAGTTTGAGAACCGCTGATCTACGCAACAGGAACGCCCAACAAGTTTGGCTTTAATCAGCAGCAAAAGAGAATTTCTTTTAGTAGATGTGAAAAACGAAGTTGTTCATATATTTTCCGATAGAAGAGCTCATATAGGAAAGAGAAATCGTAAAGTGGAAGTGTCTAATTGATTTGTGCACATCATCATATGTTCTAGTTTAATAAAAAGAGTTACTTCTTCGTCTCCTTTCACTAAACAATGTCCTTAAAGCATTTTTATTGTATAGCCCACACAAATATTTAGAACAGCAAGCCAGCAATGCATTAAACTACATGATTGCACTTGTACAATTTCAGATACTATTTCCAACAGAAAAAAATAGATAGCTCTATCTTTTGTTATGCGTCACTGTTATAAATAATAGATCATTTTGGTGGGCCTATTTGATAATTATTTGCATGCATAAACGCAATGTCTTGTTCCTCAATGCATACCTTTCACCAGATGAATTTTTCTTTTAAATGTGTGCTTTAGCCTTTAATTAACACATTAAACCAAAATATACTCTTTGAAATATTTTAGTTTAATTTTTTGAAATTTTTTTCTTAACACTAGCTTTGACGTATTTCAAATTTCTGTCTTTGTCACATTCTTGAGCAGCCTACTTGACAGTTTGGGAAGGGGGCATACAATCAAGCAGTTGGGCCTGGGCATCACCAGACCTCTGCACGCCACTGGCCGGTGGTTTTTGGGAAAGATCATCAATGATGAGAAATCGTAGTATGATGTCTAATTTTTGAGTTAAGGCCACTTCTTCTTGATAGTTATGTAAACTCTAAAAACTGGGTGATTTGAGGAAGTGAGAATACGGAATCATTGGACGCCCTCTGCACCCAGAAAAGTTTGCCTTGCCAGCATGTTGTCATTGGATCGTTCTTTTTCGAAGATGATCACGGTAATGCAGTAGCCATAACAAAAAAGCGCTAGGTTTAAGTGCTTGAGTAGTTCTGGGGAAAATTCAAGCGCTGCGAGAACCGTGATAAAAATAAGCAGAGGACTTAACAAGATAGTATTCCTCCTCACTCTACTAAGGTTACCATGGCCTGACTTTCTAAAGAGTTTGCAACAGGCACCTCACTCACCTGATCTAAATTTTTTAGGTATCTTCTTGTGTGGGTTCGTCAAGGACAACCACTAGGATAACACACGCACCTTTGCTACTGTGTAAGCAATGGTTACTGCCAAAATTCAGGCCATTACTCTGAAGGAATGTTAGCGTTTTTCAACACGTTTTGCACGCTGCGTTCAAGAAGGTCTTCGAATGAACGGTGAATATCTGGAACATATACTCTTGGACTCCTTTTGACGTTTTTGTTCAGATTTGAGGATAAGCGGTTGCAGATTTAAAAATATTATCCTTCTATCTCTCAATAAAGGTAATTATTATTATTCTACCATTAAAGTCCAAGATTTGTGCTTGATTGTTTTATTTTGGCAATTTTGAATCATCCGTTTTTTGATGGGGATTGACTGCTGTTGGTCCAAACATTGAGTTCATGAGAAAAAACTGAAAATTATATGGCTTATTTGCGAATTTCTAACAATCTCTAAATCACAAGCCCTTTAATTCCGTAGGTTTACTGGACGAGTTATTGTCAAAGTATTGTTAATCTTGAAACTAAAAAAAAACTAATTTTGTAGTTCGGTAATAAAATGTTTTAAGCACGGTGCTAACCAAGCTATGAGCCTAGAGGTTTTTGAACTGGGAATATAACTTGGAAACTAGCGTTAGTTATTTATTTTAACCAAGTTTTTTTAATTAATGTTCCTAAAATTTGTCAAAAGGCTCCTGTTTCACAATTTTTTCTGTGAACGGATTGGTCTAATCATTCTGCAGTGGCTGTAGAAATAGTATGATGGTGCCGCAGCAAAGCAACAGCAATAGATTGGCTACTTTACGTTTGGTGGTTGTGATGTATACTGACAGCTAGCGTAGGGCACACACTACGTCAGTTGCAAACGAAATAGGCCTTGAAAACCTCTATAGGCTGCATAAGTTGCGATAGGCCTGTAATATTATCAAAGGTTGCTCGAGCAAAGGCGATTGGGTTTGCTGCTTAGGCTAATTGTAATGTTATAACCTAGTGGTAGCTAGTCCTACTGCAATGCTTTTGGTTTAGTATATTTATGTGTGTGATTATTTTTTAGGCTTTTGTCATGTTTACTTTATAGTACCAAGTATAACGGTGGATATTTATACTTTCTGAAATGCCTGTCCCAACTGAAGAAGCTGGTGATCCCATTGTCACTGCTGTGCAGACGTCATCTGCCGAAAGCCATAGTAATACTGGATCAAACAATACTGCAAATTGCTTTATTGGACCTGCAAGGCCCATGCTAGAGGTAAGTGTATCTGATTTTGTCTTGTGAGTACGGAATAATTATTATTGGTTTGATTCTAAATTCTAGCCTATACCTTAATTTGATTGTATCAAGTATATAACATTGTTTGTTGTTCATAGACTTTTCCCAAGAACTATTTTCCACTACTTGTTTGTGTCAACAACTTAATATTATGATTGGATTTTTATATATGTTGATCTTAAACCTAATGCAAACATTATAGGCAGTGGGTATTTTGCCATGGACAGCAATGGGTAAAATTAAAGTTTACGTACGTAAATTTTTTAAGCTGAAAAACGGATTGAAAGAAAAGGGCAGTGTACATTGTAGGGCCAGGCCCGGTATGTAAATGTATGGGGCAGTGTACACTGGAAGGGAGTGTACAGAGTGAGGGAGTGTACACTGGGGGTGCAACATTTGGTATAATCCATTTTTTGGTATAATTAAAGTTTTTAATTCCGTTTTTTTTATCCGTTTTTCAGCTTAAATAATTTACATACGTAAACTTTAATTATACCCAGCAATGTAGACTTGAAAGCTATTATGCCATTAGTCATTTGTAATTGGTCAATTTTTATAATGTTTTAAAGACGTGATTTTTAGTTGTTTGTGATTGGTCAATTTCTTTGATGTATTGAAAACTTGACTGCACAAAAACGTAATTCTCACCATTCAACCTTATCATGCTTAAAAATGGCCAGTGGCTATTTTGCCATTAACTGCACATTACCCTTGGAGGCTATTTTGCCATCAGATGGCTATCGTGATTGATCGATTTTAGTGATGCATTAAACATGTGACTTTTTTCGTTTCTGATTGGTCAGTTGTGACATCAAATTAAAAAAAATTGCACCCCCAATGTACACTCCTCCATATGTTCACATACGTACTCAGCCTCCAGTGTATACTGCATTTGTCTAAGCACCCTGCCAGTGAAGTTCAAACCTACGACTATTGCATTTCATGGCAGCTGCACTATCCACTTACATTACAGCAACACTGCTGTAGCAAATATGTAGTTTAAATACCCATGAATGGTGAGAGCAAAATAGCCTCCGAGAGTAAAATGTTGTTGGCGACAAAATAGCATCTTCCTTAAAAATATATCCACCCCCATTCCCCAGTGTACACTGCTGTTACGTTATTTGAGAAAAAAAATGACTACAATACATTCTCCAGGGGATCTAACCCCAATTCAAAAAAACAATTGCCTTGAAGAGTCAAACTTTTAACCATGATATTCAAAAGCAGTAACACTAACCATATAAACCATTACTTTACCGCTATGGTAAATGCAAATTATCAAATGTGCTTATTTATTGATACATTATTTAATTGTTTATAATAAAATAGTCTGTGGGTCTATTTTGCCATCGCTGACAAAATAGCCATTACAAAAATTTTAACATGTAAAGGCTTAATGAAAGTGTTTTTCACTAAACATGATCGTGCAATATTTCAAAACGTCAAAATTCCAAGCAAGCATTCCAGAAAATTGGATATGGCTGAAACACTATAATTCCATAGAATTATAGATCAGGGTTTTTGTTTCAGTTAGTGCTAAAGGTATAATTTTGGCCAATATACTGAAAGGCAGAGTTGCAGTTCAGTGTTGGGGTTGGAGTTAATGAAAGGTTAAGACTTGTGTTACAAATAGGATTAGTTGGGGTCAAGTTAGAATAGTGTTGGAATTATGATTAGAGTTAAGGCTAGTCACTCACTTTGGCTGGAGTCAGAGTTAGGCTCAGTCTTTAACACTTCTGCATTTTAGTAGTATCCTAGGATTAAAGTTGGGATAGAGTTAATATTGGAGATAAGGCTAGCGTTAGTCTTGAAATTTACATTTTAATACTATACACAAACAGCATTCAATGCTTCACTAGCTCAATTATATATGTTTTTATTTTGCAAGTGAATGTTTTGTCACAATGGCCTTTGGGAAACACTAAATTGCAAAAATGCAGATTTACAGCAATAGAAAAAACGCCAGCTGAATTATAGAAATATGCGAATTTATGATGATGGATTGACTGGTTTCCAGCCCAATTTAGTTGTTCATAATTTAACTCATTTTAGTTGTCTAATTTATCCAATTAGCTGGTAATATTTCTGTTTTCTCATTGACTTTGATAAATTTTTGTGATTTCTGTTGTAAAGTTGTAGTTTTTTTGTAATTGAGTAATTCCATATTTTATACTGAATTTCCATAATGCAGTTATGGAAAACTTTATTTTAGTATGAATTTTCATAATTCAGTGGTACCCTATTTTTGGCATGAACTTTTGTATTTTCATGATTTACTAATTCCATATTTCAGTATAAATTGCGGTAGAGCTGTATTTTGTTGTTGCTGGCATTTTTCCCTTGTAGACAATTTGCTATTGAATGTTCCTAATTGGTGCTGTTTTGTGGTTTAGAGGTTTTGCTCAGATGAGTGGCTTTAAGTAGTAGGTAATGTGACTAGCTTCTAGCATTACACAGTGTGAGCCAAAAGCAGGTGGAGAGTAAATATATAACATTTATTTAGAGTTCACGTATTTCTTCAACTATAAGTACTATGGCAGTTATATTAATAAAAATTAAATGTTATTTATCCACGCTAGTGCTCAAACTGTTTGTGCTAAGGCAATTATATCAATAAAAATTAATTGTTGTTTATCAATGCTGTCGATCTACTTTTGACTCACCCTGTGGTTTTACTACTCAAAGAGAAAAAGTGAAAATTCCACGTGGGAATAGTAACCAGAAGCTTACATGCAACTAAAACCTGAAGCTGTAGCCGTGCTGCTTAAAACTGTGGAGTTTGGCTGGAAGTTAGACAAGAACATGGGCTAAAATGTTGCAAATGATACCTGCAATAATCTAAACAGACTTTTCATGCTTTAATTTTTTTATCCATTGATAATTTCAATGCTGACTAAATTTTTTAAAAATTTTTTCTGTTTTGTGTAGTGAAGTGGTAGTGGTAGCCAGCTCATGAAATGACTACTGGTATACTTTCTAACTTTTCTTGCAGAGCTCGTCAAATGGTCTTTGAATGTGAATAATTAGGAGTGTTCTGTTCCAAATGCCTGTGTCTACCATTTCTTTTACTTTTCCAATGTTATTTATTCAAGGTTATTCAGAGATATATCTTAGCTTTGTGTGCTCTGCCAGTGCTCCATTTATGCTTTGGCTACTGGTGTAGGCCGTAAGTACTATATTTTATGGCTTGGAGCTAGAAATTAGGTTTGTCCTACTTTAAAATCTATTTCATTTTTATTGCAAAATGTCATCACTTATGCCGACGTGCAAATTTAAGGTCTTTGATTTCAGATGCGTTAGATAATTTGAAGCAAAGAGCACCCGTTTTATAAAAACGTGTTTCAAGTTAATCATTAATTTGCAAAATTGCTAATAAATTGCAAAAAGTAATTGGCTGAAACGAAAACATGTCTTTCGTGCTCACTTTTTGTTCTCTGTAACAAAATATTTTTTGGTTTCATTTTTGCGTTGATTTAAAATTGTTTCTATTACCACCATTACGAAAAATTGTCATTACTGCAACTTTTTAGAAAAATTGCTTTAAGCTGTAAATTAAATAGTGTCAGCGGCTAAAATGTTAGGAATGTTGTTGTTTCTTCCGGAGTAAAAAAGCATACAGAACGAGCAGTAAAAAAATGCTTATTTGTTGACGTTTCACTAGGCAAATGCGCCAAGCTTGATCAGAAAAAAACAGAACTCAGGTTTTCCAACCCTGAGCGCAAGCAGAAATAACACTGTGAGTTTTCATCAACTGCCCAAATTACAACTGTTAAAGCTAGACAAATGTGGAGTAAATGTGAAAAACGAATTCCGTATCGTGGCTGAACTGAAACATGATAAGTTTACAACTAATACCGTGGCGATAAGGAAAAGTGATAACATCGGTAGGAACTCCAACCTGAGCACTGTTTTTCTGATGAAGCTGCCAATCGAAGTGTTGATAAAAGAACATTTTTATATTCTTGTTCTATATGCTATTTTACACTGGAAGAACAGGGAAATTTGTTGCAGCTTCTACGAAGTCTAGAGTACACGAATGTCTTCGAAATTGCGCTACAGCTAAATTGTCATAGTACACTTGCAACTTAAGTTTAAATTTAAGTTATATGTCTTTGGTTCCAGAAAAGCATCATAAATGCACAGCTTAGAATATTGAGCTGTCATTTTTCTAAAACTATCATTCTGGATATACATTACTTCTGTAGGGCCTCTGTTCGTGTTCTTTAATAATTACAATGTCATAGCATTTGATGCACTATTAAGAAAAATGAAGCTTTTGTTCATTGAAAGATGTAACTTGACCAAGAATGTTTTGATAAACAGGATCATGAATTTGAACTTTTATATGAATCTGAATTCTACTCTCACTATTTGGATTTTATGTATTCAAACTAGTGTAAATATTGTGGCTAATTGTAAATACCGTACATGTCAACTTCTGCACCACTCTGCCCTTATAGATTCGGACGTTTTCCCTTATAAACTAAAAAAAAACCTTACACGAGATAAGATTACTTCATAAACTTGATTATTTTAGTTACATCAATAAGCAATAAATGAAATAACTAAATACATTTATTCTTCTTCGATTAGCATCAACAATCAATCAATGTGAATGCTGTTGATTGTAGGCTTTTGTTGCCTCTTTCGCTGCACAAAGCATGTCTTTAGAGGGAGAGAACTGGAAGAACCGCCATTAACGTACAGATCAAGAAGGCACCTTGTGACAAAGGCTACAGCACAATACGCGTACGAAAGTGAGCATCTGCGCGATAGAATCGCCTGTTTTCCTTGTCACGAACGGGAAGACTCAAGCTTGAGCCAAATTGCATTTTTCCGTATAAAAATCCGAGTACGCCGTATACATTTAGAAACGAAAAAAAAAACAATTTCGGTAGAGAGGTGACTTTTAGTATCCAAGTTGCTATTATTGCCACTAGCAATACACCGTTGAACATAATAATATAATATATTTAGAAAATTCAAACGTTTCCGGCGCTACATATCGCCCTCATCAGGATCTATACACAAATATTTACAGCATTAAAACTTTCGTTGAACGAAACACAAAAAACATAAAATAACTTGAAATTAGTTCTGATAAAAAACAGTAAAGCTTCATTCTACGGTCTTCGTAATTGTCTGGTCACTGCTAACAAAGAATCGGATAATAGAAACAATTGCCTGCTAGGAGTTGATCGGATTTAAGGTTTTGTAAATAATTGTTTCAAATGAATTAAAATTACAGTAAAGTTTGGTAGCTAGATCAGATAAATATAGAAGTTAGATTAAATAAATATCTTTGATTAAAACACGATATTTATTTAATCATTAATTTTAATCAAAGATATGTACAGGGTGTCCCAAAAAGATATACACACTCTTTGAATCGTTATAACTTAATCAAGTTATTGATTTTTGCTTTCAAATAAATTGATGCAAAAGAAAGAATAAACATTTAAAGAATTTGTGAGAAAAAATATACAAAAACATATCAAATTAAATCTTAATAACACAAAAGACACTTGGGGCAATTTCAGAATGTTTACAAATTGACGAGTTCACATATGTACTCAAACTGGTGGCAGTTTTGCTCAATACGCTTTTCATATCTTGAAGAAATGGACTTAGAAAAGTCCAGCAACATTTTCTCTGGTATTTTAGCACATTCTTTTTCAATTGCTGCTCTCATTTTAGCAATTGTTTTAGGTTTCCTACTGCAAACTTCGTTTTTTAGAAACAGTCACACAAAGAAATTTACCAGTGTCAAATCTGGTAAACTAGGTGAACATCCTAACTGTTTCTTTTCTTCCAACGGTTTCTAAAAAACGAAGTTTGCAGTAGGAAACCTAAAACAATTGCTAAAATGAGAGTAGCAATTGAAAAAGAATGTGCTAAAATACCAGAGAAAATGTTGCTGGACTTTTCTAAGTCCATTTCTTCAAGATATGAAAAGCGTATTGAGCAAAACTGCCACCAGTTTGAGTACATATGTGAACTCGTCAATTTGTAAACATTCTGAAATTGCCCCAAGTGTCTTTTGTGTTATTAAGATTTAATTTGATATGTTTTTGTATATTTTTTCTCACAAATTCTTTAAATGTTTATTCTTTCTTTTGCATCAATTTATTTGAAAGCAAAAATCAATAACTTGATTAAGTTATAACGATTCAAAGAGTGTATACATCTTTTTGGGACACCCTGTATTTAATCTAACTTCTGTATTTATTTGATCTAGCTACCAAACTTTACTGTAATTTTAATTCATTTGAAACAATTATTTACAAAACCTTAAATCCGATCAACTCCTAGCAGGCAATTGTTTCTATTATCCGATTTCTTGTTAGCAGTGACCAGACGATTACGAAGACCGTAGAATGAAGCTTTACTGTTTTTTATCAGAACTAATTTCAAGTTATTTTATGTTTTTTGTGTTTCGTTCAACGAAAGTTTTAATGCTGTAAATATTTGTGTATAGATCCTGATGAGGGCGATATGTAGCGCCGAAAACGTTTGAATTTTCTAAATGTATTATATTATTATGTTCAACGGTGTATTGCTAGTGGCAATAATAGCAAAAATGAAAAAAAATCATATAAAATGCGGGGAAAGCGTATAGGTTGACATGTATGAAATACCTTACGTTGTTCGACGTTTTAACGCCATGGACTTTGAGTCTGAAAGAAATACATAAACTTAATTTTAGAAAAAGAGTCAAAATAAAAAAAAATAACATGTTCATTTCACCATGATCAAATTAAGAATTATGAAAAGCGAATTTCTCAATCCAATCTGACATAATCAACCAAAGCAAAACTTGTAAATGAAGCGTGCAGCTTCGCGCCCCTGTCTCGTTATTGTTCACGAGCGTGACGGAGATCTATAACCTTCAGAATCGGATTGGGTCCGCACTACCCTTTACCACATTAGCAACATTAAAAGAGTAAACTTTTTTGAAGTACCATTGCAAGGATTGGGTTGTTTCACATTGTGTTTTAACAACTTTTTTCTGCGCTTTTTGCTCAAAGTTAAACGTGCTGAAGTTGGCAACACGGTGGGGAGTGAACAAGCAACAAATTTAAATTAATATTAAACATTTTATAGGCATTGTTAAAACTAGGTAGGCCTGTAGCAGGTCTTTACAATGATCCTATGCTTATCATCAACATTCTGCAAGCCTAGAATAAATGTAACTGCAAACAAGCAAGTTCGTAATCAAAATATTTTCTCTTTCAAAAATAGTAACCACTTTTGCCCAAGTACTAATTTTGGCAGCTTTGACCTGAGATACATCAGAGCACTTTAGTATGATGTACTTTCAGCCAGAAGATGCAAGCATGTGCCTTGACTAAAAGCAAATGTGCTCAAATACATGTAATTACCAATTTGTCAAAAACTTGTCCTAACTTCGTAAAAAATGAGGCTATGGCTTATTCTACTTTAGCCACCAGTAGTTCGTATGTTGATTCATGCTAACTAAAGTGCTTAACATTTCATATAAATTAATTTACGGCATGCTCATGTACTCAGTTTGCAAACGGCTGCCGTTTTCTAGCTGCGTGACGTCATCGGTGCAGCACAGAAGGTTCTGGCATGTACTGCTAACCCGAATGTTATGAAGTGCTGGAAAAACCATTTTGTATGTACAGTATATACAGTATATGCATGTGTTTTTCAAATGGTGTTTTGGTTACCCACTGTGGATCGGAATGAAACAAATCTCATGGGGATCGTGTAATATTTAGCGCTGCTACATTTGTCTCATTTCCTGCCCAGCATTTATACCCTTTAGTTTTTTTCCACCATTGCAGATGATTTATGGTAAATAATTGTTGACAGCGCTTAGTAATTGCTTGTTTCCAGAATGTCATGCTAGAGCTACAATGTTCCTAGGCTTGTTTTAACATTCAAGTCAGCTGCTGTGGAAACTATTTGTTTTCAATTTGCATTTATGAAAAAGTCGGTTTCACGGCTAGTAGGTAGACAAATACAATTATGTCTTATTATATTTGATTGAAACTACCAGTAACACGCATTCCTTTGCAGAGTGAGCATCTTGAAAACTGTCATTGTGAACCGGATAAAAGTCAATAGCACAAAACATCTTCAACTTTGTAACCAAACTTGCTGTGTAAAATTTACTTTCTAACGTCGTCAGCACCATAATATAAAAATACTAACAGTCTTTTTTATATGCATTGCGATGGTCATGCTATCAATCCTGCTTGTTGTTTTCTAGCGTTAGTAGCATTATAATGAAAAAATTCAAACTGTCTTTTTTATATGCATTCATGGTCATGCTATCAATCCTGCTTGTTAATTAATTATAACCTTTGGCCTAACATGCTGTGCGTGCTTCAGGGTGAATTAAAAAAGGTTCGTTTTGCTGTAACAAGTGATTTGGCCAGCTAAGATTGAAAGATGCAGAATGCATTCTTATGTAATAAAGGAATATGAGCGCGTAGCTGCTGTTTATCTTTAAAAAGCTCATTCTTGTGATATTTAGTGAAAATGAAAACGAGAGAATCGTGACTGTAAAATGACAGCTTGGTCACAGTGATGTACGGAGTTGGGCTCCTATGCACTTGCTGCCCCCTCAGGTCCTCCACAAGTAAACCTTAAATGTCATTTTCAGCCATTGTGGTTGCAACGGTAGCAAGCAAGTCTCCTGACATAGCACGGAAAATATTGATTTCCAAAAAAAGTGTTCACCGCGACTGTCCAGTGAAATTTGCAAAAAGTCAATTTTTCGCCCCCACAACCAATTTTTGTGTACATCTGCAAGATTTTATAATGTCACATGTTTAACAAAACATTCATAAGCTAACAAATATAAGTGTTTTTTGTGTCATGGCATGCTGCTCTGTTTGCAAAAGTCATGAAAATTGTGCTGTTGGTTTCCGGTATGATGATAAACAATTGCGATTGGGTTAAAACAGTGAGTACACCGATGTCAAAAGTTTATCTACCACCTTTTCCGCATTGGGCAGGCTGATTTTTGTGGTATGGCTAAATTCAGTGCTAGGAATTAGTGTTCGTTGGCAAAAAGCGTGTACTGTTTGCTGTGCAGTGAAAATCGCGATAGGTTTTGCCATCTATGCAACGGCAATGAGATGAAGTATCGCTATGTTTTTGTACAGAAAAGTTGGTGGTTGTTTCTTTTTAACGCAAGTAGATCATTTTTCCATACTTGCGTAACTAGATTAAAGATAAATGTGTCAAAAAGGTTGTTTGTTTATAACTATTAGCGGGCAAACAGGAATACCTCAGTTAAGAAAATTCTTTCGTACCGCATGGGAAGAACTGTTGACCATGAACTTTGTCGTTAGCCCCATGTAAAAAGTTTGTAGATTCGTGGATCGTTTTGCTGTTCTATTGCTAGACGGAAGGTTTTAGCACGCGGTACTAGAGTATTGTCAGTTGAATCCTAATTGCCTTGCATACTGTTGATAAGAATCTAGTCATGCCATTGCGAACAGCGGTGACATGGGTTGCAGTTGATTAAGAAGAACTTTTTGAGTGCAATTGTAATCTGTTGTCTAGGCTCTAGAGCTTAACTAACTTTGGACATTTGAGCAATGTTATATATGTCCTTGAGGGAATTCTATGTCATAGAGCATTGCGATTAAAAGATTTACTGCTGCAATTGTGGTTAAAAATTTTGCTGCTTCGAGGTTTTTTGATGCCTCTACAAACTTGTTTTTCCAACTTAGTTGCTCTCTATCGTTGCTTTACCTGGACGGCATCGAGAAACTATTTATCGATTAGGTTTTTTGTCACCATGCGCCAAGTTTAGTGTGCGTGGGTTGTGATTTAGAGCGGATAGTTGAAGATTTGAATTCGTAGGTATTGGAGTTTATTCTAGACCTGCTTCCAGTTCTTATTTCATAGCCTGATGCAAAACCAGTTTAATAGTGGTAGACAAAATTACATGAGCAACATCTGCATACATTTAAAAAAAATGACGTAATGCTGTTCGGTTGAAGTTTCGAGCGGCATTCGTTGTCGAAATCCATTAAAATACTATTTTCTAGGTATTTTTGGCACACATTTGCATGATATACTTGCCTGTCTAAGCTGATTATTCAAGGAATGTATTTACAATACTACAACTTTTATAGACGAAATTAGCTGCGTCGAAAATAAAACTCTTCTTACGAAGAGTTATTTCTGTGAGTGATAACGCATATTTGTCATTGAATTTTAGTTTAAAATTTTGTGACGTATTGTGCAACGTAATCTATCTACACATCTTTTCGCCAGTGTTGTACTGAGTTGCATTTTTACCCTTCATACTTGTAGGGCAGTGACATTTGGCCCATACGGCGTTTTTGTCCCGACTTGCTTTGATCGCTTTTTTCCAGTTTGTGACATTCTAATTTGTTGATTGATGTATGTTTGCGTTGCGTTTTTAGATATCTTGAGTTAGGCTTTGTCATCACACAGTTAAGTCTTAAGTTATTGCTTAGATGTCAAAAGCTCAATGCAGATAGATCGTTTTGAAAGGTTGTAATTTCTCGTTAGTTGCGATCAGTCGTGGTTTGTAAAATTGGTGTTTTTCGGATTACTTAAACACTTCACAACTGCAAGACGTATGTCGGTAATAGGAGCTGAGTTTGGTTGAGTTATATGCAGTAGTTTTCCCTCCAGTCATGGAAAAATCTTTTGGCGGTCATACATAAAAACAACTTGTGTTCAAACCTGATTCGAAGTTGACTGCTAAGACTCTTTATTTCTACCACTAGTAGTGCAACCAAGCAGGGAAATTACTTTCAAGTGCTCTTCCCAAGGACAGTAGCGTAGCCATCATAAGGTCAAAACCGACGATTATTGTTGCTGGAACAGCGCTTCAATCTGGACTAGGTTGCCGGCAAAACTAATGTTTCTTGGCTTCTTTTCTAACTCTGAATAGTTTTTAAAACAATGTCAGCAGATGGCTTCCACTTTCTCCTATTTAGCTACAATTGTTCTTGTCCTGACCAAAAGAAGTAAATAGCGCACTGTTTATTGTGGTTGACTTGGTGTATCATTCAAAAGCCAGTACTGTTTATAATGTTTACAATACACTATATTTACTCTGTATGGATTGCCTAAAGCAGTGTTCGTTGTACTTTTGTTATTATGTTTTCAATTCTTCCTTCGGCAACAAGCACAAGCCCAGTATTGATGTGCTATGTATTGTGGCAGCTATTCCGAGCTAGCGTGTCTAGAAGAAATAAAATTTAGGAAGTTTGTGCGTCGCATAAGGTTGCTTCACGGTTCGATCAATGAGTTTGATTTTGAAACGGCTTTTATTCATCTGTGTAATCTGTAAAGTGAAACCTTTTCAGAGCACATACTTAGTCCAGTTCGCATTTGAGCTTGCTTCGAAGTTGCCAGGGCCCGAACCCAGTGCTTTTCTACCACAAGCACTTGCAACCGAGCAGGGTAAATTTCCACAAGGTGCACTTGCCATTGGCGCAACGACGCACATATCATTGGGGAATTGAACTGTCACACGATCGGGAGCCTGCATTGCAGTCAGTTTTTGCGTTTTTGAATCTTGTTTTTGTTATGCTTTGCACCAACGTTAGCATTGTGCGTCCAGACGCAGTTTGCAAACTACTAGCATCATGTGCACTTGAAAACTTAGCGAAATAACTGTACCACCTTTTGCAGCATTTTATTGATAGAAATGCTGCTTGACTTGCAAGGTATTTGCTGTGAGACCGTGTAACCGATAGCACCTGTCAGCGCTTTTCCTAATGAAATCTGAACGTTAATACACTTCATCTATCTGTCATCTTTGATGGTCACGCTCGGCTGACAGCTAAGCATATTTCCCAGCCTAAGTGTTTACACTGCGCATTAAAACTTGGAAGTAATTTTAATGAAAATATCGTTATGCTGCATTATCGAGTTGTCACACAGCTTTATTGAAATGCAGCTTTGGATTGTAATGGCAAGTTATGGCTAAACTGCTGCAATCGCACTTGCGCTTTAGCTCTTGTCATTTTTAATTATACTTGTACAGTTACGCTTCAATACTGTTGCAGTCCGGATTTAAGTATTTTGGATATGTAGGAGTAGTGATGGGTGCCCTGCTTTTTAGATGAGTTGTGTATTTTATCGTACGGTCACGGGAAAATGTTAGTCGGTTGCACTTAGCAGTGGCGTGCGCAGAAATTTTTTGAGGGGGAGGCTTAAGTTTCCTTACAATCGTCAGACGTCACAAACCAGCTTTGCTTTTGCTAAAATTGCTTGGTTTTGCTTTACATTTTTTCTGGGTCTGGGGGCGGGGCCAGGCACAGTGGCCCCTCCCTCGGTACGCTAGCGCACTTGAGTATTGTTGAGGTTAGAACCGTTTCGGCTTTTCCAAAACTGCTTGCACTGCCCTCGCTAGAGGGATTGCAGTGAATTACCTTTTCCGGCGAAGCAACACGGCAGCCATCGTGAGGTTTGACCGCCCGACAATTGCCGGCACGAACAACGATAACCCACTCGATCACGCTGCCGCCTACTCCAGAGTTCGGCATTTAATCGTCAGACATTTCAACATTTTTACCCCTCAGTCATTCAAACAACTAGTGTTCCAACTTGCTTTGAGGTGCCAGCGCTGCTGGCGCAAAGTATTTTCACCGTCAGCACTTGTGTATGAATTTGAATCAAATTGAAGTTTGATATGAGGCCAACCTATTGTTACAGAACCATATTTGTACAATCGATACGAATCAGTTTTGTACGTTTCCGGGTTCTTTGAGTGTACTTGAGCGATTCAATTACGAATCATTACCAATTTTAGTTTTTTCTGCTCTGTATCAAGCTGTTTGATCGCAAATAGCTTTGTAGTGTACCGTGAAGTACAGTCAGACGTGAAATTCGTAACTGAAACATCTTGAAGCTAGTTCCTATTTCACTTCCGTTTGCTATAGCATTTTTTGTTTGTTTTTTGTCAAAAAGCTATAGTTGTTCTGAGTTTTAAATGCCGTAAAGATCCTTTTTTTGTTTGCTTTACAGTATAATAGGCATATCTCAAAATAGTCCTCGTCAGTGATGAAAAGCAGACTTTACTATTTTTTTTGGTATTTTATTTGTGTATTAATTATCGCCACCTTGATAGGATGGTAACTACACGCTACTGTGTAATACATTTCTTCTCAAATAGAAAAAAGTATTTTATGGTCTTTTGTAGTGTACCGTACGCTAAAAATCCATTTTTACGTAGCGAGAAATCAGTACCTTCTTGTGAAATGCAAGAAGTTAGACATGATTGCCGATTTCTACTGTAAGGCGGAGGCTGCAACTGATTTCGATAGTAACTGAATTTCTATGATTTAGCTTTGGTCTAGCCTAGAAGACGATTTATTACGACTTTTGTCGTGGATGATTGTAACATATGTTTTATTTATTAGCAGTTGAGACAGGTGGGGAAGATAAATTATACTTGTTTTTCTTATTGTCCTGCCTTTATTGTGTTTAAATCTATCGATTTTTAATTGTTTTGTGCGAAAATGCCGGAGGTGTTTTATTTTCATGAAAAAATACACTGAAATTACGTATATCGACACCGCTTGATGTTTACGTCGATAAATCTGTTAATAATAAAGAACTGTCGGAAATTTGCTATCTCAAATCTTGAGATGTTATTTTCGCTCGCTGCCCATCCGCAGAAAGAACGAGAACCTCAAGCCTTGATTTGTTTCACCACTGAATTGTTTAATGGTTTTACTCGTTACCTATCATAATCCAGTCTGGGTCATTTCGATGAATTAACTAGAACTACCAGGCATGGTATTCTGCTTTAGATATTTGATATTTTATGAGTTTAGCAATCGCTTTTGTTTTTTTGTAATTTGGCCTGGCTGATCAGTCGTCATGCCTACAAAGCTTTTATCCAATAGAGTTGCTTAATATTATGGTGGTCATGACAGCAAATCTGCTCATGTAAAAGATGCATCGAAAAAGTAGCTTTTATGTTTTTTGTTTTCGTTTTTCTAAAGTCAATTGGCGAAACAAACGTATTTCCAACAAGATTAAAATTGAGAGCTTAGCCCAAAGGTGTCGTGGTTAAGGGAACGCGTGGAAACGATATTCTCACACTGTTTCGTACTAACCTGACTGGAAGATGTATTTTTCTACTCTGTGCGTTCCCACACTAATTGTGCGTTTCCGCCCTTCTTTTTTTAACATTTCATCCCTGGGCTTGCCCTCTCATAAGCATAAGTTAGCTTTTCGTTTTTGATGACGGCATGGTGCTGGCGCGTGTGCAGGTAGGTGTAAAGAAAATATTTTCTTTTTACCATACCTTGGCAATATACGTTCGAAATTCCAACTTGCACTCTTGTAAGCATACCAAAGACTTATTATTTTACTAGCTCAAAGGGATTGTACTTACTGCATTTGCAAACTAAAACGCGCGATGAAGAGTACAAGTGGAAGCCAAATTCAGCTTCTAAAAATATCGTTAATCATTTGTTATTAGCATGTAGCATTTGGGACACGTGAAATGTTTGCCGTGTGCACACCTAGGTTGTTATTTTGCAGTTTCCAAACGTGACTAACACCATTTACATTCTATTTGTCATCTGTATTTTGCATTGATCTTTTCTTGGTTAAATGTTATTGCTTGTCTAAAATTTGATATGGCTACTTTTGATATGTTTAAACTTTAAGTCGGTGGGAAGTATGATAATGGCTCATACGGCTCATATATTGCCACTAGGTAGTTTTGCACGCTGTATTGAGCTCACGTACGTGTTGTGCCTCTGGCGTTATTGAATAACCACAAGCCGGAGACAGCACCGCAGACCGGTGACGATAGTTTAAAAGAACGCTTCCCTTTTTAACTTTCACAGGTAGTGCTTGTCTGATTGTTTATCAGTATCATTTTATTCTCCAGGCAAGTCCACGGTTATGGTTATGCATAGAACAACCTGCATTCTGAACAGCTTTGATTGGCGGTTGTTGTGCTGGCGCGGTACGTTTCTACCACAATCACTACAATTGAGCAAATTGCTATGAAATGTGAAGCGAAAACTCACGGTTGTTAGATTTTCCAAAACCTTGATTTCGAAATTTTGAGGCAGCTTCAAAACTTCTATCTTATGAATACAGGTTTTCTTTAACAATTTTTGATAGGAAGAAAACAGTACATACCTCATACCTGGTACAGACTTGGTTTTGCGTTGGCACTGTTGCAAAGTGAAGTAATTAGCGTCTTGCTGCGTCTTTACTTGCAAGCTGAGCAAATATTGCGAGTTTGCTTGGCTTCCGTGTTCCTGCGTGGCACAATACCCCCAATTCAGTGACGCCGTAGCAGAAAACGCAGTATTATTATCTAGCATTAATCGGGTGTAAAGAAAAATTTGCTAGAGGAATTATTTGGGGGTTTTCCAAGGTGAACTTTGTTTGCGGTGAACTCCTGCAGGATCCGGCTGCTTTTGTTCGGTTTTTCCACACCAATTTATGTTTGGTTGTTATCAATTAGTGTTCTATTGTATGTTGGCCTATGCTTTGAAGTTTTTCCACAGAAATGTTTGCTGAATTTTATCTGAAGTGGTTTAGCATTTCAGTTGATAATTCTTTTGAGCATTCAGATTTAGCGATGTGCTTTTTATAGCTGTCTTTTTTAAGCTTAGATAAGTATTTTGACTTTGTTTTGAGGTCAAATGTATTTACGAGCGTAGTTTTGCGTTTTCTGAGCTTTATGACGATAGTGGCATATGGCAAAGTAGCTGTAATAGCACTGAATATCATTATGTTTGCTAAAATGCATTTTTATCCTTTTGTAAAGTAAATTCAGAACACCTATGACGCACAACGTCAAATGTCACGTTTACGTTAGAGACGTGGTTTACAAAAAAAGAGAAAGGCGAATTTAAGAATCCAGAATAATCGCCAGCGTCTTGCATACGTTTACAGAAGAGAGTGTGCTATGATATTGCTATATTTTGGCCGTAGTGAAAGTTTGTGATGTTCTATAGGGCAGGCGTGACAATGTCAGTACAAGTCTGGCTGCTTTCCCATCACCTCGAAAAGGAGAAAGGATAAGCCGTTTTAGACATTTTTACTTTCACTCGTGCAGTGGTTGTAGTTTAGCGAGCTTTGACAGAAATACGATGAATATCTCAACTTCAGTGTAGTGGCGGTCATCTACGCATGATAACAAGCCCAGTTTTGGCAGTATCGATATGCTTCTAGTGCAGGTCAGAAGGAAAGACAATCGCCTGGTTTTAGATCAATTCCAGTCAAATTTATTTTTCCATGGAGATGATTCATAATATGCACGGCATATGTGATGATGCGTCGCCATTATTTATGGCGATGAGTGTGAATAAAAGCCTTATCGTATTACATCATTTCAAGCTATTTATTTTTAATGCAACGAACGTGTTAAAAGAGAAATGGTACTATTTAAGCTATTTCGAACAGTGTAGCAGCAAAGGGTAGACTTCTCATTTACAAAAAGAACTGCGTTTATTGCCGTTGTATGCATTGATAAATGTTTTTGAAATGGTATTATCATTTGACATGAAATATATTAGGCTATGCTAGTGTGGCACGCTGTACGGCTATAAACGCAGAAATTGTTGCATGTGTGATGAGCTACAGCTTAAACCATATGTTAGTACTACTATAATGGCCTTGGCAAAAGTAATCATTATTCAACAATCTAGAAATATTTAATTGTAAGATAACTTGCCCACTTCAAGCCGTTCTTATCTGAGCACTTCTCAAGTGAAGTTTGTGATATGTCTAACTTGTTTTGTTTAGTTCCTTTTTGCATTATTTTCTTACGTTGTCGTAAGACAAGTGCAGTGCCGTTAGACAGGATGAAAGGTCGAGATCAGCTCTGGAGTCTCCGTTCTTTCATTCTATACTTAAACGCGATAATGCCGTCCGAAGTGTGCTTTACGGCAGCGCGCGCTTTTTACCAAGAAAGAGAAAGCGCAACTTAGCAAGTTGTGCACTGGAAACCGACGCTGAAAGGGCGACTGCGTTTGCTAACAAGTGTATGATTTTGCTTTTTAACTTTCGTTCTTAGATAACCGATTGGCTTTGAAGTTTGAATGCAAATGCGGAACTCTGTAAGAAAGTACGTAGCTTTTCGCATGTCATCCATTTGCGTGATGGTTGACTTTGGTCTGTTTACTTGCTTTTCTATAAGGCATAAGCCTTTGTTTTTGAAGCCTAATGAAGCGTGCAATCTTTGCTGGCATTTCAGTATTAAACGATATTTTGCAAATTTAGCAGAACTACCATTGAAAATTTTTAGTGCTGTTTTGGCATTCGAGCAAGTTGAGAAAATGGACAAGACAATGTAATGTAACCTTACAGCTCAGACAAATTGCTCTAGAAAAGGAAAGTACCTGAACAACGTAAAGGTGTTTGGCGTAATATACGATTGGCAATTAGCGTCGACTTTGCTCAAAGTGTGGTGGAACGTGCGTAATTACCTAATTTGTGACCCCTCATGATCAAGAATGGCCACTTTTTAAAATTTAGGTAACAGTGCGTTTCAACAAGCCGCAAGTTGGATCACTGATTAATTGTGAAACTCCACTGCCAATTAAAATCGAAAACAGATACCGAAAACGCAATTTAGTTTATCTTTGCTTTTCGCCGTGGGCAAGATGTGGAGTTGCGAATGAGAATACATGTTACATGTTTGCAGCAGATTTAGATCTTGCAAGACCAGTTTTTAAATCTGAACGCATAACCACATTCTTTGCAGTTTTAGGTACCGTTATAGGTAAGCAACGTGCAATATAGACTTAGTAGATGTTCTCCAATTTCCATCGGTTTTGTTAAGTCTTGTTGGATGTGCTGATATTGAAGTTTAAAGCAATCGTACATTGTGGACGATAGAAAAGCATCCGAAATTAAGTCGGGTTGTAGAAAAATGGTATTTCTTTCTCCTGATGTGGCAAGGAGTCCACAGCAGGCAGAGGAAATGGAAAAACATATTTCAGAAGCAGAAGATTGCGGCAACTACTACCAAAATCCACCTCAGTACTTCAACAGTGAATATACTGTACACTATCAGCCGATGCAGGTAGCAAGTCGTTATTAAGTTTTGTGTTGGCAGCCACGATTTGCCAAAATTGTCAAGAGCAGGCATCCCGAAGTGTTTCTTCAGTAATTTGGGTCTCTGACTAGATTTCGCTCTATTTTTTGCCTATAGAAACCCATAGCAATTCTGTCAAGTGTAGGTAGTAACAACTAAAACTTTCTGCTTTTGCAACAGGCCACATGTTGTGCAAGAGAGGCTTTTGCGCTCAAGTTAACTCCTTTAAGGCAGTTTGATCTATGAGCAATGCTGGTATATTAAACTTAGGGTCTATTGGTTTTGCTCTGTGGTTCATTGCATTGTCAATAATAGGAGAGCAAACTGCGTGGTTTGAATTGCATTTTATTAAGCATACCTTATTGTACGCTTTGAATTTTATCTCTGCAAATATTTTCACTAAAAAATTGACATATTTATTAATGGGTACTTGTTTATTATGGACATTTTTATGTATTTTTAAATCATTTTATTTGAAAAATATCTTAACTCTTTTGTTTTATTGCATATGGTCATGTACATGTATAGTATTTTAATATTATTGACCTGGTTCTGCGTTGACGCATGTAACGACATTGTCATTTTCGCCATACTGTTCTATTTTTAAAAAGCGCCTTATTGAATTACCGACTTAGGTTATAGCATATGTTGCTTTTCTCCCGGTATTTGAAACCAGATCTTACCGAATGGTTACACAAACTACCATTAGCAACAATACTTACACCTTACTTCCACAACGTAGGTTTGAATGTGGATTAAACAATGCATTTTAAAAATTTATTTGTTGACTACAAATTTCCTTATCATTCCAAGACGAAAGTCGACTCTTTTTTTTTATTAAGCTATTTAATTTTAGTTATCGGCTTGTTACCTTGAATTTGGGGCTAGGCATAATTAGCTAGCCTACGGTTAAATTGACGTTGCCAAAACGTACTACATCAGTAGAGTTAAGAAGATAATGGTGCGTTGCTCTCATTTCAAGTTTATTGTAAAACCTCTTGCGTTTGGCCTCATGCTCTTGTTTGCAGTCTTTCGCCATACTGGGACACCAAGACGGGTAGACTGCCTGGCCCCACCATCTGTGTGCCGCACGAAGACGGCGGTATCCCGTTAAGTGCGTTACCCAAGCCTAAGTGAACTTGCCGGTTTTTTTTCTTCATGCTATTTCGCGCTGAGCACGAAAGGGAAAACTGTAAATATCATCTGTAAAGTCTTTGGCACGACTTGACAAGGAATTTGAACCCACGTCTACAGACTGCGAATCACTACACCATCGTGCTAGTTATTATCAGCCAAGGTCTATGTTCTCAGGGCTAGTAAAATTTTACATGGTCCAGTGTCTCATAATTGCGTTATATTGTTTGCAATTAAATCACGACTACGACGCTACCTAATGACATCAGTATCCATGCATAAATATAAAAATGTGTATCTGTTTATGCTTAATATAACAACAACTACCTGTCGCTGAAGTTTCAAATATTTTGTTGCATTACATTTTACTAATTTGCAGGTGTACTACGTACATGTCAGATCTGGGGACAATTTTACTATTCCTAATTTAATAGACGGGTCAATGCAACATATTACAGGTATTTTATAGCATTTTGTTGTAATGTGCAATCTTTTATGTAATAAAGGTAATTCCAAGCTCAATTTCGAGTTTGGAAATGGAAAGGTTAAGGCTCTAATTTTTCTGAGCTCACGGCACTGATGAGAGTAAGAAGCCATTTCCACTTCTCGGCAATCTTCGTCACGATTGTTTACCCGTGTTGTTGCACATTGGGTACGAGTGACGAGCAGCTTTTGAACTTTTGATGCTGCGAGGGTTCGAACGCGAGTCTTACGCTTGCGAGGCGAGTGCCTTAGCCACTCCATCATCGAGCTCACCTAACGTAGAAAGTTGTCATGAATTTTGTTATTGCTAAGCGTATGACCAAGGTAGAAACTTTAAAAAATTCGCGAGGATTTACTTTGTCTCCATTAACTGCCCTCCTCTCGGAACCAATGTGTATATATTTATATATACGTGTTGAAGTATGATCAGTTACATAGACTTGTAATAGCCTGTGTTTTTTTGGAAGTGTATATTTCTTATTCAGATATTAGACATATTTTATTTGATATTATATATTCGATTTGCACAGCCTTTTAAGATTTTTAAGCTTTGGACTTTAAAATTTTTCGTTTTCTTTCATGTGAAGCAGCTTGCTGTGTGGTTGCATCAAAGGAATAAAAACGCTTTAGAATCGATTTTTCACGTTTTGCGAGCAGGTTTTGGCTTAAAAAGTGATTTTTTTTTACCCCTGGCTAACTGTCAGGCTGTCTAGCTTACTGCAAGACATAATAGTCAACTTTAGTTTGTTCCAATGCTACAAAGCATTTCCAAGCTATCTTGAAGCGTGACTCATAGGCTATTATAAAGGAAACCAACTTGACCTACAGGTTTTAGTCATTTAGTTGGCTGTTTACCGTAAAAGTTAATATTGCACTAGGCGTATATTTTCTAATACTTGCACTTTTTTCTGCGGAGGTGTGAGTGCAAAAAATGCTCAGGAGAAAAGTAGTGGAGCTTGGATGCAAATCCTAGCTTTATTTCTTTATTTTTCAGCCAAATTTGTATTTAAACTTGCATTTGTAGTCAATGTAATTCTGTATTGGTTTTTTAAACGTGAATGAATTTGGTAAATTTTTGAAAGAATAACAAAACTTAAGTTACCCGCCTGGAAAAAATTTAGACCTCTCATTTCGGCTATCAACCCTTGTCAGTGTGATTTAAATTTTTTTTTCGTTATTTTGAACGATATTGCTTTAGCTGTAGTGACCTACATGTTGTTTTTTTAGGTCCAGTGGTCGCGCCTATGTATGTTCCTAGTGGAGTTACTCCTACAATTACTGCTCCTCCTGGGTATGTTCATCAGTTTCAAGAAGATGATCGCGGAGTAAAGCA
This sequence comes from Trididemnum clinides, assembly GCA_963675345.1. Lineage (NCBI taxonomy): Eukaryota > Metazoa > Chordata > Ascidiacea > Aplousobranchia > Didemnidae > Trididemnum > Trididemnum clinides. The sequence continues at coordinate 16,102,205 of OY776305.1, forward strand.
TGTTGTTTTTGTGCCCGGAGGAGCGCATCCAATGATGGATGCGGCTCCACATCAGCATCCTCCCATGCCAATGCATGGGCTCCATCAACCGCACGTGCACCAAAGTTTTTTCCCAGCAAATGTACGTACCGCATACTGAATTTTAGTTCCTTGAAGCCTGCTTACTACTACTGAGATTGGAGTAGATGCAGATTGCTTAGAAACGTTAGATATCGTGCACTAAGTAGCTGCATTTATTAATTAGAGAATTAGGCTTTGTTTGAGTGTTCGCTCGTTCAAGAGTGTGAACTCTTGTTCTGTTTGCCAGTCTTTAGTTGGACTGGGCCACCACGACGAGTAGACTGCTCGGTCTTACCACCTGTCTTTCTTGTAAAGGAGGAGAAATTCTGTTATGTGTCATTTTCGAAAGCACAACAAGCGAGCTTGCCGGTTTTATTCCACGCTGTCCCTTTTCTGCTGAGCGTCGAGCTGGGAAGTTGTGATTATAAATTTTTATAATATTTTGGCGTGACTCGACAAGGGAATTGACTCAATAATATCTGTGTATAGCGCTGAGCTATAGAAGAAACGGTTTATAGAAGTCTGTATGGGTTTAGGAACTATTCTAAAACAAAACAAGACTTTACCTATTATAAACGGAAGTTTTTCTTATTGTCTATTTTTAAACTTAATCATTGCGTTTATGTTTCGACCAATGGCAGATGGTTCCGAATTTCAGACCCGAAGCAGGACCTTATTATCAGCCTTCGTTGATGGTGTACTCTGAGGAAGCTCGCATGACCGGCGGTAAGTTTCTATGCGCCATTTATGAAGTGTTTTTCAGAGGACGGATTAAAATGCGCAGTGAATTAAGTCTCGCAATCAAGCGAAAATCTTTTGCGAAAATATGCAGCGTTGGATTGTATCGTAGAAAGTGAGTTAGTTCACTTGATAGTAGCTAGATGAGCAAAATGTTGACAAATGTCGTTTGAATCTTATATATATATATATTTTTACAGATGTCTACTTATCTAGTTTGTATGCAGTTGTAGCTGAAGATGTTATATGCGACAGTGGAGAATGCGCGGTAGCAAGGCCTGCTGTAAGTCGGCAGATTTTGACCAAAAGTAAACTGAAAGGCAGCTCTATGAAGCCTGTTAAATTGACCCGGAAGTTTACCGCGTTAAATCAAGCCTTTGCTTCCACATTGAAAAGCATCAAAAACTTACATCAATGGCATCAGATGCAAGAAAACCGTGAAAATCAGTTGAAAAATGTATATGAAAAGAAATCAGAAAATGTGAGCCTTACCATGAGTACTGTTTGCCAGCCAAGGTGCAGAGAAAGCATTTATCAAGTAAATGTTCTAATCGGTGAGTTATTCTTACTCTTGAGTTGTTCTTAGCCTTGAAATGTGCAAGGTGTTGAGTTAAACTTACAGTCGATGCCCGTTACAGCTTTTTGACGTACTACAAAAACCATTTTAGAAGGCAGTTATAAAAATGCGATAGTGAAGTGCATTTATGTATCAGTGCACAGAAGTAATGTTGAAGGTGTTTGGTGAGCCGAGACAAGCTTTGTAGTGGAATTTAGAAGCTTATCTTCGCTAAATTGTTGGTTAATGCATGCGTGTGAGGTCGAGCTCTCTTAGGTTGTCTTTATCAGACTGGAAGGCCGCGATCGGTGGACTGGTAACAGGCCAGTTACCCCCTATTCACTTACCCCTGGTCACTTACCACGAGTATTGTTGTTTAATGCAATGGTCAGGACTAGGATTAGATTACCCGGGGGGGTATGTAACCGAGGGTATGTGACCAGGGGTAAGCGCCCGGGAGGTAAGTGTCCTAAAACCGAGTAGAATATCAGTCTTGCCATCTACCTATCTCGTAAAAGTGGAGGAATACTGTAAAGTGCCTTTCCCAACGCCACAACAAACAAACTTGCCGGACTATCCTCAACTTACTGAGCGCCAGAGAGAAACGAGCTATGAATACTATTTTTGAAAGTTTTTGATGTGCCACGGTCCAGGCTTGAACCTGAAATCTGTAACTTTTATAGCGGACGCTCCAACTACCGCGTCTTTGGGGCAGTTATGAGTTTACTCTTCTTAAAAAATCAACATTTCCCAATCTATTAAACTGCAGAAATGCGCGTTTGAAAGGTTGTAAAACAAATAGGGAAGATTTCCTAAAAAGATATTTTAGCGTGTGAAATGACTATACATGTATTTAAAAAGGTTTGTACACTTTTTGAAGAATGAGGGTCGAGTCTTAACCCCTCTTTCCAAAACTGCTTTAACTCCAAGTACTATCCGTAGCACTTATGTTTTGCCACTTAACATTGCACAAAGCTTGTACTTACGTCGGTTTTGTTGCTACCGATTAACAACAGTGTTTTCTAGGCAATAGTAAACAGTCTATTGTTGTCATAACTGTCTGTAACTATCGGCTATATTTACCCAAGGTGTAATTTTGAAGTTATTCAAAGTTCTTGAAAATGCGGTTTAGTGGTGTTATTTGTAGCGTGTGGCTCATACGCTTTTAGATCATCTATTGTGTTTTGTTGTTATTTTGCTAGCATAAGGCCATTCTTAGCAGTTATCAATAAACTTGTTTTCTTGTTGCGCAATTATAATACGACGAGTCTTTTTGCTACGATAGGACTGGGTTCAATTTATATACAGAGACATATTTCTAATCCGACGTAACTAACTGGTAGACAGTTTAGAATAAGTTATCTGCAAAACCTTGATCTCGATACTGCGCTTGATGAGGGCATCACAAAGAGTTTTTATTAACATCACATTTTGCGCTAAGCATCTTCATGCTGAATAAGGCATAGCGGTTATTTTGTTTGTGTTGTAGAAATGTCTGAATCATACAACTCCATTCACCATAACTCCCATTCCATCTCTCCCTCTTCCGACCCTAATTCGTCTGTGCCCCCCCATGATTGGCACCGACCTAACCATCTTCACCCGGATCAGACGACTTACAACGATTCTCCTCCGAGGGCCTCGTCATCAATGGCGTCATCGTCCACTTCCGCCTCCTCACTGACGTCATCGCCACGTCACAGTCCCACTTCATGTCGGAATTCGCTTCAGGCCAATGGACATCGGAGCTCGCGCTCTCCTTTGCGCCAGTCGGCCGGGATTAGGCAGCACAGATCACCGCCTGTCCTCTATCACCACCTCAATCAGGCGGACGTGGGCCTCGCAGCTGGTACAGCCGCCTCATCGGGTGATAAAGCATCAAATGATGAAAAAACTGGTCGCGACGGATCAATACCAGGTAAACGTTGGTTTTACGAACATTTGCACATATACGTCTTGTAACGACCTGTCTGCGTCTTGTGATAGCGAAGCCCTTTGTTTTGATGCTAGAATTTTAGCCTAGGCCGGTTTAAAGTAAAATATAAACGAGAATTACTTCTTGCAATGCCTGAAAAGCATCGATTTTGGTGCGGTCCATGGAGCAAAATTTAAAATGTGATAATCAAGAGCAATATGAATTACTTGTGAGCAGTTGAATTGCGTTACACATTTTTATCTTTCGCTCCTGGAAAAGCCTTTTTGTCTGTTGCGTAAAACCACTTTAGTTCGGATCAGCTTCGGAATTGCCTGTATTTCTGGCGCAATGCATTTTACAATCAACGGTGCACCCAAGGTGGAAGATTGCGTTTTGCGGCTTCCCAACCGCCATCAAAACCGATTATTTCGCTTAACTGCAGTCTGTTTGTGATACGGTATTAAATTCAGCGCTTGTTTGATTTGTTAACGTTAGTCATAAAAGTTGCTAAGTTTAGTTTGACCAGCTGAGTCCTCAGCAGCGCAGCAGTAGTCCGATTACCTTTATGCAGTTAAAAAGCGGTACCATTTTGCCTGGTATATTCTCATTACACAAGGTTTGATGATGTTAATGTGGTGGGTGGTTACCTCTATCTCGTACTTTGGATACCGTTCTTAAAGAAATTAATTAGTAGAGTGATGGGAGAGTAATTCATCCAGAACCTACATCTGACTCTCAATCAAAATGTTTATTGGCTCAATGAAAATCATTTTTTTTACCAATGCATTTTTCTGGAAGATGCATATGATCTGTGAAAGGTTTACGGAAAAAAGTAACAGAATTAAAATTATTTATTCTAATGATATTTATTGAATGCAGATCGCCCTTTCTCGTCTCTTGCAGCGTTCTTGAACTCAGTAACAACTACGCCTAAGGTATTTATTTATACACGATCGTGACTTGCGTTTTCTTTTATTGTCAAGGTTAAGCAAATATAAATATGTTTAAATATGTCACAAACCTTTAGGCAAGCATGCATTTTGGTATACACGTGCGCAGCCTGCTCTGTGTGTGCAGTCTTTTCACTAGAAAAATATTAAACCAAGCAGTACCTTTGTTGTGACTTGAATCAACATCATGTTTGCATCCTTGTGGCTTAATCCTGGTAAATACTAGCTTTGTAAATGTACACTGGAGTAGTAATTATTTATTTTGCCAAAAACTTAAATTGGTGTAGAGCGTGAATTAAACGGCATATGTATGACAGCGAACGCTGCTAGAGTTTGCAAAAGAAAACCCGCTACTAAAACTGTGTGAATTTGTGAATGAAAAAAAACCGATCATCAAGCCATTTTTGCATTATGCAAGAATATGTATGTGTGCCTTTTAACCACCTGCGCCTATTGAACTGTGATCACCAAGTGAATCATTAGTTCTAGATGCTCTCTTGACCAATAATATTGATACTTTTGTGGGATTTTGAACGTATAATAGCTTTGCACTTGAAGACTCCAACAGCCTTGCACTGTGCTGGAGTGAAGATTATATTTGGAGTTTTTAAAACTTGAAATGGCCTCGCAATATAGAAATTAGAAGGAATACGTTGCTGTACATTGGGGGTGTGCAAACTTTTTTGCAAGTAGACCAATTTTACTTTCCTGATAAAACTGCTGGCGCGGACCCTTCCAAAGACCTGTTTTCAAAGATCAATCTCCAAAAAGTGAAGTTTTTAATCTCGTCTATTTTGGGTGATCAATTTGTTACCGGCGCGATGGTTAGAGCGTCCGCTTCGCAGTCGGTAGACCTGGAGTTCATTTTCCCTAGTCGACTCATACCAAAAGACTTGTGTTGGCAGCTTTCCTGCTTGGCGCTCAGCTCAAAAGGGATGATGTTGCGAACAAAGCTTGTTTGTTGTACTCCTGGGCAAGGCACTTAACGGGATGCCTCTATCTTCACGTGGCAGACAGATGGTGCGCCGAAGCAGTCTACCCGTCGTGGTGGCCCAGTCTAACTGAAGACTCGCAAACAGAGCATGAGCTCTTACGCAATGTATGTACATCTTTCTGCGTAATGCTCAGCACGATAACTCAAACCAGGGCGACGAATTTGTTGACGCAGGCCTTTTCGCGGGCTGCGCATGATATAAAATGTAAGGTTCCGCCAAACACTGCTAGCATTGTAAGCTGTAGTACAGCTCAATAGTCCTAAAGTTGCAAATGCAAGTTGTGTTGTCTAAGCCTTTTAACTACAAGATTGTACCGCAGCATATTGATTCTTATGTTTGTGGTTAGTATAGACAAAAGTTGCCAATCGTATGTATGCTTTCGATATTTTTATTTATTATGACGCAACTGCGAAATTTCAATTGCATGTAAAAATAGCGGAGTCGAAAATCAAATTGCTCTATTTTAAGAAAATTGCTTCTAAGTGATGGCATTTATAGCACGTTTTTACATTACCGGCCCTGGAGCTTTCGATGCCTGACCTCGCTGCATATATGTTTAGAACAATCATTTTTTTTTCTTTTTGTTTTGTCTGATTCCTTATTAAATGATACCAATTGCAAGCGTAGTTTTAAGTGGTTTTGAGATTGGTGTGACAGTGGTCATACCAGCTCTTCTATAACTGGCTTGCTCATCTAGTCAAAATAATTACACCCAACTGGACTGCCACAGTTTACGCTTCCTTCGTATCAACTGGTTGTAGCCGTGTAGCTCCGGCTTGAAAAATGCGACATTAACGAGAGTAGTTTGGTTCAAAAGAACTAAACGTCGTTGATCATTGAAATGGCAATACTATTGCAGTATGATCACCTAATCTTTAGATTTTTTTCGGCTGCCGTCCTTGTGGCAGCAGTTCACTTAGCCAGCAGTGCTAGCGATTTCAATTCGGGTCGAAAAACAAGTTGCACCGCGTGTAACTAACTGCAATGTCTTTTTTGCGATTAAACGATAAAATATTAAACCAGCTACCGCAACTTTTTGACGCAGATAACAAATGTCGAAGCTCGGTCTGCTGTTGTGACGTGGGATCCTCTATCAGTTGAATTGGTAGCTTCAGAGCTAAAACTTTTGATAGAAGAAAATCCTTGTGTATATGACCTGTACTTCTGTGAAACCAAGAAAAGTGGAAAGAAGATTGAACCCATAAATTGGTAATGTTGCTGCTTACTTACATTGTAGTCAGTGCTTCATGAAACTTTCTGTATCTTGGCCCATATTCAGTTACTTTAACTGTCTTTTGGCTAAACAGCCAGTAATAGCTATAGCCGAAGCAAACGTAATTATATTATTTTATTTGAATAATGAAAAATACGCCAGCGTGTCCCTTTGAAAGTGCGAAACAACTTGAATCCAAGCAAGCTTTTAGTTGTCCATCAGTAAGGTCAAAGACTCTCTCCTTTGAAAGAAATACCAATTGCCTTTCCCAATTCTAAAAGATTAACTTCGTGGGAAGAAAATGAGAAAAGAATTCGCTTGTGATCTCCTGTTTGCTGGTCTTTAGTGTGACTGGACCACCTCCAGGGTTAGACAGCTTGGTTCCACCACCTGTCTGCCACATAAAGATGGAGAATCCCGTTAGGTTTCTTGCCCAAGGGCACGACAAGAAAATTAGTCGGCTCTTTTCCTCATTATCCCTTTCGTGATGACTGCCAAACATGAGATCTGTCAATGACGTTTTCAAAAGTTTTGGTATCACTCGACTAGGGAATGGAACTCTGGTCTACCAGCTACGAAGCGCTCGCTTCACTACACCGCTGCAGGATGATTCTTACCATCAGTTACATTGTTGGCTTTACATCTAACAAAAGCTTTATTTGCAGTGGTACGAAGTTGGAAAGAACGGTTGAAAAGCTAACGCCTGGCGTCGAATATTCAGCTCGGTAAGTCCCACGCAATGCGATGTGATATGACTGAAAAACACTGCATGCTTCTATTAATACTCGAAACTGCATACTTAAGTGTCAGTTCAGTTTAGGTGCTTCTTATGACGCGCCACTACCGGTTGACGTACTTTTTCGTTGTGTGTAGCAGCTGGGGTTTTTTGCAGCTGCGGTATTCAGTAAGCGCATGTTATGCTGCCTACTTCTCAACAGTTCTGTTTTTTTTCATCAAGAAAGAGCCTGTTGAGGCTCTGACGAGACTTCTTAATTTCACATTTTTTGTCTCTTTTTGTGATGATGGAATAATGACGTGGATGTTGCTTGGTTTAAGTAGCGATGTTGTTCAGCAAGCAATTTCGAAACATCTTGTTCGGTGGCGGCCTTCTGGTATTTTTATGTTATGCGTGTGACCTCTTGCTTTTTCTGATATTTCAGGTAGACTGCTTTGCAAAAGCCCGTTGACTGCCTTCGCTGCCGATCTATAATACTACTATGTGGCAAACATTATTTTTCTTATTTCACACTATCCCTGTAATGCTGAGTGCCAAACAGGGATCTTGTGAATGCCATTGTCAAGAAGTCTTTGATATGACCCGGTTAAGGTGTAAATCATCAACCTACTGCATTCGAGACAGACGTTGTAACCACAGTTTTAGAGGTACTCAACCTCTGATTTGGTAGCAGCCTAAATAGTGTGGCCTTAGGCAATATAATTAAATATACTTCAATAATTAGATCATCAGTTGCTTGAAAGTGTGAAAAATCTATTTAACATCAGCCTGTATGATATGATATGATATCATACCTCAAGTTCAAAAAATATAGTTTGAAATGTTATGTGGCTGTCTTTTAATCAGCTTTCAATGTATGATGCTAGTTTTAGTGCATAAGCAGTTGCGAGTGCGAAAAAGCTTTTCATCTTTTTCAAAGTGGCATCTTGACCTCCTTTCACTTTCAGTTTAACTCGATCTTAATCTTATAGGCTTGAATACAGGTCAGTTTTCACATTAATGCTTGCTAGTGGTGCTAGCTTTGTAGCTTCAAGGATTTGAATTGAGTTACGCATTTGCACCTTCGTGCTAACTCTCGCACAAAGCTAGCAGGTAGTGCATCTACGAAATGACAGCTAATGGGATTCATTATAAGGTTATTGTTAACCTATTGTAATGGCTCTTGTCGCAATGTGATTAGATTAGCAAAGGAAAACCGAAGTGTACCTAGGTCTTAGAGCAAAGAAGGGAAAGTATTGACTCATCTTTACTTGTTTAAGTGACTGGGTTGGGAAGATTGCTTACACAAATTTTTGCGGAATAAGCGCACTTAACATCGGCTGCTATTAGCTCAAGGATAAACTTCACCAAGTTTTGTAAGTTTATTTGGAATGTTTTCACCAGCACCCTGCATTGACGCACTTTTTTTTTTTTTGAAAAAGTGCTGGTTGTGGCGAGCGTATTTTTGAATACTTAAATTTACGCTTGTATAGTAAGCATTGTCCTGTTGCAAGTCAGTTCATCACATTAAAATAGGCTTGCCGATTTGTGGTCTTAGTGTGGTCAAGTTTTTGTTGTTTTGAAGCTGAGGTCGAAGTCTAGCTTCGCAAAGCCTGTAGTCAATCATGCGTGACCGTGTAAGTTGGCGACGCAAACAACTGTTGTGTAACGGCCAAGCGAAACCTAAAGTGATGCTCCTTTAAATGCTTTTTAGCTTACCAGTTTCATATCGATTTGGAGTTAATGCGATGCCATAAGTCGCATTGCAGCAGCAGATGTCTCTACCGGCGACGTTACGCCTTTGGGCAATGCTTTATATTACATTTCGGGCTAACTAAAAAGGAAGCCAAAACAACCGTTTGCGTCGATTACTTTGGATTTTTTCGCGTTAACTAGAACAACTAAATGACATCTACTGCTCTCTAAGGACCGAAATGTCATTAGAAAATCTTCATAGCTTGTGGAATAGGTGCTATACTACAGTTTTGTTGTTCTTCTTTATTTTGGTGTTTCCCCTCTGTATTGTTGTTTGCCCCTATGTTTTGTTGTTTCTCCTCTGTTTTGTTGTTTCCCCTCAGTTTTGTTGTTTGCTCTCTGTTTTGTTGTTTGCCCCTCTGTTTTGTAGTTCCCCTCTGTTTTGTAGTTCCCCTCTGTTTTGTTGTTTGCCCCTCTGTTTTGTGGTTTGCCCCTCTGTATTGTTGTTTACCCTTCTGACTGCAGCCACGACTTAAAACGATGTCCAGGTTCGCAACGGAAACTTAATGAAGATCGCACGAAAGCAGGGGCGTACAACCTTTGACGCAGGCGAATCGGTCAAATCTACTCGATTTTACTCAACCGCATTGGACTGCAGGCCGCAGTGCACAACGCGGAGTCTTTATCTGAGAAAAGACTTTTTGAGATCAACCGCAAACAGGCGGAGCTTTCACACCGTAGGTCTTTTTTGAAGAATGCCGTTTAGACATTGTCCAAAAGCGTCTTTAACCTCGTTCCTTGGGTTGCGCAATGTTTCCTCGAGAGCCGGTGGTTGCACACCATTTGGCTAAAGAAATGCGGCAGTCCGTTTCAAACCAATTGTCATGAATAGAAATGGCGTTCTGGTGGTCTAACCACCAACAGAGGAGACTGTCATTAGTGGTTGTTCAATAGTTGTCTCGTACGAAAATGCTGAATGAGCAACTTAATTTTGAGGCAAGGAGGCAGGATACGACTTTATTGCATGTGTTTCTGAGCCAGTGTATTAAATTTGTTTTTTCATTTTCAGGATCTGTGCTAAATGTGACGACGAAACCGGATTACTATCCGAAGCAGCAACTTTTAAGACTCTCAGCACTGTACCGGATGCTCCTGGAGTGCCCCGGTTAATAAAGGCAACAAAAGATTCTCTTCAGCTCAAGTGGATTGTAAGATTTCTTATTCTTATGCTTTAAAGGAGTGCATTTTAACCGTTTTTAATGCTTTTTCTACGTTTTTAAAACCTTTCACTCCTACTAGAAACTAAACGTTTCTCAAAATCTTGCTTTTTGAGCAGCTTGGCAAAAATAAACTTTGACTAAAATTTACACAATGATAGAATATTTGATTGATGTGAGTAGATGCACTTAGGAAAGCAGAGTGTCGCACACTAGGTTCCCGTTGACGCAGCGCGTGGAAAAGTCTGAAATACACGTATTCTAGTACATGTCATAAAGTTTGGTTCTGTAACTTGTAAATCCTAGCGTATGGAAATGTCTTTATCAATGAAACCGCTGCTCTTGGTCACTCAAATTTTGTGACTTTCAGCTTTTTTTATAGTCTTTTTAGATGATACATTCTGCCAACCCTTTTTGCTTCTTAGTAATTCTTGTAAAGAAAGTATTAAATGAACAATAATAAATTTGATTTTTGCCACCTTCAAATGGATTTTTTGTAATTTTTGGGTGCCCACAACCATTAGATTTGTTGCAATGTTGTGGGTAAAGAGTAGTAGACATAGTTTCCAGTATACTAGGGAAATAAGGCTGCGAAATAAAGCTGCATACTTGAAACGCATTTCTAAAACCTCATCCAAGCTTTCGAACTGAAAATTATTTTCAAATGCTTGCGCCAACCAAATTGCGGTTGAAACGGATCGGTTTAAAATTGTTTCGTTTTGACGTTAACCAGAAGTCGTCTTTTATTTTGAGGTTTGTTTGGCCTTGCTCATCAAGAAAGAATGTTTTACAAGTAGTCATTTCGTAATCTCATCTGAGTCGTGTTTTCCCTATTATAGCTACATATTTTAAATAGTATAATGACGTAGTGTAGGGGCAAAGCGAGGCGACAAGGTCTTTTTTTATGCGATATTGCAGAAACAATTTAAAATTGTTTCGACTTCGCGTCATTTTTTCCCACGTTTCGCCGGCTCACACGTACTGATTCAAGGTATATCTACCACTACACACTCGCTTTCGAACTAGACTTTTTACTGGAGCATCGCGACACTTCTAATTCCGGGAGCCCTGTCAGGCGAATATCGATGGCGCTTTTATAGAATTTGAATTCCAGAACTTTCGATTCAAAGCCAATTACCACTACACCACAACGGCAGAAAACAACTTGAAACCGATGTAAATAAAAATCTTAATTGTGCGTTTTCAAGTGGCAGTAACTATGCTCTAATTCTACAACAGTGAATTTAACCGACTGCACCAAGCATTAAAGCAGGGGGTGCGAAATGTTGTGTTAACTTCTGTGCTGTTTTAAGCATGGTTGTGACGAAAAAAATGTTTTAGTGCATATAAACGTTAAATTTTTGTCAGTTTTCAAGTTGTGTTGGAGGGGGTTTTGTAAAAGCCCAAGAGCTACTAGCATATGAGCACATAAACAAGTTAGGATCCACTGGTGTGGGTTCATGCTTTTCCAGAGATTTTGATATAAGTGTTGTAATTGTCTTGCTGTCTTATAGCTTTCCATTCACACTTTGCCTAGTGAATTTTGAAATTACAAAACTTTTGAACAATCAATAAAAATTAGTAGCACGTTGTGAAAATTCAAAAAATTTCGCTCTCTTGTCGAAGGCCTGGAGACTGTTCGTGGTTTGAAAACGTGCAGTAGACGACATTGCCGAGTAATGCCTAGATGAAACTGCTCTCGGTAGGCCTCTTGCTTGTTAGCAAGCAATGCGAGTGATGTGGGAAATGAAATGTGAAACTAAATCTAATCGATCAACTGTGGTTTTAAACAGGTTAATTTTTTGCCCATTACAGCATACGGCAATAAAAACCTTTTAACTGTCGGTTTCTTCTATCTATGTGCAATCATAAGGTGGATGTACGCAGTTTACGTTTGTGTATGCTTGATTCCGGACGCTGTATTTTTTTTCTTCTGGATTTTTATGGGAAATTTTCACCCGGTTGGTTATTTGTATTGTGTTACGGTGGCTGTACGCAATATACATTATTAAATGGATTTTGTACGTTTTTTGCTTTCCACTATTTTGTTCCAAAATTGTCATCTTTTTTAAGTAGTGATACACAGTACATCTTGTGTAAACATCCGGTTTTTTCAACCACTAACTTTTTGTACGTTTTGTCCGCAAAAACATCTACGCTTTTAGTGCGTCCTTTGCGGACAAAATCGGATGTGCTAACAACACCATATACTGTAAAGCATCACATGAATATCCAAGCGGATGAAAACGTTTGTACAAAAATGCATAAAACAAAAAAGATACAAAATCGGAGAACAACGTATATTGTGTACAACGACCTTAACTCAGTATATGTTGGCGTCCAGACATCCGGTTTGGTCTGCGCCGTATACCAAAAACATATTCGTTTTTGAGGATAAAAACGTGCAAAACGCTTTTAGTACATAGTTGGTGGACAAAACCAGATGCTCGAAAAACAACGCATATTGTGTAACTTCATTTAAAAAGTAAAGCAAATGAAAATTTCCGTACAAAAACGCATAAGATAAAAAAAGCGTACGAAAACTTTTGCTGCCTATATTCATTTGTACTCGTTGAGTTATTTTTGCTTGCTCTGACAAAAACGCAACCTTAAACGAGCAAACAGACATATTCCAGCGTACACTTGCACAGAAACCGCAAATAAAAATCGACTTTGAATTGCAGAATTTTCTGTGCGCAAAAAACAACTTTCCTGCTTTGCCATAGGTGCGTTTATATATATAGCCTAACTTGCAGTTATTGCACGCTATTTGAAATACACGGACATTATGTTGTGCTATTGCTTCCGCCCACATAACCCTCAATGATCCTTTTTGACTTTCAAACTGCATTGTATAATTATGGCATAGGTGTCTGCGTCAGCGAGTTTACCATGGATACTGCAATGCCAATCGTTGTTGGCGCGGTTTAAGTTGAGTTTGTTTATCACTTGCTTTGGTGAGCTAGACCTCGGTTTTAAATCAGTTTAAATGACATACATGCACAATGATTTCACACAGTACATTTGCAGCCGCCGCGGTGTAGTGGTAGTATTCCAGAGTGGGGAGCGAGAAGTCGTATGATCGAAACTCGATCAAACATCATTGGCACTCGTAAGGAAGTGTTGTGTTGCTTCAGTTCGATAGTGACTAGATGGTCATACTCAACCCGCACGTCTACGCTTGCAACTGCGATAAAGCTTAGACGTAAATGCTTTTTTATGGTCATGTTTCTCACGCTGATTTGAACATGCAACCTCTGGATTGGAGAATAGTGACTGTCTTGTTGTTTATGTTTAATACGTAAAATATTGGTATCTTAATCGTAAGGTCGTAATTGCAACTCCAGAAGGCGTTCTGCTCCCGTCGTTTTAAGATATAGTTCACGTCAGTGTCACCGGTAAATAATAAAACCTCTCAAATTAATCAACGCCATTGCTAAAAGCAAGGAAATATTTCCTTTGAAAAAACGAACAAATAATCTCAAAATGTCCTCCAAAACCCCGCTTCACCCTGGTGCATGTTTTCACCACCGTATCAAAGTGCTGCTGAGTGACATGCGGACAAATTACCACAAAAGCAATTATTCAAAACGAGAGAAAAAAGGAAATTGTATCGTTTTCTGGTGTGTGGCATTGACAATTCTTAAGACGTTTTTATCATTTATCGATTCCTCGTGCTTGATTGCATTGCTGGCGACAGAAACACGTTGCGCCCGCTGTACTGACAACTCGGAAGCAGAGCTGACTGCTGGTTGTTTTCGGTGAACGTTTAGCGTACACAAAGCGCTGAATTATTGAACCAACTGATCGTAGTAGCAAAAGCAAAAAGGCTTTGAATGTTACAGTGTGATGCCAAAAATCGCTAGTTCTTTTATGGCTTTTCCAACTGCTTGACATTATTAAATTTACGATGATATCATGTGTAAATCGATTTTCAGTGTTTTTTGCTCTTAGATTTGACATTTCGTACTGCTCTGAATTATTTTAGGGACGTGATTTTCTTATTAGATTTAAAATTTGTTCATGAATAGACTATTCTCTCTGTTTTTTCTATTTTCTAGCGCTATATAATAGCTGTACTTTCGTCTAAATTAAAAATAAATCTTTTTACATGCCCCTATATGTACATGAAAAAATGGAAAATGACATCATTTAAATTAAGTCAAAACTCGAACGCAGTCTATTTATTCAATTACATGTCTGCCGGTCTAAAGCACTAACGATATTAAGTTTTTTCAAAGCCTGTAGTACCAAATTAAAGCTAATTAGAGACATTGAACCAAATGCTCTTCTGTACTTTAAACTTGGTCGTGTAATACTTATCTAGAATTTAAACTTATTAAATTTCATCAATAACACAGTGTCACGTTTAATTTTAAGATTGCGTTGGTACTTAGTACTAATATGGTGCTTATATTTGTGTAATCCTTTTTGGGTCGTCAATTTGATAATGATGGGATGTCATCTTTACCTTGCTTCAGAGGCAAGGTGTGAAGCAAGACGTTCTGATCCGTGCTTCAAACTCATGGTGCACTTACACACGTATCATGTTGGAGAATGCGCGTGTCCATTTCGAACCAGTCATGCGTAACCAAGTCATATGCTACCGACTTCGTGGTCGTGCTGATTGAAACTATTCTGTCCTTGCGAAGCAGTTTCCATAGTCGCGCTTTCAACTTCAATCTCGGCTACTCGCACGCTCCTGCTTTAATCACTTGGCCAAGCTACTTTACGCTTATAATATCAAAACATAATGACAGTCTGCAAGCTTTTGCTGCTGTTACTAAATACAGCTATTTTTATAGAGCCCTTGCGATAACGGGGAGAAAATTTTCAAGTACCATTTGGAACAGGACGACACCGAAAATCCAACTGGGTTTCGTGCGGTTTACATGAATTATCATAATAAGCAGGCGGTTGTGAAGCGGCTGGAGCCGCGGCATTCCTATAATTTCCGGTTAGCAGCCGAAAACAGGCTGGGAAAAAGGTATTGCTCTTTGTTTCTTGTGGTTTTTCTAGTTAATGTTGTCGCACATTGCAGCTGTAAAGCCGGTCTATATCAAGACTGATTTCACCTGTTCAATAATGGAGAGTAATTTGCTGTCTTGTTCCATCGTACGGTTGTATACTGTAGCGTACACTTGTATACGCCAGCGTATGCTTATATATTCTGACGTACGCTCATTGAAAGCGGTGGTGGAAGCCAAGCTTTCAACATACTGAATTGCAGAATACCGTAAAGGTTGGAAGTTTGGCACCTGTGTGGGGCTTTCGTGGTTGCCTTTTTTGCAAAAGGCTTTTTACCCATTTTTCATGCTTGGTTGCACTGTTTGTGATAGAAATGCACTTTGCCAGCAGTATTGGTAACTCCAAAGCAGGTATGAACTCTACGATGTTTTACATCAGCCGAAATCTATTTCTCTATTATAGTTGTGTATTACTTGGACCATTTTCGATCCTATTTCAGTTTGAATTGAAATGCATTCATTTTTATTTCATATAGGTTGTAGTCTATTAGAATGGTATTGAAATAATATAAAAGTTCCTGTATTAAGCCGAAATACTTTTCTATGTTTCCAATAGTATTGGTTTTAGTTTCCTAGTTAATGCAAATGTTCCATTTTTTTATACTCCTAGTCATGCGTACAGTGAATTAAGTGTGTGTGATAGATTTTTTATGTTTTGATATGATAAAAAATTTTTAACATACGCTTGTGAATTGACTTCAGCATGTTTACATAATTAAACCACCACAGAAAAAATTGTTTATAAATGTTGTTTTTGGTTAACACTAGCACGCAAACTAAATGTGGGAAATTAAAATCTACTCGCT
Organism: Trididemnum clinides; assembly: GCA_963675345.1. NCBI lineage: Eukaryota > Metazoa > Chordata > Ascidiacea > Aplousobranchia > Didemnidae > Trididemnum > Trididemnum clinides. Next base: position 16,118,092 of record OY776305.1, read on the forward strand.
TGAAATGAGTTTTAGTTTAGAATAGGTTGCTTAAGAGCTATAGTTCAATTTCTCAGAGCTGTCAGTTTCACAGAACGACGGCTTTTTACTGGTATTCTGACCACAATGTGTGGCATGACGCCAATTTTCAGGAGCTAAGGCACCACGTGATGTATCGATTTACCCTGCGTTTTCAGATGCTAATTGGCCGTCTGTGGAAAGCGCTCTAGGACAATTTCTCCTGCTTGGTTGGTGTTGGCTGTACTGGTAACTCTAAAGCATGTCTGAACATAAGTTCTTCCATGTATAAACGTACAGTATATTCACGTGAAGGCTGCTAATTTTGTAACTGCCTAAAAAACTAGCTATTTTTGTCTGTATTTCGTCTCGACACCGCTGAAAGTGGGGCGTTGTGCTTGACACTTTATAGTTCGATATTTTACTTTATTTTTTAGCGAATGGAGCCCTGTTTTTATCTACGAGACTTTGGGAGTGTGTCCTCCGATTCCTGATCCCCCTCAGTTGGCGAGTTCTTCCGTGCAAAGCTTGACCTTAAACTGGCCGAAGCAGCCGGAGGCATCCAGTTATGTCCTGCAAATGGACGACACTACTAGTGGTTATGGCTTCATGGCTGTTTACAATGGTCCAGACCTGACTCACACCAAGAAAGATCTGAAGAGAGTGACCAAATACAAATTCAGGGTAATTATTTTTCATGATAGTCTGCTTTGGTCTTCTACTTCCCTCGAAGCTACCTTCAATCTGCACACCTTGCAAGCGTACGCTGGTGTAGATGAGCATATTTTCAGCAAAAGCATCTAAAGTTCGCCAACGAGCCTTGATGCAGTTGGTTAGCGGAAACTTTTTATTGGAGCCAATGGATTGCACATTACAAGCTCGTTTCAATGTTCGTAATTTGTTGTAATCTGAATTATTACAAACTAAAGGATACTTCCTCCTAAGTACTATGTCTTTTAAGCGAGGCTATTGCTCTAAATAAACTTAAGTTTTCCTTTGCTACAAACCGAAGGTTTCTTTTTGCTAAACATTTGTCTTGCTTGATTTACTGCGAAAGCTGGATCTCTGAGCTATGGCTTGCCTAGCAAAAGCATTATTAGTGATAGCAAATTCGTTATTGAGCATTAATAGCATCCTATGCGGTGAGATAAAGCCAAGTTTGAATTTTAAGCGTAGTGTGTTGATCTTATAAGTTGTCTGTTTGTGCAGTTAAAAGCGGTAAATAGCTATGGAGAGAGCAACTTCAGCAAAGCGGCTGAGTATTCGACCTCTCCAGATAAGCCTCATCAGCCGGTGAAACTGCGAGTCAAAGGAAAGCTTCACGCCAAGCACGTAGCCTTGTGCTGGGGTAAGTGTTATCATTCCAATACGGTGTTATTTTTTTCATCAAATGAACTCCAAATGCTATTTCAAAACTACCTGCACACATAGTAGTAAGGCTCCAAATTATCGCCTTACAGTAATCGCCCTGAAGCCACCTACAGAACAAAATGTAAAAATATGCCGAATCAAGTGAAGCGAGAGATTTGATTTCTGTAATTTTTTTTGATTCAGTCATATACATAGGCTCTTGCTTGGAATACTGTTTAGTAACAGAGACAAGTTTTATTTTAGTAAATGCTTTTTTCGCGTCAGAAAGATGTTCTTCTACTTAAAGAATATATTAAAATAGCTTAATACGGAATTGCATTTAAAACTGTGAGACGATTTTAACTTGTAGTTAGCTTTCGTGATATGACGTGGCCAAAGTGCTTTATTTTACCAATTTTAAAAAGCGCGTGTCATATTATAGAGTTTCTCAAAAACTCCACCTAAAAATATAGGTTTCAGCTGGTGCGTGTTGCTGTGAAACGCTTGTAGAAAGCTTTACTTAATTGCCTAATTGCTAAAGGTTGTAATGTTCACTGTAAGTAGTTATTTTACGGCGAATATCCTTCACATGAGGTTGCTTTAGTACAAGGGTAGAAACTGGTTGGTTGTTTACTTGTAAAAGGCACTTTCGACTGTTTTTACGTTTGGTTGCAGACTTGTACTAGAAATTTGCTGACAGGAGTGGTAAAAATTTATAAGCAGAATGGGACACCATTTGTTCTATGCGAAACTAGAGATTTTCGTGTAATGAAATGATAAAACACCTCAACCAAAACTGGCAACGTTTAAATACCTGGCACATTTTTTTGACAAACACCGACGGCATTGGTAATTGCAAATCCTAATTGCACCCGGAAACCAAGAAGTTTGCTACTAAAGTTTCAAAAATATATTATTTACAAAACGTTTCGGACAGATCCTCCTAGAGACACTGGTGGTACAGAGGTGATTAGTTACTGTGTGGAATGGAAAACAGATCAAGACGAAATGGAAGCCATTTATGAAGGAGCAGAAAGAGAACACACGGTCTCTGACCTAGAACCAGGTGAAGAATTTGTACCTTAAAAGCTGATTTGTTTTTTAAACTTGGTGCAAGGAAGCTGGGATTCTTGTGAAGCAATTTGGTAGTGAGGTGAGACCCTGAAGTTCATGCGAAATCTATTGCAAAATACGTAAATGATTTTACTTACGCTTCCTCTAAAGAACATTAGCACCAAACTTTTTGAAGCAAAAGTCGGTGTTCGCAGTAAAATTTTACTTCTTTTTTCTTTATTGTGATTTATTGCCTGCTCACAGAATTGCCCAAAACGGCTCAAAAAATTATATTTTGCTTCATGGTGACATCGCTTATGATTTTTTTTCATTCTGTTATTAGAATAACTGTCGATATCGCTTTAAGGCAAAACTTCCTTTAGCAAGAAGTTTTAGCGTGATATCGCATGCATTTTAGAAACTAAGACAGGATCTTTCAAACATGTTATTACCGAAAAGGTTGGATGCCTTTTCATTGGACTGACCTACAAATCGGAATGTAGCAGTTGGAATTTTCATTGAAAACACTGACGATGTATTTGTCACGTCTTCCAGGGAAGACCTATAACTTCCAAGTTCGCTGCATGACCAAAGATGACACCAGCGCGCCTTCGGACATTCTTTCAGTCACAACTCTTCCAGTGCTTCCTGGTCGATGTGAACCCCCTATGCTGGCCATGCGGCCCAAACCAACATTTCTCACCATCAAATGGAGTAAGTTTTTGACTGTAGACCGGTTTCCACTTGCATATGAGCTGTAGAAAGCATATTTTCAACCAGTTTTCCATATCCCCGAGTGCGTTTGTGTCCAAGACTCAGAAGTCCACGTTTCAGACTATTTATTGATGCTATAAGACTTAGAAACTCTTTACCGAAAGCTTTTCGTTACTCTTTTGCCACTAATGATATCGAGTCAAACGGAAAGAGCTAAAAGCAAACACCTTAGTGTTCGTTTAATCAAGCAAAATAGCAATTATACCTGGACACCTGGAGAAATGTTGAGAGCTCTTGAAGCTGCAGCCGTTGCGATCTTCAAAAGAGTAAAAGTGGACTTTTAAGGTTACATGTATTTGTAGATGCTCCTTCCTATGATGGCGGCGCCCCTGTTCTTGGCTATGAAGTCGATTATATTGCTGCTGCACACTTGACTGAGTTCAAGCCTGTGGTTGGTTATGAAGGAGCAAAATTAGAATGCACCATCAACAAGCTCTTGCCTGGAACGATATACTCGTTTGCAGTTCGCCCTCATAACAAAGCTGGTGTAAGTGTGTTTTTTCGTTTGTTTCTACATGTCACTTCATAAATCTCTCAGAGCGATTTTTTACGTGATCGTAATATTTTTTTGTTTTCAGTCTCCTTGAGAGTTTTATCAGTGAGTCATTTTGAAATCAAGTTTAATTTATGATTACAAAAAAGACCATTCATTCACTTTTCAAGTGTAGCTGCACACCGTGCACGCTGTTTCGACCTATCAGGTCTCATCAGTGCTATTGGTGACCAGCAATATCAGTTAGAATCTTAATAGTTGTATTTACTTCTGTTGTCATTTTGGAACAAAATGGAATCGCCGTAAATATCAGTTAGAAGTCTTATACATGCATATTGTATTTATGGACCAAAGTGGAATCGCCGTAAAATGTCATTTTTAAGGTGCACCAGCTCAGGCTTGACGTTGATGTTGAGCGCACGGCCTCACAATGGTGATGCCAGTTATGTAGTCCAGCGCCGACCATTTTCAATTTGAGTGTTGTTGATTTTCTCATTGTTGTATGCAGTTTGGCTCATGGTCGGACAGGCTTGAGGTAAAGACGAGTGCCGACGTCCCAGAGCAACCTGCAATTCCGCAAGTGTCACAGCAAAGTGCCACAACAGTGCGTCTAGAGTGGAAGGTAGGTCTTATTAAAAAAAGTTTTCTATGGTTGCTTATGTTGTCACAAGTCCTATTACTGGTGTGGCCGTTAAGGGCAATGGCCTGTTTTCCTAGTTTGACAACCCGAAATTCACCCTCTTTTGCTTGGGTCTAGTGAAATTAGGATTTGGCATTGTTACATTTTTATCCGTATGCGCTCTGTTTATATGCTTTTCCCTGTAGCAAGGGGAATAATCGCATTAGCTATTGACGTAGCTGTCAGCACTTAAAGATACACCTGGCTAAACACGCCGTCGCTTTGCTCTAGTACTACTGCTTTGGATACCTTACTTGTGGCGTACTATACACCCTGCGTTTTATGCAACTCGTGTATTCTTTGCTGCTGGCTCGGAGAATGCGAGCTTGTGGCTAGCCACAGGCGGATTGCAAGTCATAAGAAAAGGGAAATGTGCATAGATTAACATAAGAGGCAAATAGAGAATATGCATTTAATTTGCAACGATTTGGCTGGAAATGTAGCTTTGTAGATCAACAATTTTTGGATTTTTCAAGCCCTTTAGTGACTGAGCTAGTTAACGTATCAAAGTTATTTCTTTGATGAGAGGTTGATTAAATCTGCTTTTGTTCTCTGTTTTTAGTAGCCTCTTATTCCCTAGTATTTCTGATAACTTAACTATTGAATATTTCAGGCTCCCCATGATAACGGTGCTGACATATTGTCCTATATAATTCACTACGGAGCCGTTGAAGCAGCGATGGGAAACACCGCCGATGTTGGTCCTGAGCTAAGCTGTGAAATCAGGAACTTATCACCGAATACAACATATTTTTACAGCCTGCAGGTGTGGAGTGTGGTGCTTTTTTGTGGCCAAGATTGTAATAGTAATCATTTTCTTGCCGTTTTGTAAAAGTGAAGATCACGAGTTTTGAAGGTCACGCCCAAATATGATCTAGTTCCACTTTCAAGAGGTTGTATTTGTGTCATGTCAATTCCGTTTTGGTATATTTTATTTGGAAGCGATGCCGTTTTCACTTTTCTCTCACGCTGTACTACATCGATTGCTTCATAAGTAGCTATCTTCTGGGAGCGCCGAGCTGAAAGTTTACTACATTAGCTTACTAATTGAGCAGAGAACAGCTTTAAAGCCTGGAGTTTACCTTTAATAACTTATTATTTTAGGCTCTCAACAGCGCTGGTACCAGCGCGAAGTCTGACATTGGCACCGTTGTCACCCTTCCTTCGTGTCCCGATCGAGTATCGAACTTGCGTTTTAACAGCGACACCGTGACCTCGACATCTTTTCTTCTGTCATGGGAAGAACCGAGCAGCAATGGCGCTGAAATCACCGGTTACGAGATTCGAGTCGGTGCGGACACGTCAGCATTTCGTGACGATGCTGTAGCGCCATCTAACGAGCTGTTTGACATCGAAGAAAACACGACTTTGCTCGAAGTTGAAAATCGAATTCCGGATACGTCTTACACGTAAGAAGTTTTTCAATTATATCATGGCGGGAGAGGGAACTTTATTTTTCCTAGCTTAGATGGTTGAGCATCTGAAGGGCAATCAAATACCTGTAGGTTTAAACCTTATCGGGATCGTTAGTAGAGTTTTGACTACTTTCTGATGAGTACAAGTTACCCTAATTGCGAATATAAACCATCTTGCAAGTTAATTTAGCTCGCAGCTTAACTTATGTTCATAGCGGTTGGGATTTCACTTACCTCATGCTGTAAAGTCACAGAGAAAATGTGTGACATCAGAATTGTTTTAAACAAAAAGTAAATCAAGCAGTGAAGCGCAGAATTTGCTGGTGATTTAGCCCCATCGAGGTCTTGCGTTGTGCCAGTTGAGTTGGAAAACGTTGCAGGGGGGTGGTAGATGTGTTGAAGGCTGCTGATCGCGTTACCTTTCCAAAAAAGCCTGTTTAGAAAAAAGGTGAAATCGATTTTATGTCAAAGTACTTCGAAAACTGCGTAACCAAACTCAAAAAATCTTCTCAATTTTATGGCTTAGCGTGGCAATAGTGAGAACCTGATCTTTCGAGGCAAAAAGAATTCGGGGAGCTTGGTGCGAAACACCGAGAAAAAATGACACTTGATCCTGACGCACTATTGATTGCGTCACTGAGTTGCATCACAACTAGTTTGTATGACGTCATTGTTGACGTTAGCACAAAAGTGTGACCATCGCAAGTTGCATAAAACTAGACCTAATTGACTCAACAATCGCGATACCTAGTTGCATCAGTTTGTGTTGGCAATGACGTCACTTGAAATATGGAACGATTTCTTTTTAGCATTCAAGTCCGGGCCAAGAATGAGCACGGCTACGGTCTCCTCAGCGTCCCTCTCGAAGTGTTGACTAAACCTACCAAGCCGGATACGCCGGAGCTGGAATGTGTGGAACGTAGTTATAACAGCTTGAAGCTGGCGTGGAAGGATCGATCCGCTACAACGTCAACCAGCACGCGTTATCTCCTGCAAAGGAATTTGAAAAGCGGGAAAGCGTCTGGAAAATCGAAGTACGTAAATGCCAAGCCTGGTTTCCAATTGGTTACTGCAATCGTAGGCTGGATAGTCATTTTGCGTACACTTCCGTGAGCGTATTTGTAGCAAAAGCTCACACGCACATTGAATGGGCACAAAACATTGGAAAAAAAATTGAAAATATGTTTTTAATTTTGTTCCTTGTTTTTGCGGGAAAAAGGCACAGTGTAGAATATCAAGGTTGACAGTAGCTACGAGCCAATCAAGCCATTGCATATGGAAAATACGGTTCATGTGCACTACATTTTATTTCGCATTAGACCGGTAGTTTCGCTACTCAAGGTAAACTTGTATTGCTTTTTAGGTTTTCAGAAGCGTACAGAGGCAATAAAACGAGCTTTGTCGTTGCAAATTTAAACGAACTTACTGTGTACGGCTTCCGCATTTACGCTATTAATTCCGAAGGTTCTAGTCCTATGCCTAAAGAACAGTTCTTCAAGACTGGAGTGCAGGCACCTGCTGCGGTTAAAGGTAAGGTCTTCAAATTGCTTTGGGCTTGGATGTAGGGTTGCTAGGGTTTGCTTCAGAAATGGCAGGCAGAGGACATCCCAGACGAACACGGCTGCAAATTTTTACTACCTTTTTATTAAAGCTCCTGTAAAGGCCTGTAGTTTACTTCACAAACATGTTGGGGCTCACTTATTGTTACCATGGACTAATAGAGCTTCTGGATGGCATGCTGAAAGCTGTCGGCTCAAATCCCACAAGAGTTGCTTCAGCCTTTTGCATTGCTTTATAGTGAGCATAGCAAGCCCGATGTTTGTGAAAAAGTAAAATAGTCGTTTTAACGTCGCTTCTTGTCGCGTTTTGCATGCTCAGACCTCAGACGTGCTGGTTCAATGCATGTCTACCACCTCACTATCAATTTCGAACCAGACTTCTGCTGGAGTAACGTAGCACTTCTAATTCCGGATGCCCTTCCTAACGAATTACTAATGGTGCTTTTATAAAATTTCGAACTTTACACTTCTCGATTCAAAGCCCAAAGCAATTACCACTACTCCAACAATCACAGTACGTAAAAAAGCAAGTTGTATGTGCAACTCAGATGAGAGTCAAAATGGATTCTTTAAAATCGTAGTGGCGCAGGCAGAGGTGCAAGCTGAACACAAAAACCAGTGACAAATCTTTTTGTCACAAACTTAACACTGCGCATCTATTTCAGCTCTCACTGTGAGCAAAATCGAAGCCACTCAGTGTCACGTGACTTGGCCGAAAAGCAACCGGATCAAGGATGACGTCATTTCCTACGAAGTAACACTGACTTGTCCCGCTGATGACAACTTTGAAAAAGTAAGCATAACGCTAACTTCGGGTGGACCGTATTTAGATGATTCCATGGGAACTTCAGCACAGGCTGGTGTTCGTAGATCTAAATAAAAAGGCTTTAAAAAAGATTGTGAGAAAGGAACAGATCATAAGAAGAAAGATTTGGAAGTTGATGAAAACCGAACAAGAGCAAGATTTAAAAAAAAAGTAAAAGAACTAGTAAGCACAGATACGTCTGATTTGTGGAAAACTTTAAAGAATGGTGTTTTGAAGGTATGTGATGAAGTGTATTGAAAGAAGAAGTCTAGGAGAGATCGAGGAGACATTTGGTGGTGGAATGAAGAGGTCAAGGATACCATAGCAAGAAAGAAGGCAATATTTAAAGAGCTGTGCGGGTTTCCATCAGAAGAAAATATCACTCAATGCAAACGTATAAAAAATCAAACAGGAAAAATTGTTGCTAGAGCTATGAGAATGGAAGCTAATCAGGAGCTGAATAATTAAAATCAGAATTCTAATAGTGTTTTCTACATCCTTAGAAGAATGAAAAAGGAAGGGAAGGATCTAGAAGGAGAAAGGTGCTTAAGAGGAGGAGACGGACGATTGGGTTTGATTGAAGAAGATAGGGCAAAAATTTGGAACACATGGAAAAGATCATGAACAAAGAGGACGAATGGGACCACATGGTGGAAACTGGTGTAGTCGAAGGACCAGTGGAAAAAGTGGCTCGTAATGAAATTGTGGAAACAATGCAAACAATGAAATCAGAAAAAGCAACTGGACCATCTGAAGTACGTGTGGAGATGATAGTTGCAAGTGGCGAAATCGGGGTGAAAGTGATGATGGAACTGTGTCAACGTATATTGGATGGTAAAGAAATGCCTGATGAGTGGAAAACTAGTGTGATTGTGCCCATTTTTAAAGGAAAGGGTAATGTGATAAGCTGTGAATCATACAGAGGAGTGAAACTTCTAGAACATGCCATGAAAATTTTTGAAAGGGTACCGGAGAGGCGAATTCGAACACTAGTCAATTTGAATGAAATACAATTGGGATTTATGCCAGGAAAAGGAACAATGGATGCGATATTCATTGTGAGAAGAATGCAGGAAGAATATCAAAAGAAGGACAATAAGTTGTATATGTGTTTTGTTGACATGCAACAAGCTTTTGATAGAGTGCCAAGAAAAGTGATAGAGTGGGCCATGAGAAAGAAGGGTCTATCAGAAATAATGGTTCGGACAGTTATGAGCTTGTATGATGGTGCAAAGACAAAAGTGAGGGTGGGATCTGCATATTCAGAGGAATTCGAAGTAAGGCTTGGTGTACATCAATGGTCAGTGCTGTCGCCACTAGTGTTTGCAATAGTGGTGGACGTTATTGCAGAAAACGCAAGAAGGGGTGTGGTTAATGAATTGCTGTATGCAGATGACCTTGTTTTTATGAGCGAAAACATGGAAGAAATAAAAGAAAGATTTTGGAATTGGAAGGATGCATTGGAAAGTAATGGTTTAAATGTCAACACCAGAAAAACGAAACTGATGGTAAGCGGGTCAGAAGAAGAACTATTCAAAAGCAAACTAGATCTATGTGGAGTTTGTGGGAGGAGGGTCATCGCCAATTTAGTTTGTGCACAAAATGTGAAAACGGGGTTCATGGAAAATGTGCAAAAACAAAGAGAGCTACCGCTTGGTTGGCAATGCATTTTGTTTGCTTGAAATGTAAAGGAATTATGGAAGGGACGATGGATTCGATCGAGAAAAGTTGTGCGATGAAGTGGAGATACTGAATGAATTTTGTTATTTGGGAGACAGAATAAATGCTAGTGGTTGTGAAGCGGCAGTTACAGCAAGAGTAAGAATCAGTTAGGTAAGATTCAGGGAATGTGGAGAGTTATTGCTTGGAAATAGGTTTCCTCTGAAGATGGAAAGGTAAAGTTTATCGTTGCTGCATAAGATCAGCAATGCTGTATGGAAGTGAGACATGGTGTTTAAAAGAAAATGAAAAAGCAATTTTAAGGAGAACGGAGAGAGCCATGTGCGGTCATAGTCAGTGCTAAGTGGTAGACAGAAAGACGACTGAAGAACAGGTGGACATGTTGGGGTTGAAGGAAATTATAGACCGGTCAGCAACAGCGAATGGAGTCAGATGGTATGGACACGTACTGGGGAGGTACTGGGGGGTACTGGGGACTCTTTAAATATTGCCTTCTTTCTTGCTATGGTATCCTTGACCTCTTCATTCCACCACCAAATGTCTCCTCGATCTCTCCTAGACTTCTTCTTTCAATACACTTCATCACATACCTTCAGAACACCATTCTTTAAAGTTTTCCACAAATCAGATGTATCTGTGCTTACTAGTGTTTTGAGGGTTGCTCTGAATTTTGAAGTGACTGGTAAGAGAAAGCGAGGACGACCAAAGAAGACCTGGAAGAGGAGACAGAGAAGATTGGTTTGAAGAAGGAGGATGCCTTGAGACGAGAGAAGTGGAGAGACGGAGTGCGAGCAATTGCCCTAAGGAATGGGGTAAATCCGGCCATCTCCGCTAAGGGGACAACACCGGATAAAAACTAAGTAACTACTACTTGCACGTTGCTGACGCAGTGCATTTTTACCTTCAATCCTCGGTTGTTGCATCAGACCTTAATCTGCTAACTTGTGTTGAAACTCAATACCAACAGTGCTTGCAGGAGGTTTGAAGTTCGAAATGTGTTTTAAGGCACAAAGCATTTACCTCTGCGCCATAAAGGCTATCCTGTTGTGATTATGTAAAGTGGTGTTAATTCTGCACAAGCGCGTCCAGAATTAACGCCGCTAATAAGTTAGGTGAAAGGTAGAAAGCCGTTATTTGAATGAAACATGGAATAGAAGCCGAAAGTTGAAAGCTGTGTGTAAATGATTAGACAACCGCCACCAGAAAACTTGACAAGTAGAGTTCGTGTCGGTTGGTATGAACGTATTTTTGATTTTAGAAATTGACCTGCGAAGGAACGAAACACATTCTAAGTGGTCTAACCCCCTGTACTGCTTACCGGTTGACGGTAGCTGCTATCCGCCGCCTGCACTCTCGCAATAGCTCGCCAAGTAATAAAGATTTGGACCGTTTTGAAGAAGTGGGTAGTGAAGTCAGGGGGCCCAGTTGTCCTCCTGTGCCTTTTTCCACTCTGGAAGGACGCATTGGGGACGCCTCCGAAATTGCGCTAATGACATTGCTTACTGAACCGGAACCGGAAAAAGACGCCCATTTCCACCATGTTAAAGAAAAAGTCGTAGATGTTAGCATTGCTTCCTCATCGCTCAAGTCCGGGCCCGGTACTCTGACCCCCTTGCTTGATAGGTTTGCCCCCTACAAAGAGCAAACTTCCCTTTTGTTTTTCTTTTTTTTGAGCTCTGTGTTGTGTGCTTACGCCATGAAAGTATTTTGTATTCCATAAAACGTTGTTTTTGGGGTCTAGTACCTCACCTCTACAAGAATAATCTTGCCTCCCCTGAAAAAACAATTACAAACTGTCATTACAACATCTCGTGATTGTGGGCCATCATTCGCGATTGCCTTTTTTTAAACTCACCAAATTTTTCTTCGCCTCAGTCAATTTGTCGTTAGGCATTGACAAGTATGTCTAGAACAGTAGTTGTGCTGATAGCCTTTTCTGCGTTAGGTCATAGTCATTTTGTGTGCATAGCTAATTTTTTTCGTCACTGTATATTACTCATGTTTCATTTGGTGCTAAACAATATTGTAAAAAGTTGATTTCCTCAAAAATATCATTAAGTAGTGTATTACACAAAGGTGTTGCTTAAACTGGCTTAAATTTGAGGCTTATTTTGATCTTAGCCCCAAAAGATTGGGGCAAACTCAACTGTCACGAGAATTTAATTTTACGTAATAATAGCTGGTGGTACGTTACAGTCAAATTACGTGACAGGCCATTTAGCGGGTTAAAGGCGTAGTGTGATTTTAGCTTTTATTCAGAATATGACCAGTTGGGTGCACTGGATCTGCCCCAGACGCTATTACTGTGTGATCTATGTATTAACTTGGGGCTTGGTGGGGTTAGGTGTTGGCGTTGCGCTTATTGTGACCAATTCGTGAGAGTATTCTGGCAGTCTGTCGTTGGGTTTATTTTACTTCATTGCATATTACTTAAAAAAGTTGCAGTAGTGAAAGTCAAAAAAAGTCAGCTAGGTTGACTTTTGCTCATTTTTAGACCTTATGTGAACACCCCTTGCTGTTTCAGTACTTCAAGTAACTTTAGATATAGCGTTTTGCTAAATATTTGCTTTAATCTTGTTTGGTTCGCGTTGATACTGATTAGAGTGTCACCGAAAGCTGTTGGGAAAACGGCTTTTTAAAGATCGCTTTGAAACTTGTCCAATGGCTTAAGAGCTCTGACAGTATCTCTTGTAAAAAAAACCTGTCTGTTTTTACAAAACGCTTGTTATCGATCCAAGTCCATTTGCTGCCCTAATTCGAATGGCAGTTTTACCCCCTGTAGTAAAAAGCACTGCTATATGTACCGTTAATCTTACGGTGTTCTATGAGGTGCTTTTTCCTGTTTCAAAGTTTTTTTTTTATCTAATTTATATATTACAAGTTTATAAGATTTTATTTATCGTATTCGGGTGTGCAATAGCGACCAAACTGCCGATCGGGCAAAAATGCTACAAAAGCGTTTTCTTAGATCTATATATAGCATGTTTGCGAATGCGTTAACATCTTTGTGACATGTTAGTACGTTTTCCTATTTATTTTCTAGCGTCTTGTGTATTTTCGCTTTAGGAAATGGAAACTTTTGATTGCGTTTTTGGTGTATAATCAGTAGAAATCTCATTTTCTATTTTTAAGTGTAAAATGCTTTCTTGAAAACTTACATTTACTTTTCGTAATAAACTACTATTATCGGCATTCATTGGTACGGGGTTAAAAAACATAGCTGAATACACCATAATGCAACAAAAGTTTATCATCTTCTGTTTTCAAATGCATTTGTGGCTTTCTGTTGGGGTGAAGGAAATGAAAAGATTATGGTTTCGAGAAATTGACCCCCATCATCGTTAGGCCAGATACTGCCTCTGTCGTCTGTACAGATTCTGATGCTGCTTTTACTCGATGCTTGAAGAACTGCTTTTAATGCAATGTAAAACGGACTTTGTTCTCTCACTTCCATCTTGTGTAATTTATGTCGCCGTTTTTGTGTAATGATTTGGCACCGTAATGACGCTGTACTTAAAAAGCTATACTTCTAATTGGCATCTGTTACTCTGTCAGTGCAGTAAAGAATGGGTGAGAAAGATTGGCTCTTTATTCTCTCACCGATGTGGTATTGCAACCGGAGTTACATACCTCAGTGGTGAGAATGAAGCTTAAGTTGTTTTGTTGGCCTCTCACGGAGTAATATGTGTCGTTGTACATGGAACAGCTTGCGTTTAGACTCGTTTTGGTGTAGCATACCGCCGGCGAGGAGGTGTAACCACGTCTTGATTCGGCGGCGAAAGTTCGTGGGTAGAAATTTATAAAAGATTACTTTACAAGTTCTCAAAAATCGTTTACGTTCAAGCACATATTTTCACCTCTATCACCTTGCAACTAGTAATGTGCCGAGCCACGGACCATCTCTGCCATGTATCACGTTCATCGACACCCCCCTCGACGTGGCCCTGCGGTCCCCGATCTTGTTGAGGTGGGTCAAATTGCTGCTGACTTTCCCGAGAGTTGCAGTTACCCCGGTTACCTACCTGCTTGTCATTGTTATGGGAGGTTGCCCTTTAAACGAACGCAGAAAAGACGGTTCCTCACCCTCGAATTTCGTTTGCCTGTTCTTTTGTGCTTCTGCCTGTATGCGCATTTTCGCCATTGTGGAGAGAGGAGTGTCTTGTACCTAACTTTGCGACTTCCATTTCGGGTTCCTCCGTAATGTAGGCTCTACTTTCACAGTGGTTGTCAAGCGGCAGTTACTGCAAGAGTAAAAATCAGTTAGGTAAGATTCAGGGAATGGGGAGAGTTATTGCTTGGAAATAGGTTTCCTCTGAAGATGGAAAGGTAAAGTTTATCGTTGCTGCATAAGATCAGCAATGCTGTATGGAAGTGAGACATGGTGTTTAAAAGAAAATGAAAAAGCAATTTTAAGGAGAACGGAGAGAGCCATGTGCGGTCATAGTCAGTGCTAAGTGGTAGACAGAAAGACGACTGAAGAACAGGTAGACATGTTGGGGTTGAAGGAAATTATAGACCGGTCAGCAACAGCGAATGGAGTCAGATGGTATGGACACGTACTGGGGAGGGATGACAATAGTGTTTTGAGGGTTGCTCTGAATTTTGAAGTGACTGGTAAGAGAAAGCGAGGACGACCAAAGAAGACCTGGAAGAGGAGACAGAGAAGATTGGTTTGAAGAAGGAGGATGCCTTGAGACGAGCCAAGTGGAGAGACGGAGTGCGAGCAATTGCAGAAGGAATGGGGTAAATCCAGCCATCTCTGCTAAAAGGACAACACCGGATAAAAACTGAATAACTACTACTACTACATTCTTGTGATGAGCGGCAACGTTCATCGAAGCATTGGCTCCATGTCTACTTTTTACTATGGGCTGGGCGCCAGCCCAGCGCTCTACCTGCCTTACGTGGGTGCATTTAAAGTGCGCTTTTCATCCTCCAAGTTCAACTTGCTCCCTCACTCTTTGACCCGTCTTCCATGCTAGCCTGCATGTGAGCCATTTTTGGAGAGAGGAGTTTCTTGTACCTAATTTTGTGGCTTCCATTTCGGGTTCCTCCGTAATGTAGGCTTTATCTTCACAGTGGTTTGTAGATCAGCCAACAGTGTTGTTACTAGAACAGTTCCTTGTCATCCTCGTTTGGTGACATCTCACACGCGGTGCTCCACCTGCTTCCTCTCGTTTTGTGACACACTTCGGCATGGTTACTTGTACTGGGTAGATTCATTTGCTAGACTTGCTCAGATTTGGCCATCAGTATAAGTAGACCTTGGCCCACCACCTCTACGCCACTTGAAGTTGGAAAAATCCTGAAGAGCTCATCCTGTAATGGCCTTAACTATCGGGGGGCCCTAATCACTCCTCGTGACCACGCTGATAACTGCCTATTCCAACAAAAACACTTAAAAGCAAGCTTACAAAAGTTTTGGCACTAAAATTCACCAACAAGTGAAAGTACATTAACTAAACTTTTTGCATTTGTATGCACAAACGATGTAAACCAAGGCCCAATGTTGCGCGTATGATGACCAAAAAGGGGGCTCATTACGCGTAAATTAAACAGGGGGACCCTGGCAACCGCCCAGTTTGTCCATGGCTAAAGCTACCACTGAGTTCATCCCAAGTAAACTCAGTGGGTTTTTCACCTTTTTTCGTAGTATTGTGGTGTAATTTTAGCAGAGAAGCTGTCAGTACCATTTTTTAAAAAGTCTTATATGATCCAATTGAGGTTTGAATTAGCAGCCTCCTGCAGTCAAGGTGGATGCATCTACGACAATCGTTTTGGTGTCCTGTAACCTCTGGCGCGCCAAGTGTAATAACATTAGCTTTCCTCTCTTTAATAAAAGAAATGAATCTAACTGGTGAGCACAAACCTTAGTTTCACACCAATTTCATGTCATACTCGTACATGCATCAAAAATTGTTTCGCAAATGAATACGAAGTCCAGCAAGTTTTATCTGATGTAAATTTCTTCGCCATAGTGGTTAAATTTTCTTATTCCAATATTGTCCGTTTCTTTTTTCAAGTGGATGACTTTTTTGGAGGTCAATTATCGTTGCATAATGTCTTAGGTTTTATCAAAACATTCTTGTTTAACTAGAAGAATGTTAAATTTTGCCAAAAAAGAACTCTAAACTCAATGCTTACGGAGCCTCTGTAAATGTTACGAGGAATTCCAAAATTCAACAGAACCATTTGTTAAAAAGCATTACATTACAGGCGCGGTGGTGTAGTGGTTAGAGCGTCCGCTTCGCAGTCGGTAGACTGGGGGTTCATTCCCCTTGTTGAGTCATACCAAAAGACTTTAAAAAATGGTATCCACAGCTTCCCTGCTTGGCGCTCGGCATTTATGGGAGGTTGTAGAGAACAAGCCGGCGAGTTCGCTTGTTGTGTCCTTGGGCAAGGCACTTAACGGGACGCCCCCGCCTTTATGTCAAAGACAGGTGGCCCAGACACCTCAAAAATGGCAACTCCCAATCGAGTGCTGACGTCCCGTCCAAAATATAGCGATACAATTCGCTTTCTCGTAAATGGAGGATAAAAATGAACAAACACAAAAATGAATGAACAAATACAAGTCAGCAGTTGATATGTGATTATGCTGCCACAACTTTGAATATCAGCTGCATTCTGAACGAGATTAGGAAAAGCACACATTGGTAACTCAATACAAGAAATTATGAAGTTGCTACAAATCGAGCTTTGGGCAAAAAATTTCACTGGGCCAACCCATGTAGTAATAAGTTGACTATAGTTGCAGTAGAGTGAAAACTAATTGACTCACTCAAGAAAACAGCTGAAATTTTACTCAAAATGGTTGATTATTGAAGAAGCATAAACAATTTTACAATCAATATGACATACGGCTTTCCTTCTTTCATAGAACTTGTCTTACACGTTTTTGCGTGGAACAGACTTGAGTTTTGGAAACTTTGCGATTTTCTCATCATGGTACCAAATGACAATAACGGTCTCCATCAGCTTGGTGAGGTTAGTGCAGTCTTTAGAACTCAGTTGATTTTTACTCATAGTCCACAAATTTTCTATTGGGTTTAAGTCTGGTGAGTTTCCAGGCCATTCTGGAACCTTTGTTTGGTTTTCCTTGGAACACATTCTACACTTTTTAGCATCATGAGATGGGGCCAGGTCTGGCTGAAAAATACCCCACCATCCGGAAATGCTGTTTCCGCGTCTCTCACAACCTCGCGCTGAAATAAGTCGATATATTTGTCAGTATTTATCTTTCCTGATACCGGGTAGAGTAATCCCACCCCCTAAAACTGAAAGACCCCCAAAATATCTACTTCTAAGAGTGCTTTACATGCTTTACGTGCACACAGCATTTCCGGATGGTGGGGTATTTTTCAGCCAGACCTGGCCCCATCTCATGATGCTAAAAAGTGTAGAATGTGTTCCAAGGAAAACCAAACAAAGGTTCCAGAATGGCCTGGAAACTCACCAGACTTAAACCCAATAGAAAATTTGTGGACTATGAGTAAAAATCAACTGAGTTCTAAAGACTGCACTAACCTCACCAAGCTGATGGAGACCGTTATTGTCATTTGGTACCATGATGAGAAAATCGCAAAAGTTTCCAAAACTCAAGTCTGTTCCACGCAAAAACGTGTAAGACAAGTTCTATGAAAGAAGGAAAGCCGTATGTCATATTGATTGTAAAATTGTTTATGCTTCTTCAATAATCAACCATTTTGAGTAAAATTTCAGCTGTTTTCTTGAGTGAGTCAATTAGTTTTCACATTACTGTTGTAATGGAATCATGTAGATACAAACATTAGCCTACTCAGAATTAGGTCTATCGTATTTTGAGGCTGCAATAAGGAAGTATAATCTTAAAGATTTTTGTCATGCAATGAAGTTAAGTCAAAAACAAGTATTAGCTGATTTGAAGCATCTGTAATTATTTGAGCAGGTTAATGTATGACGTGAGTCAGCTAATCTAACAAAATGAGGAAGTTTTGGCACCATTTTGTTTTCGCAAAATCTCTGATGGGTCTTTTTTGGGGAGTTAGAGCACCTGCTCTATTTCAACCATAAAGAGACCACCTCTGTTAATATAATTGCCCAACTAACAAACAAGGATTTAAGCAAAAAATCTGCACTAGTGAAACACGTTTGCTTAACGAACACCGAATTAATTAGGAAAGCTCTGCAATTCTAGCTATTGAAAGTGACTATAAAAAAGACGGTTTTTACAATCATTTTATATACAAAAAACTGATTTTGATTTTAACGATAAAATAACAGTTTTTATCCAGAATTGTACAAATTTATAAATTTTAAACCGCCAGTTGTCGCTACTGCTCTTGTTCATTGCCATAATTTTTCTTTTTCTTCTTTTCATTTTGTTGATTATGCAACCATTGCCTGTGCTTAAACTTTAGACACTCCTGAGTCCTGACGAAAAAAAAACTGATTCTATTTTTTCGAAACGTTGAGTTTTTATAAATTATATGAAGATTTTAAATCTGAATAAAAATCGTTTTAACTTTCAATTACACCCGAAGAGCTATACTGAGAAACTAAATTGATTCTATTGGCAAAAATAGAAAAACCCAAACTTTCTCATGCCGCTCATCAAAGCTTTTTTGCAGTTTTTTGGTCTGAAATACTCTTGCAATTACAATGGTAAGATAAAAGAAAATAAATCGTTACCTCACAATACTGGTCAACAACATTTGTGTTGATTACCAGTGAAGGCGATTCGGCATAATTAACGACGAGTAAATGCGAATCATTAATCTGTTTTTTGTCACTCCGAGAATTCGAGTAATTTGCTATTTTAATATTGCTAGTCAAGTTGTTGTTACACTACAAGCACATTTGTGCTCAACACAAATGAGTTCTTCTGTATTGGTCAAACTTCTATGACCTCATACAATAAATTGTTTATCAGCTCTTTCGCTGTCCAAGGTTACGGTTTTTACTCAAACGCTCATGTCTGTTTTTAAACTTATAATTATCTTATCACAAAATGATTTACATGGCAAGTAGAGTGGGATGATATAAAGACTTTGACTCAATAAAAATCTCTGCACTGTATGTGACCCACAGAGCGTATGAAGCATTACTTATTTACAACACGCTGTATGGGTCACATGTGGTTCACAGGTTTTTATTGAGTAAAATACTTTACATCATTACATTTTATTTTCCAAAGAAGTTCGTCTGCATTACTGCAGCTAATACTCAAAAAAACGCACCATTTTGATCAGAAAATTTTTTATTTAATTTATATAATCACTCATTGCTTTTAAATTTTATATTTTTTTCAGAATCTAATAATTGTATAACCCTTTAGCAATCAAACTCACTATAAAAAATTAAATTGAATTTTTTGCTTTTATTTCCAAGGGTTCCTTTTATTTTGTTACTGCCTCTTTTTTAGTTTTTTTTGTGTTAGGCAAAAATCAGTTTTTTTTGTTTGCCATATTTACCTTCCATTCACGAGAAAGCAAATTGCATTGCTATGTTTTGGACGGTATGTCCGCACTCGCTTGGGAGTTGCCATTTTCGAGGTGCTGTCACTGTCTCTTTCACATAAAGGCCACCTGTCTTTCACATAAAGGTAGGGACCGTCCCGTTAAGTGCCTTGCCCAAGGACACAACAAGTGAACTTTCCGGCTTATTCTCCACAACCTTCCCTAAATTCCGAGCGCCAAGCAGGGAAGCTGTGGATATCATTTTTTAAAGTCTTTTGGTATGACTCGACCAACGGAATGAACCCCAGGTCTACCGAATGAGAAGCGGTTGCTCTAACCACTACGCCATCGCGTCGGTTTTATTAATGATGGTTGTATCATATCAGAGTTAGTTTTATTGATCATACCATTTTTATGGTTATTTGGTAGTAAGCTTGAAATCATTCAAAGAAAATGGACAGATATTAACCCTATTAATTGTACCCATTTAAGATATAATACGTTAAATTTTTCAATTAAATGAAATTTTGCATTTGAAAATAAATTAGCTTTACTAGTTGTGCCATTTTGCAAGTAATAATACTTTTGTTCTTTTTATTGTAACTTTGCAATTACTTAATAAAGTGGAAATTTCTGTCATTTTCAATCAAAGTTTTACATCATCAGTCAGGCGTAGTGTGGTCACACATGATGCACACACATTATAGTGAACCTTTTCTGAATCGTCCGATCTAATATAATGCTCTATACTCATTCGTCTTTAATTTTATAGCCATTTGAAAAAGTATGCTTGTGTGCACTACATATGGTTCACGAACGTTCGGGTCAAATGTCCCGTGCACTTCATGTGGTGCACGGGACAGAGAAAGGGTTAGTTTACAATATTGCACAAAGCGAAGAAATCTTTTGGTTCAAGTTTTAGACATAAGATCGGTATTTCATCTCCTGCGTAATGAGAAATGTTTAGTATTTATTAGTATTAGTATTAAATATTAGTACAAGCTATCAAGAGCATTTTCACTTTTTCAGTATCCTCGGAATACGATTATGGCGTGCCTACTGTAAAGAACGTGATTTTTCCTTTTCAAAGAATGGGGTTCCAATTGTAAAGTATGTGGTAAATAAAAATCTAGCAGAGCCACATTGTCGCAAAGACAAATCGCGTAGCAAGCAAAACATGATTTCTTTCAAAAGACATATCGCATAGCAAGCAAAACATGTTTCCTTTCAAAAGACAAATCGCATTGCAAGCAAAACATGTTTTCTTTCAAAAGACAAATCCCATTGCAAGCAAAACATGTTTTCTTTCAAAAGACATCCCATTGCAAGCAAAACATGTTTTCTTTCAAAAGACAAATCTCATTGCAAGCAAAACGTTGTAAATGTTTATGTTTCAAAGTGGTGGAGGATGGGGGAGACGGAAAAGCGATTGATGTATATTTTCGGGAATAACCGAATGATTGTTATGTCCACTACTTACCACTTTTTCGTAATTGTATGCCTATTTGAACTGCTTAAAGCCTCTGGCTGCCCGCATGTTGCTCGTTCGTGGCACAAACGCAGCCGAGTAAAGAGAAAATTAATCAAATGTTGAGCACTCACACCGGTTTACCCAATGCGTAGTTGTGAGAACACTACCAAAAAGTAAAGTTTTTTTTGACATAAACAATTCTGCTTTCAAAATCAAAAGTATTTTGTTTCTAAAAGGAATTAAGTAGAAAAATATTAGGGGGGTGCGCATAGCCGCTACGGTTTATTTCTACCAAGCTTTTTCAAGTCCCAAGCAACGTTTCATTCGCCCTATTTCCAGCATGTACTTAGGAAGAAGACTTGCTCACAGCTGAAACAGCCAGTAAGTTCACACAATTTTCATTTTATTTCACCGCTCGCATGTAAGCATGAATGTAAAGCTGTTAGGAATCAGGGGCGCCAAAGTGAGTGCAGTGTAATTTCAAAAAGAAGCTGTAGAATATTAGGCCTATTGCTAGTGACCTTTTGTAGTTGTGTGGCTATTTGTATGACCCAACATCTCTGGATGGGCGTATATTGCTAGGTCCTGGCATAATCGCAGTGATGGAAAGTGCAAAGTCAAGTCAGGCACTTACCCAAAATCAAGCACTTACAGTTAAGTTATTACGATAAGTTATGTTTAAAGAGTAGAAGCCATGAACCACATTTTTGTGGTAAAAATGCGAATAATTGATGTGATTTCAATAAGATTTAACGAGAAAAATAGTCAATTTGTTCAATATTGCTGCATTTGATTACTTTGTTTTAGAGATTGAGATTAGTCAAGCTTGCGACACGACGGTACAGAAGTGTTGCAACTTGCCGTTAAGTTTTTTACCAATCATTAGTTTAATAATATAATGTGTCATTCTTGTCTAACAGGCCGGATGTCAGTCACTAGCTTTTGAATTAACCTTAAACAAAAACTCTTCACCAAGCTTGCTACCTGTTGCTTATTTCATCTTTTTTCACTTGAATCGTGCCAAACCCATTATGACATTGTAGAGCGAGTTTAAAGCATGCAAGACAAAAGGAGAAGTATGCTTTAGAATGCTTAAAATGCTTTAAAAAAGAATTTGACCCTGCGTTGTCAATTTTGCTTAAATCGCTCGAGAAGTTTACATATCGAAAGCACTCTTTTATTTTCTCCCAAAAATGCATTTAATCGCGTTTCTGCGGTCAATACCTTTTGAGAAAATACGGAGAACAAATTGGGTAATCAAGCATGAGCAGTGACGTCATTTTGAACCACGGAAGCATGAAATTTTTTAAGTTTGTAAGTTGGGGGCTGGGCTTCATCTGAGGAAAACACCTTTTCTCTTTTCGAGAAATGCAAATTAAAAAATTATCTTTGACTGTGACGTCGCCATGACGTCATAAGCCCCCTTGTTGCGCTCACTCCGGGGCGGTGATTAATCGTACCTAGTTTGATGTTTGTACACTTAGAAGTTTGGGAGGAGTAAAAATGGAGAGACACACAGTCAGACAGGCGGAATTGCGCTTTGTAGAATAGATAGATGTTGTGATTGTTAATGTCAGATAGACCTAGGCTTTGCAGTTAACCGAACCACACCAATTCCGAATTGCCACAAACATTTCCAAGCATGTTTTGCACGAAGCACTAATTTACATTTAGCGCAATTTTAAAACGGCACTTCATTGTGTTTTTGTTGCAAACTTGCAATGTTATTCACTTTGGAAAAGTAATAGCCAAGTACAGGGGTGGACAAACTACGGCTGGCGGGCCGCATACGGCCCGCCAGAGTATTTTGTGCGGCCTGCCAACACTTGTAGAAACTTCCGTGTATCTAGTTTAATATGATAGCGGTAGCCACACTTGCCATACTAAAGAGCCAAAAACGTTGGAGGCCATCACTAAAAGAGCCGCTATGCAATTCTTAGTTTGAATTGGCGCATTTTTCGTCCAAATAGAGAGTGATGATCTTTTTTTTGGCACCATCATTTTTAAAGCAATGTAATACAACAATGCAAAAGGTTATCGCAAGATTTTAAGCTTTTGCAAGCTCTTGCATTGTATACAGCTATTGCAAAATTTTAAGCACTGGCCCTCGGCCACTCTTGAATGGTCAATGCGGCTCTCTGACTAAAAAGTTTGCCCACCCCTGGTCTAATGGTTTCTTTGCAGCATGATTTGTCCTTTGCCAAGAAAAATATTTTCTTTGCAGTTTGATATGTCCTTGGAAAGTACGAATGTTTACGTTGCTGTATCATTAGTCTTTAGAAAGGAATAGGTAAATATTTTCGTTGCTGTCTGATATGTCTTTAAAGGTGACAAAATGTTTTGCTGTGATCTGATATACCTGTGGAAAGGAAAAATGTATCCGTTGCAGTAGGATATATCCTAATCTCGGAAATATTTTTCTTTATCACATGCTTTACATTTGGCATCTCATGTAAGCTCTTCTGCATCTAGCCTACACCAGATGAAATACAAATCGAATTCGGTTTAGGCTATTTTATTCCGGTTGTGCTTTTATGGCAGACGCAAACGCTCTTCTGTAACTACCATTTGGCGATTTCATGTTTGTAACTCTTACAAATATTTCATTTTGTGATGAAATACAGTACTTGGTCACATGCTCAAACTTGTGGTAAACCTTTGCGCCTTATTGCAATTATACACAAATGATCAATAGCCTGAGTAAACACCACAGAAATTTGATTCTTTATAACAAAGAAAGCATTGTACTGTGTGTTGAGAGTATCTGTAGCTTGATAAGAACTCCAAAGTTTAAAAAAACAAATGACTAAAAAAATCTGGTGGCAAAAAAAAATTGCATTCAGATTAAGATTCAGCGCACTGGTATCCGACTTTGCTGAAAACAAACACTTTACTTACTTAATCTAAAACACAGTAATTTGTTGACCAGAGTAATTGATTGACTTCATTTTCCATTTGCACATATAGGTTCAAGGGCATTGCATCATGCCCTCCCTTTGGTCTTGACTAACTAAAAAAGTCAGCTTAATTCTTTTTCATTTATAGGTCAACCTTTAAAACACTAACTTGAGAATCTTTCGGAACAAGTGCAAAATTTTCCCCAAGACAACAACAAGTGCAAAATTTTCCCCAGTTAGTTATCAAGTTTATTCTTAAGATCATTAGAACAGTTGAGATACCATGGTTGCGAATTCGAATCTCAGCTGGCAGGGCATTAAAAGAAAGGCAGTGTACACTGAAGGGGCAGGCCTGGTATGTAAATGTACGGGGCAGTGTACACTGGAAGGGAGTGTAAAATAGCCACTTTTTTAATCAAGTGCATAAATTTCCCCACATGGGGAAATTTATGCACTTGATCCAATCTTTCTCAATTTTTATCCAAAAAACTGACTGCTCAGACAAAGTTTCAGCGTCTGCACCAATCAACAGCCGCCTCAACGTGGTGGTGCGGTCCCCGGCCCCGTTTGGGTTAGGTCGAAATGGCTGTTGGCCTTCCCGAGGGTCCGAGTTACTCCGGGCACTCCCCTTTATTTTTTCGCTATGCTGCCCCCTGAACGACCGCAGAAGGGCAGCACACAGCATCTTTAAAATCCGTTGCCTGTTTTCTCTTTTTCTTTTCTCCTGCCCCTCTCTTGCCCTTCTTGGTCTCCTCATTCTCCTCCTTCTCTTGATGAGCGGTAACGTTCATCCCAACCCTGGCCCTATCTTTCCCTGCTCTGTGTGCATTGGAAATGTGACCTGGCGGGGCAAGTCAGTGCAATGCTGCGCTTGCTCCAAATGGGTTCATCTAAGGTGCTCACAACTTTCTGTATCCCAATTTAGAGCTCTTGGCAGCTCTCACTCTTGGAGCTGTCCCCTCTGCCGTAACACCGTGACTCCCCCCTCCTTGGACTCCTCCGACACGTATACCTCCACTGTGGAATCTGGCCCCCCTCTGCTAATGCTGCACTCTCGCCCTACCCTCGTCTCCAAACTTCTTATCCCCCATCTGCCCATTATACATCTCCTCCCTCTGCCGTCCCTCGCTCCTGACTATACTTCTGCACCTCCTTCCTTCCTCTACCCCCTGACTCTCTCAGGGTTCTTCAATGGAATGCTGGAGGTCTTCGAGCCAGGAGCACTGAACTACTTCACTTTCTTTCGTCCCATCCTGTCGATCTTATCTGCATTCAGGAATCCAATTTTAACACTTCTTACTCTTTCCGGATTCCTGGATTCTCTGCTTTACGCTCTGATCGCACCCACTCCCGGTCTGGCATTCTCTCCTCCGATACCACGCACGCTAGCGGCGGCGTTGTCATTTTCGTCAGGCAGGGCCTATCTTTTTCTGAATTTTCTACCACCTCTCTTTCTTCGCTTGATCCCTACTCTGATTATGTAGGGATCAACATCTCTCTTAACAACTTCTTTTCGCTCTCATTCCTTAATATGTATGCCCCCCTATCCGCTCCTCCCCAACAGATGGCAAAACCGACACCTTTTCTCCCTCCATCCTTCCCTCCTCCTGAAATCTCTTCATTCTGGGGGACTTCAATTGCCATCACCCTCTCTGGGACTCAAGAGGTACTTCCGAACCCCCGCGGAGAGGAAGTATTTGACTGGGTCATATCTTCTGACCTCCTCCCTCAATAACCCTGACACACCCACCCTTCTCCATCGGTCCTCTGGCAGTCGCTCTTCCCCTGACATCTCCTTTGCTCCCTCCTCTCTTGCCCTTTCCTGATCCTGGGAGGTGCTACAGGACCTTGGTTCTGACGATCTACCAATTCTTTTATCTGTCGCTCTCTCTCCGGTCTTTCGCCCCAACGAGCTTCCCCTTTCCTTCAATTTTCAGAAAGCTCGCTGGGATGGCTTTGCCTCTTACTTCGACTCTCACTGTCCCTCAGCAGAGGAATACTCATCTCTTTCTCTTTCCTCTGCTGCTGCTCTCTTTACCTCTCTGACTTTGAATGCGGCCAAATCTTCCATTCCTTTTGGCCGCATCAAACACCATTCTAAAGCCTGGTGGTCTCCTGAGGTGGAAGAAGCGGTTAGTGAAAGACGCAAGGCTTTCACTGCCGCTCACAGAAGTGATGAAGATCGCCAGGCTTACATCTCCGCTTCTCAACGCGCCTCGTCAGTCATTGCCAAGGCCAAAACTGAGGCATGGCAGACGACTTGCTCTTCTCTTTCACCTAGGTCTAACCCTAAATATGTACACTCTCTCCTTCGCTCTATTGCTGGCTCTCCTCCCTCGTCTTCCTCCTCTCCTAACTTTCCTAACTGTTCTTCTTCCAGGGAATCGGCTTCGGTCTATGCCGCTTACCTGAGATCTCACTTTTCCGTTTCTCAGGCAAAGGCTTTGCGTAGCAGAGCAAGAGGCTACCTCTCTGAGGTCCGCCGAGCCACGTGCTCGCAGAAGTCCCACTCATTCTTTGCTCTCCTTTCTCACTTGCTGAATTTCTTGCGGCTGCCTCCAACCTCTCCTCGTCCTCCGCCACTGGTCCAGACAAAGTTGCCTATCCCATGCTAAAGCACCTTCCTCGCTCTGGTATGGATTTTCTTCTTTACATCTTCAATCTCTCCTGGTCTTCGCATTCCTTTCCTGCCATCTGGAAAACATCTTCCATTATTCCCATACACAAGATGGGAAAGCCTCTCGACTGTCCTGCTTCCTTCCGGCCTATCTCTCTCACCTCCTGCGTATCAAAGCTGTTTGAACGCATCATTCTATCCCGTCTACTCTTCTTTCTGGATCCTAATTCCATTCTTTCTCCCCGCCAGGCCGGTTTCCGCCCTGGACGGTCTACACTTGATCAAATTCTGTACCTTTCTCAGTCCATTTCGGATGGGTTTAACAAACCCAGACCGGGCTCTCCGACGATTCTCTCTACTATCGATTTCTCCAAAGCTTTTGACTCTGCCTGGCATCCTGCCCTTTTCCACAAACTCATTTCGGCTGGCCTCCCTCCTTGCTTTGCTCGTTGGACTCAATCTTTTTTTTCTGATAGGCGCGCTTGTGTGGTTTATCAAAATTACAAAAGCCGTTCCTTTCGAGTCCTTCGAGGTGTTCCGCAAGGATCCGTTCTTGGCCCTGTACTTTTCTCCTTATTCATTAATGATCTCCGACCTCTCTGCCTTCTTCCGTCAGCTGTTCTCTTTACGCTGACGATCTGGCCATTTGGTTCTCCTCCCCCTCGGTCCCTACTGCGGTGGAGACCGCACAAGGAGCTCTGTTTCGATTGGAGCGCTGGTCTGAGTACTGGTGTCTTCCTCTTAATCCGAGCAAATGTGAGGCCTCCTTCTTCTCAGTGGATCCCCACCAAGCTAACTTCCTGCCCAACCTCCTCCTACTCGGCTCCCGCCTCCATTTCAATCCAACTCCAACTTTTCTTGGGGTCGCCTTCGACCGCACTCGTTCCTTTTCTAAGATGTATCTTCGCTGAAGGCCAAGTTTTTGCCACGTCTCAAGGCCTTACGCTGTATTTCTGCTTCCTCATGGGGCCCCTCTAAGGAGTCCCTCTCTGTTCTGTATAAATCTTTTCTTCGGTCCCTTCTCACTTACGCTTCACCCGGATGGTTTCTTTTCCTAAGCGCTACCAATCTTACCAAATTGGAACGCCTCCACCGAGCGGCCAGTCGCGCCATCACCGGCTGCCTCTCGTCCTCCCCTATCCCACTTTTGCTCTTCCAGGCTTCTTTACCTCCCCTATGAGTCACCCTGACTCATTTCACCCTTTTTTCTTATGAGCGGGCTCTTCGTCTCCCAACCTCCTTTCCCATTTCAGGTTTGGCCAGACTTGGAGTGAAACCAAGACTCTGCAGATCATCCTGGAGAGCTTTTGCGTCCACTCACCCGCTCATGCTTCCTTCTACTTGTTCTAGGGAGGCTCTTCTTGCTTGCCCTCCCTTTCCTCCTTGGAATCTGCTTTTCTTCACGGTGGAGTCCACTCTTTCCACTCCATGCTCTTGCTCTGATCCCCCCTTCTTTCGCCAAGGTGCGGCTCTCGCCCACCTTGACTCTCTCTCCCCTCATGATCTGGTGCTTTAAACAGATGGCTCTGTTCCTTTCGGTAAGGGCGGCTCCGGCGTTCTTGCCAACTGCTCTCTCTGTGGCACTGAGGCCACTCTTTCTTTTTCAGCAGGCCCAGTATGCTCAAGTATTTCCGCTGAAGCCTGCGCCATTCTGCACGCTTTTTGCTGGTCTCGGCAGCACCAATAAGTCTGCCATTTCTCTTCTCTTCTCCTATTATCTGACTCTCGTTCTGTCCTCGCCTCCCTGTCCTCTCCTCCATCTTTCCTCTAATCTCAAACTCTGTGGCAGATCTGGCAGGAACTGTCTTCTTTCTCCTCCTGTTCTATCAGGCTACAATGGGTCCCCGGACATTCGTTTCTCCCGGGGAACGACACGACTGACGAGCTAGCCAGACGGGGAGCGCTACTTGCGCCCTCCACAATTCCTTGTAGTCTATCTCCTCTTATCTCGGACTGGAGGCGTACTGTCTCATCTAAATTCTTTGACACACAGGTTCCCTCGATTTCCACCGAGGAACTTGGGCTCCCTCGTCATGCTCGCTGTGTCCTCTCTCGTCTTCGTTGCAACGGACACAGCCTTGTTTTAGGTTCTTATCTCTCTAGGATTGGCAGAACTGAGAATCCTTCCTGCAGCGTCTGTGGACACTCGTCCCAGGACACCTCTCATCTCATTTTGCACTGTCCAGCTACGGACTCTTTGGCGACTGTCTATCTCTTTACGATCTCTGGTCCAGACCCTGGGGAGTTGCTCAGCTTCTGGGGTTCCATGGTCTTCCGCCATGCCCCCATCCCTCGGAAGGGGTCGGGTAAACAACAACAACAACAACAACAACAAGTGCAGCGTCTTCTAAAAAATCTTTTATAACTAAATTGATTGACTCTGTTCCTATCTCTCTTTCAAATATTTTAAGCACGCTTGTGCTGCTACCCAGGCAATGCTGATAAACTGTATTCAAATAATCTTCTCACGCGTCATATGACATTTAAAGGTAATGTGCCCTGAATCCGAATCCACAAAAATGTTTCTTCCTTCAAAATACCGCGGTACTTTTATTTAGACTGTACCGACAGGACCGCGGTACTTTCAAAGTGTCCACTGCTCACCTCTGTCAGCTGGCCACTGCTACAAAAAGGAGTGAGATTTCATAACAAATATACGAGCAAAAATTTTAATACATGTATAAAAATACAACACAGGTTTAAAGTAAGTTTTTTCGGAACACACAGTCGATCTAAGCATGCTTCAACGTATTTATGTTAAAATACATATTCACGATAATCAATTATCCAGATTTTCAACCGCTTATATGCATAACTTATACATATTGTCCAAAACACTTTATCAAAATCGTGATCGTCTCTCCCAAGCCTAATATTCAGAGAGTAAAACTCAATATTCGAAACAAAAAACATGATGGGCATACTATACAATTTCAAACATTAACTATAAAAAACAAACTCTCAGCATATAAAGGAGTTGCAATAAATTTGGGTTTACACCTCTGGGCAGGTATCCTGTAAAACGTTCAGCATCAAGGCAAAAATTGAGGAAGCCCGTGACGAAAAGAAGGCAAAATCTAGAGGAAATGCGAACACTAAAGTTGGCAATGACTACTAGAATTTAAGGCTTAGCCCACGATTTGCAAATCCGATGCTTTCAGAGCGATAATTTTAAAGCAGCTTTTAAACATACAAATCACTTAGGTAGTCTGTACCATAAAACTCTCCTACTCTTCATTCAAAGCTCTCCTGTTACGTTAGGTAGTAAGGCAGTGGAAAGACGAGCTGCCAGCACTCTACAATAATCTTAACAGTTTCAACCGAAGTAAATGCGTTTCAAACAAAAAAGTTTTTTTTTTTGGAAAAAGATTCGAATTATGAAGAGAGGGCAGTGAGTAACAATCGCCCAAATGAAGGCTACCTCAAAAGAAATTCATAATCGAGTCAGGGATTTCAATCACAACATAATTGAGTCAGGGATTTCAATCACAACATGGGCCTAAATACAAATAAATGATAGAAAAAATATGAAGATATTTGGTCAAGTAAAATAATAAAAAAGCAAAGCAAAATTAGTGAAAACTGCATAAACACAATAATCATAAAACATGACGTGCTTTTGGTTGCAGTTTTGGTGGTCAGTAACCTGCACTTCTCGCAAATCAAGTGACCTCAAAAGAATGTTAAAACTTTATTCAACAAAATTTTACCTCCAAACTATAACTTGTCTTGTGATCTTGAGCTGTTGTTATTTCTGCGCGGTCAACAAGCCCGACAAACTTTTGTTTACAAACGCACATCCAGCATTTAAGACCGTATCTATTACCTAATAGTGACTGAATGGTAAAAAAAAACGCCCCTGGGTGTTTTGCTACATTTTGTAAGCTTCAGGGCGAAGAACTCCATAGTTATCAACGACTTTGAAATCTATCAGCTTTAAGAGATATTTTTCGAAAAATAAGCGGAAATTCGTCACTTGGAACAGGGGTGTGCACCTTGCTACCGGCGGGCCAAATGGGGCTCACGGCAAGGATTTCATAGAGAAAGAGAGTTTATTCATTATTGCTTTTGCGCACCGACATAATAATCACGTTGATAATACAAAAAAACACTTGTAGCAAAAGCCAGAGAGCATCGAAGAACCTTTCGGTTATCGAGTCGAGATGTTTCCTGATTTCAGCAGATTTAGATATAAGCGAAATCCAATAATTGGACACTTTTATAGTTTGAGTGAATTGTCAAAATAAGTTTAGAGTTTGAGTTTTTGAGAAATAAAAAAAAAATGTTGCCCACGAAGTAAAATTCTGTGGCCTTGGAAGGCAAACTTATCAATTACATGTTGGAAAAACTGATCTCCCAAAAAGGAAAGGCCTTCAAACGTGAGATTTGAGGTAAAGACTGCTGTGAAAGCTTTGATTTGCGAAAAAAGTCTATATCATCTTTTGGAATTTATACCGTCAACAGCCATTGGTTGGAAACTTGATTGCCAGTATGGCAATATAAATTAAGCTCTACCTGGGTTGCAAAATTTAAAAAAGTTTGAAATTAGCCCGCCCGCAAAAAAGGTTGCACACCCCGACTTGAAATATTAAATAACGCTACACTAAACTTTAAAACAGACCTAAGGCAAAAAGTATTAAAACACTTCACACACTTTACAGTGTGAAAAAAGACACATTAATGAAATACTGAATAATAGGCTGAACTGATA
This sequence comes from Trididemnum clinides, assembly GCA_963675345.1. NCBI lineage: Eukaryota > Metazoa > Chordata > Ascidiacea > Aplousobranchia > Didemnidae > Trididemnum > Trididemnum clinides. Next base: position 16,149,030 of record OY776305.1, read on the forward strand.
GGCTATTTATTTATCATATTGCACTAATTCCTATAAAATAGCCTGCTGGCTAAAATCGTTAAAGCATTACGGTTAAAGCTAGCAAATTACAGCTTTTATTGGCTCTGGTGAGTGCAAAGCGTGTTTAAAAAAAGTTTGCGCAAATGGCGGTAAAAATTTGAATTTTTCAGCTGAATTTTGATTTGACTAAATCAAGATTACATCACACTACAGTCGTTTGTGATTTGCTCTCCATTTGCGACATCAGAGATTCAATATCTTGAGCAAGGTCTTCTCTTTCGTGATGCTTTACTGCAGCTAGAATCTGGAAAAAATTAAAATCATAGATATGTTTTGAATTGACGACAGGATCAAAAAGTTAACTTTAAATAGCTGGCCTTATTTGGTTTATTCCATTCTAAACTGGTTTCTCAAGTATACATCTTGAGCTATACCCGCTGACAAAGCTTATACTATAAACTACAAAATGTATGTAACAATATAACTAATTCTTGCCTCTATTTGGTGGTTTATAAATTGCTTTGATGTCTTTATAAAGTAAAGTTTCGACGGCCACAACGGCCAACATCATCGTGCAACAAAAAATATTTTACAAAAAATAGAATTGAACAAAACAGCTTGCTGTTTTTTTCTTGCAAAATAACTGCAATATATGCTGTTGTTGAGAAGTAACTGCGATCTTTTACTCCTCTGAGAAGGACGATTGTTCTGGGCGACGAAACGAAAGCATAAGTAACGGCACCATACAAATAATTTGTGTGGTTGCCACTGACCAGCAGAAAGACTTAGTCATATAATAATGCCAAGTAAACAGCTTTATCAAGTATTACGAATATAACAATGCTTCTTTTCAACTTGAAGTTGTCGTTGTTTACTACCCGTTTTTTTTCCTTCGGATGAGGCACGGCATGAAAGAGATATCTAATTTTACACCAAACAACTATTCAACATTGGGCTAGGGTAAAATATCAGTCCATTTCGAACCAGTAGCGAAATAAAAAATGTTAACAAATAGCCCCACCAGCACCAGGCAGTTTGCCACTGGTGAGAGCCCGAATGTCGTTTTTACGACACGCTGAATAAGAAGCTTCACCATTTTAATTTGGAGAAACACAGGATTCAACTGAATAACGAGCGTGAAAAGGTCTAGACCAGTGAGTCCCAACCGGTGGCCCATGGACCTCCAACTTGTCCTTGCGGCTTCTGAGTGGTCCAGCGAGAGGGCTTTTCATGAAAACTAATTATTTACCAAAAACTGCTTATTCTGAAGATTCTACGTGAATTTCTGTCAGTTTTTATCATTAGATATCCCTGCGTTGGTTTTTGTTGCAAGACTGTCGCACAGTCAAGTCTTGCTGCTACTTAGGCTTGGAGCTTATCAAACTGGCTACTTGTAATGGTGGTCAGAATCGATTAAATTAGAATTTTAGAAGAGGAAAGTGCCACGCGTTTTACAAAATAGCATGTTTTGACCAAAACTCAATGTTTTGTCAAATTCTTTGTGGCATCTAAATTAAATTTATTCTCAGATATGTAAACATAAAATGTACGATGTATAGCTTTACTTTTCTGCAATGATGTAATAAAAACTTCTAGTGAAATTGGGGCATTGTTGGCCACGGTGTCCTACAGTGCTCCACCGTGATTTTAACACTGTTCATACTTAGTGTCGTTTATCAATTAGCCGGGTGTTTTTGTACCGCTTGCTATACACAAAAGCTATTTCAAAGTTTCAAGTTTTGAAAATTTAGCTAAATGAAAACAACGTTTTAAACACAATAATTGGTACATTGACCTACATCTAAAGATGTCACCGGCTTGGGTTTCGATAACTCGGCTAGTATAGAAACAATAGGCTACATAGAAACAAGAGCCTCAAACTTTAAGAAAACTACAGCCTAAGCTCGCTCACTATAAAAAATAAATCAATGCTACACCAAGCCCCATAAGCTAATTATTCAGACTTTGCCCCATAAGGGCGCTGTTGAAAATTCGAAATGTAGCACTGTTGGAATCATGGGCAAGACAGACAACATAGTGTCTACCGTCCTGATCACAGTCGTAAATACAGAAATGTTAAGCTGGCAATGTGGCCTAATACTTCTGTCAAAAAACGCAATGTTGTAGTGATTAGAGCATCCCCTTCGCAGTCAGTAGACTTGGGGTTCATTCTCCTTGTCGAGTCATACTAAAAGACTTTAAAAAATGGTATCCACAGCTTCCCTGCTTGGCGCTCGGCATTTATGCGAAGTTGTGGAGAACAAGCCCCAAGTACACTTGTTGTGTCCTTATGCAAGGCACTTAACGGGACGGTCCCCACCTTTATGAAGAAGACAGGTGGCCCAGACACCTCGGAAATGGCAACTCCCAAGCGAGTGCTGACGTCCCGTATAAAATATAGTGATATAATTCACTTTTGCGTGAATGGAAGATAAACATGGACAACACAAATACAAGTCCCTACGTGTTTCCAAAATTTTATTCGAAGTTAAATCGCCAGAGAATCGACTGTGATGTTCTTTAATCTTTTATCTTGAAACTGAATTTTCATTTCTACTTAAATGCTGAGAGCCAATCCTTGACTTAAACATTCCTCCTACAGATGCTTTTAGTTTACTGCTCATGCTAGTGACCAAATGGGAAGGTATAGTAAAATGCCATGTGGTAAGTTAAAGATGGCGCACTGCAGGAGCCTTGAGCACTGTTGAGCACTCTCCTTTACCTCTTGCTAAATTCTTGATTAACTTCTAAGTCTGTGTAGGCAATGCAGGCCAAATTACATTAATAACTTAAATGTCGTTGATTTTTTTAAAGTGCTGCAGCTTACATAAGAGGAAATTTGAGATAGTGGTCTGGGACATTGTAGATTATCTTTTGGTGGTCCACGGGCTTAAAAAGGTTGGGAATCACCGGTCTGGGTGCAGGTGGATTGGCCCAGGTTACATCTTAGCAAGTATAGTTTTAGGTTTCGTTGTGAGATGCAGTGACTTGCTTAGATAAAAGATTGTAAAATCCAAATACAAGACTTGGTTGAGTAGGCAAAAACGCCGTTCTAATGATGATTATGATCAAATAGTTACCACTTCAAATTTTACGTTTCTGTGTTGCTACTGTAGTGAACGTAATAAAAATACACTGTGCAGTGCTGGTAACACCGAGCTGGTCAGAACATACATGTTTTTCTATATGTTACTGTAAAACCTTCCCGCACTATAAAGATGAATTATGTCATCAGATTCAATTCTGAGATGAGATAGTTTTCCATCGTAGCAACTAAGAGAACCGCAGGTTGTATTGGCAAAAATAATGGGTGTCACTACATGTAACTAGAAAACAGTCTGACAAAAAAATACACGAAATTGGTAAAATGATGGGAATTTAAAGCGAGTAAAACAGTTTCTAAAATCACAGTGGTACCTGGTCTTTGTATTTAAATAGGTATTGATATAATTGTTGACTGGCCACATCGCTGTTGAACTTTTCTGCATAGCGCTGAAAAAAATCCACATTATAGGCCTATAACAATACTGCTCAGAAACCATTTAAATATTTCTCCCGCGCTTTTAGACCTCGCTTTGTATTTAAATAGGTAGTGATATAATGGTTGACTGGCCGTATCGCTGTTAAACATTTCTGCATGGCGCTGAAAAAATCCACATAATAAGCCTATAATTATATCGTTCAGGACCGATTTAAATATTTCTCCCGCGCTTTTAGACCTCGATCTACAATAAGGTTTAATTCCACTTCTACAAACGGTGAAACTTTTTTCTTGGCGGCGCCCAATTTCAATCAAAATTCAAAAGAACAGTCATCGTCTCTATTCATTGACATCGTGACGTTTTCTTAGATCCTATGCTTTTTACCAAGCTTCGTTTTATTCTGATCCCGCGGTGGCCAAGAAATCTGACAAATAAAGAAGATAGGCCGTTTTCCGATGTAGAACGGCTCCCTCTTGAAATGGGTGAAAGTATTTATTTCGTTTCTTAAAGAACTTTTTCTTCATAAGGTTTTACATCCACTAATTCAAAATCGCTATCTAAAGCCAAAAGCTCGGAAAGAGTTTAATTTAACCGTAAAAAGGTTTGTAAATGGTTATAAGCAAGGCAAAATTTTGCGCATTTCAAAAAAATTCGGACTCAATGCCTTCTATATGTGACTTTGCAAGAATTATTCTGATTTGTAATGCTATTCATACCTGCGATGTTTTCTTTAAAACTGCATTCATGTCGTCATCTTTAATCCAAGGTGTGTTTGAAATTTTGAGGAAGAATCTAGAAAAAATATTTTACAAAATGTAACAAATATTGGGCAATGTGCAAGTAAATAACAGAAATGGGGGAAAAATACTCCAGCCCTAAGTCACTGGCGCCGCAGTACTTGATCAACCTATTTGCACTTACGATCTTTCAAAAAATTAAAAAAGTGTATCATTTCTTCACTTACTCGTTCACCATTTTCTTGTACTTATGAGATTCTTTGGCGTACAGCAATTTATTCGACGGAGAATCCTAGAAAATTAAAACTTGCAATTTTAAAATTAATAAATTTTAACTTCATTAAATTTTAACCCGCTAGAAAATTAAAACTTTATTAAAAGAAATTAAGAAGAGGGGTATCGCGACCTTTTTCAGTAGAATATGTTGACAAGGAAGCATGCCAGACCTTCTAATTGCTTTATCCTCTATATTCAATCTTTATTTGCACAAAAGCCGGCCAAAGCAAATATATGATATCATGCGCTCAATAACAGTCTGTAACATCGTTTTTTAACCAATACCAAATGCTAAAACTCTCACGTGACCCAGCTTTCTGCTCGTGGTAGTACAAGCATCCATAAACGCTTGAGTGATGACGTTCAAGCAGCTATCAACAATGACCGATTTGTCGATGTCGAAAATAAATTCCGGATTCTTCAAAACATTCACCCAATATCTCAGTAGCAAACTGAAAAAAAATTCGTTTGAAAAAGCTAAAATTGCGTCTCAGAAGTGGGGAAACCAAGAGCAACACATACGCTATTACATGCAAAGCATGCACACCAATTAAACGCTTTAATGCAGGTGTGTGCGCACGTATACCAACACGTTTCTATTTTGTCAGAGGTATTTACAAATAGTACACACACAAACACAAATGCATTAATCTACTACTCTGTCTATTTGACCAATTTTCACACACACACACACACACCTACCCGCGGAAAACACATATATAAATCCGCGCGCTAATTCAACATCATTTTTACTCGTAGGCTCACACATGCATACGAGTGCACATCATAATTACACCTCACCTGTTAGTTTTCCAAATATGTATGACTTCGTTATCACTGACACGATGTCTGGCTGCTTCGCGGTCTAAAAACTGGAAAAGGTAACGGACGGCATGCGGAATAGGGTTCGGATACAAGATAGATTTAAACACTCCGTCAACATACTCCTGAATAGTCGTCTGTAAAACAGTTCGATCAAATTTCCGATGTCTAAACGGCAGCAAGCCCTTCTTTCAAGTTAGCAGCATTGAGGTGCCGAACGAACAACTTGACTAAAAAAACCTTCTTGCTTTGTTACTGCCGAGTCTATAGACACAAAAAATTTGCATACACATTGTTGATCTATCCGTGAAGTGACTGTAAAAGCAAACAAATTATCTGGTATCTCGGGAAAGCACATCAAACTACCGCAATTTCCTCTGATTGTTGCAGTGCTTGTGACGAAAATATACTGTGCCAAAAATGCTGGCAAGGTTGAATAGGGTTGAAGCACAACTTAATGTATAATATAACTATGTTGGTTTTCCCATGACCGCTTTTGCAATTGTACAAACGTCTTTCACAATAAACGAGAAATGACTCTGCAATTCTGCAACAATCTCAATACAAAATCTTGATCGAATTATATTATGTAGGCTACAGTAACTTTAGAAGCGATTGAACTAGAGCAAACTTATTGCAGCTTGGTGATTTGCTACGTGCAAAGCGTCACTAATTTGCCGTACAATATCACAAAATGCATAAACAGCAGACACTAACCTTTGACCTGACCATACGCGTCAAATAAATTTCCTGAAACGGCCTGTTAAGCAATTCCTGTAGAACTTTATCGGTTTGTTTTCCCCCGCCGTTTTCAAGGTCGCCGTAGCCGTTCGCAGCATCGTCATCTTTGGGGTGGATCTATTAAATGAAAGGATTATTGATTATATTCGGCGCAGCGGATCAGCACTTCCAGACACAGCTTGTAATCAGGATTGAATTTCCAGCCAGAGATTTTGCAGCCTGTGGTGCCATACTATATGTAAAAGTTTGAGGTATAGTCGAGCAACCGCAATTGTTTGAAGTTCAATTGTTCAATTATCACACGCACGCACGGACGCTTATACCCTTACACGGACAAACACAACACAAGCTTACCAAATGGTAAAGGCAGCTTTTTCTGTCGTTTAGCAGCGGTGATATGGCGGTGGGTGACGACACTAAAAAAGAGTCAAAAGCTGACTTTTTGAGTTAGGGTAATTTAGCCTAAGCAAGGGGTTTGCTGTGGCCATTCTCTCATCCATCAGCTAAATATTACAGCAGTGACAGCAACAAAGAAGACGAGCAGCACTAAGCGAAATTGTAGCTTTCTACTTCTTTAATGTCACGGCGACGAGATGAAATCAAGGTCAAACTCGCAGTCACAAATCTGCAAATTCATTGCTTATTGCTTAGAGCAGAAGTTTCCAACTAGGAGTTCCCGTGGATTTGTTTTACAAAATTTATGATATTTAGTAAAATCTTTCTATATTGAAAGATTAGATTTAAAGTTTACTTATTTGAAATATTTGCACTAGAAAAGATTTTGCTAAATATTATAAGACAAGAAGAATGCTACAACGAAATTAACGAAAGGATCGGTCAGCAAAAAGATAGGGAACCCTTGGCTTAGAGAGTAAATTTGTATGGTTGCTTGCAAACTCAAACTTTGAATCTAATCATGTTTTATGCAGATCCCAACAACATTTATGGGTGGCTGACCACTTGAAGACCTAAAAGTTCCCCGATCATTTTGTTCATCTTGTGCTGGAAGTTGAATGTTAAAAACTGTGCCGCAATTCAATCTAACACCATGCAGCTTTTAGTGCGCTTACCGATGGTAAATGAGTTAGCCTATTTATTAAGCCTTTTGCATGCATTTATCATTAAATTGCTGTCTTAGAAATGATTGCGCGTAATTACAGACAAAAGCAAACCAAATTAACTGCAGTTCATTTTCATAAGCACAATTACTCAAGGCTCAGGAAATAAGCAGGTAAATGTTCAAGCAATGGTTATGCAAAGAATAGTAGATTCTTGTTCGACGATCACAGAGCAACCTTCACAGTTACACATAGAACAATGTGACTAGACCTTATTCGGAGTTGGTAGTAATTCTAGCGCATTGCATTTCTACTACAAGCAGAGAAATCGCCTTTGCAAGTGCACGACGACGCAGAATTGACCTAACCCCGTGATAGTGGGTAGTGTTTACTGGCGTTAAACCATATCATCGGACATCTTAAATTTTGCAATTTTGGAAAGACGGCTAAGCACTTTCAAATGACGGCTTTACTCCAAAATATCAGGACCTCACTTCTCTTTCGCTCTAGCGTAAGTCAAAATTTAAAGCAAAATTTGCATCACTGCATACACTTGGCACAAAACGCAACTTTTTAGTGCTGTGTCTGTGCAATTAAGCATACTTTTCAAGCATACAATTGAGTAGCTGTTTTTTGTTGAAATGAATATAAAACACAAGCTGCATTGAGGTTATTTATAGAAAAAAAAGACAGAAATACTCAATTGTTCGCTTGCAGGAACTGCAAGCGGAAACCGTGCCATGAGAAAGATTTTAATTGCAAAAGCGCATGCACTACTCCATTCTACCATGCTAAAAGTCTAAACTAACACCCTTCCTCTTCAGTGTCAGCATCGAAGACAAGACTGTTTCTTCGTGGTAAATAAGCGCGAAAGCCACCAGACCCCGGCTCTTAAAATGACAACAAGTAGTTTTACAACTTAAATCTAGTCATCGACAGCATGCAGGGATAAACTCATGGGATGCAATTGTTAAGTACATGGTTAAGCTAAAATTTTTCAGTTATTAGGACACATCGTGCAGCAGCGAAAACCCTTTTCCTTTCCAAAGACACATCATAATGCGACAAATAACTTTTCCTTCCCGAAGGCATGTCTGACTGCAGCCAAAACAATTGTACCTCTCAAATACAAATCGTACTGCAACAAAAATATTATTCCTTTCCAAAGACATATGATATAGCGACGAAACTATTACTGCTTTCTCAAGACAAATCATAATTGAAAGAAAACCAAGCGAAGTGGGGTTTGTAAAAGCACATTTCTTGGAAAATATGTTTGGAAACTTTCGTGGTTATTTGGAAGCGGCGGGCTTCGGTTTACTGCAAAACATACTGATTGTTGACCGGTTAACCAAAGGATTTGCAGTTGACCGAATCGAGCCGTATTCGAACAACCACGAACGTTTCCAAATATATTCTACATATAGCGCTATGCTACAAGAGGCACTTCACCGTGTTTTCTTGGCAGCATGACTTGTCTTGGCAAGGCAATAATTGTTTCGATGAAAGACATGTCTTTGGAAAAAAATAATGTTTGCATTGCGGCACCATATGTCTTTTATAAGAAAAAATGCTTTTGTTGCAGTATGATATGCCCTAATCACTACAAAAATTTACTTCATCAAGTACTTTAACAGTGGGCATCACATATAAACTGAGCACCAAACTTGACTTCGTCAGTATGCAGGACGACCTTGCACGCGGCGTGGCCGAACGCAACCAGTGTTTGCGCTGAAGCTGACGTTTGTATACGAACTGTGGCTTGCACGGACCGCAATGACACGCATGAGTGACTGCTGTCTCAAAGATCGAAGTCATTTCGCTCATCTTGTGTTCTTAGTTTATCTTGTGTTCTCACTTTGACTTTAACTCGATAAAATACAAAAACTACAACCTCATTTGTACAAGTCTTTTTAGACAAATGATTTCCGTTCACGAGTACATGATACAGACACCCACAAAAAGCATATCCCCCTACAAACACCAGAAACCACAATATTGAGGAACAAGACAATTTCACTCTTTTTAGTTTTGGAATTGCATCATAGATAGATGCTGGATGGTATGTCAATATGGTTGGACATAAGTTAACAAAAAGATTCAAAACCGATTGACTCTTTGGTCAAGATAGCTCTGCGGATAAATAAATCATGTTTTGGTTAGATCAACTTTCCAGCGTCTGTCAAGAGGGAAATTATCGCATTATCTTTTCTAGCGACAAAATAGCAGGTTCTACGAGAGCAATACTTTTAGTTCTATACTATGTCAAAAACCTTTTTGAACCAACTAAAACCACCTAAACGCTTCAGAACACATGTAAATGCCTACCTGGACTCAAGATTCCCACTGGACGTAGCACTACTCGGCCTTTTTCTGGGATCTGTAAATAAAATAAATAGCCTTTTATAAAGCTGAGAATCACAAAACAATGCGTTCAACTTTCATTCGATTTGACTCCACACCGCCACTGATGAGGGCGCCGGAAAAGAGTTTTTAGCTAAATTAGTATTTTCTAAAATAATTTTAAAGACCTAATGAGTTTAAGGTCTTATGAGAAACCGAAACAGTCTCCTAAATTATTACAACGATTCTCAAAATTTAAACAGTAGTTGATATTTTTGATTTTATTTGTTCAAAACGTTTTCTTTTTTTCCATTTTCCAGCTGAATGTAGCTGCGAAGCATGTCAACAAGTTATCACAGCCTATGCAAAAAATCAGCTGTAACTTTTCTCACATGCGATCCGCGCACTTAATATTTAAAACTAACAAAGCTTTCAAAGATTTGACCACTCTAAACAAGATAATTGCGGTCTCTTAAATTTCCTCAAGGGCCACAAAAGCTTAAGAAATCCTGCCTATATAAACAATTTAAAAACCGAGCTTATGTGCGAAGTCTGCTCTCATACCCAACTGTACAAGTCGTTTCTGCTCGCACGTTCTACCACGTTAACCTGGAGTATTCATCACAAATATGCTCAGTGCAGCTCAAGTAATACTTCACTGTAGGCTAGTAGAGAGTGCATGACATGTACGAGGAGCAAAACTTTGTCGTTCCCAACTTGAAATTGAATGTAATTAAAAATTGCATCTTACGAACAATGTTTTTATTGATCAAAACAGTGTGAAAATAGCTGAATTGGAAGACCCTACCAGAAAATACTCTGAAAATTTATCTTTTGTAAAGATGTGTCTATAAAGATAAGACATTACGAAACATTCACATTTAACACAAAGCAACTGGATATTAATATAATTTAACTTTTTTATAAGAAATCAATTGATACGTTATTTCTATTCAGTGAAAGTCATTCAAATTAAATGTCAACAAATTATGCACTTTACGAGATGAGAAATCGTCGACTTTCTACAAGATAAGTGCAAATAAATAGTACAACGCAGTATTTATGGTGCTTTTTGACTGCAGTTCTCAGTGATTACTGCTGAAGTAGTTCCCGGTTATAAAGCCCAACTCGATCAGCAGCGTAACGAAGTGTGAAACCGTCGAAAGCAAGACAAAAAAGTGTGAGTTGCAATGGTTTTTCACCCAATTTTAAGCAAATGTGTTCAAAAATTGGGCTTATTAAGCGAGGTTTTGGGTTAATAAAGTGGCTTTTTTATTTTGGGAATAAATGGAGTAACTAGAGAATTGCTAGTCAGATATTTTGAAATATAAAAATATTTGGAATCATTACCTCGCAATATTAAACAATACTTACAATCATTGACAACTTTATAGTAACTTACGTTGTAATGCTTTACGGTGTTAATTTTTTTGAAGCTGCCTTCAGCAACAGATGTGTGGTCGACGTCGGACAATACTATTCCTTCTATTGAGTTTTCTCCCGACAGTAATTCTAAACAGTTATCTCCGATTACGGAAAACTTTAACACCTGCGTGTGGATAAACTTATGTTTCGATCTGCTTTGGGGCAGCTAGCACTGCCGTACTGTGCTTTCCTATCGCAAGCATTGCAAAGAAGAATAAATTGATGTAGCCTTTGCCACAGACACACAGCACGCTAGCATTGGATACTTGGCCAATCGACTGCAGCATTCGATTGCATCAAGTTATTGTAGTTTTAAAACAGATCTGCGATCAACTTTCTAACCTGGCATATCTGAAATTATAGACAGGACTGGCACAAATCCCTTGATAGGCGCTTAACCACAGGAACAATGCACTTCACCGCTTAGTGCTGAAAACAAAATAGACCTAAACAGAAAAATTTACCAAAGTCCAAGTCGTCTGGCTTAGGGCATTCGCTGAATGGTTTGTCCTTAAACACGGCTTCAATGATTTTCAACTTGCATTGGGTTATTGTGTCAACATCCACAACTGGAACTTGTACTGGTTCGGAGACGCTTTCAGAGTCAAAATCTTGTTGTATAGAGGCCAGTAAAATCTGAAAAACAATTTCAAGGCTGCTAATATTAACACTTCCACACCGCCTTTCTGCGCAGACCCTGCTCGTTAGGTTAAAAGTCCTGTTGCCATAAAACTGGATGAAATACTTAAATTCATAGGAAAATGGTTTTCTAAACGTGATTTTGCAAGTTTGCTGGAAAGTTATTGCGCAGTGATATGTACCATGCACTGACAATGAACTTAACCTTCAACTCCGTCGTCCTAGTCTAATGCAAAAAAGGCCTATTCTCATCAAATTTGGTGCGGTTTGAATTCCAAATCCACTTACATGAAATGAAACGTTTTTGTCAGGTGCCATAATGGTGGTGGCAACGAAGAAGCAAAAAGGAATTTTTAGCACATCACTGACACGAGTTCGCTAACTTTGTAGCAATTACTGAAGTTAAAAATAGGCTTATCAGTTCGATAATTAAATAATTAATTAATGAGCCAACTATAAACGCACCTTCGTATTGTAGCTCACTTCGGTTCCAAGTAATGTTGACTCGTTTAGACTGTTTAGGGACTTGTGTGCGATTACATCACACGGACCACTGCTGACTAAGTAGTGGACAGCCTTAGTAAGGAGGAAAATAGGCTCTCCAGCTTGTTCCTAAAGAATTATTGAAACATTTAACACAGCATGAAGTATAAATATGAGTTGTTAGCAAATTGCATGTTTTAATAATCTTTGAGATGCTGTGGCAGTGCATCTTTGCAAAGCTTAAGCTTTGAATCAAAGCAAAAAATTGTTGTAAAGCGCCTTTTTTACCTCTTACCACATGCTGGATGAGCAGTTTTACTGTTGTAACCCTGCGAAGCTTGAGTAAGCCACTGAACTATTGCTGCCGTTATGGCTTACATCACGAGCAGAACAACTTACCGTAATGCATTCGTCGTAAAGTGTTATTGAGAGCCAGTGTGAAACCATCTTTTCGACCACTGATTCAGATCTAAATAAACGCGCTATCAAATATGTCAAAGCGGTTGTGTTCTGCCCTTCAGCACATGTAGTTCGGAGTTTAATATCTTTTTAAGCGAATTAAAAATAGTCAAGAAAGCATTACAAAGCAAAAAGCTTGCTTGCCAATTTTATTCCAACGAAAAGACAGGGGCAAGTGGTAGATGTACACCACATCAGCAGCGTAAAACCCAATGCAAAATAAGCAGTGAAAAGTACATTACATATCTCAATCCTCCAATCATATTTACATAAAACTACTTGAGTTCAGACCTGCTTTGTAGTTGCCAGCACTGCCGTCACAGCGCATTTTTGCCACAGACCTGGAACCAAGAAGGAAGAATTGTTCGTAGGGAGAACTGCCTTCCTCAGACAGTCATCGTGGAGTTTTTACGATCAACCTTTTAATTACTACCGTAGACTCCGCTTAATAAATCCACCTTCGTTCCAAGCTTTTTCATTTTTAAAAAGCGGCGGATTTAATATGCGGCGCGGGAAAGTTAAAGTTAAATAAACAGAAAATACATTACAGTACAACACAGAAACATGTTTACATGTATTAACACTCATGCACAGCACGAAAACATTAGAATAAACAGAAAATACTGTACAGTACAACACAATAACGTGGTACAGGTTCATAAGTTCAATTGTGCCTGTTGTGAAACCAGATGTAACGATTGTAGTGATTTGAATGAAGCAAAAGATTAAATCTGCCCTGGTCATAAGTTCATATGCTCTCTACACGTGCTTACTATCTAGCGGTTTGGCAATCAAAATTGAGAAACTAGAATGAAAATTGGATTTATTAAGCGGCGTTTGGATTTATAAAGTGGCGCTTTTTCAACGCGAAAATTCCCTTCCAACTCGACTTGGATTTGATAAGCGGCGGATTTATTATCCGTGAATTTATCAAGCGGCGAATTTATTATTTGTGGATTTATCAAGCGGCGTCTACTGTACCGCCATAAACCACACTCGTTCATAAACAGCTGATAACGGACACTTATTTATGCTCAAAAGGAATAACTTTCAAAAAATTGTTGAATCTGAAACAGTAAAGCTTCCACACAAGATTTTCTAACAATCGGAAAAAAGCCAACATAAGCTGACCCACCCACTATTTTAAACCTTGCTAAGTACAATTTTACCTTCGCAACAACAGCTTTGGATTCTTCTGGATGTGCTTTTGGATCAATTCCGTCAACAAGTCGAACATAATGCTGAAAAATCATTGCGCAAATAACATTTACATGTTTCCACTCGACGCTAACCCACTCAAAAGGAGCATTGTGAAGAAATAGTTATACATGCATGGTGAAAAACGCAACTGATGATTGCACAATAAGTTTTAGCACATGCGCAACAAACAGGTCAAAGATCAAGCTGCTTCGAACATCTGATTGTAAGAAAAAAAATAGCTGCCAGCACATGGTAGAGCGAGCAGCTGTGTCACGTCCGCAAAATATTTCCTCAAAAGTAGCAGCATCCCTAAAGTTCTTGCCAGTAGGGTAAGGCTCGAAAAGTATCCTCCATCAAAAACTCTCCGGATGTCAAGTGATGCTGCTTACCCACCAGTAGCAAGTACCAATTATAGGTGGAAGGCATATCAGTCTGCAGTTTGTAATTATGAGTGTTTTAAAATAAACTGCAGCCTTTTCCTACAACAGGCCTGCGCAACATGCGCCCCGCAAGATTGCTGAGGCTTGCCCGGCTCTCAACACAAGGTGACCCGCGCAAAACAAATGAAAAAGAATAATCAAGACGAAAATAGAAACAAAAATGTCATCGAAAAAGTTAATTTCAAAAAGGTTTCCATGTCTGTATCCAGATCATCATAGGCAAAAAATTTGGTTTAAAAGAAAAGTGCAAGAACCTCGGCATGCAGCCTGTGAAAAAGATTTGCTTAATGAAGCCATTTTACTGCTTTGAGTTGAATAGGCCAGTGGCCTAGCTGACCTTGATAAGGTCCGCAATGCGAACCATGTTAGAATCGTTTCATGCCGCATCTGCATGCCAAGAAATAGGAGAGTTAAACACGCTCCCCACACAACTGAGTTTCTATAAACAACACTACCATACGTGACACCTTTTAAATGCCTGTCTAAACTGATTATGTAGTGTTGCTTTTAATGATAGCCTATAACCACCAGAATAGAAATAAAGTTATATATTAACTCTAATTTCCTGATGTTGTTCCGAAAGTTACTACAAGACAATATAGTTAAATTAAGCGTACGTTCGAATAGGAAGGTAAGGAAGTAAAAGTATTGTGCAATACAAAATCTGAAGCTATAATTGCTAATGCTGTCCCTTGTGGTACTCACGTTAATATGTTGGTCGTCGTAACCATATAAAGTATGTTGTAACATAAATGATTACAGGAAACAAAGCGACTTAACTTTCAAGCAAAAGTGGCCCATAAGATACAGACCCCCGTTTCAACTTGCACACTCAACAAGCGAACACTGAAGTACACGAGCGTTCGCTGAGTGTGCTTGTTTCTTTTACTTTCCAAAAGCGTGGCAAATAGCAAGCGTAGTTTCTACTGCACAACAATAGTGCATCAGAGTTCGCTTGGCAGTAAAACAGGCCGAAATATAAAACAATTGCACCAACCTTGTGAAATAGGGCATGTCGGAAAACAGGCACACGGTCAATAATGATGCAACGTTTCCTCTGAAAAAATAGAGTTTGAAAGGCTGTGTTTTATTTTATTCGTTAAAAAACTGGAATAAAAGAAAGAGGATGCGTAAAAGGCTAAGCTCTACTTCTTTTAAAGCGGAAGAATATCTCCTTACGAATAGAAAACTTTTCTTTTAACTGATTTTTGCCAGTTTGTAAAACAGCCCCGACCTAATTATATCATTTCTTTTAACATCTGAGACAAAGGGCAAAAACTATAATAAAATCGATGTAAAAGATTCAATACATTTTCTTGACTACCGCTTCACTATAGTGAAAATCCTAGCTACCTTAAAGGAAACAGTTGATCAAAAGCCAAGCCTACTTCCCAAATGCGTATCATGCCCGGCAGTGATTTATGACTAAAATGGCTCTTGACCTTTACTTACTTTTCTTGCACAGTGAACTTCTTTTGCTCTTCTAAAGTCTGTATAAATATCATGAGAAATTGCTTGTTTTTCAGTAAGGTAGTCCATGCCCTTATTGCGCCCATTCTTTCGCTAGATTCGTTTGCCAAAGCCTGTAAAAAATTTTCATCAAAATTAGACTCTCCTAATGCGATCATATGTGAAGTGGAATTGGATTAATGGCCATCGCCGCTAAAATATCTCCTTGCTTTTATCGGCAGATAGGTTGACTCTGTAACCGCCTGCAGCTGAGGAAATGACAAAAATATCGTGCTTTGTTTAAAACTATGGTTTCAGTCAGTGCATAAAGTAGAAAAACCAATTAAGAGCAATCGGGTTTTGTAATGAGAAGTACAACAACCGAAAGCAATGATACTTTGAACATTTTTGAAAGCAGCATCCAAAGACCCATCGAAGGTGCGATTATCGCTCTTGGCCAAAAAAAAAAGAAAACGGAACGGCGTAGATTGCGAATCAAAACAAGGATAAGGGCAAAAATAATTTATAAAACTGTCAAGTACATCAAAGCTTTAGTTTATCTCTGGATTTTCATAACGTCATCGATAGCGAAACGCTATGTTCTAGTGAAGTACAGTAGTGATATTGCATCCGGTTTTTAGAACGCATGTATTGACGTGCACTAAGTTGCTAGATGCTAGATGCATATTGTGTAAACCTAGTTTTACGATTTCGCAGCAAATGTGAGTCATTGCAACTAATCACTGTGTAGCACGTTGTATTACTCGAAATGCTTCCTGTAATAAGTCATAATAATCATAATAACTTATTACAGTGAAAATAAATCGTTTTCTGCGACAATAAATAAGCCCAAAAATGCAAGTTGGACTGCCATCATAAGCTCTTTGTTATTCATAGCATACTTTTGAAATTGCTTTGTTTAGGCCCAAGCACATACTGAAAAACAGTGATCACCAATTCCAGTCCGTGATCCATATGTTAGTTGAAGACCACTTAGATGCATTTTTGGGCTGTAACTTTTTTTGAAAATTAACCGTAATTCGAAAATTTTTTCAGTTTTTTGGGGGTGAACCACAAACATGTATCACGAAAATTTTCCGGTAAAGCTGACTTCCACACCATGAAGGCCGCTCTGCGATGATAATGTTAACATGAAATCGGTCCGTGGTTCCGAAATAGTGAGGACAACTGCTGTAGCGTATTTACGAGTAAAAGTAAACATCAAAGGTAAATTCTTGACAGACAGTTGAATCAATGAACACCAATGTTAAAGTAACTCTTAATGTAATGTACTTTAAAATTTCACTAGCAACCGTCATTCTATGGCAACCACTTAAACGAAGTGCTAAATACTTTTTATTTTTTGAAACACATTGTGTTTCACTCGACTACCCTGCTGAAACACCACTTAACGGCCATCCAGCAAGTTGTCGACTTATTCAAGTTCCATTGCATTACGCCACATGTGCAAGTAACTCGAAGTCATACAGAAGCAAATTTAGCTAACTTGTGCTGAATATTTGTTCTTCCGTCAAACGAGTTTGACTAAAAGGCGAAACCATTTGGCTTCCGAATTGTGCCATTGATTCAAAACAAAGCCTGCCATCAGTGCATAAAGTTCATTTAATTTTCATAATTGGTTCGAAGCCAAGCAAAATTTTTATAGGGTAGTCAGAGCATGACTATACGAGCCATTGAGGCATAATCTCTATGAAAACATGTCTATTGTCTAGCAAAATATGTCTACACGTAATCATATAAATGTTTAATTAAAATCTTTTTTCTAAAAAAGCCGTAATTGAACTATTCAAGAACCCTTAATGTGCTCCAAGGCTTTCTATCGAGCCCATTGTTTATTTTGATTTTATTAGCATTTCTACCCACGAACATATCATCGCAACGTTATTGCAGTTCTGGAAAAAAGTTCAAAAACTTGAGACGTGATTGTTACAAAAACGCATCTATAGATAAAACCTACATTTGTGCCAACCAAATTAGTCAACTGAAATAGAACAAACACATTGGTTTGCAAATGTCACGGAATCCCATTTAAAAAAAAAATTTAAAAACAAGCAAGATCAGAAAGAAAAACATATGTTGAGCTATCACATAAACCTGATTTACAGTGCGCACGTATGCTTGCGGCTTGTGCACATATGCAAAAATCATCATTGCCTCACTATTTAAATCAAATTTCGAGAAACCCCAGCGTAACCCTCAAAGCTCACTGAACTCCAGTGAACGTTCCACGGAACTCAAACATAACCCCGGTTGACGAGCTCTGATTTAGATGCAAAGTATGGGCGTGGTATTCAGTCAGGAGTGCCAGTATAGAGAGCAACTTAATCACCAAAACTAGCAAAAATACGCAAAGTAAATTTCCTCTAAAGCGTTATTGTGTGTACGTAGTATTTTCGCAATTTCAGTCCTTTACATCTACCGGTATACACTGGCGCTAAGCAAAGTAGATGGGACTCCAAAAAAATTTTTGTCAGGTATGGCAGTCTCCTCGAAAATTTAGCTTTATTTCTTACACTAAGCGCCTCCAGGTAAGACCCAATAGTTTTTATGTGCAGTTACAAACATTAGCTCTTCAATTTTTTCCACAAGACTAAAGATCTGCGCTTACCAAACTTGCGAATATTGGCGTCCACATATTACCTGTCTTCTTTAATCGGAATTCGTATGCTTTCATTTTTACAAACTCAAAGACTCGCATGCCAAATATTTGTAAACTTCTTTCCACGCATTCCGTAAATATTTTACCAAAGTTAAATATAAATGTTCAGCTGGCTAATCTATTAATAACATATAAAGCGCAATTCTGTCTGCCTGTCTGTGTGTCTGTTTTAACTCCTCTAAAACTGCTAGAGGTACAAGCATCAAACTTGGCAAGATTGATGACCACCCCGTGGTGAGTGTCATAAGGGTATTTGTGACGTCATCATGACGTCATAACCAAAAATAATTGCTTAGAATTTGCATTACTTGACAGAAGACAACCGCTTTTTGCTCAAACGAAAACCAACTTCTGACTTACCACATTTCAAAAACTTTCATTTGTTTGGGGTCTAAAATGACTCACAATCAACGATTCATTGAACAATCTGTTTTTTGTTCTTTCTCAAAATGTACTCATTGCACAAATGCGATAAGATCTCCTTTCAGAAGATATTAATACGGTGCTTTAGATAAAAACAACTTTACAACAATTAATGTTTATTTGACAATGCTACGAGCACTTCTTTATTTAAGCACTTTAAGCCCTCTAAGCATTTTTTTTCTTCTCTATTTAGCTTGCACGCTTAAACTGGGTCTATGACGTCGTAATATATCTCGTGCGATTAACACAAATGTTCGCTACCGAAGATCATAATGTCAAAATGTTTTCAAAAATTGCAACATTTTTGTAAAATCGGTTTACTAAAAAACTGATTTGTGACTTCATTTTTCAACTAATTTTCAAACTTGTTTCAACAAATCAAAGATCATTTCAAGGCGAGTCCGATAGTGTACAATATGTACAATTAATATCAGTTTTTATACTGAAAAAACTGAACTTTAAGACCTGTGGTATAACTTTCTACCCCTCCCACAAGTGGTGAGCTCAATAAAAACAGGTGACTTTAATACAATAACGTTATAATAAAGTACTAACAATTACAGTCATTTGAAAGCTTGGGAAATTTTCTTTCCAGCAATATGTGACTCCAATTACTTAAGTCTAAGGATTAGTTTAAAATGGCTGATCAAAACTTAGTTGCCATACATGATGTTTTATTTTTAGTTGTACAATTATTCTACTATACCGAACAAACTTGCAATTGTTAAACAAAGTTTGTTCTTTGGTACAGTTTGGCTACTTTTCCTCACAAGCGTTGTTTTTTTGCATTGTCTGTCGACGTTTTCAAACCGATCAATCAAAAACTTTAACAAGTCTCTAAATGTTGATGAAATGTAATCTACCGGTTAAAAACACACAAAAGTTTAGTGCCTGCAGTTCACAAAATTGCAATTTCAAGAAAAACTAAGTTCTTTGGTACATTTTGTCTATTCTTTCTCGATAGCATGGACCTTTGACATTATCAATCAAATTATTCAAAAGACTCAATATCTACAAATTTTAA
This sequence comes from Trididemnum clinides, assembly GCA_963675345.1. Taxonomy (NCBI): domain Eukaryota; kingdom Metazoa; phylum Chordata; class Ascidiacea; order Aplousobranchia; family Didemnidae; genus Trididemnum; species Trididemnum clinides. The sequence goes on from OY776305.1 coordinate 16,168,711, forward strand.
TGTGTAGCTTACTCCAAGCAAAACACTTGGTGATTACTCAAGAAAAAGACGATGGGATAAAGATGGTTCTTTCTTATTGTTTGCAACAAAATGAAGGGGTCGAGCTACATATGATCTAAATGCTGAAGCAATTTCCTTTGCAATTGGGCAAGGCTGTCGCAGCAGCCAGCTGATTTGATGTTCTTAACCTGTTGTTGTTGTTGTAATTACCCCTCCTCTTTCTCGGGATGGAGGTACGGCACGAACGGCAACTCAGGTTCATGCCGTCAACCTAATTGATATTAGACTAGGGGAAAGATGGCAGCCCATTTCAAACCAGTCATGAATGACTGGTAGCCCCACCACCAACAAGGTGGACTGCCACTGGTGGGTACCCAAGAGTCGTTTTTTACGACATGCGGGGTTAGGAACTTCACAATTGTAACCCGGTAAAGTACGGGTAAGGCCACCTGTTTGCCACATAAAGGTGGAGGCGTCCCGTTAGGTGCGTTGCCGAAAGACAAAACAAGCAAACTTGGCGGCTTGTTCTCTAAACTATCCCTTTTTTATGCTGAGCGTCAAGCAGGGAAGATGTGATTACCATTTTTTAAAGTCTTTTGGTATGACTCGACTTAGAGAATGGACCCCAGGACTAACGACTGCGAAGCGGACCCTCTAATTACTACACCTTTGCATTGTTCTTAACCTCGACATTATTGATGGGGGCTTCCGCTATTGCTATAACTTAACTGTGAGAGCTTCATTTCGGGTTAGTTTGCTCTTTGTATCTTACAGGTGCGATGGCCATGCCATTATCTTCACATTTAATCTAACATCTTTTCAGGTGCATGTATTAACGTATATCGTTTTGCCATCGTCTCCTTTTTTTGTCCACTGCTGTCACATTTATTTCCATACATGCTGATTTGGGCAGAAATAAAATAAAATTGATTGATTGATTTGCATGGCGGCGTTTATGACAGGGCCAAGGAGCATGCACGCAGTCAGAGACATCAGTTCATATTAATTCGCCTACACCTACAATAACGAAGAAGTGGTAAGTAGCAATCCTGATAACAATCCGGGGCGGCTCGTGTATGGTACTGCGGAACTGCAGCACTCCCAGTCCCCACTCCATCTTATCGATGACATTCGATATAAATAATCAATCTTTTTTTTTCTCTAATTTTCTTATACTTGTAGTTACATTATACAACACATAAGGTTAATCTCAACAACCATCCTAAGTTTATGAAAAAAATATAAAAATCTTTATGCTTTAAAGCTTCTGTGATATGGTGTTTGAAATTAGCAGTAGATTGCCATGCAGCTGTAGAAAGAAAACTGTCGCTCATGCAGTACCGACCCTTATGTGCTGGTGTAATAAGGGTTTCTTTTTGACGGACAACTGGCGAGCTGTGTGTCTGTGTGTGTAAAACTGATAGATAGTGCCAAAATTAGGCCTGCAGGGTGATTTTGTGAAGCAGCCCCCCCATTAATTTTAGCTACGAGCCGCCCCTGATAATAATAATAATGGCTCAAAACGCATTGTGAGGTCATAATGTTAAATGACATCTAAATGCTCACCACTATTTAATGGAAATAGCAGCAGGTAGCAAAATTATCTACTATCATTTTGATAGTAAATATAAATAGTAAAGCCTATTACTGATATTTGTAATTGCAAGGATAGGCCTATCGGTACAACACACTAATCTTCATTTTAAAGTAGAGAGATCTGGATTAGAAGCAAAGTTAAATGTAACAAAATTCCAAATTTAAGAAAAGATCAAAATTAAACAATAATAGCATCAATCTGTAACACTGGATTAAGAGGGAATGTTTTTGGTTGAAAAGAGCTTAATAGGCGCCTATTGCAATAGGTTGTATGACTTAAAGAATAGGCAGGACCCCTTATCATGCGATGGGCGAATTAAAGCAAACAGCGCAGGCAAAAATCTTAATGTCACAAATGTTAATACGATAGCGGGCCCACCAAATCGACTAGCATGCCTACTATCGAATAGCTCATTTCTTTATGAGTCAAAACGACCACCATTTGGACTATGCCATCAATTTTGACTATGTTTCATCTCCCCACCCCCCTTACTTCTTTAAAAATTACGAATGGTAGTTTGTGTCTTCGTCCTTTGTTTTTGAATGCTTCCAGTCTTCATTAATAAACCAACATGATCACCATTACATGTACAGGAGCTATGGCTGATATTTAGTAAAACATTTCGTTGTGACTCTACCAAATGTTTGTGCAGTCAAGCTGGCGCAGCTGCATTAATTCATACGTTTTAAATGGGCGCGGGTGATGGCATGGCCGGCCGGGGTAAAATTGCATCATACTTGGGAGAAATATTTTTTCTATTTTGTTTGATAATAGCTTTATAGAGCTACCGGAATCAAACCTGAAAATTTGGGAAAAGCAAGAACTTATTTAACTTCTATAAGCATACCTAAGCATGGAAAAACAAAATGAATCATAATGCGTAGCCAGCAGGGACTTGAGAAAGTCTGAGGCGAAATTAAAATTAACAACGTCATTGTGTTAAATTGCACCACATGGAAGATATTATTGGTGTTTTGCTTTATAATAGCTTTATAGAGCTACCGGGGTCAAACTGAACATTTGAGGAAAAGCAAGGACACTTTACACTCCCCAGGGCACGTCAAGCAAAGAGAAAAAAATATGCTACATATTGCGTAGCCAGCGAGAACTTGAGAAAGTTTAAAGGAAAATCAAAAGAAAACAGCGTCACTGTGTGAAATCGCACCACACGAAAGACGTTTTTGCCCTTTTGCTTTAGAATAGCTTAATATCAGAAATGTAAACCCTACTTCCTAACTACGGAAAACGCAAGGCTCCCTTGGGTTCGTATAAGCAATGAACAGAGCACATAGATCAAGGCATAGCCAGGATATTGAAATGAGATATTCTATTAGGAAATGGAGCACGAAAAGTCGTAAGCATCTTATGTGCAGAAAACACATTAACATTTGGTAACTCTTCATACCAGAACCAGATAGGTAAAGCCGGCTTGGCCGGCTGAACCGACACTCTCAGTCTCGACGTTACTAACGGCGTCTTTGCGGGTGACTCCGTCATGTATACTATAAAGCAAGGATTTTTTTAAGCTGATATGCTGCATGTTATGGTATTTTGTCATTTATGTCTATACTCTACATCATTGTAATAAAATACCAAGTTTAAGAAAAATCAGCATAACAACCATAACAATGTATAAAATTGAATATAGAGAGAACAATAGCCGCTTTTGTCGCTGCGCCGGGAAACAAGACCAATAGCGCGGCCAAATTAGGAACGTAATACCACAAATATAAACAGGAAAGGGGCAGTACCAATTGTCAAAATAGGCTTACCATTAAATAGTTTTTCCTTTAATTGTGAAAGCAACCACCATTTTGTCGCTACAATCAGTTTTGATTATGTACAATCCCTGCTCCCTCACAAGTAACAACCATAATTTGTGGCAAGATTCTTTGTGAGCATTGCCAGTCATGAGTACGAGAATACGATAATCACAATTTGGTGTAGGAGAATTATAAAAGTGCATAAAATTCATTAACTTTTCGGTACTGCTCACACAAGAGCCGGATGGGTGAAGCCGGCTTGGCCGAAATACTAAATCCGGACATTACTGATCGAGGGCCTCTGCCGGGCGACGTCGGCTAGTGTTCGATAATTCGAGAACCATTTATTGCAAGTGCCACTAACCCTTTACCATTATTTCCGCTACATTACCTAGGCAGACAATGACTTTCCGCTGTTTTCTTGAAACTGCACTAAACTTACAAAAACTTAGTACATTTACTTAGCAAACTGCAGACAATGATACTGTTTCGATCTAGCCTCCTACATTACTATTAGCGCATTCACTTTTGTGCTTATTTCATGAAATCAATTGACCAGACTTTGTTTAAATTGTCATAGCGTATCAAGAACATTGTTTTTTTCGGTGGGTTCAAGGAAGAGAGCAAGGCACCTATACAGCATCCCACAATAATCTAATTTTCTACTTTTAAGTGGCGGCTATAATTATTAAATGCTTTTCAATTTTCAATTGAAAGTCTGCTTGCAATTACAAAATTCTGATGATTACGATAAGAGCAAAGGGATAACATAATTACGAGTATTATTACGTCATTGTAGCGTAGCGCCAGTTTTCCCTCCAGAAATTTTGAAAAGTCGGTAAACAACACTGAAAATTGGAAAATTACGGAATTAAGGAAATTCTTACTGAAATACGAAAAACACACCACTTAAATTGCGGAAATCGAAAAAGTACGGAAGTTTACAAAACTGCTTTGTTTTAATCATTTCTATCATTTAATTTTACCTAGTGGTATGGTTATGCTTGGAGTTTTTGTTAACTTCAATAAACTTCTGTATGGTTTTCGCACTCTGCGCCGAAAATCAGGCTTTACAAAAGCTGTATACGGAGCACTGATTAAGACTGGTGTTACCCAAAAGCTCTCCATCATTTCACATATTTCATCCGTTCCTGCCAATAAATATAGAGGCAAAAAGTCGATGATGGGTTGGGTGCCGTAATCGTTTTTTGTTTTACTATAACAGATATATTTGGAGGTATGTTTATTTTACCAGGTGCAACCCCCTTGTAGTGATATTAATAATACCAAGCTCTTAGGCCGCATTTAAATGCATTGGTTTCGAAATAGAGCAATAAGTGCTACACCTCTTCTCAATGTCTCGCAAATGATCATCCACAGAACCTATAAACCTCTTGTTAAAAAAAATTTCCCCCATACGTACGATTGTAGATTTGGTGACTATGGTTTTACACAGAGCAGTAGATCTGCTGACTTATTTTTTTATGACGATTTCTCCTCAACCTTTGGAATTCATAAACTATGCCCATACAGCCCATAACACCGACAACTTACTAATAAATTACGACTGTGTTTACTTACAAACAGCCAATAATACTGCAAATTCTCCATGCATTTATTATTCTAAGAAAGTGTTTCCCAACCATCTAGTCACGGACCCCTTAAAAGAAATTGTCAGTCCTGCAAACCCCCACCTTAATTTGGTTTGGCATTCGATGAACATACTATTGATTTTTATGCTACAGCTACTCAAATAAATTTTTTTATTATTATGGAATAAAAATTTGATATTAAGGCAATTGCCGATATGTGCGGTATTTTGATGCCAAATCAAAAAATAATCCACTACTATAGCCATCAATGAAGTACCTACTTCATAATTCCAAAAATTAATTTTAGACGACCCCAATTTAAACAAAAGTTTAAGGGTGCAAGTATTCTCGACCCTGTTAATGCATGGAAAGTCCGGATTTTACAAATTTTTTTTGACGAATGGATATGAAGACCTTTTTTTGGACACTATGTTTTTTGAAATCACAGCCAAATCTCAAAAGATCGCAGCCTAGTTTGGCAATTACAGTCATACTTATTTGCGTAGACCATCAAAAATTTTACAATTCAATAAACCATCACGTGAATCAATTGTTTTTAGCATTGTCAACTGGATAACAATTGGACTAAGAGCACAGGGGTATAAATTCAAAGATGTGGAAAGACACTGAAGTGATTGATGAATTTAAGGCATCAAAGCTATAAACTAGTAAGCGTACTACTTACAACTTTTTCCTAATTGTAGGCCTAGTTATAAGATTTAAAGCCTGGCTGCGAATGCAGGTTTTGCTCCACGCATAAACACAGCCAGGGAAGCCGAAGTGATCCGTAGCCTAGAGTTCAGCATAAATAGTCAGTTATTACAGTAAGCTAGGTTATGGCTTAGCCTAAGTGAATAACCAACCACATATTTTTGTGCTAATAAAAAGAATGATTTTTTTTAAATTCTACAAGATTTCAAATTAAAACTCGGTACTTTGGTCCACCTAGCTAAGGTTGGGAAAATTGTCTAAGGGGTTAGAGTACTCAGGTGTCCGACATAATTGCACTACAAAAGTATTCTAAGGTGAAGTTCACCTGCAATTCAGTACTTGCCAAGGCAAAAAATAAAGATTTTTTTGCCAAATTCTGTCACGAAACAAATTTTATTCTAGCTACATAGAATTTTTCAAGGCCTTTGCCTCAGTCTGCTACTCCCCTCTTCTCCTCAGGCTTATATTTGCTGGTCTCTCTCTCCTAGCTGTGCTCGGTGGACTCAATTTTTCCTTTGTGAAAGGCGCGCTTGTGTGTTTTTTTTAAATCATAAAAACTGCTCCTTTCGAGTCCGCCAAGGTGTTCCTGAAGACCCTTTTCCTTGCTTATTTTTCTCTTTTCGTTAATCATCTTCCTGTGTCTCTACTTTCCTTCATTAGCTGCTTTCTTTGTGCTAACGACCTAACCATCTGGTCCTCTGCTTTGTATCTTAGGCAGGAGAAGCTAGATAAGAAGCCCAGGTTCTAATGCAACGCTAAGCATCGGTGTCTTCGTCTCAATCTAGGCAAATACAAAGCCTTCTTCTCAACGGATCCCTATTTGGTTATCTACAGTCCCGTCAAATCTTGCAGCCAAACAAGCCAATCTTTGTAACAGAGGATGTGAGCTATTTCAGCCATCTGCACTCCCTTGCACTCTTCACCTTCATTCTTGTCGTATCTATTTTTCTGATCGGGAGCAGTGCTCCTTTTTAAACGCGAAAAACGTGCGAATTGCGAAATCATGTCCGGCGGATTCGCAGTTTAAATTCAACGATGCATAAAAAAGTCCGGTGGTATTTGGTAATTTTTTTCAATTGGTTAAATTTTTGCAATTTGCTGGCAAAATTTTCACCAACGGAAAACAAAAAAGGAGTTCAAGATTGGACCAACGCTTTTTCAGGGCAGTGCAACGTTTCGCGTAAACAGCTCGTGGCTGTGAGGCAACAGTGAGTGACGGCGACCTATATCTTTTGTACTGTATAACAAATCGTCTCTTAAGCAATTACCATAAAGTGAATCAAAAAGTTTTTTTTCTTTACTTTTCCCGGCCAATTTCAATCGTAGCTAAGAAGCAATAATTAAAAAGAGCTCTCAAAGTTTAGGTTAACAAGACATGATTTTTCGAGGGAAGTTCGAAACTGGAAGTGGTTAACATGCATATTTTTTCTTTACGCTTCAACGCCAATATCAATCGCCCTTAATAAGATAAAAAAACACATTGCTCTCGGCTTCAATTAAACACAAAAAACACCATTTTTTAAAGGCGTAGTTTAGTTTTTGTTAATTACAAATAAATAATCTTGTCATAGTTGCCAGTTATGAAAACTAAATGTAAAATAGAATACTACTTCTATCCAATTTTAGTTTTAAATACCCTTCAAAATGTTGTTTTTTAAATAAAATGTAGCTGACAGCTTGTGTTGTGATAGCTTACCAGTCATGATTGAAGTAAGCCCTAAAACATGAAAAAATGTGGATTCTAGTTTCGATCTCTTTAAAAACGTTTTACATTAAAATGTAGCCTATTTATGTCAATTGCATGAAAGGTAATTTGTAATACAATAAAATTTGCCAATAACTTTGGGGGATTAAAAAAAATTACCGCTCACGATGGACCATTCTAAAACTGTTTTTTTGATTCAACATTAACATGTATTATCCAATCACATTTATCGGTGTAAGAAAAAAATCACTAAATAATCAAAACTCGCAGAAAGTTGTGCACTGCGCAAAGAAAACTCCTTTTAAAGCGTAATTGTGCGCGCGCGGCTATTGCAGTCTTTTACGACTGTCTGTAGTCAGTGGCGCCTGGTAAAGTAAGCGGGGGTCCTCCCAAAATTTTTTACGGGAAAGGCAGCCCCTGGCAAATGCTGTGAAACTGTGTGGCTTTTAAAGAATAGACCTTAGTCTTCTTTGCAGAAAGCGCCTCTAAGTGAGACCGTGTAGTTTTATGCGAAACTTAGCTTTTCAATTTTTGCTCGCCTAAAAGCTGCGTTCACCAAACTCGCGCATATCCGCGTCCATGAATTTTTCTGTTTCCTTTACTTCGGTCAAGTTTCGAATGCTTTTCAACAAAGATAGAACTTGGTCAAGTTCGAATGCTTTTCACAAACATAGAATATCATCTATCAAATATCCACGACCTCTTTTCTCACATTAGTTTAATGGTGTTTAAAACTTATCAACAGCGAAAAAATATTTAGCCAGCTGTGTTAGGGCAATTATCGTCGCCGGTCCTGTAAACAAGCTTCGGCAGTGTTTCAAAACTACCATTACTTTTGTCACAATACATAGCCAGATAAAAACGTTTTGCCATTTTTTCGCATCAGGGACAAAACTTCCTTAAAATTAACTTGTTTTCGTGCATGATTTATGAAATTAGTTGAAAAAATTGTGGTGAAATTTGTCATCGCTTATCATTATCAATAATATTGCTTTTTGAGATGCGTTTAAGGAAGAAACCAAGACACACATGGTATGACTATTACATCGTACAAAAACCTTAATGTTCTTCTAAGTTACGTGGCTTTGGTCATCAAATATTTTCAATTTTAGAAGGAAAATTTACTTGCAATTGCAAAACCCTGCTGTTTAGTTGATTATGATTGAGAAATGTAACTAGTTTTAATTATTTTACCATAATCAAGAAACAATTAAAGTTTGCCAGTAGTTTTGTTCTGATGTCATAGTCGTGGTAACTTACCTAAGATCCCATTATTTGAATAAGTCGTATTTTTCATGTCCATGTTGGGCGTCGGCATAGAATTGGGCTAATTTTTTATTTACATGCACGATCAACCTGACATTCTGAAATGGTTACGAGTTACTCTTGCTCAAGTCGCAGAGTTTGAGTGACCAAATTTTACTTACTACACAGAAAACACCAAGTATTTGGTCGCGGCCGATTGGTAACCAATATTACGTCACCGAAGCACAACGTCACAGTTTTACCTCTTCTTCCCCATCCCCTCATCCCAAAAATTTTGAAAACTGTGTTTACGCCCATGTAATTGCTGTTCGGACGTGTTTTTAGTTCATCTGTAAAGATTTTTGACACACAGTTAACTCCAGTTCTTGCTGCGAAAGACGTAGCAGAGTAAACAAGCTACAACTCGCAAGCTGGCGTCTTAATCGAATTAAAAAATAAAAATCATTGGAGACAGATGATGATGGCCTAGATCAGAGGTTTTCATTCGGGGGACAAAGATCTTCACGGGCACAGTGGTATATTTACTCTTCACATCGAGAGTAATTGGAAAACTTTTTTGACGACTTGCTTTTATAATGTATTTGGACAATATCCCTAAAATTTACTTTAACAACTTTTTTGATTGAAAAAATGTAATAGAAAAAAATACTGAAAATGAAAAAATATGTAATCGAGCCACGTGCTTCGGTGCGCTTCGAAAATGGCCACATGCCAAAAACGGTTGAAAATCACTGAACTGGGAAAAAAATGCCATAATCGAAAAAATTATGTCCGAGGGAAAAACAAAGGGTGCGGTTATATACAAAACAATGTCATTGGCAAACTTTAAATATGCAAAATATTGGAATACTACGGGGACTGAGGAAAACGTTAAGTTATTATAAGCAAGTAAACGCCATAAATAAAGTCGTTTGGCTAATCATACTGTACAATAAAATCGTGGAAACAACGCGCGGGTAGCTTGCAAATCGCTGTTGCGATGCTGTCACGTTATGTCAGACGCTTAGCGGCCTTCGAAAGACTTTTAGACAAAGGATACGAGATCTGAATTGGGGTAAACGACATCTTCTTTATCTAGGTGTTTACATTGAACAGCAGTAGGCTACCAAAAACGTCTCTGCTTACAACTTTGCAGTGCGTTACTTAAGCTGGCGTAGCGGTTTGTTCAGCAATGTCCGCCAAAATTTGTCCGGCGGTTTTCATATGTTTGCCGGCAATTTCGCGCTTGCGCCGGCGGTTACACACTGACTAAAATCTTAAAGGGAACACTGATCTGGAGACGCACTGTCTCACCAAACTTTTTAACACACAAGTCCCTTTAGTATTTACTGAAGAGCTCGTGCTTCCTCGACACGTTTGCTATGTGCTCTCACGTCTTCGTTATCACGGGCAGAGTTTGATTTTGAACTCTTATCTTTCTAGAATCGGCAAGATTGAGAATCCTTCATGCAGTGTTCTTGGTCATCCGACTCGGGGCACTTTTCAGCTCATTCTGTTTGCACTACTACGGACTCTTTACACAACTCGACTTTGGCGATCCTTATTTATTTACGACCTTTGGTTCAGACTTGCCTGGCTTCTGGGGCTCTATGGCATTCCGCCACGATCTAATCCTCAGGAATAGATTGGCAATCAACAGTAATAACAAAAAACACACAAACTTGAAACCTTTTTTTGTGAGGAAGACAAACGTACAGAATCGATATTTAAAGGGTTTAATTTCAAAGCTGTTGACCTAAAAATTCAATCTGTGGACGCGGGTGATAAGTCATCTTCTTCATTCTTTTGTGGGCAGCAAAATGTTACGTCGTGTGCCACACTTCCCCCGCAGGCCAAAAAGTTGCGCACTCAGAGTGCAACACGTCATTCTAGTTTAGCAGGCAGCATCAGTAGTAAGCTTTACTATTTGCATTTCCTTCCGAATTGACAGCTAATTATAAGTGCAGTTGCAACCTGCTGATGTTTCTACTGAAGTGGCATCAGACAGCATTATATCATCACTCACCGTGATGACGAAATGGAGCCTTTTTTAAATGGGTCAAGAAAAAGAGGAAAAATGCAGGCTAAAAAATCGCTTGTTGAGTTTACGATAAATTTCAAATTGTTTTTTAGAATTACATTTGTCGGAAGCACCTAGGTAATATCTCCCGAAAAAATTTTTTATCGCGTTTCCCAAGTCAGTAAAATAAAAAAGTTAATTTTACAGTTAATCGTTAATTGTGACGTCATCTTACTTCCCGAAAAAGTGAAACCTGTTAAAGTTGGTACGTCGGATACTGGCTGTCGTTTAAGCCAAAAGCCGCTTTCCTCCGTAAAGCAGAGCAAATTAAAAAAATTATCTTGAATTCTGACGTTATCATGACGTCACGAACCTTCTTATGACACTCACCCCGGGGCGATGATCAGACGCGCCAAGTTTCATCTTCGCACGTCCAGTAGTGCTGGAGGAGTTAAAACAAATAAGCATACACACACTGACAGAATTGAGCTTTATGGTATAGATTACTAAAATAACCCGCCATAACTACACTACACCTAATGGTGACACACATTAATAACCCAATATGAGCACAAAAAAATGTTATGCAATAGAAACATCAAAAGTTGAGTGAGGTTTACAGAATTGTATTATAGTTCAATCCTATTTTCATTTCCAGTAAACGATATTTTAACCCTTTTCAAGGAACTTGCAGATAACAAAATACCTTTTTGTGATTTTTATCAGCTTGATCACTTATGAAACAAGCTTCTCAGTATCTTGAGGTCGAGAGAACTCGAATATGGTTTTCAAAAACTATTATTTTGGCCTTTGAACAAACGATTTATGACGTTTTAGCAATGCACGTACAGTCGCAAAAATAGTATGCTGAAAGCTGAAGAGCGGGCTCACTTTGCTTCAAGACAGGCGTAAGGCGAATTGAAATGTTAATGAAAAAGTCGTGAGCCCCGATAGGTCGGGCATAACACTAAAAAAATGCTATTTCAGACTCAGATTTAACACAGAAAAAGAAATTACTAGCCAGCTTTAGCCCACTTTAACGAGTTTTGGCTGAGAACATGCAACAACGTAATATCTGCCATATCTGTTCAACGCATGCTAATAACGGCAGAAATACAAAAAACAGTCTTTGGGTTGAATGTTTTTGATTTTTAACTTTACTGTTGGTAATTCTAAAGTCTAGAAGATTCCACATTGCGCAACTTTAGAGACAATGTTTTTCTGTGCCCTCTGGCAACTACGTACGTTAAGTAGGAAGCCGAACTTTTGGCAGGAAGTAAAAAAAGCGTAGTTGTTCTTGCAATTATGATATCAACGTGTCATTCTTGTGACTGATTAAATACGCAGCTTTTTGATATTTACTCTCTAGTCTCTGCCATATCTCAAAAGCTTCGCACCGAGCAAATCATTAAATACCATTTTTATGCATTTTAAAGACTACCAGTATTGAATTAGCTGGTAATCACAGTGAGTTAATAGTTCAGTTCAATGACGGCAACAAGTCACGGTAAAATTGAGCATTCAACTCTTAAGGCTGGTTTCCATTAGGCGTAGATTGCAGGCGTAGCGCGAAAAATTCTTTGTTTCTCTATTTAGTTTTATATGCGGAGCGCGCTCGCTCCGCGCATATAACTAAATAGAAAAACAAACAATTTTTCGCGCCACGCCTGCAATCTACGCCTAATGGAAACCAGCCTTTAGTTAAGAGTCATTGCTGAGAAAGTTGCAATTTATACGACATGACTGAGCGAAACCGACGTTCGTTTTCAATCTCATTATACGTGTTCTAACTACGGCTTGCGCTAAGAAACAATGGCTGTCCTCTCAGAAGTCTGTCAAATATTTTATCAGTTTGCCAAAATTTTTGTTTCTTCTTCGCATGATGAGATACATAAATTTTCCAAACTTTATTTCCATTAAATTTTGACAACATAGAGAATACCTGCTTGTCTAATATCGGATGTCCTCGAGACAAGTTGAAAAGAGTTTGGGTAAAATAAAGCTCTGGAGACAGATATATAATCCTGTGGGTTATATTGTCAGCTAAGTTTTCCATGTATCCAACTTGTAGTTCGAAGTAAGCTGGTGAAATAAAAAAAGCTTTTGCGGCATTCATAATATTGTAATTCGCTTATAAAATATCAATTCAGCTTATATGTTTAAAACCCATTTTTGCTTTCATAGTTGTACTCTGCAATTGCTTTCCGGAAACCTTCAAGCAGACACACCAATCCAAACGCTCGCGTGTGGCAAATCAAAAACCACAAGGGTTTTAAAATTGTGACATTTCGAGTGCGACACCAGCTTTTTACGCCAAATTACTATTCAGAAATTGTTTCTCTTCGTGTTATTGTGACCTTGGACATGACATCCTGCGGCAAAATTCCCTGCGTTTGTGCGGTGCTTAAAGTAAAATTGCGCCTCACCAGCAGTACCGGCAATTTCGATTTGGGTTGGAACCTAAGCTGTTTCATATAAGACTATAAAGAATTTAATAAACAACAAAATAGTACCATTTCTAGCTGTTTCCCTCGTCTTGTTTTCAAGGTCATCTAATTTCGACAGAATCATTTTATTTTGCTCTTCTTGTTGTTTTCCCTTTTTGCGCTGCCACCAGACCAGAACAATGATCAAAACAATTAAAACAACAATAACAGGTACAGCAATACTGACTGCAATTATAATTATGTCTAATGTGTTACTGCATTGGCTTTGGTCGTACAGAGATAGGTCTCCAATGCGAACCTGCAAAACAAATACAAAATTTTTTATCATTTCAATTATTCTTCTGGTGGAAAACAGACAAAAGCTAGAAAAAATTTTTTCAAGAAATTTGGCTCTTTCAATCATAAAATACTTTTTCCCAATTTGATTGGTTTAAGACTTCTTCTAAAGCTGCTAAAGGTCAGTAACATTGATCACTTGAGCTTTACGAGTAGTGGGGCATATCACACGCGTAGTAGGGGCATAAGGGTCATGCCCCATAAAGTCTTTGTATCTGATCAAGAATTGAAAACATAAAAGCATTTTGAGCCAAAATTTAAAAAATAGTAACGTTTAAAAAGTTGATCTTCAAAAAAAATAAGTATCCAATTGCGTTTTGGACGGAAAAATAAATAGTTTTTAAAAGTTGATGTTCAAATAAAAGATCATTCAACAAATTTCACATTACTCCCCACGCCACTGGGACACATCAGAATCTGCTACGTGTGGTGTAGAGTGGCAAAATGCAGAGCACATGCTCTTGCTTCACTTTTGCTGGTTTTTTACCACTTAAACAATGAATCAGTGATTTGGTAATAAACGAATATGTAGCTGTTTCATCTTTGCAAAAACATCCAACTTCTCTAATAAAACTTTTTTATACAACAAAACGGTGGAGCTGGTAGCGTACAACGTCGTAAAAGACAGCTTTTGGGCATCCAATTAATGGCGGTTTGCCTCGTTGGTAGTTGGACAACCAGTTTTTAACTTGTGCTCATGACTGGTCAAAATCGATTACCATTTTTTCCCAGCTGATCTTCATCAGGTTTGTGGTGTGGACCTAATCACCATTTTACGCCTGGACTCTGCCTGAGAAAGGGAAGAGTTAAATTGAACAAAACATCATCAACGCACAAAAATTGGGATGGAACGCGGTTTTATTCAGTTGACTTTCACTTAGAACAGCTAGCTCTAAACCAAGCAGCCTGTCAAGGTAGATCTATTGACGCAAAATTGTTTTGTCACAAAAGAACTACTTATCACTCGCGCGAGCATTAAACTAGTCAACTTCAGTCTTTAACTACTTACCCTTATAGTGATTTTACTGTCCCTGTATTGTTCCCATTCAGTCAATGCGACGGTGCAGAAAAGAGAACCAGGGTCGATAAAAAAAACTTTGCAGTCGATTTGAGCAGCAGTATTCTCGGGCAACAAAGTTATATTGTATTCGGATTCAGACATATTCTCATTAATTTTGAAGTTTTTTCCCTGTAAACAAAAGTTTTGCAGTGACGCTGCAGCGAAAGTAAAATACAATATTCAAATGTTTCCCTAAATTGAAGGAAAAAAAGTCAAGTAAACTTGTAACACATGTAAAATTCCAGAGGTAAACACGAGTCGCGCTAATCTTTTCAACAAATACGCCATTCGAAATACTGCTAAGTAGTCCCTTAAGATAAATATTATGCTGTTTTTTAGCACTTTTCCAACTGCAACGTTTTTTTTCCGCCAGGACATATTCTTTTCACTAATGAGTAAATTTTGCGCGGTTTATATTTCATTTTTCCGTTATTTCTATTGCTGAGGGCAAAGTAAGAGCACTCTGAACACCATTTCTAAAGTCTTTAATAAGATTCGACGAGGGAAATGAATCCCAGTCAACCGAATGCGGAGCGGAGGTTCTAACCACAACACCACCAGATTCCAATCATTTCGTAGTCGCCCACAATCACGGGCTTTGACAGCCTTAAAACCAAGTGCGTAGTGTAGAGGTAAGAGCGTTTACTTTGAAGTCGGTGAACCTGGGTTCAATTCTCTCGTCGAGCCATACTAAGACTTCAAAATGGTATTTATAGCTTTCCTGCTTTACGCTCATGACGAAAAGGATAGTGCGAAGCAAAAGCTGGAAAGTTCGCTCGTTGTGTCGTTGGGTAAGGCATTTAACAAAATACATTCATCTTTTGGGAAAGATTGGTGGTATTTTGGCGCGGGAGAAATACCTCTACGAAGTTAGGCCAGCGAGGTCGACTTTGGACCATTTTTTCCCTTAAAAAAATAAAGGAAAGGCTACGCTCGACAGCGGGTTAACAGCTGAAAAGAACAAAGATATCATTTTTACTATTTTTTGAGTCCAATCTTTAAAACTGCTGTCATAAGCTCTTACATTGTGATGACGCAATCAAACGGATAGACCTAGCTACAACAATGCAAGTATTCAAGCTCATTTGCAGATTTCCGTTGCGTAGACCAGTAAGCCTCTCATTGAATTATAAATACCATTGGAGTGCTTGTAAGGGTTACTGATTAGCCAATATGTGAAATATATTTTATGGTAACCACACAGTGCCTTCTTTTTCAAATTTTTTTTTTGATTTCCAAATTCGAAGGACGTTGATCGCGGAAGCCGCCTCACCTGCTTCGGTATATCGACGTTTTGATTATGTAATTTCGATAAACTTTTTGTTTGATTGAAGCAGCCAGACAGCGAATATCATTGCAAAAATGCAACGAGCTTTTCTGTACACTGAAAGCTTTCACAACTTACCAAGAAAATTAGCGTAAAGCAAGTAAATTAGAGTTGTGTTAAAGAATCACCAGTTCAAAACTCGGTTGAGGCGCTAATGACATCACCAGTAATCTTTACACTTGCATTCAACAACGCCAGAGACTTCGTTTTTCAGAAAAAAATGCTGCAAAATTTACTATTGGCAAAGATATCTTGCCGCAACGAGAGAAGTGTCTTCCAATCTAGCGGTTGCCATTTGCCTGCTTGGCACTGCTTTAAAAAACGCTTTACTGCACTTACCTGCAAGGTTCAGTTTTTGTGGTAAAAAAGCACAGCTTTGGCAGTACTAATTACTTTGAAGCGTGTATGAACACATATTGTGGTATGCATAACTTAACGACAACTATCGTAGATAGATGTTAACGATACACCCAACAAGAATGAAGATCTCACCGGGATTTGAACTGTTGCCGTAGTGCTTGAACGAGCCGTTGAATTGCCGCTGCACGGCAACTCAGTCGCGTTGAACAGCTCTGGATCTGGCCTATAACTGACTTTACCAACTGGAATATCATGAACGCCATTCAGTCTTAATGATGCATCATAACTATTACCTATAAAATGGATAAATGGTAAATGACATTGCACCGGAAAAAATGCTTTACCATGAACACCACTGTAAAAATACTATTTAAGTGACCCACTAGAACAAGAACTTTGTGTATGGAATTAGTAAATGCCAATTGCAGTAATTAATCAAAATTAAAGCAGATATCATAGCATGATCACTTTCAAAACTAAGAAGTGTCAAAGCACTAACTTTGATCAACCTCCCCACAAAAAAACAGCAGCTAAAGGTGGAACCTTTGAAATCAGTCATTCAGGGAGACCACTGTCATATAGTATTGCCCCGAAGCCTTATCAACTTGTGTTTTAATAAAAAGAAACTATCTGTTTTATACCAGGAAAGGGAAGCATAGCCCCTGTGTAAAATAACAGTGGCATTGGAAAAATGAAATTCTAAAAAGTAAGTTTTTGCTGCAGCATCATCTTCGAAAATAGCATTCTCAGATTATTGGCTTTAAGTCAGATACAAGCAATATAAAGAATATGCTTAACTTTTTATTACAAAACAACTTTTTTCCAGGCGCCATTGAGATCAGTAGCATGTTAAAGCAGCTAAAAATGATGAGCATTTACCGGTAGCTTGTCTTCGTCTTCGCCTGTTTAGAGATACTTCTCTTAGCGTAGGTACTTGACAATTGATCGAATTTGAATTACTGGCCAACGAGCAAAACTGTAGAAAAAATTAAGTTATAGAGTTTATTTAGTGTTTGCTATTAAGTTTAACTTCAAAAAAATCAAGCAAAAAAGACAAATTTTTATGGCAAGCAAAGCATAGAAAGGAAATTTATTTCCTTTTCTGGTAATAGCGTACGCTTTTGAACAGATACAAACAATAAAGAGTTGTCAACTCAGCGAACACAAGTTGAACGGACGTGTTGGGACATTGCGAAATGGCCACAAGGTTTTTCTAGTGAGCAGCCACTTGGGCATGTTGCTGCGGATGGCACAATAATTAATTTGCTTGTGCATCGAAGACTTTTCTAAAAGAGCATAGATCCCCCAATGTCATAGGTCCCACACTTTAAAAACAAATTCTACTGTAAACAAAGCCAAGACTAAATGCACTGAGCTCCTAACTTTGAAATTCATGGATATGAAAATTACTTAGTAATCTGTACCTTTGTTGCTCTTCCAACTAGAATCTCTGCTTCTTGTATCCCAGTGACACTACTGA
Organism: Trididemnum clinides; assembly: GCA_963675345.1. NCBI lineage: Eukaryota > Metazoa > Chordata > Ascidiacea > Aplousobranchia > Didemnidae > Trididemnum > Trididemnum clinides. The sequence goes on from OY776305.1 coordinate 16,186,354, forward strand.
GAGGTATGAAAATATCTCTGCCACCACTAAAAAATAGCAAAATAACTCAATAACTAATTTATTAAAAGACAAATACGTGCAAAGGCAGCCTCAACTTTCTGCAATTTGCATTTGCGCTCTCAACTAATTTTGCTAAAAAATCACGTGCTACATTGAGCGCATACTCCAGCGTACGCTTGGTGAGTACGCAAGTTGAAAGCAGTTAGTTTTCACAGTTAATTTTTTAAATGGTAAACAATTAACTCTTTTGCTCCCGCGTGAAAAGCGAAAAAAAATGTCCGTAAAGTGGCAGCGCAAAAAACTGTCATAATCAATCATAATTATGTACCTCAAGTTTGTTTGTAAATCATTACTCAGCTGTCTACTTCTACATTAAGTGTGATATATCGTTGAAATCTACATTTCTTGAGGATTTCAAATAGAAAAAAATTTTTTTTTTTTGAATATGCAAATTTTATGCAAATGAACCCCCCCAACTTGGGGGTAGTTGTCTTCAAAATTAAAGTAGTACCCTCACCTCAAAGATCACTACAGATTTAATTTTCTACCAATTTTTTTAGAAATGGTCGCAAAATGATGCTAAGGAAATAAGCTTTCAAGGTACATCAATCAAAACTTATCTAAATGCCTAGGTTTTCTACAATTTGCAATTTTCTGAGGCTCATGACCTTTTTTTTGACCGGTACCGACCGGTACCAAATTTTGGTAGTTAAATTCAGTACCTAAAATATGATCAGTTATTATCTGCTAATGGTTAGCCTAAACCATGTAACATTATGTATTTTTGAACAGGGAATTTCTTCAAGATTCAGAAAGTATTAAGTTTAAATAGAATATGCTGTCACTGATAATGAAACAGCCGCTTGTTTACACCCTTCCCATTTCTTGTGAAACAAGGGGGATACAGCAAACTTTGATTCAGAGAAGCCAAACTTCTGCTAGCTTTTAAACTTGTATTTCACTTCTTCTCTCCTTGGAAATTTGATACAAAATGACGACTTTAGTGGTGAAACATTTGCAATTTATTTTATCATTTTATAGGATGTAGTTTTTCTAAAAATTATACTTTAGTGAAGGTAAGTCAAAAAATTTTTGGGGTTTTTGAACTGGCATGATGTACAGTACTCATTTTTGATCAGTGAATATCATATACCACTTAGTCTAAATTATTTAAAGTTATATATTGCTGGAAAGCAAATTTCCTAAGCTTTCAAATGTAACCGGTATTTAGCAACATATGATATTTTTTACGCACTAAATTTACTTTTATCTACTTATCACTCAAATTTGTTTGGGGGGGTTTTGAGACCCCTAAAAAATCTGAAAATTTAAAACAGTAAAATTTATCATTATCGCTTGAAATTTTGTCAAATGATGCCCCAAAAGAGTAGTTTTCAGACTGTGTTAATGATGAAGGGTTTGGTGTTGTGGTAAAGATGTAATCTCAATTTGATTTTAGCGTAGTTGGCACGTGCTGAGAATTTGGCCGATTTTGTCGTCTGCAACTGGGTTCTTGGTCTTTTTAACTGTTTTTGGGTATAAAAATCCAAGAATTAGGGCACAAATTATACATCATCCGATGCGTGAGGGAATAAGCGTGATCTTTTGAAAATTGTATGAAAATCGGATGAAAAATAAAGTCACAAATCAGTTTTTTTAAACTAATTTTGTAACTCAATTTAACAAAATTTGAGGGAAACACTGAAAACCCCAGATCATCAATCGATGATCGCGGGAGCGAAAGAGTTAAGGGGTTTTGGAAAAAAGTGAAACAAAATTTTGCCATTCTTTGTGCCATGTTGATACAAAACACGAACACCAAAAGCCACCAACATGGTGTCCACAGGCGTCAGGTTACCAGCAGAAACCACATGAGTTGTTCGAAGTCCAGTTCGAAAAATATTACTGATCATCAGCGAACTTAAAATATTATTGTCAATAATATGAAACTATAGGTAAACCGGGAAACTTCATTATTTCAGGAAAATGTTATCAACCCGGTAGCCCTTTGGATTATTCAGAACCCTTCAAGTAGCTCTGAGTTGCAAAAAGCTTGATAACCGAGAAATACACAACCAAAAGTTAAAACATGTATTTTAGCTGGAGCTGCTGGTGTTCAAGTTACCTGCTGAAAGCTTGAATATTGGATGAAAATCTTGTTGATATTATAGTTGGTAAGGGCGCGATTATTACTAAAGAATTTTCAAAAGTTTTCTTATACCCATCTATTGCAAATGTTAGATTCTGATGGGTTCGCATCGTTATATTCGTAGAGGGTAAACGACAAATCAAAGAAACGTCTTCCCTGTAAACAAAAGTACATGTTATAGTTCTGTTGTCAATATAATGAAAAGTTAGATCTTCAAAATGGTTCTTTCAGGAGCTTACCAACTCTGCAACCATTACATCATAGTGACCGTATGACTTGGAAAAAATGCATGCGTTAAGACCACAGATTCTCAGTAAAAACTACGTACTAAAAAATGAATTAAAATAAATCATTTTCACCTGTTAGTACACACGGCAAGATTGTCTTCCTCTGTGCCCAAATATATTGTTGCCTCGTTTCCAACATTTAAATTTTTTCCCACAATAGTGATTTCAGATCGAGTCAAAACTACTTCCGGGTTGAAAGACGTAGCCTGGACTTTCTGATGAAACCAAATGTAAAATAATTTTCTACGCTAAGAAACATTTTCAAAACCCATTGACTGGTGCAGAAACTGTAGATAAACTGTACTCAAGGATTGGCCAATTGCGGTGCTTCGGAAAAAAAATTATACTTCTCAGTCAATTCTGCGACTTGCTTTTACTTTATGGGAACTATTTCCTAAAAGATACTAATTGAAGACAAACTGTGCTTCTTCTTGCATTCATACCTTTATGAATATGGTATAAAGAAATAGACTGACGTGTCGATGGCGATGATTTCGAATTTGACAGGTCGTGTAATTTGTGGTTGTGTGTCATTGTGCTATTGAGAAAACACGGAGCTATTTTAATTTCAGTGTCAATATTTTTGGTAGAAATGTATAACTGATGATAAATCAAGAGCCGGTCCAAAGAAAAGTTGTTCTATACATAACTGGGAAACTTCGCATGACCGAAAACCAAAGATTAATAATGTCGTCAATTATTAAAACTAATATATGTATAAGCTTACTTTGTAGTGAAACTGCTGAGGAGATACAATTTGATCACTGCTATATGTGGTTGTCACTACAATATTATCACTCAGATCTGCATTACCAGCACTAGATGTTCGACAGACAACTCTAAACAAAAACGTAGTTGGTAGCTGGACTACCGTAGTTGACATAACCGATTGAAGAAGATCACCGCTTAAGCTACTGAACATGTAGAGCTACACATTCAAAACATCCACAAGACCATTGACACATTAGCTATACTTCAATGGCATTCGGCCACGTTGGTAGTGCGGCTTCCAGTCTTTATACAACAGGCTGGAAATGGACTATCACTTTCACCTAACTTTTGATACATTTTTCACTGGTTGCTTGGAAATGCAATGCAAAGCTGGATGAAAAGAATGCATGCTAAAGATACATCAAACACACAATATGTAGAGAAAAGTGCTACGAGCTTGTTAGTCTAACGGGGAAAGCTGGCAGCATTATACTTAGGAGCTGTTGTGCCATGGCCATTCTTTATATAATTCAAAAAAGGGAAGAAAGACTTTTTACCATAAATTGATCTTTAAAAAAAGATTACCAACTCAAAAAATCAGCAAAAGGGCTCTTGCATAAGATGATTCCCCAAGAAATAAGTCATCACCTTTCATCAAAAAATACTTTTTTACTGGAATATTTCTCCTCCCCTAACATAAATTATAACTACGTTTTTAAACATTTCAGCAACTAAATAAGCACTCTTCATACCGTGTCGACGGTATATATAGTCTTGGTTGGATAACACATTCAATATTTCCAATTTTGACTGATGAAATTTCCGAAACAGTTGAGCCCAGATTTTCTCCCAAAATTGTAATTGCTGTGTCACCATCAGTAGGCCCATCAGTTGGATTTATCTAAAAATTAATCTTTTCAATTTCTTGCTTGTGGAAATGTGTTGGGGTGGCTTTCTGACGGAATCTGGCTGGTAACATTGTTTCAACTGGAAGTCGAGAGACAACGAATTCAAAACCCACCTAAGTTTTGCTGTATACCGTAAAATAACTACAACTATTTTACCAACTTGCTTGCACTGTCTACGGTACAAAAACACTGTGCTGGCAGAGCTGGCAACTCCGAAGCAAGTTTAAGCGCAAATTGCTCCATATATAACAATACAGGTTTTCCGTAATCGGAAGTTGCGAATGATTAGAACACGTCTACTACACATACCGAAGTTATAAGTCCTTGCCCACAATCAGCAATAGTAGAAACTGTTGTTGAACAACTTGTTTGTTCCGAGCATTTGGAAGTACCAGAGCACCAACCACATTCACTATGCGAAGAACGGAAAGCAATGCAACTGGCGCACGACCCAGTTATAGCACTGCAGTTGAACAACTCCGCTACATAATAAACATGAAAACTGTTGGCATCTTTCATAATTTGGAGCTAACAGCATTCTATTTGCCCAGTAATTTGAAACGAGATTTTAAGTTATTACAACCTCATTGTGTTGTTTAATCAAAATCTGGCTTATCTTATTAATTATTAGGCTGACTGATTGTTATTAGTTTTATATCAAAAAAGATTAAAGATTATAATATTAAGTAATCATCGGTAAGGCTAGCTGCTTCAGATGACACAGATCTTGGAGCATTGAATATTTGAACAGTTGACTTTGTAAAACTGTACGAAATGATACTTCATAGCAAATTTGTTGGCAGCGTTTCACGATAAACAGAACGCCTAGATTACATTCGACTCTTCGGGGTCGAGTGCCTAAAGTGTAATAATGCATGCGGCGCCATCCAGTGGAACCGTCTTGCAATAGCTTGCAAGCTCACTTTTCTGTTCAAAGTATGGGCTGGGACAATTGTAACAAGATGTATAGGTGATTGCTGACGCGAATACTACATATATGTTACGAAGACATGCTTCTCCGGGTTAGAATAATGAAGATGCTCACCCAGCATGTTGTAAGAGGCGACTTTTGGGTACCCACCAATGGTAGTCCACCTTGTTGATGGTGGGGCTACCAGATAGTAATTTGCATTTACGACTGGCTCAAAATGGGCTGTCACTTTTTCCCTAACCTAATTTCATTAGATTTGCGGCATGAATCTGAAAATCGTTTGATGCCGTGCCTCCATTCCAAGGAAGAAGATGGGTAACCACAACCACAACATAATCATTTCATTTCCTAAACTTTTCGTTCATCTTACTAGTCAAGGTGTGGAATAAGTTTTTACGCCAATTACCAAATTAGCTACAGTGTTTGTTATTGTTTGTTTGTTAGCATTTGCAACCACCTGACTTGCAGCAGGACAGCCTAAGAGACGCAAAACGTAGGAAAATTGTCGAAACCTGCTCCAAAGTTTCCAATTTTGCAAGCTTTACTGAATGAACTTAAAATTGCTTTTAGTGAAAAGTTACTCTTTGTTGCAATCCACCAAGCAGAATAAATAATCGCGAAGCGCCTTCCCAATACCATGATACAAATTCGTAATCATGGCAAGTGTCGATCTTGTGATTATGCAATCATTAACATAGCGCTCTAGTTCACCAAACAACTCTATAAAAACAATGACTGCAATAAAAATGCTTAACCCAGTCATCTGGAAATTTCGTAGTTTACAATTGGAACACCAGTTGTTTAAAAGGTAAGAATATGGTTTTACGTAACCGGAAAGTCATAACGTATGACAATTGCTGACAGCATTGTTTGCTCCTATAAAATCACATCAGTGCATTTACACCATGAGTTGAATTCCATTTTCGATGAATTAACCAAAATAAATAATTGAATAATAAGTTCTTGCTGCAAGTCAATGCAAAGACAGCAACAGGATGAACAATATTATACTTCCGAGCGAGACCACCATGAAGAAGCTAACCATTTTTTGGTAGAAAATATTAAGAAAAGGTTACCAATCAAAAATTCCCCATGCGTGGAAGTGTTTTTTTTATATTGGTTTACTTAAAAAATTTGGGTTGGCGAACATCCCCTTTTTGATTTTGGTAAAAGACCTGTTTAGGATGCTGGTATGCTTTATATACCCAATCAAACTGCATAAACACGCTGATTAACCGGTCACGATAAGATGCAGCGGTAATCCATGTGGAATCAGTTATTTACAGATGGTAGCCCCACAGCTAACACGGCCGACAGCCATTGATGGATGCCCAAAAGTTGTCTTTTACGAAACTGAGAGAGCAACTTTACTGTTCTAATTCTGTGAAGTACGGGTAGTCAAAATTGTGCAATTCTTATTTCATGTGACAACAACAAAAAACAACTTGGCTGGACAATGTAGAACTACAATCAACATCGTATTCATGATTAAAATCCGTTTTCAATAATGCAACGCTTAAAATCGCACAAGAAACGCAACATTTCACGCCCACCTGTTACTGACTGTTTTGACGTAATATCAATAACGTAATCGCTTCCTCTTTCCAAATATACTTGAATCGGTGTGGAGTTGAAATTGCAGGTAAGCTAGAATAAGGATTTAATTTAATTTAAGGGTCACGTTATATTAATGGTAAATTGTGTCGCCACATGTAATAAAAATGACTGCAACTTCGTACTCCGAATATGAACTTCCAACATACGAGCAAAATTTTTTTTGTTTTCAACGAAATAGATCTTTTGGGCAATATGGCTTTTCCTTTTTGTGAGTTTTAAGCAAGTGACCAATGCACACAAACGACGCTTAAGAACTATTGTTCTTAACGCCATATTCGAGCGTAACCCGAAGCATGTTTTGGCTGCAAGCATTGACGGAGTGCTTTGCCATAATAAAACAAACAAATCATACGCTGATTACGCTCGAACAACAAGCTAATGAAATCGGGCCGCAATTCTATAATCAGACTGTTAAGAGTTGAACGTGTTGTTAAAGGTACAAGTGTTAATTGTGTAAACTCCCGACTCATTGACGTTATATTGGTTCACACGTAAAGCTTTTGTGTTTCCTCGAGACGTAACAATAGCATGACAGTAGCCGTAACCATGTGGCTATACACGTGTCTCTCTCTTGACTACAAAGCACAAAACTGTCTAATTTTCATAGTTTTGTCATGCTAAATACCATTGGCGGAAATGCTCAAGGGCTGGTTGTGGCAGTTAGGATTAGAGGACCCCAGCCCTCCCAAAATTTCAGCTTCTCAATTAAAAACGTTTATAGTTTATTTGCGAGAGAAAAGTCAAACAGTCTAAATATGATCTAGAGGGGTATCTGATCCCCTCTTTCCCCAATTTTTCAAAACTCATGCTCACTGGATCGTAAACCGAAATGAACAGAAAGATCGCTTTCGATTGATCTCCAAAAAATGCTTAGCAAGTCGATCCCCACCAAATCAAAATTCAAGATACACCCCTGAAATTATGGCTTAATATTTATCCCACAAAAATTGAATCTACCTCTAAATGTGCAAACGGCTCTCAGTGTGACAAGTCTATCTTCAACGCTGCATCCTATTGCTCAACATAGCCGTGAGTCCGTCCACTAAAATTCGCCAAAATAAAGAGCCATTTCTAAACTTTTAGGAAGTTTTTTCATTGTTTTGGAACTCCTACCTCCATAAAAATTCCGACAAAATAAGTCCATTAAAATAAACAGAACATCTTGCCTCTTAAGGGGCACGATAAGAACATTGTCAGCAACAAATCTGTCAATTTTTTTTATGGGAAAGGGGATAATTTCTAGTTTTTCTGCCTTAGGAGAATAGGTCCAAACCGGTTTGGTGGTGATATCTACACATCCCATATGTTAATTTTTCAAAAAAATAATTGACAAATCTTGCCACTTTTTCTCCCCCTTTTTCATCCCCAGTGGCCTTTGAAGCACGGTCTACAATATTGACGGAGCAGATATTTTTGAGTAGTTTTGTTTTTATTATCCCCATTACTCCTATTGTTTTGAGTGAATAGCCGGAAATCTGTGAAAAGTTCTTTTAGATTTTTGTAAACAAGTACTGTATATCTTACACTGCTGTCCGGTATAGTACAATTAGCAATTTCAGAGTTGATTATTGTAGCAGATGTTTCAAAATTTTTTCCACAAAACTCAAAACGACAAATGTAGTTGGAAAAAGGCTGAAAACAAAATCACAGCGTTAAGGTATAGGCTTTTTCGTTTGCTAAAGCAATAAGTTAAAAATATCCCCTCTACAGCTTGCGCTCGTAGGAAAGGACTCCAGGATACATTTGCACAGGGTGATGTGAATCAGCTTTTCTGAAATCCAACCTTTAATATACGACGAATTCAGTTGTACACTGATGGCTATAATCGACAATATGGTTAAGGAACTGGAGCTACGTTCATAAGGTATCACGAGCGAACAATCACTGGTTCAAATCTCACCATGCCTGCGTCGAAATGTTCTCAACAAAGACACTTGGCGACGTTTTCTTCCGCCAGGAGGATTCTACGATGCGGTAAGCTATCAAAAGAGCCACGGAGTTATTCAAGTAGAATTTTAAAACGTAGAAACTCCGAGGCAGGTCTACATAATGACTGGTCAAATCTTTAGCCTCACTACCCTGTCCTGCGAGTCTGGAGGATGAAAAAGTAATACAAAAGAAATAACAACGTACTTCTGGTAAACGTCTTGCTCTCAGCATAAAAGTCTGTTCTTTGCCTACGTGCACAGCTAAGTTAGTGTTGGTGATGTTGGTAACAGCTGGACAGGAATCAGCTTGTCTTATTAAGGTCTGACAAGCTTCCCCTGAGGTAATACAAGCTGCAGTATCTGTACACCACGCACAGCCCCATTCACTGGTGACACAAGAAGAGCACCTGAAAGAAAAAACATTATTTTTAAAAAAATTATAATGCTTTGCAGAATACAATGCAGTGTAAACGGCAAAGTAGAGAGCCAGCCACAGACCGGGACCAAACAAGCAAATTTACGCCTCCCTTATTTTTTATCAAAGTAGCATTTATTTTATTTCATAGTGAAGTTTTTCATGTCTTCTTATTGGTAACTCGCAAAAGCAGGCAGCTTTAGAAGCAGCAGATGTAAAGTTCGAATCCCACTCCAACCAGGCGTTGCTATTAATCGCAATATTCCAGGGTAGGTCGTTATGCTAAAGCAGTTTGTATGTGTTTACCACTCATCACCTGGTCTAGCATCATTTTGGTAAACCACCTTTTAAAATTCGTACGTTTTCTTGAAAAATGATGTCCTCGGTAGTAGGCTATATTTACTTGAATCCAAAACAATATGATCAGAGATAATAGTAAAGATATTACTTTTTCAAAAACAATATTCTCTGATTTCGTATAGGGTACGGAAAAATAAGGCACTATAATGTGCGAAACTTTTAACATGATGTTAATTCTTGCCAGTTCTGAACTAAAAGTGAGATTTGCTATTTATCATTTATTTTAAAGTAAATGTACTACAATTTCCAATTAGGGTATAGTTTGAAAATACAGGAAACAGAAGAAACATCACATTGTTAATTAATCCAAATTGGGATAGTTTTTGTTGACTAGTAATTAGTCAATATATGTGAACAACGCATGAAGAGAAAAGCTCGTTACTGTCACAACGTGCTGTTCAATTCGACACGATATTGGCAGGAAACAGATAAATTGCCTAGGTCTTTAATACCAGAACGATGCTGTACAACTCTGTTTTTAAAACCAATGTGGATCTTACAAATATCACATATGTTGAAGCAACCGATTTTATGATCAAAAATTTACGGTTAATTTTCAGTTATTGGTTGCAGAGCGATTTTCACGAAAACAATGGCAAACGCATAACAATCAAGCGTTTCATCATTTTGATTTTTCAAAAAGCGCAAGGTGAAGTAGAGCTATTTTTAGCCAAAATTACTCCCAGCAAGAAAAAGCCTTGTTGACTTTCATAAACCCGCTTTTAAAAACCGTTTAGTGAGGCAAATTTCACTTAAGCTTCTCTTTCTCTGAGCTTTAATCGGTTTTACATTAGCATTTGAAGATCAAAAGCATAATATTGCAACAAACTAAAACAATTCTTGCAAATTTTTTACTTGTGCAGGCACGGGCCCTCTGAATCTTAGTTTTCGAAATGCAACAATATGTCGCCAAATGCTAACAAGTTAATTATTTGAATATGCATGTTATAAAAGTTGCTAATTTGACAAATCTTTTTGCTAAAGTAACAGCCATGGTAATTGGCATTTTCACTGACAGCCCAGCTAGGTTGAACTTAAGCCAAATGATAGAAGTGAATCAAGCTTTGAGGGGCTAAGAACTCAAAACAACTTTCAACACTCGCTTTCGTACATGCTCCGCTCCGCAATTTAAATCAAAATTAAGAGCTTTAAGTCGCATAGAGCTGCATGCAAATCCCTATGTGTGGTACTATGGGCCAAGCGGGTACAGTTAGTGATTAGTGTTGGAAAACAACTTTAAAATGTTGGAAAGTATTTCAGATTAATTTTGTGAGGTTGTCAGGTAATTTTGTTGATTTAGCCTCATGTGAAGAACCATAGTAGTCATTGCCTAAAGCAGAACGCTGCAAAGTAAACACTTGTAAAACATGTAGTAGGGCTTTTTTTTTAGCAGAGATACAGTGGACTACTTCATTGTATTACCAATAACAACGCTTAAAATTCTTTTACAAAAAGAACCAAAACAAGACAAAATAACAATTTCACAAAGCAGAGCCTATTTTAGACTATTAAGTGCTTACTAAACGACAAAAGTTTAATATACGCCAATAACTAATTCTTAAAGGAAATTGTGTTTAATAATAAGTCTGTTCGTAAAAACTTTAGTCTGTTTCCTTTGCATTCCCACTGGCCAATGACGTCACCATGGCGTAATTATGTGTGGCGATATTTTGCGACAAGTCACTGCAAGTCAAGTATTGTTGGTGAATCACAATAGAGTTTATAACCTCATGTCGGTAATAGTAGTTTATAACCTTATATTGGAAACCCTAAAATACAGGTCACTCAAACGTAAAGAAGCGAGTTGGGCTGTGCGTTCTGTGCCCCAGGTAAAAACACTTTAAACTGATTTCACCTGTTTGGTGTGTGGCAACGGCGCACAACCTGAGGTCGTAGACAATAACTTATGCGGTCGTGCATATATATTACAACTTAAGTTATGAACCTCTTGCTTGATAATTACTTTTTAGCCACTATTAAGAAACACTGCGTTCAATCAAAACTGAAATGTTTCTTCCTTGAAGTTTTAGGTCGACAAAAAATGTGTAGGCCTACATTTTTCGTAAAAGAGTTGACACAGTAGGTGTTTATGAATTTCATTTTCAACGTCCGTCAACCTTATATTTATGTTTTCTTGTTAATTTATGTAGGTAAAATTTTTCAATAGTAATGTCTTTTCTATGCATTTTCAATTATTATAAACTGCTGTTGCTTATTTATCACCATTCAGAAAGTTTGTTTTCATGAATTGCTTTTTGATATTGAACAAAGCTAAAGGTCGAGTTGTATTAAAATTTTATTGGTCGAAGGTGTTAAACTTTTGAATTGATATCTTGATAAACGCATGGTTCTCCAAATCAGTAATAAAGGTGCTTTCATCAATTTTTAAAGTAAGATATCGATACTACAAACATTTGTAGAAAAAAATAAACGATTTCTAGCTTGAATATGCAGGCAGCTGTTCGCTGTGGAGCAGTGGAGGTGAGCATGTTACAAAACCAGTAGATGCGTAGTGTACTAACGATGAATTGCTGCCAAAGTCTAAGTTAAGCGTGTTGGGTGTAACCAGGTCTCAAAAGCTGACAATTCTTTTTGCAGAATAGTCTGTATATTTGGTATTTCTTAGTTTGTGCTGACGTTTTTTACAGCGCTATAAATAACCAGTTCAAATTTTAAATGATGTATAATCTGAATTATGTCTTTGAAACGGAAAAGAACTTTGGCAGAAGAGAAACGGATATTTAATTCTAAATGGGAGCTGGATTATTTAATGGTGGAACCAGCAATGCATTCCATGATGTCTCTAATACGTAGTGTTGTTCTAAAAATAGTGAAAGGGGATAATGCAAAGCAGCATTTTCGTCGCCATATGTCACATGATTATGCAAAATTGAAAAACAAATAAAAATGATATGTGTAGAAAATTTGAAAAACGTGTGGGACAGCAAATATCTTGTATCTCTACTTTTGTTAAATCTAATAATAATCGCTGCAAGGCTTACTACAAAGTGGCATACCACCTTGGTTTTGTGGGAAAGCCTTATTCCGATGGGGATCTAGTTAAGCGATGCCTGCTGTATTTAAATGCATTGATCTTGATAAGGAAACAGATTATTCATCGATAGCGCTCTCACATGTTTCTATGCAACGCCAACAATGTGATATCGCTCAGCAATTGTAGCTTTTTTTGCAAGCAAAGATTAACAAGGTAGAAAGTTTGTTTGCGCTGACAATCAACGAATCAACGGACATCAACGACTCGGCGCAACTGCTGATTTTCGTCCGTTGCATGTCTTCAAGCTTTGAGTTGTGCAAAGATTTTCTGTCCGTGGAAACACTGGCTACTCGCACTCGAGGAGAAGACGTATTTATTGTTGTCAAAAATGCGTGCAGACGGTCCAGACTTAATTTACAAAATCTTCGTTGCATCTGCACGAATGGTGCACCTGCGATGACGGGTAACCAGCTAGGCTTTGTGGCCAGATTTTCAGATTATTTATTCAATGAGAATAGTAATAAATAACTCATCAATCTTCACTGTATCATCCACCAGGAAGCACTTTGTGCTGAGTGTATCGCTTTAAACTCAATTAAAAAAGATGTGAATTGTATTATGCTATTCATTTGTATTTGTATTATGCTCTTGCTAGACAAAGAATTTCTCGGACATGCACAAAAAAGTGCAAGATTTCCGAGACAAATGACGACTTCTCAAAAGTCATCTCCAGCAGCCAAACTTTTTCCACTTTCCACAACTAATGGCTCCGATTGATCACAAAGAAATACTGATTGACAAAATTCCAATCGTCCTTTTCTCTGGCGTTCTCGATAAAGTATTGCAGGAATTCGCCGGTTGTTTTCAAGACAGCGAGAAAATTTCAGAAGCAACAAGAGTCATTGCTTTTCCACATTTGGAGGAAACCGAGAGTAAACCACTAAATCTTCCAATGGAACTGATGGAATTGAAGAATAATGAACAACTTGTGAAAAAGTTAAACAACCAAAAAAATCTAAGACCAAAAAAAATTGGACACGTGGAAAGGTGCAGCTGAATAAACAAAGCTGCAAAAGGTGGCCAAAAAAACCCTCATTCTCGTCCGAAGCAGCGTTTTCAAACATGAAATATTTGAAAAACAAGTGCCGAACCCGATTGCTAAACACTAATCTGGAGGCGGGACTACGGCAGATGGCAGTCATTAATACGATATTTTAAAATTGTACTTCAATAAATTTATTAACAAGTTGTGATATTACGTTCCATTACGTTTATCTGTAGGACTGAAGCTGCATATTATTGATAAATGCAATTTATTTACGATACATAATTTTTAAATAACTGAAGATGGTTATCGGCGGCCGTAACTTAAATTTAGTTTGCAATGCGGGTGGCAGTAACAAAAAGGTTGGGCACCCCTGGTGTATAGTGTACTTTGAGCTGGGCGTTGCAGTGCTTTTGATTTGACACTTTTCCACATTTTAGATTATGTAGTTCAAAGTACGTTTCTATCCGCAAGGACATTAAACAAGCTGCAAAAACCTTTTTTAAAGACACAGCACAACAGAAAACAGCAGCATTTGATCGACACCAGAGGTTTTACAGCGCTTATGCAGATATTTCTGTGAACCTCCGAAGCTTTAGGAAACTTTACCCAAGATTTTGGCGAAAGTGAAACTACAAAAGAAGCTGAAACTTCTCCTGACATGTCGCACGATTGTCCGACCAACTACCGAAAGTAACCTTTTTGAAAAAATATGAAAAGCATGCAGTAGCGGTAGCTAATTAATAAAGCAACCTTCATTTTTTAAGCTCCATGCTATGGTAGACTTTGTAAGTGATAATAGTCATAAGTAGATTATTTTGATAGGTGGGCGGTTTCCGCCTAATAAGCATACAAAGTTTACCGCTTGATTTATTGCACCTGAGCTACATGCCTACTGCTAAAGCGACTGCAGCAGTGGAAACAAGTCACTGCCGACACAATCCTAGATGTTTGCACGGGTTATTATGTATTTGAATAGGTCACTTCACAGAAATTTCTCTTGCTTGGTTGCACCGCATGTGGTGGTAACAATGTACTGGTACAGGTGCACGTAACTCCAAAGCGAGCCCAAACACAAGTCGCTTCATGCATAGTTTTAAAAACTTTCGCGTAACGGAGAGACAAAGTTATTACTGAACACAAATTTAACTCTGCTTACATGCTGTACTTGTTAAGCTCCTTCACTCTGGGGCAGGAAAAAATGCGGATTACTGCACTGGTTACGGCATTTTCGTTAAAAACAACGTCCACAGTAACGTTTTGGTGATCTAAAATGACAAGCTTGTGAAATGAAATATTGCATAGGTTTTGAAGCTTTGCTGTAGCCGGTGTTATAGCGTTCGAACATTTTTCATGTCAGAACTAAGGAAATTTTTCAGTTTTATGTTTTATTTTCCACTTTACTCCAAGGCTGATGTGATCAATGCAGGAAATCCAAAATGCCAACATTTCAGTATCTGGGCATGACTCAACGAAGAAACTAAATCCAGGTTCACTGAATCTATGTAGTCAGTTCCTGCGTTGGCCTGTGTTAAAAGAAACTGCATTACGGAAACCCCAAGAAAGAGCAGTTCTTGGAGACAACAAGTTCATATTTTCCTATAACACTTATTCTGTAATTTTTACTGATTAAAGACAGGTTTCCAGCGGACGTAAATCTTCAGCGCAGAAAAAAATCCTTTACCTATCAATTCAATTTTGTGGTGTAGCCTTTTTGCCGGAAAAATAACTTTAAATAGATGAGCAAAGAATTTTTGTGTTACGCCAACATCTTAAGCTTAATGTAATCCAGCCTCAAATGCTAGAAAGTCATTACTTCCAATCAAAAAAATTGCGATAACAATCAAATAGTAACCTGCACGCTATTTCCTGCGGCAAATAAAGCCAGCAGAACATTTCATTTGGACCTGAAACGGCTCATCACCAAAAAGTAGCTCATCGCGTTCTGTCAGTTTAAGTGATCTGCCAACAGCTAGGAAATATCAAAACACGTGAAAAAAACTGCTCTAGTTTAAAACAGCGTTTTCACGTTAAAATTAAGATAAAATACTGATACCCTTATTTGTTTTTTTTTTATACTATACGTAGCTAAACGCACTTTGATGCTGGTTTGATTTAATGAAACAAACAAAACATGAGACCTCGTGAAACGTGCTTTTGGAATTACGGAACAAAAATAACAAATTGCAGGCACATAAAGCGAGTTTTACCTTCGTAGTTATTCGTGACCATAACAACGAACCTTATTAAATACGAGAAAAACAAGAGGAGCAATGCTTAAACATTCTTGATTACATTAATCAACACTGAGAGCTAATACTATTTTTTTTAACTATTTGGCTTTGAGCCAATTAAACTGGGCCCATGAAATTAGTCTTGTAATACAACCACAATAACGAATTATCTTTAAGTACAATTCTACGGTCTGCATAAACTATAATTATCCAAAAATCGTGAAAATAAACTCGCTATGACATTACAAAGTGGTACATGCTATTACAGCTTTCTCGCTAGACCAGTACTTTTAACAGAGTAGTTTACCATTTAGAATAAAAAAATTTCACCCTTTTTCCCCACCGAGAGCTAAATTTTTCCAAAGGCATATTGTTAGTGAGCCAATAACAAAATTAAGCAGCACTGGAGTTAAACAGCAACATAATTTATTGGTCGCGGAAAATAATTGCATTTGTTTTAATTGAAATATCAAGCCAACTTTTCCTAAAATCTGGGCGTTGTCAAAGTTATGATGTTGATCTGCGTTTTAGGGGTAGATCTTGTAAAACAAACTTTTGTAACGGGTAAAATATCAAGAATAAAAAAAATGCTGATCTGGGTTGTAACAAGTAACGAGCCAGTCCTAACCTAGTTTCTGACCGTTCCAGCCTCGGCGTTTTTGATCAAGAGTGCATTTTACATTAGAAAACAAGATAAACATCTTAAATTTTTTGGTTCTGAAGTTATTTTGAAGCTTTTTGAACTC
The DNA here is from genome assembly GCA_963675345.1 of Trididemnum clinides. Lineage (NCBI taxonomy): Eukaryota > Metazoa > Chordata > Ascidiacea > Aplousobranchia > Didemnidae > Trididemnum > Trididemnum clinides. Next base: position 16,202,680 of record OY776305.1, read on the forward strand.
CAGAAGTGTGTGAAAACCAAGTTTTAAGAAACCTCATGAATTTTCAAAAATCTCTTATATCACAATTCTTACAAATATTTAGGACTTTATACTAACTTCTATTCTATTTTTCAAATTTAAACAAAGCATTTTACCTAAATTCCGAGGAATGACACTTGTAGAGTTCGTCAAAAATTGACAATTTGCGGTTTGTGGTTCTGAGACTGATGTAAAAGTTAAATTGGAAGTAGGAAAAGCATTTATTCTTCCCCCAGCTGAGAACTGACATGTGTAGGACACATTTGTCAGTAATTGAACGCCTTCAAATTTCAAATTCAACTGCAAAACAAATTAATGTAATATTTCTATGAATACAAAAACCGTCCTTGTTGGAGCTTTTCTATTTCCAACCAAACAATATCAGCAAAACATCTTTTAAAGAAATATTTAAAGATCAATTCTGGGTGTATGTGTATGTGTTTGGGTGTATATGCAAAGAGACAGAAAAGAGAGAGAGAGTCAGAGTTAGAGAGAAACAACGAGGAGAGAGTGAGAGAGAACTTGAACTTCTCCTCAACTACCGGTAGTTATACCATGAAATTTCGCACGATTGGTCTCCATCCGTGTGTGAGCGTCATACAGTTCTCACAACTGTTCCTTGAATGAAATCAACTCAGTCGGCTTAATCGATATTCTTTACTATGACGTCACTGACAGAAGCTGTCAGCCGGTTAGTAGCTACTAAAAATTTTCACCCAAATCATCCAAAGTTTCCGCCACTTGTTATAATAAGAGAATGTATCTGCAATTCTGGCTACTATGAAGAGCGTCTGAACCCAAGTTTTTTGTATAGCAATAAAAGTTTTCTGCGACCGGTGAGTTAAGCTATAGAACTAACAAACCAAATAGACTGAAAATGTCAGTTACCTGTATATGCAAGGTGCTTTAAATTACACTGCCCAGTAATTTGAGTTTACCAATATATCTATCATGTATAGTTCGTAACATTCATTAAGTCCGGTTGGATGGCATACAATCTAAATCGAACGCTAACATTGATTCAAAATTTATTGTTAACAGCTGCTCAGCGATATCAAATGCTTGTAAAGCCAAACTTGACAATATAGATATTTGCTAGATGCCTTGCAAACAAAAATATATTTCCAGTTTTGCTGCCGTAGTTAACCCTCAAATAAGAATTCGATCGCACTAATATCAAGTAATAAAACAACAGTTGGTTTGCTTGAAATTAATTTTTTACAACTTCTAAACTTTGAATAGGAATAATATTTGTCACCATTTTACTGAACAGAAGATCGAAGGCCAACGATTTTATCACTAAAATTAAACAAAAAAATTCAGTGTTATTAGTGAAGTCGTTGATTTATTGCTGTTTTGCTTGTTTTTAACTGAGATTCTTTTGGCTGAGGCATTGCTTAAGATATACTTTTATTGTTGTTACAAAGGAAAAGCAGCTGGCAGCAAGCCTATTGTAACAATCTCATAAACCTGATGATTTTCTGCCTGGGTGTGTTTGGTTTTTGAAAGCGGTTTTGAAACGATTACTTTGGGCATCTCTCAAGCCCTTTTTTTTGCTGAAACATCTAAGCAGCATGCTAGGCGACTTGCAATCGGCATTCGCCAGTACATTCTCTACTGGATCATAACAGCAAGAGACTGGCATTAGCATCAGCTTGGCGTTTAGCACTAGTGGAATGAAATGCGAAAGCAAGTTTGCTCATGTCATGATTAAAATACGTTCTGATGCAAAAAAACCGCCCCAGAAACGTATGTTTTATTGGTTATTTGTCTATTCCTGCAGTCAATCACGGTCTTTCGTTGAGTAAATCTTTCTTTTTTTCACTTGTCTGTCACATGAAGGTAGACGTTTCCCGTTAAGCGTCTTACCAAACAACACAACAAGTAAACTTGCCGTCTATTTCTCCACATTATCTTTTAGTGTTGACCAACAAACAGGGACGGTGCGAATACCGTTTTTTAAAGAATTTGGTATTGCTCGACAAAAGAGTTGAATCCAGGTCCACCGACTGCGAAGCGGACGCTCAAACTACTATACCACCGCGCCGATTATAGGCTAATAGTTCATGATACGTGATTGTTTGTTTTCTTGCACTGAAAGATATTTTCTACAACAGATAGCATCTACAGCATAACAAATGGTCGGATGCAGAGAGCAAAATTGCACGGATGCGGATACGCAGAAAGCAAGATTACACGGATACAGGAATTTAGAGAGCGAGATCCAGAGCAGCAAGAAAATCGGTTTGTGACCATGGGTGCCGAAACGACACCTAACAAACAGGTCAGTCAAGGTGATCAAAATGATTAGTCTACAGTTAATACCTAAACATGGCATGTTACTTAATCAATATCTGAATGTAGGCCGTCTTTTTTATTCTCCGGCCATAAGAAAAGCTTAGCAATATTACGAAGAACAAATTGAATTCTATTTTCTTTATCGTTACCGTTCAATCCGCATTATGCACTCGTATCACAAATGCTAAACCTAAATAGCTAAACGCTAAACAGCCAGAACCGAAAAGAGACTGTTTTGGCAGACAACTTCTTTAAAGAAAATTTTTTCACAATTTTAGAGATGGATCCTTTTTAGAGATCAATTTTTGTAATTTTCCTTTTTTGCTGAGGGAAAGAAAAACAACATCTCCACTTTCTTCCCCCGTGGTTTCTGCATTGATTTTGGGCCCAGGCCCTTAAATAACTCACGAGCTCCCCTGCCAACACTTCTGTTTACAGCACTCTAACCCAGAACACATATGAGCGTTAAACTTGCAGCCTCTGAACTGCTAGAAGTCATTGCCTCTCCAATATTGGAAAGTAGAAGGCATCATGGTTGCCCCAAATTTTTGAAAAACTCGCATATTAGAGGGATCAGTATTTTAAAAGACCCCGTAAAATAAGGGTCAGAATTTCTTTTTCTGCAACAAAATATACATTTCAAGGAAAAACTGCCATACCTTTCCGACTTTGTTTCTGGCTATACCCTGGTTATGAAACTAAAAAATGCGTTTTGAGCAATCAATACAGGTGTAAAACACAGCACATGTACCGTAATCTTGCCAGAATCAAACGAAATGTCTCTTGGTTGAGTGCTTGATATTACTGGACATAATGCTGATGTCATATTCGTACTAATCCATCGATTTTCCGCATTTGATGCTTCGCATTTGCTCTTGACAGTGCATCTACATTAAAAAACTTTAAATGAAAATAATCGTCAATTTTCATTTATAGGTGAACGCATATTAAGTCACTTTTCGATGTGTACAAACACATCTAAAAGCTAAGCGGAAAAATATCGTGGCAAAGTAGACTAAATATGCAACACTAAGGCCTAAAAAGTGGATGGTAATCGAACCTTCTTATGAAACAAAACATGCAAAGTGTATGTGCTCTACTTGCTTTTATTTTTGTTGTTTGTTTGTGGTTACCTCTCTTCTTCCTCAGGATGGAGGTACGGCATGAACGGCAATTCAGGTTCATGCCGTCAATTTTATTGAAATTAGGCTTGGGAAAGATGGCAGCCCATTTCGAACCAGTCTTGAGTGACTGGCAGCCCCACCACCAACAAGGCGGACTGCCACTGGTGGGTACCCAAGAGCCGTCTGACATGCTGGGTAAGCAACAAATTTTGTTGCAAAAAATTTATTTTTGTTCGTTAAATCGATAAGAACTTCCACTGACCTGCTTTCAAGCACACACCAACCGCAATATATATCCAAAGAATCAATGCATTGTTCACAGTTCTCGTATTGGCCACAATTTTCAACTTTAGCCATGTAAATCTAAAATGTTATGGGAACTTAGAAATACATGTTGGTCTGCTACAAACAGAATAATACGCTGGTTGAACTTGCGCACTGTACAAGCACTCGCCGAACTATGTTTTTGATAAATCATTTAAAATACGCTGAACACAATGCTTGCCCTTGGTAAAAGAAGGAAAGAAAATATTACAATATTTATAGAGTCTGCAATCGATAGCCGCTATGTATCGCGTGTTTATCAGCAGTGATATTTACCATCACGTTTGTGTCCAGATCCAGCAGGGAGCCAAAGATGTCAGACGACTTGTTTCATTACCATATCAATGACAGCTAACAATCGTAAAAGTAGACATGAAATGAATGGCAGCTATTGGATATCGCAATAAAAACGATTTTAAAACGGATTGCAACAAAAACATTTCCAAAATAATGTTCAGTGGTCAGGATAAATGATAAAATAACCCAAATTTATTAACGGCAGATCAAATCATAAGAGAGATTTAGTAGTTTTTGAAAAAAATATAAAAGTCAAACACCCGTAAGACCCTGCAAAAACCCCGGTTCATATTGTTACTATCTTATTGTCGTGGCGCTAACAATTTGCAAACAATAATACTTGAAGAAGAAACGCTTGAAAAACAAGTCAAAGTAATATTTTTGTTTACTGCAATGACGTGAACCTACTCTCTTTTCTGGAATAAATCTAAAATCAAAGACTAGAATTCAGCATTGCTCAAATACTGTTGTAAGCATTCTTCAGTCTCTAAAGATTATGGACTCGGGCTTTAGTTGTTTATTCTGGTTGGCCTACACTGTTGGCCCAGGCTAGTCAGTTCCAGTGGCAGAGTGCACAGATGAAGTCTGACGCAGATATGTCTGCCTAGACTGCAGCTTTTCTCATTCTCTTTGCCACATGCTGATGAGGAAGTGCCTTTTTAAGCTTGGTAAAACCTTTCTGCACAGACGGTCTTTAGGTTGACTTTTCGAGGGCTATTGTTTCACAGTTGTTCTGGTCGATATTTAAAACTTTTAATCTCCTCTTGCACAATTCAAATACGCCAGCAAATACTTACAGCGTCTTTTGTGATTGTAAACAGTTTTTGAGAGTATTCGTCTATCTCTATACTCTTCAGAATAGGAGCTTGTTGGTTGGTTGTTATTTCTTCCGAAACAATAGAGTCAATTGCATTTCCTAAGCGACTCTAAACAGGACAATCACTAAATTAATTTGTAGCAACAGGTTTGAAAATAGAATATTTGGGAGCCTTTTCTATCCTATTCGAAAAAAACGTTAGAAAGTAAACGGCAGAGATTTATGAAGACTATCAAATCAAATATTTCTGAAGAGTATCAGACGGCGAATCATCGTCACTTTAAGAGGCTTCCCCTTTATCAGCGTTAAACCACGTTTTTGAAATACTTGCTCTTCCTCTCTTCCCCAGTGAACCCGCTCATCAAAACGTATGAACAATTAAACTATAGCTCATTCAAACAACGTTAGGGGCTCTCGAACAATCAACCCGATTTGAGAGTTTATTCACCAGCGAACTCTGATGGCAAGAACAAGCGAATAAAAATACAAAACTGCAGCAATACCTTCAAAACACGTCCAGTAGATGTGCCAATAAACGCACTTGAGAAACCATTCGCTTTACCAACGGCTAAGCTTGTTGCCATTTCTTGTGAAGAAAGAGCTAAGTTTAAGTTCAAGTCCAACCCCAAAGGCACAATTCCTTTCAAAGCAGGCAAAAAGACTTTAAAATTGTCATCAAAAGCACAGGTGCTCTACAAAATATAAAAATTGAAAACACAGACCACAAGTTAGAAAGTTGAGTTAAGCTGTTTAGCGTTCAGGTTTATGCAAGATGTCATTGAATAAATACGTCCGCAGCAAACAGTCTAGCCTAGATTTATTTAGAAAGTGATAGGTACAAGCTAATTTGATGAAACTAAAGAAAAGTGATCGAAATATTTTATGGCTTTTCAAGGGCGGTGCCCTGTAAACAACGGTGAATTAAGGATTTTAGGGGCATCAATCAAGAATTCATGAGAGGGTCCTTCAATTGCTCAAGTTCTGAATAAAGACGATTATTTGTTGCTTTTTCCTTTGAAATCACATTATCGGAGAACTGAAAAATCCTGTTTAAAATCAGAGTCGGGCGACGAACTTTTTGATCAAATATTTTATCATCGAAGTTTTGGAAATGTAAGCCCCTATTCTTCAAAGGGGGGGGGGTCCCAAGACAGCTACCTCACTTGCCTCACCCCACATCTACCATTGCCAGCACATGTTTCAAAACCGGTAACTTCGGCAACACCGATAGTAAGAAATATTTTCATCCTCTGATGAGTGTTGATTATTTTTGTATAAAAGTGAGGAATATGTGGTTTGAAAAGATAATTTTGTGCTTTTTATTTGCATCCTCCAGTCACAGAAAAACTTTTTGTCCGTGTAAACTACAGCATCGTTTTGTTCAGACCAGCTTCGGAGTTAACAAAACGTTTGACACAGGGTAGGCTATTTCTATCACAAGCGAAGCAACCAAGCAGTGGAAATTGATGCTAAGTGCTTTTCCCAACTACAAAACAATGTATCCATCGTGAGATTTAAACGTTCGATCATTCTTACCAATTGGAAAATTTATTTTATCAGGTATTTGAACACCTTTCTTTTATACAACGGCTTTCAAATATTTGGGGGTAATTTTACCAGTCCACTCCAAATGCGGCCAATGTTTTACGACTCACCCACTGCGACTGATATCCACTAACATTGAAACACTCGCGTCCTGTGGGATCTAATGGTTCCGCATAGTTTTGGCCAACGCCAGTATTCCAGCATTGTTTTCGTATGAAGTCAATGTGTTCGTTAATAGCTGGCACTGTAGCAGAGCAAATCACTGCCTTACTTTCACTTTGGAATAAAAGATAAAGCCGACCAAAAGTTACTTTCGCGGAAATCAAATTGGTGAGATTTTGACCAGAGGAGGTGCATAACAGGGTGATTTCAGTGTAAGACCTTTGGCCTTGGTCTTTGGCTAAGAATAATTTTCTTGAGTCTTCTCTTGACCAGCCCGCCATTACACTATTGCAGTATCGAGATAATTTTATTTGAGGATTAGTTAGATTGCTCCATATTATATAAGCGTACTTTTCATCCGTCCATGCAAAATGATAAACTGGTCTTCTGTACTTGACTAGAACGTATAATTCACTGTCGTCAATCAGAGAGAAGTAACTGTTTTGAGAATCGGGGGCAATCAGGGCATTGATTAAACCGGACGATTTTTCTTGTTCGAGATACGATTTTCCCAAATACAATATATTCTTACTAGGATGCGTTTGACTTTCGTATATAGCAGCTGCGAAAGAGAGATTGCGATCACGAGATGATATTTCAGTGAACTGTGCATTGGTTTCATCTTTACATTTTAAAACACGTTCGCTTCCAACGCGTCGACTTATGTCGCTTGCATTTAGCAAGTCACAGCTTCTTCCCAATGTCCCACATGCTAAAATGCTTTGGCTGTAAGCAATTAAAAGAGTATTGTAGTTATTGGCACATGTCAAGCCCTTACAAACAGTGTCGGGGCATAAAATGGGCCCTAAGCATTGACTGCTATCATTTTGCGGTCCATTGATAAACTGTTGAGAACGGTTCAAATTAGTTGAAAACTGTAGAATTGTATTTGTAGCTCCAACCAAAATAACTTTATTTTTCAGAATCAAGTTTTGAAATTCCAGAGATTGAGATTCTAAAAAAGTAAACTGTTATCACTGTATGAGAAAATCATGGGTAATTGTTTGCACAAATAAATCTTTCTTTAAATCGTAAATACAGCTTAGCAGAAACAGCTTATATCACCATGGGCTTAATATCCGTATGGCAATTAAACTGTAGCGTTCAGGGTAGAAACAGGTTGTAATATTTTTTCTATTTTAATTACAAATCAAGAAGCTGTTCTAAACTTGATAAATCAAAGAGGTACTGTAACTTATTTATACTGTAGTAATGTGGAAGCTCTGAGATACAAGATTGCTCTTGATCTTCAGTATGGAGTTGTAAAACGTGGTATACTCCAGTGCGAAAAGCAGAGTTAGAATAAGCCCTGTTGGTTTTTGGGTGCTGAGCCATTCTCAACTGTGCTGTTATAAGGTTGATGCAGTGAGAATTGGGCAAAAAGTTTGTTTTCATAACAAAATGCCTTGATATTTTTACACGCTATCTATTTCCATTTGTTTCACAATTCAGGATTCCACACACTTACCATTGCACAATGTGACACTAATCTCGGAAGCGGTGTAATTACCGTCAAAACTGCGTTGTTCAAACCCGTAGCAATGCAGGCAAATACATGCTAAAAGGCTTAGCACAAAAAACTTACGCATGGCACAAACTACTGATTGTGCAAATTAAGTTGCATAACGTAATTCAATATAACGTAATTGACACACTATAACCTGTATTCAAACAATAAATCAATTTGGAATATGCTAAGCGTCGGTTATACACAAACTTTATTGTTTTCATGCCTGTGCCACACGTAAAATTGGAGGGGAGTGATGGTGTCAGATACAAGAAATGGTCAAAGAAACTTATAAAAGGTTATTTGTAAAAGAAAAGTGCAAAGCTCTAGAAAGAGCAAAGTTTTACGAAAATACGATATTTTTAGTCGAGAGGATTCAGAGCCAATTCAACTCATTGAAATAAATGGAAAGTTTGAAATATTGCATATGAATTACACGATCTGCGAGTCAGCAATTTCTCATAGTAATCACTGCAGCCGATTAAAGCCATGGTTTAATCTAAGATTAAGCTTGAAAGTAAACGATAAATCCGCTAGCCATGTAGCATGCAAGTAAACGTTGTGAGGGGCTGAACCCACAGATTTTTAACCTATAAGTTTTAATATGTCAAAATTCCTTATTTAGAAAGTTCAAAAATCCCCACTGGAAAAAATTCCTACCCGGTTGGGAACCACTGCTTGATGTGTTACAGATGCTCACTTTAATTCTGTCACATACTTAATCTAAATTTTTATGGCTGCCCTTTTTTAATTCTTTTAGCAAACTACCGCGACAGTTTACATTCATTGCCGCACAGATTGTTTGTATAACAAATAAATGTTTGTTGAACAAAAATGAGTCTGTATTTACTAACGCAGCATAATTATAGTAATCGAAACTTGCTGAAATAAAGGTATTGCTTAATTATTATGATAGACATAAAAGATAAATCTTTTCCTTAATATTACATGCGTTTAATTATGTGTGCTGTTTGTTCTATTCCGCACGAATATCTTAGACCAGGGGTGGGCAATTGTTTTGGCTTGCGGGCCGCATCGCGGTCACAGAAGCTAGCTGAGGGCCGCACTTTTTAACGAACGCATATGGTATATTATTCTAATTGATTTGCATTTTAAATTTGATATAACACTATGAACCAACAATCATCAGAAAAATGAATCAAAGTAGTTTTATTCAATTGAAAATGCAAGCACATTTAATTTTCAAAGTCTATCAATGAGAAAAATGCACCCAATCACGTTCTTCTGCATTCTTTAATTTTTAAAAATTATTTGCTTGAGGCTTTCGTGGGCCGCACTAAAGTTCGTCGCCGGCCACATACGGCCCGCGGGCCGCAGTTTGCCCACCCCTGTCTTAGACTATGCTTGCCTGCTTTGCGGAAGCGGCTCGCTTTTTGTGGTTTCGCATCCCTGCTTATAAATTCCTGGCTTTTAACTGTTATTTTCGGTAGCTCATCGTTCTCCTCACTTCATTGTAAATATGCCTTCAAAAAGACATATTGCGGCAATTTTTCTGCTAGTTCGAGTCGTTTATGGTAAAAATGCGGCGTACCAGCACTATCCAACTCCTTGTCAATTTTGAAAAATTTTTCCAAAACCGCAAAGGTTCAATTCGAACCGGAACCGTGAAGTAAAAATACACCACTCATTACTCACATACCGTACTCCACGTTCTCAATAAAAATTTAGCTTTGTTCTTGTGTCAAATAAATTGCAATTGAATTCGTCATCTCATATATCAACTGCAGCGATAGGTTTATTGTTCGCCTCCTCAATGTTGCAGGATATTTTGCAATTTTGCTTACGTAAACTGCATAAAAAGCTAGCTGGCTTGGCAATTGAGCAAGCAACTGTGACCAAATGAGAAAAGCCGAAAACTGTTACGGAAAAGAGCAATTTCCTGCACAACTGCAACCAGCTTGTGCGCGAACAGAACAAAAAAGTGCGTTTTTTATGAATACTCCTCTCTTTATTAGTTTAATATACTTTATGAATTGGAGTATTTTGCAAATAAACGGTTCCATACACCGTCCTTATTTCTATGATTGGTCCTCATTTTACTGGATTACTTTTAAGAAAAATGTTACATCAAAGAAACGTCCCTATTTTGTGGTAATTTCAGCAATATGCAACAATTTTTCTCGCGATCTTATTTGATCTCGTGTTAGATTAAGATTTGGAAATAGAACTAAGCCTACCAATTCAGCTGACTGTCCTTAAATTTTGGTAAACTTTTTTGAGAATTCCAATACAACAGTTATCATTTTACTGTGCACTCATAAACGCGGGTATTTGGCGAAAAATTCCAAACAATGTTCAAAAAAATTAGCAGAAGTATCATTTTGCCCTTATTTTTGGTTCTAGATCGAGGGTAACTCTGCAACACAAGCTTTTGAATTTAGGCTAAAGCAGCATCAACGTTGCTAGTCATATAACGATAGCAGTACGGCACTTGCTTGTCCACAGGTTGTCTGACAGTTGTAAGATGGGGAAAGGCACTGCGGTAATAGTAGAAAACTAGAAATGCATTGAGCCAGAAATACTTACAATGCCGAAGCGGGCTGAGCAAAAGTTTTTCGACGCAAAACCGTGAAACTAAATAACTAATTGGCCAAAGGAGTATAAAATAAAACTTTGAACAAAGCTATCAGAAACCGCAGTAAAAATTTTACTCTTCCGTTATCTTACCAACAAAGAACTGCTGATATATCTTTGCTTTTACTAAAATCAGTTCCTTCAGCCATCCGTGAAAACGTGAGCTGGCTCACCCAAGCAACCCTACTTTGGCTCTGAACTTTGCCCCGACAATTTTTTTAAAATCATGATGAGCTATATTTGGCGAAAAGTTTCCACTCAAAAAAATAAGCCGCGATTTTTAAAGTGGTACAATTGTCCATTTCGCAGTCCAAACGCAAAAATGTTTTTCAAGGGTTTTGAGATGACGCCATTACCAGTAAAAACTTATTTCATGATGCAATAAGTGAAAAGGTCGACAAAAAGATGCAACAACAAGCAAAAACGTCACGCTACATCGGGTGACTTTTAAAAACACTTTTCCAAGAAAAATTGACAACAACGCGTTTTGTCGCATTTTTTAGCTAAAATAAAGCAACAACGTCATTAACTATAGCAAAGAATCACGATGCTGAGAGTTGAGGGGAGAGAGGCCGGAGGAAACCTTTTTCCTACGTCCCAAAGTGCGGTAAAAGCTCATTACTTTTTTAAGGAATTAGTATCATTTAACATTGAAAGGATTACGTCTTACAAAAAGATTATTAAAAGTAGGCTTTAGTTTGACTCCCAGCCCTTCCTCTAAACAGGTCTTGCTAAGAGGTGTCATAGTGCAGACTTTGTTGAAGTAAAAATTACCAATTTAAACAAAATGAACCAATTTTTCCGGAGTAAAATCTCAACGACATTCACTTAGCCTAGTGAAAACGAAATCAGCTCTTCAAAAAGCGTGGCAGGCTGCACCACGCGCAAGCCAAACTGTAAACTAGCATTAATCACAAGGAAAATTTGATTTTAATGCAACACAAACCTACTGCTGGCCGAACGTACAATGCGAATTATCAATAAATTGGCTTGCGCTTTACAAGTGGTGGCTTGTTGAAGGCCTCTAACTGTCTGCTCGGTAATGGCTTTGGCACATAAGCTGCGAGGGCGAGCGAGGGCAAGCAATGAAGAAATTTTTAATTTCTGACTCTTAAAAGTTTTTTTTCGATAACTTTCTACAAAATCGCCCAAATTATTAGTCAATGTTAGCACATACTGGCTATTTATGTGTCTATCTGTCTATCAACAGTATTTATCCCCAGATTTCAAATCTGAACACTTACTAGTGTAATCGCCATTCACAAACTCAAAAAACAGGCAGGCCGAGATAGCGACCATCGTAATTGGATCTATGAAAATCACTTATAGATGATACCGAAAATCCCCATTCACCTCGAGCCTAAGCTGCTGCTTTAGCTTCAAATTAATAGGGTAGCGAGCTGAAGTAAACATTCTTTTTGAAATTCACTCGCTTGATCTTTAAGGTTAGTTTCAAAATGAATTTTTACTCCAGATTAATGATTAACGTCGCAAAAGAGCAAACAATGTTGGTAAAAATTTGAAAATTTATTTATTGCTGGATTCTTTTTAAACTACTAAAATTTATATCACTACGCCATTTAAAAAGGGTTCGCAAAAAATCTTCACAACGGTACTTGTAAGCTCTTCAAATCGCGCTTTGCTAGCAAATTAACTGTTATTTACTCGTGGAACATAAGCTAGCATATAATGGCAAAAATCTAATATTCTCGTAACTTGCTTTGTACACTGAAATAACCTTTCCTGACCTGTTTTTACCCTTACAAAACATGGCTTGATAAGCTTCTTTTCCTATTACGACAACAGATAACATGATTCTAGACACTACCACTCGCAACTGCACTATGCTGCTCGACAGGATTTGGTAATGAGAAAGTCGTGTGAGTCATCCATCACGGACTTCATGACGTCATACTGTCAAAAGCAATTGCTCAACATTGCCAACTAGCGATTATTTGGTTAAACTCAAAGAAGACGGAAAGAGAGAGATGGTTTAGCTCGCTATGAAGTGCTTAGACATTCACGGCTGGCCCGATTTGAATCGAAGTCGTGCAAGCTGTGAAGCTATGATTGCGTAGTCAAACAGCACGTGACTACTGGTTCATAGCCCTGTAGTTAAAATGTTCTGTTCTTTTGTGATAAATAACCTATCGCATAGAAACATCTTTGCTAGAGTAGCAGCCCTGGAAGTTCCATATTAGTTCCACTATCAGCAGCCACATCTATTTACCTGACCGGTCAATCCTCAGCTTTAACCAATCCAATTCGTATTTGTTAGTCATTCATCTTTGCCTAGTTTTTGAGTAGCCAATTGTACTATTCAAACAAAAAAACGACAAGTGAGTTTTTGTTGAGGCATTTATCAAACCAAAGCTGCTGAGACCTTTTAATACAAAAAAGTAGCCGATCAATTTTAAGAGATTTTTGAATTTCGTTGCTACAGTGTTTACTTCAATCGCGTTTCATTTTCAATTTGAAAAAAAAAATATTTCCGCAGTTTGCAATCACCATCGAACTCATTTGGTCATGACCATTATTCATCGTTATAAGTGAAGGCAGAAAAAAACCAATGCGACAGAAACAACGCTCTGTTATCCATAACGTCATTTTTGATCCAGACAATTATCTGGAGCGGGAGTTCTTAACCGATGGGGGATTTTCCACTTCAACGATTTTTTTACTACTGGAGAACAACAAAAGATGCAAGCGGGGAAATGGGAATTATCTTAAGGCAGTGGTTCCCAAATAAAGTGACGCAAGCTTACATTTTGATGTTTTATTGTTGGAAATCAACCTGTGTTGGCTTGATGACCTTTTGTGGTCGAAGTCAACTTGTGTTGTGAGCATTTTGGTTTTGTTTCTGACTTAATGACCTAAGATTCTATGTTTCCTTTATTAACTTCATGATCTTAATTCTTTTTTAATACAATTTGGTAGAGAGGAGACTTTTAATATCCAAGTTGTTATTATTGCTATTACCAACACATCGTTGAACAGAATTGTCACGAATACGTAAATTTGCGTTAAGGAATAGTTTTACGTATGTATGGAGTCGTAATCTGTTTGTTTTGCCGTGATTATTTTATTTGTAAATCTAAATTGTTTGTAGCCCTAAACTAGCTAAGCTGTTTTCGAAACAAAAGACCTTTTTCTTTCGGATTTATAAATAGATTTGTAACACACACACACACACACACACACACACACACACACACACACACACACACACACACACACACACACACACACACACACACACACACACACACACACACACACACACACGCCTTTCTGACGTCACAATGGTTGTCCACGTGACCTAGTTTTCCAGCGTATTCTAGTGATTCTTGTTTCTTCTCGAAGATTTTTCCTTGTTATTTACTATTACTACCGATTACGTAATTTATTAACGGTGTTTGTCTTGTGTCACGTGATGTTCTAGCAATCTCTAGATTATTTTTTGTCGTATATATAACGCGGCAAGATTTTATTGATTCTGAGAGATTTAGAGTGTAGTTCAGAGCGAGATACTAGAGTGTAGTAAAAAGGCGTTGTTCTGTGGTGATTATTGTGACAGGAATGAAGCGATTATTTTCGTGGTTTTAGTTAGTCTCTGATATTTATTTATTGAAGTGCTTTAGTTTTGTGTTTTGGCAAGCGAAAGAATTCGAAGTTTTAAAGTGGTTTGTGAATATATTGTTCTTTTCTTGATCGAGAAGTGCGCGGGTAAAAGTATCTTAGTGGAAGCCAATCTTTTCCTAGCTATTAAGTTGCAACCAAACTTAATTATTCGATCGATACTGCAAGTCGCTTTAATTTAACAAGTAAATCGAAATTGAAATAGAATCAAAAACTCTGTTGCAAAACGCGACAATAATAATACAATATATTGAGCATTTATATTAGCATGTTTAGCATACATTTAGCAGTCGTTAATTCTTTTTTTGTTTTGGAGATCAACTAATGCATTGCGTCGTTTGTTTTTGCACATTGGTTGAATACACAACTGAATACTCGGCTGGACAAGTAAAAATGGTTTGGATTAAATTAAGATTGTGGGAGAATGCAGATTTAGTCAAAGCTGAAAGTGGGCGAAGCTACTGATCTCGAGCTCCACTTTGCAGTCGGTATATTTGATTTTAATACAACAGTTAAGTGATAACAAAGACTGCAAAACGGTATTCACAGCTTACCTGCTTGCCGCTTAGCGCAAATGAAATGGTGTCGAGAAAAAGCCGGAAATTGTGCTTGTTGTGTCCATGGAGATAGCACTTAGTGTGATTTCTCCATCTTCATATGCAGATAAGTGAAGGAGTCGAGCAGCCAAATGGAGGATCAGTCTAACTGAACTCGAGCAAATAGAGTACGTGCTCAAATGCATAAGGCAATTAAAAAAGATCTAGCTTCAACAAAAACAGATATCAAGTACCTTCAAAAAATCAAAACATGAGCAGCAGCAAACATGATATTTGATTCGTAGGTTTGAAAAATTGGTCTTTGTGATACTAACTCTCTTTAGTCAACAGTATCCTATTCGTTCTGTTTTCTTTATATTATATTACTTCCCTCTTTTAAGTGTTGGTACCGTTAATGCAAATAAAATAAATTAAAATAAGCTGAAGCTGGAAATTCCTTTGCTGGTTGAATAGCTGGGCAGGAAGTTGGCCCACTCTTTTACGTTAGAACCTTCTGGTAGTAGTCGCCTAATCGCGAAATAGCTGGATTTTTGCACAGTGGAAACCTCGAAAGCAGCGTTGCTCAAATTTTACAACCTTAAACTAATCAATTACGTTGGCATTGCACTATAGGTTGTGACAAGTATAAACATTTTATTTGTGACAAGAATATGAGGTTAAATTTGTTTTGAAAGGGTGGAGTTTCGAGCAATTTTTTTTATCCTGGAATTGAAGCAATATTTTTACGGATAATCAAGCGCTGCGAGACTGATCGATTTTTTTCGAGTTCTCACAGGTTGTGCAAGTCTGATTTAGCGTTGGAGTGCTAAATGTTAAAGAAAGAGAGTTTGAGTACGGCAAAATATTTAATACATTTATTTCCCAACTGAGTAGAAAATTTGCTTGGTCTTCATTTGGATTTTGCTCTCAAATAGGGGCGTTGACTTTTTTCCCCGTTACTCTTCTCCAAAACTGTCAGCGATCGATTATATTCAAGTTCGAGTTCAGAAATTTTATTTTTCAAGTTTGAGTTTGTCAAAACAATCAAGTTCTTTTGAGTTTGCTGTTTTGTGTTCAACATATTGGTAACAGAGATTTAATGAAAAACGCAGATTTGTCTCACAGGCGTAGCCTAGGGAAGTGGAGTGTAATAAATGAGTCGCACACTTGCATTTCCTCCCTCAGAATTTCCTGGACTTATTTTGTGGTAATAAGTATTTAAAATAAATGACAAAATAACAAAAATTTTGAGCGCCTTAGATGCGATTGCCCAGGAAAGTATTGTTTTCTTTCAATTTTCCATCAGATTTTAAGCTTGAAATATCATAAACATTTCTTCAAGTTGTTGTCATAGAGACCAGGATAATTTCAATGGCATGTATTTGCATAAAAAGTGTTATAAGTTGCAGTCAAAGCAATTTCATGCCACTCAGAAGGAGAAAATGCTCAAAAACTTTGATGAAATTTTCATAATTTTGATCCAACTTTTTCCATTATAATTCTAATACTTTCTAAAAAAATTTGCCCCTTTTCATTATCTTTCAGCATCAGAAAAACATTTTTGCAAAAATGTTTTTTTGACCTTTTATTTAACATCACCTTCTAAATAATTTGCTTTTGGCTTCCAATGCTTACCACATTGCATCTTCAAAAATCGTTGCTTTTGTATTTTTGATTTCCTTTCCAAATTTCATTTTATTAAAAAAACAACCGAATCTTGCATTCTTATGTTAAAGCAAAGCAAGAAAAAGTAAGTCTTCAACTACAGTAGCTTGTTAAATTCATTGCGATCGTGGGTACAGTAAATTTAATATGCACCAAGACTTCTTTGGCGCAAAAATTCTATTTCAGACTTAAAACTTAAATCACAAAGAGGTTTCCTGCTGGTCGGATAAGCGCCACTGAAGAGTCCCAACAATGGCAAAACCTGTCTGGTGCTTCTGTGGTGTTCGTATGTGACTACTTAATTAAAGCATGAATATATTCTTTGATCGATCACTTCTCTTGCTCTATACCAAAGTAATGCAAGCCAAAAACAAACTGGCTACTCTTGCTAGTTATCACCTTGGTTGATGACTGGATTGCACTTACTATCCGCTCGGATAGTTGAAAACACACTGGATAATTGCGGATGCGAAAATTTACTGGATAGATGGCACAGCTCCATTTAATGTAATATAAAAAGCGCGATCCCGTCTGTAAGTGTGTACATACGTACGTGCGCTTTATCTCCTCTGAAACTAATGAGCATTCAAACATCAAACTTGGCGCGGTTATCACCTCCTCGGAATGAGTGTCATCAAGGTTTTGGTAATGTCATCATGATGTTATAATTAATGATAATTTCTTTAAAATTACGTCTCTTGCCACAGCAAAACCGTTTGGTGCTCAAACAAAAGCTACCATCCAACCTTGCACTTTACAATAAGTAAGTGTAAAAATTTTATCTTTTAGGGGTTTAAGTTGATGTCGCAACGAACGCTTGATTGCACTACAGACAAATCCGGTCAATTGCATAACGGATAATTGCATAATATATTTTATTGCGTAAGAGTTGTAAATCCCAAACCCATTTGTTTGTTTATATTAATTTCGGATAAACGCATAATCCGCTTAATTGCATAAAATAGGTTGGCAAGTTGACTATGCAATTAACCGGATTCAACTCTATTTGGTATCTATATTTCCTCAAAAACTACTCGTAAAAGGCGATTCAACGTATTTTCAGAACATATTAATAACGTGCTTTCGATACAAACAACTCTACAACAATTTAGGCTCATTTGATAATGCAACAAGCAATTTTTTATTTAAGCAGTTTGCTTTGTCTCTTTTTTTCTCGCACGCTTACAACTTGCTCTACGATGTCATAATCCTGTCTGGTACGATTTTTCGGTAGCAAAGATCAAAATAAAATCATTTATCAAAAATTTCAACGCTATTACAAAATCAGTTTACTTAAAAGCTGATTTGTGTCCCCATTTCGCAGCTGATTTTCAAATTTTTTCATCAAATTAATCTTTATCTCAAGACCATTTTGATGATATATGACATATATCTTTAGTATTTCTTTTTACACTAAAAAAACTGAACTTTATTACCATTTGTGTAACTTTTTACCCCTTTCAAAAGATGTTAAGCTGAGTAGAAATAGGTAACTTTATTGCATAAAAGCTACAATAAAGCACTAATAGTTACTGTCCTTTGAAAGTTTAGGAAATTTTCTTTCCAGCAATATGTGACTCTAATTACTTAGGGCAAAGGATTAGTTTATAATGACTGATCAAAACTTGGTTGCCGTAAATCATGTTCCATTTCTAATTGAACAATTATCCTACTGTACCGAGCACACTTGCAATTGTCAGACAAAGTCAGTTCTTTGGTACATTTTGACTACTTTTCCTCACAAGCATACTTCTTTGGCATTATCTGTCAGCGTTTTCAAAAGAAATTATCAAAAAATGAAGTCCCTAAAGGTTTTTGAAATGTCGCCTACCAGTTAAATACACATAAAATTTTGGTGCATGCACTTCACAAAATTGCAATTTTCAGAATACTAAGTCCTTTGGTACATTTTGTCAATTCGATCTCGATTGCATGGATCCTTGGCATTATTCATCACAATAATTAGAAACATTCATCCAAAAATTAAGTCTCCAATAACTTCAAAATGTAGCCAACTCGTAGAAAACACTTGGTGATCACCCAAAAAAAAGAGCTGGGGAATAAAGATGATTCTGTTTAATCTTTCGCAACGAAAAATTAGTGTTGAGGCACATTTGATCTAAATGCTAAAGCCATTTCCTTTCGTATTGGATGACGCCGGCGCCCCCAGCTGATTTGATGTTCTCAACCCTTATATTATTAATGGGCCTTGCTATTGCAATAACTTAACTGTGAGTGCTTCATTTCGGGTTAGTTTGCTTTTTGCTTGGCTGCGTTTGAGCCAGGAGCAACTTTTAGTTTGAGAACGCCTATTGTAAAAACAGATCAAATTAGAAATTGCCAGAGACTTAATAAACTTGGGAGACATGTAGTAAATGAAACAATGCAGCCAAAGAACTTGATGTCACAAATATCAATAAGAAAGGAAGTACACCAAATCGTCAAATAGGCTACCACTAAAAAACTCATTTCTTCAATTGCCAAAACAACCACGGTTTGGACGTTGCTATCATTTTTGGCTATGTTTTACCCTCCTCCCCCTTACAATTTTTAAAACGAATGAACGATAAATGTGACATTATTCTTTTTTTTTGAGTACTATCAGTTTTGATTAATAAACCAAGATGATCGCCATTACATGTTCAGGAAATAAGGCCTATATTTTCTACAAGTTTTGATTGCTGCTCTCACAAACGTTTGTACGGAGAAGCCGGCGCGGTTGCCGTAATTGATATCTTTCAATTCGGTACAGGTGATGGCATGCTCCGTCGGGGTAAAATTGCACCATGCTTAGGAAAAACTTTTCTTCTATTTTGCTTGATATTACCTGTACAGAGCTACCGGGATCAAACCTAAAAATTTGGGGAAAGCTAGGACACTTTTAACTTTTTTAAGCACACCTAAGCAAGGAAATCCGAACATGCAGCATAATGCTCAGCCAGCAGGGATGTTATAAAGTTTGAAAGGAATTCAAGAGGAAATTCCCGGTGTCAAATTGTACCGTATGGAAGATATTATTGGTATTTTGCTTTATGATAGCTTTATAGAGCCACCAAAGTCAAACCTAAAAATTTGGAGAAAACAAGGAAACTTTTAACTCTCCTGGCACGCCAAGCAGAGAGAGAACATGCAACATAATGCATAGCCAGGAGGGACTTGAGAAAGTTTGAGGAGAAATCAAAAGAAAACAACATCATCCTGTAAAGTCGCACCACATGAAAGACATTTTTTTCTATTTTGCTTTTGAATAGCTTATTATCTGGATGTGTTTCCTGCTTCCAAACTAAGCAAAACGTAAGGCCCCCATTAGTTCACTTAAGCAAAAACAGAGTACATAGAATAAAGGCGTAGCCAGGATCTTGATAGGAGAAATTCTGCTAGGAAAAAGAGCGCGCCAAGTTGTGAAAATTATATTTGCAGAAAACACATAACATATTCGTTACTGCTCTTTCTAGTGCCCCATGGGTGAAACAGGCTTGGCCAGCTGATCCGACATTTTCAATCTCGATGTTAGGGATGACGGCTCAGCGAGGGACGCCGACATAAATATCACAAAGCAAGGATTTTTTTCTTTTGCTGATATGCTGCCTGTTAAGGTATCTCCAGCATATTCATATTATGATTTACAGTAGATTCCGCTTAATCGGGTCACATCGGGACTAGCATCATTTGGCCCGATTAAGCGGCTGACCCGATTATCCGAAGTTAACATGACGTCATTGTCTTGACGGCAATAAACAAACACATGCGCATATACAAGCATTGTGCACATTGTTTGGAGATTGTTCTCTAATTTTTCTGGGAACAACAATTTTTTCAGCAATTGTTAAATTTTTTTCGTGGCATTTCTGCTTAGGTCTTTACAAAATCTGCAACAAAGCACATCAATTACTACGTCCAAAGGCATGAAATCACAAAATAAGTTGCGCTTGTATTGTACAATTGTCACATAATAAAGTTGACTTTAAGATATTGAGTATTATTACATCACAAAGGCGGTTTTGCAATTACACAGGTGTATGTCTGGCTACAGTTGTGGCCTGATTAAGCGGAATAGTGGCCCGATTATGCGGATGTAGCGTAGAGTATTTTCTTTGATTGGATTTCGTTTTTCACAATTTGGCCCAATTAAACGGCTGACCATATTAACCGGCGGCCCAATTAAGCGGAATCTACTGTATTCTGAAACTTAGAATTTTATTGTAAAAAAATCCTATAAAGAATTGTAATAAAATCAAACAATTATTATAAAATCCCAGGTTTAAGAATATTTCAAAATAAAACCATAAACCTAACAATATGTAAAACTAAATTAAGAGAAAATATTTTCTTCGTAAACAACTTGGCCTGATGGCTCCAACTAGAATATGGCAAATGATTTTGGGCAAAGGCATAGGCGCTTTTGAATAAGCTGGTTTATAGCAAATGTAAATCAAGCAGTAATAATCAAACAAGTTCTCGTAACATCACCAATTCCAAAGAAATAAATCCAGTATGATACTAATTATTATTATACTAAATCTCTTAGTTTGGAACTTGATGACAATACTAAAACTTGATTAAAATTGGGAAATCTGTAAGAAAGTAAGTAAGTAACTCAATAAGATTTAAAACAAATTTAGGTAGCTTATCTGTACAATAGGACAGAGTTCTGTCTGCACCCACGTACGTTCTCCCTTCAATCCGAAACTCGGCCGTAATGATTTTAGTTATACTACCCTGATACGATTTTTCCATCTCTTTGATTTCATGATGACATCCCTTAATGCGCTCAAGTTAGGAGGATAAAAGTCGAAGTACGAGAGAAACGAATGTAATTTGTTCACATATACTGAAGATTCATGGATTTATATAGAGTCACTGACCACCAAACAAAAAAGGTTTCACGCTTTTTTTCCTAAAACAGTTAAATTTTCACTAAAACTTTTATTCTTTGTCAACTTTCGAATTTTTGGGTCAACAAATATCCCAACATTTAGCTTAGCATGACTTTGCTTGAAATCTTTTGGGGTAAATATGCCAATCTAGCACCAGCTTGATCTACAACTTTAACAAAATTTTTGACCAACCCTGACTTGATATGCGTTGGTGGTAAATAAAGGAATGTGATGGATGTTGATTCTCACAGAAATAAATTCTTGGCGCTAGGGGTATTCCTTTTTCTAGTAATGATGATCACCATTGCGGCTATCCCAATGACACAAAAAGCATTGATGCTTTACATAGCCATTTGCATGCCAAGAAGAAGGCCAATTACTTTCAGTGCTCCACAAATGCTCCAATGGTAGTTAAAATATTTTCAGCAAAAAAAAGCGTTCCACGGTGCTATAGGTTTGTTTTAATTCAACGGCATACACCAAAGGAACGAATCGCACATTACCTCCGCTGTGCAGCAACACAGTTTTATACTTGCTGTACTGTAATTGATAAATGATTTCCACTTTTGGAATCATGATCAGCACCTACTGAAGGAAGAAAGCGATCAATATTGTTACAGGAGAATACATCCGGCACTAAGAAATGATGTTAAAGATTTGAACGTCTTGTACGGAAATAAATGCATTTCACTTCCTTTGTATTAGGTTCCATTATTTTAGTCTTGAAACAAGAAGTTCTAATTTATCTTTGGTTAATCCTAAATTTCTAAACAAATCGTTCAAACGTCATGTTTTTTCTTTTGCTATTTAACCATTCAGTTGGAGCAACATAGCAGTTTTCACAGCACCATGAAGCGTCCAAGCCTTGTTTTGATCTCCAATCTCCACACCTAAAGCAATATTTATGAGCTGCTGTCACACTTCTTGTCATGTTCATTTTTTTGGGATGCAGGCATAAAATTTCAACTTCCGTACAAAAACTGATCTCGATTATTTAAACACAATCTTCTATTCATATCCCGATGGCTAATATAAAAATTGCGACTCAAAAAGATCTAATTAAATTCAGGTATACTGTGAAATAATGCAGAGCAAAACAATTAAAAAATTAATGAAAAACAACATAATTTATTTTTGGCTTCATGAATTGCAAGCATTGCTTACTGGCTTCTCCTACTAAACGGTGGTTGTAGGCTACTTTTCAACACTACTATTGCTGTTATCAAGATTCTGTCATTGTCATCTTCAATATTAGTAGTAAAGTTGCCGACAATTAAGAAGAGAAGTTGTTTTCATCAAACCAAATTATTCGTAAGTGTCACGAATAAGTAAATTCGCGTTGAAAGAATAGTTTTTTTATATGTGCAGTTGTTGTAATCTGCTGTTTGATTTTGCAGTGATCGCTTTATTTGTAAATCTGAATTGTCTGAAGCCCTAAACTTGCTAAACTGTTTTCGAAAAAATACCTTTTTTCTTTTGCATTGATAAACAGATTTGTAACTTACAACCTTTTCTGACGTCACAATGGTTGACCACGCGACTCAATTTTCCAGCGTATTCTGGTGATTCTTGTTTCTTCTCGAAGATTTTTCTTTTTTTATTATTACCGATTACGTAATTTGTTGACGGTGTTTTTCCTGTGTCACGTGATGTTCTAGCAATTTCTAGATTATTTTGCAGTCGTATATATAAGGCGGCGAGATTTTTCATTCATTCGGAGAGAGAGTGTAATTCAAAGTATAGTTTAGAGCGAGATACTAGAGTGCAGTAAAAAGGCATTATTCTGTGGTGATTGTTGTGACAGGAATTAGGCGATTATTTTCGTGGTTTTAGTTTTGGTTAGTCTGATATTTATATAGTAAAGTGCTTTAGTTTCTGTATTAGACAAGTGATGGAATTCGAAGCTATAAAGTAATTTGTGAATATATTGTTCTGTTCTTGATCGAGAAGTGCGCAGGTTAGAGTATCTTAGTAAAAGCCAATCTTTTCCTAGCTATTAAGTTGCAATCAAACTTAAATATTCAATCGATACTGCAAGTCGCTTTAATTTTAAGAAGTGAATTAAAGTTGAAATAGAATCAAACTTTATTAAAACGCGACAGTAAGGTAATGCAATGGCTATCTAGTACTTTTTATAAGCTGATATTTAGGCAGTTTCGGTTAATTCTAATGAGCTTGTCATTTCTTGCCAAAGGAATAACAAAAAGTGATGAAACTGAAAAGATATCCAGATCTTTTTAACCAAGGGCGTGCAACCTGCCCCTCGTGGCGACGTGAAATTTGGTAGCTTTGAATGGCAAACCTATCACTTACATCTCGGAAAAACTGATCTAAATAACAAAATTAGTCTAAACGCGTAAAATCAGACAAATTTAATATATATGTTGCTTTCAAAGTATTGATCTCAAAAAAAAGGCCTTCACCGCTTTGGATGAATACTGCTACCAACCTTAGCTTCGACAGGCCCGCCAAATATACAGGAAGTCTGAAATTGGCCTGCCAGCAAAAAAAGTTGCACAACCCCGTTCTAAACCATAAACAACTAATGTATATTTTGCCAGATTAACAGGCATTAGCAAAAATTTCTAGTTGAAATAATAAAAATCTATAGATCAGAGAAAAACATGAATTTCATTTTTCTAATCAGCGACTCAAATTTAGCTTATAACACATGCA
The DNA here is from genome assembly GCA_963675345.1 of Trididemnum clinides. Taxonomy (NCBI): domain Eukaryota; kingdom Metazoa; phylum Chordata; class Ascidiacea; order Aplousobranchia; family Didemnidae; genus Trididemnum; species Trididemnum clinides. The sequence goes on from OY776305.1 coordinate 16,226,760, forward strand.
ATAACCAAAGAAAAAAGACATGAATTTTCTAGGGGCAACAAGCGCTTTCAAATCATACATACAAGAAACATGCTGCGAATTGAGTACAATCACATCTCTGGTTAACTTAATTCATTCATTTATAGGGGCTGAAGGTTGATTTCAGTGTTTGAGTGAAGGGTCTAGTTAATCTAAATTTTGTAGAACGTTTGGCCGCAAAGCCAAAAAGGCAACAGCCTATAACGAAGGTCTATTGTAAGGAGGATCTGGAGAGGTTTCCCCCAGAAAATTTTGTAAAACTAAAATTGATTTGGTGCAATCTGGTGTACATCTTATGAGAAATTTTCTGCCAAATGGAAACAAAATCAATAAGTAAAACTAGGACATTTGAACCATTGTTGAGCAATTACCTTTTGCATGAAATTTAGCAAGTGTTGTAACAAATTTAGGTACAATAGTTTGGTTTGCGGTAAATCTGGCCCGGTTAGACTTAGAATCAACTGAAAAATATCTTTTATACGTCATACCGGAAAAGGATTTTTCACTAACTCTCTAATGCCACTATAAACCACCTCAAATGACGGATTCCGGCTTTCGAACAACTTATTTTTTCAGCATTACAGAGAGATAACTAGCAAAAATGAATCGCTGAGTCTGCCCTGCGCTAAATCATGTCGTGAAAAACTCATGTACCTTGCTCGGATCATTCCGATCGCATTAAACTTAAAGCTACATGATTTTTCAAAATACCCGGAACTGTAGGAGAAGCCTCGTGCAGCCCGTGACTGTAGGGGAAGCTCATGTAACGTTTTGGTACAAGAAGAAAGATTTAAGGTAACTTTTCGCTTCGATAGGAAAAAGGTTCATGTAACGTTGAATACAACGGGAAGAAGTTCATGTAATGTTGAGCTATATGAGAGGGAGTTTTTTTACGTTTAGCTACGTCGAAAAAAAGTTTTCATGACAAAACTAATTGCCGCCATTTTTGCGTTGCAACGTTTGTATACCAGCATATTTTAAAATGTTTGGGCAAAACAAACATTTTGTATTCTTTTCGTAATGAAATCAACAATATACTATTATTCTGGCTACCAGGTATTTTTGATACCTTCATCTTATTTAGATCTTCTGGTAATGATAACGTTTATTCAAGTTAATACAAGTTCTTACCGAGCATGCTAAAAACTTCAATATTCGTCAACGTTTCGAACAGCTATACAGCTGTTTTTTATCAGGACTAATAATAAACGAAAGCATGAGTGAGGCAATGTAAATAGTGTGCTACGTAATTGAAAGAAAAAAGCAAAACAAAAAATTTAAAAGCGAATAATAACCAACTGTAGATTACGCCACATTATCATAAATTTCAGAACAAAAACAATTTTCTTTAGGCAGTTGCTATTTTTACGTGACCTTAATAAAGTTTCTGTCGGCTATTTTCACGTCACCGTAAAATCTTTTGTGTTGGCCATTTTTACGCAACCGCAAGAAAATTTCTCTAGACTTTTTTTATAAGACCGGAAAGAAATCTGTTGTCTAACAAGAAATTGCATTCAAATTTTCGTCTTTTCAAAAGCATCGGCGACGTTAAAAACTTCAAAAACAGCTTTGCTATTCGGAAAGTTTGAAAGCAAGAATATCGGTCTTTCATTGTTGGTACAATTTCAGCTCGTAGCCTAGGTTTTCTCGTAGTCATTGGAAATAGTCCTATCAACGCATTCTTTTTTCAGGCAGCAATCGGTCCTCGGTCGTATTTGTTGCCGGTAATAACACCTGGCCAGGCGAGGTGCGTTACTTCAGCTGTCTAGTATCTCTCTTGTTACTCAGTTGCCTCCTCTTTTCTAAGATGTGCGCAGTCATATCCAAGTTTTTTGACGCCCAAGTTTCCGCAAAATAAATTTAGCATTTTGGTAATGTCTTGTACAGACTTTGCTGAAATGAAAACAATTTTTTGAACTCAATTCTGTAGAATGAAGCAACGTTCAAGCAGCGCCTTAGTTACAAAATCCAGACTCTTACTACGGAGTCTTGAAGCGCACGCTCTCAGGATTACCTCTGGTCCAGGCCTAGTAAAGTTCTCCGGCTTTTGGGTCTTCATGGTACTATGCTATATCCCCGTTCTGAGGAAAGGGTAGTGAACAACTTGAAAAAAATTAAGCAAAATGAAGGTATATTGCCAGTACAAACCTCAGCTTCCTTAACAATTAGCCTATTGCGCAGCTATAAATTCCACTCTCCAATAATGTTCTTCCGTATTCCAGTCTATAGCCATTCAATTGCTGGGTTACAGTACTACCAAACACATGTAGTTATAACACAAGTTGAATTATAACAAAAATTTCACCAAACGGTATGAAATGGGACTATTTACAACGATAAGAATATTATTCAGTGGCAATGACGTAATAAAAGTTATTACTGGCATTTAGACTCATTTATTTTTCACTTTCCTGTTAAATCTGCTAACAAACCACCTCAAAAGTACGCGTAAGTGTGTAGTCAATTGTGCAACAAAAAATTGACATAAACATTAAAAATTCAAAGCAATAGAAATCGAGCTACAAATTCTCTGCGATACGGCAATTTTTACAAAACCATCGTTTTGTCTTCAGTGGTGTTTTCATTCCTACACATTTTAAATGGTGCCAGTCTAAGCAGGAATCACAACCCAAGCTTTTTGCAGTCTTCAGATCCATGGTACACGTCACGCAGCACCACGCACCTTGTTTTCGGACAACATCTGTGACAGGTTGTACTGCTTTCCAGGCACCGAAAGAAAAATGCTGTTTCATTGATCGAAGAACATCATGTTCATCTCAGCATTTCATGGGGCTTTTTCGGGGTGCGTTTCAATCTGATGTTCTTCAATCAACGGCTTGGAATCGGAATGCAGAACAGTATTCACGAATTTTTCGTCCACAAACCAGCCTAGCATTTCTGTAAAAGTATAAAGCAATGCCGTTAAGTTTCGGTTTATAGTAAGCTTGGAGTTTAAAAGTTAATTTCAACGTTGTAAACTCATTTTTATAACAAGGTATGTTTTACCTGCCATTTTACCCGTTGACACTGCATTTGATGACAGAAGCAAATCGATAAGATGGAAATGCACACATGGAGACTTTGGAAGAACTAGCCAAAGCAAACGGAGTGCATTCATAAGGAAATGTTTTAAAGAGGAATAATGATGATGTCTTAAACGAGCGTTGGATTTTAAAGTGGTTGGAAGAATACGGCGTCGACAACCAAAGATGACTTGGAGAAGACACGTTGTTAAGCAGGCTGAAGAGAATGGGTTAAAAAAAGAAGATATGGACAGACCAAAGTGGAGCGATGCTGTAAATAAACTTTCGAGGATCACAATGTGAATGCGGCCATCTCTGTTGAAGAAGACCAAACCGGATCAATAACGATGGATCTCTTTCTTGCATCTTAAACTTCATTACCCACTTTGTAACTACCGTTAGAGTCCCGACTGATGATTGCTTGACAAAAACAAGCCGATTCATCAAATTCAGATGGCATATGAAACTACACTTTTCAGTCCGTCACCTAAGCACGGAAGACATGCTATGAATTCATGTGAAAACATCGTTGTTACCTTTGATTCTTGCTGTAGGTGATTTCTTTTCAAAAGGTTTGGAGCATTTCAATCTTTTTTTTCTTGTTTGGTAATCCAATTACAGTGATGCCTATTCCTTTGGGCCTACCTCGTTTTACTTGCTTTGAAGGCATTTTTATTGCGCTTATCACCTGGTCTGCAAAACAATGATATCATATTGAAGTCAGCGTATTCAGCTATCCATATTATTCCTCTGCATCACTGATACAAAATTTTTAAAAATGTGAAGAGATGAAAAGGCTAGAACGTTCGCTTCGCAATCGGTTGACTAAGTTTCGATTACGGTGTCAAATCATATCAAAGGCCTTAAAAAGGGCATTCACAGCTGCCCACCCCAGCGTTCAGAGCGAAGGCTTTAGTAGGTAAAAACTAAGAACGTAGTGCCATTCGGAAGGGTGATTCTCAACGGTGATATGTACTGTACAATATAGTTCACCGGCGTGATAGATACGCATAAGCGAGGAAGATTGGCGTCGGGCATGCGGATAGTTCGTACCTTCTAACATTGCCCTGCAGGAAGGTTGGGGAGAGAGTTCTTTATCGTCGCGAGATATTTCTTGATGTTTTTTTGCGTTTTCATCGTCCTGAAACGATCTATCCGGTGCAGTTATAATCGTATTGCTGCAAGGAGATTTTTGTTGTTGTAATAGAATCGTGTTGTCGTGGGGTAAGTCTTCTCCTTCGATTAGATCACGGGATGGCCTCGCTTCTTCGGTGGGGGACAATTTATCTTCTAGAAAAATTTCTGTAAAAATATCACAACAACAGTTATTATACTTTCCCATTGTACCAAAATAAATAATTGCAACTTTCGTTCATTAGATGGTTCGCTTAGCATGCGGTAGACCTGGGTTGTTTTTTACTCTCTATGAAGTATAGCGACATGATGTGAGACCAACCTTCCTGCTCGGGACTTTGCACGAAAGTGACAACAAGGAGAAAAAACCAGTTAATTCGCATGTGCTCATGAGTAAGGCACGGGATACCTTATCCTTTAGGTCGCAGGGCCGAACAGTCTATCCGTTGCGATGATCCAATCTAACCCAATCTTTTCCACAATGGAAACTAGTCTTAATACAAAACGCATATTTAGTTAAAAGTATACAAATTTAAAGAGAGCCAATATTATCTGTTGGCCCAAATATGACAAGTGACAACAATGATGGTAACATCAAACCTTAAAACACTGCAACCAACAAGAACATAAAGTAAGCCAATGTAACACCATAAAAACATTACCATAAATTTTTAGTTATAAAAAAAGTCCATGTCAGGCCATTGTGTGAGGCCTTATTATTCTTGTGTAATCACGCAAATGCTGACCATCAAGCAGATCTATAAAAACACTTTCGAAGTCTTTGCAATGACTGGACAAGTATATTGACCCCACGTCTATGAACAGTAAAGTAGTTACTCAAACCACTACCTCACAGCGCCGCTTTTGGTGGTCTACCCTATCAATATTCTATCAATAATCATTTCTATTTATGGCAATTCATTACAAGAAAAATGAAAGAAACATTGTTTGATATATTAGAGTGGAAAATAATTTTAAGATACAATGCTAACCTGGTGAGATAGGGCTCTTTTAAGAAATATGTTGCATCGCACCATACTATGGGTAGGCCTATTACAAAACAGCGCACCATATAATATGCAAGAATGAGCAAACCTTTGCTTTGTTCGAATTCCTGACGCTGTGGCTTGTACTTTTTTTCCTCCATAAAGGCAGGCATAATCGATTTCAGCATATTTCAAATTGTTATTAAATGACATTTTTGAAGCACATTTTGCTGCTGCTTCAATTGTGCGAGAATGGCGTTAGTACAACAGTACATAGTTTCATTTTTCCCACATATTAACAACATCAGAAAGAATTTCATAGCTGCAAAATTCAGCAACTTTTGCTAATTCACAGTTTTCCATATTATAAATTAAAATATTCAACTTAAAAAAATTTATTTCATTCGACCTTTTGTAAATGTTACCAGTACCTAGTTTGTAGAAGCAGTCCATAAGTATCGATCTATCAAACGACTTGAACAAGTTCTTTCTTACATCTACCATAGTAGCCGTTATATATACTGATTTTTAGGTAGATTACATGATTTGGAGAGAATACCTTCCATAATTTCTTTTCCCAGTACGGGTTGATCTGATTATTGAAAAAGTAGCATCCATTATTTTTTTTTGAAAACAGGTCAATGTGATCATAAAAAAAAGTTGCATTCATAAGTTCTTTTCTGCATATGAGTCGATAATAGTCATAAAAAGAAAACTGAAAATGGTATCAAGCACCCATGCTGTGCTAAATTGTTTTTCAACAAAACTGCAGACTAAGGAATAGTTTGTGTGGGCTATTTTTACGAAACCGCAAGAAAATTTCTCTAGATTTTTTTATGAGACCGGAAAGAAATTATTAGCTGAGCATAAAAGGAATTTAAGGCCAGCAAATCTGGCAAAAGTTGATGACAACAATTTTAATAAAAAAAACGGCGTTGGTTAAACATGTCATTACCAAAGATCACCGAGTTGACTAGGATCACAGCAAAATTTTAACCTTTGAAACAGATTTTACCAAACGCCGATTTCTTGAATCTTTTTTTATTCATAATTCTGAAAATGCAATCGATGATAAAGAAAATTGTTTTTGTTGTGAAATTTATGATAATATGGCGTAATCTACAGTTGGTTATTATTCGCTTTTGAATTTTTTGTTTTGCTTTTTTCTTTCAATTACGTAGCGCACTATTTATATTGCCTCACTCGTGCTTTCGTTTATTATTAATCCTGATGAAAATCAGCTGTATAGCTGTTCGAAACGTTGACGAATATTGAAGTTTTTAGCATGCTCGGTAAGAACTTGTATTAACTTGAATAAACGTTATCATTACCAGAAGAGCTAAATAAAATGAATGAAATCATCAATAGTTATATGAAGTGATGCCTACCCCACACCCCCTAAAAAAATGATTAAACACCTCACTTTTTGGATATTAATACATGCTTAAACCTTCATACCATTCTGGGGTGGATTAAGAATTTTTGAGGCCTGGGGAAAGAACTCATGAGGGACTTCTGACTGCCCAAAGCTCTCAATGAAGACCTACTTTTTCTTGGAGTTTACCTTGACGGAGGGCCGTAGTAAACCTGTCGAAAATCTAAGCTGGGTTGATGACCTTTTTTCGGAGATCATCTAGTTGGAACCTCAAATCAACCGATTTTATAATCCAAGTTGAAATGATGACCTTTTTTCAAAGATTACCACTATTTAAAGGGGCTGAAATAACTTATCTTTATTTCAAATGAAGATGCAAACCTAATTTTTGAAGATCAAAGATTTTAGAAGCAAAATTTCAAGCGTCTCTGGAAAAGGGGGTAGGAGGGCCTGAGGCATCTGCCTCACTTGCCTCACCATAAATCCACCACTGATAGCATATCTGTTTTCTGAATAAAATATGTAGACTGTTTTACTACCAAACAATCTTAGTAATTGGCCACTATTACTGGTGTTTCAAGGGGTTTAAGAAAAGTGTTTGTCCATTCTATTTTGGACATCTAGCAGCTTTAAACTGAGATGATTTCTTCGTTATAGTAAGCGAAGAGTCAAATCCCCCGTTCTATATTTTCTAGCCTGAAACAGGGCAGTGACCCGTAACAAGGGTAGTCATGATAGCAATTAGGCTAATATCTATTAAATTAAATTTTTTTGCTTTTGTTTATTTCTTGAATATATCGTTACAGATTTAAAGTGGATTAGAGATTATTATGTATTAAATTATTGCAGCAAAATTTACGCAACTAGTAATTGATGTCATGCATATTTTCGTGGCACTAAGCTTTTTGGCTTGCGCTTTTCTACTTTGCTGCGGTGTTGAAAAAAGGAGTTTTGACAAAAATTATTCCGCTTTGCAAATTCAAGTTCCACTGTGCAATGGTAAGTGTAATATACAAAATTAATGAGTGGGAAGGTAAAGAATAAAAGAGCACCAAGGCTCTTGATATCAAATGCTGAAAATACTCCGAAAGTACAGGGCATACAAGCATTAAACTTGGCACGACTGATTACCTCCTTGGGGTGAGTGTCATAAGGGCGTTTGGGACATTGTAAGCAATAATCATTTTTTAAATTTGAATTTTATGATTGAAAAAAACCGTTATCTGCTCAAAAAAAGCCAGATCCCAACTTACCAACTTACAAAAATTTTATCCCAGTCGGGTCTAAGATGATGTCACAGCTATTGCTTGATTACAGAATTTGTTCGCTTTGTTTCCTCATACACGCTCACAGTGAAAACGCGATTAAAAACTTTTTTAAAAGATATTAACAAGATGATTAAGATAAGAAACTTTTACAGCAGTTTAAGCTGAATTAACGATATAACAAAGAAATTCTTTAAGTATTTTAAGCATTCTAAAGTATGTCTATCTTTTTTTTCTTGAACGCTTCAAACTCGCTTCATGATGTCTTGATGTGTCAGGTATGATACAAATGAAAAAAGCAGCAAGAAGCAGCTGCGCGTTAAGCTTTTATTCGCTGTTACTCTGAAAGCAAACAAGTAATATGCAAACTGTGAGAGAAGAATGATGCAATGTTGATGCAATGCATTACAGTATTAACATTGCAGGTCAAAATTTGTGTTTTTTAGTAAAGCAATGACAAGTTGCAATAATTTTGTGCAGTTGAGGCCGACTAATCTTGACTTCTAACATATAATAATCAAATGTAGCAAACCTAAACAATTTGACAGTTTTTTACGTTAAATATGACAAGAATCACATCAATTAATCCCATCTTTACCACAATAATCTGGTCCATCAATTATACTCTAAAACGACAATCTAACCTACTGCAAAAAGTCAACCTTAATTGCTTTTCTCTGGGTGAGTTTGCACTTCCTCTAGCTTCCACTATGCTAGGACCTTACTGTGAAAGCGTAACCACAGACGTTTGGTCATACAAATAGACATAGCTTACATTTCAAAATGTCGCCAGTAGTATGTGAAATATTTTAAAACTTTTTTCAGAAATTACACAATAATTATTTTGGCGCCCCAATTCCCCACAACTTTACTTTAGTGCTATTATGCAAGAGTTGAAATCAACGAATAAAGTATGTAAAATTATGGCTTGTTTCAATTGTGAGCAAGTCCAGTTTTTAAGTAGGCTACATGCTGGAAACAGGTCAAAAAACACGTTGCTAGGGACTTCAAAAGTTTTAAGAGAAATTTAGCGTCTAAGGGCAACAACTCCTGGTATATTTCTACTTGATTTTCTTTAAAAACACGGTGCTTTTGGTTTTGGAATAACAATGGCTTATTTCAAAAAGACATTTACTTTTCATTACTGTTCTCGCCATTATTCATATTCTTTACGACAACATTACTGATGCGGGTGCTGCTATTGTAATGACTTAACTGTCAGTGTTTCACTTCGGGTTTGTTTGCTCTTTGCATGGCTGCGTTTGCGCCAGGATTCCAGCAACAGACGCACAGCTAGAGACTTTAGATCGTACAACGAGGCATACAACTAAAAAAAGTCGTAAGTCGTAGCTTAACCCTAAGTATTCATATCAATCACTTTAGCATCTTTTCACAACTTTGATGTGCTTTCAAGCACTTGATGAATTGAACGGATAAAAGTTTGCTAAGTTGAAAGAACCTACGGTGAAAACAGGGCTAACAAGACGTTGCCAGGGACTTGATAAACCTGGAAGACATATAGCTGTAAGTTGCAAACCCTCATGATATTTTTTTATTTAATTTTTTTTCAAAATGCGATAGCTTTGTTTGAAACGAGATTTGGCTCTTTCAAAAATCATAAATTGTTATTACTGTTCTGACAACTTTCCATGGGGTGAAGCCGGCCCAGCCGGCTGAACTTATATTGTTAATCTCGACATTACTGATGGGTCCTTGCGGGAGACGCCAGCAGACCCGGCTAGTCTAATTGATGAAGCAGGGTTCTACAGGGTGCGCCAAAAAGACCTGACACATTTGAAAATTTAATAGAAATCAAACGCGTTGACGAAAATAATTGATGTTTACATTTTTGGAAAGCGTATAGCATGCCATTTTGTGCTGTGTCCAAAAAACAATCTACAATGCATTTGTGACGTCATAATGGTTGATTTTTAAATTAATGTAATTTTTAAAATTGTGCTTTATTTGCTAAAATGAAGTGGTTGGGCTCACACCGTTCTTTCGTTGTGGAAACTTTTTTTTACGAACAGTGGATCAATAACTGCAACTCAAAGATTATTTCGTACGCACTTCAAGCTTGGAAGACACGATCCAGTGCCAATTCGAAACACAATTTTGTTGTGGATAAAGAACTTTAGAAAAAATGGATCTGCACTAAAACGACGATCGACCGGCCGACCTCGGACTTTCACAACTCCAGAAAATGCAATGGCAGTAAAAGCGTCAGTTCAACAATCTCCACAACGCTCTGCGAGAAAACACGCAGCTGCTTTGAGGATCTCCGCAACCAGAGTAAGAAGAATTCTTCACAAAGAACTGCAAATGCATCCGTACAAGATTATGTTGGCACAAGAACTAAACGAAAATGACTTTGAAACTCGAAGAGCTTTGTGTTTGGAAATTCAACAAAATGTTCGTATGGATGTTTTGGTGCTATACAGCGATGAGGCTCATTTTCACTTGTGTGATACCGTTAACAAGCAAAACTTTCGCTACTGGGCTGAATCTAACCCTCGTTCGCTGCATGAACGTACGTTGCATTGTCCCAGAGTGACGGTGTGGTGTGAAATAGCAAGGTTTGGCATATGGGGTCCGTATTTCTTTGAAGAAGAAAACGTTGTGGCAACTGTAAATTCTGATCGATATTGCAAAATGCTAGAGAATTTTTTGAAACCAAGATTGAACGAGCGTGAAGATCAACACCAACTTTGGTTTCAACAGGATGGAGCAACAGCCCACACTTCCCGAAATGCAATAAAGACTTTGAAAGAAATGTTCCCTAATCATTTGATTTCCATGCGTGGTGACATTGGCTGGCCACCAAGATCACCTGACTTGAATCCATGCGATTATTTTCTCTGGGGTTACCTGAAATCGAAAGTGTACACTCAACGCCCACGATCAGTAGAAGAGTTAAGAGACGCAATACGACATAAAATTGCTGCCATAACACCCATGATGATCAACCGAGTAATCGACAACTTTCATAAGCGTGTTGACCTCTGCGTAAACAATCACGGCAAGCACCTAACTGATTTAATTTTTAAAACCTAATAAAATGCATCGTTGTTATTTTGTTATTTTACGTTTTTATTTAAAAATGTTGTAGTGTTTGGTTTTTAGTGTTATTTTGGTCTTTATATTGCATTAATATAATTGTTATTTTGCATTTAAAAAGCACTTTGCTTACAAAATGCCATAATTTTTAACATCAACTATTATTACGTCACAAAATGTAGTGTTCATGTTTCGCGTATTCCACACAAAATGGCATGCTGTACGCTTACCAAAAATGTGAACATTTCCTTTTTTCGTCAACAGGCTTGATTTTTATTAAACTTTCAAATGTGTCAGGTCTTTTTGGCGCACCCTGTATTTGAACGTTTGCACGTGCGAACGTATTTACTTCCGTGTGTTCGCTTTAACTCTTCCTGAACTACTTGCCGAACAAAAACGAAACTTCGCACTAGTGATGACTGGCCATGGGTGAGTTTTATATGGGGTGGTGGGGTCATAAACTAAGACAATATCCTGAAATTTGTATTTTTGACGGAAAAAACGTTTTTTTGTTTAAACGAGAGCCAGCTTCCGAATCATCAATTGAAAAAATGTTACTTTTTTAGAGGTAAAGAGGTATGGCACAATTAACGCTTTATTGTACATTTTGTATTCTTCAATTTCTCAAAAAATAATGACCGTAGAAATGCCGTTGGCTAATTTTGTGGGAGATAGTAATAAGCTGCTTTTAATAAAAAAATTTACAATAATTTGACCTGTTTTGACAACACGAAAAGCAATTCTTTTTAAAAGTTTTTCTAGTTTCAATCATTCTTTTCTTCATAATATTTTTAACGCCTTAAAAGCTTATGCGATGTCATGATACTGTGTGGCACAATTTTAGTGAAAACTGCACAATGCTACAACTGTACTTATTAAAAAAAGATTTATATCAACTTTCAATGTGAAAGCAAACGTAAATTGCAGAGAAGTTTTTTGTAAAAGTAGAACGATATTTTGCAGTACTAACATAGTGGCATAAATCTGCTTTTTAAAAATTCAATGGTGAATACGAAAATTACAACTGAACTGCAGGAAACTCCACGTTATATCATATTTGCGTAGTTGCGTCTCACACTTTATCTATCTTTAGTAATCGTAGAGAAGGTGCAAAGTTATGATGTGAGCTTCTGCAGTGAGCCACATAGACCAATGATTCAACGCAATCTTTTTACTCCCAAACATTCGAGACAAGTTTGTGTTTTTTGAATTATGTGTCCAGATACCATTACATTTTATCTAATTTCAGCTTTGTAGCAGTAATAAAAAAATTTTTGATTCTAGTTTTTGAGTACACGGTATCATCAGGAAAAAGCTAACAGCTTTATACCAAATATTACAGCCAACAACATGTCATAGACATACTGTAAACGTTTCAGCCTCAGGTGGTGCCTTTTTCAAGCAAATAATGTACAACAAATAGATTGACTATGAACTACGCCATACTGACACAAAAACATCAACACACAACAAGACGCTATGGCTACGTGTTAGATAAATGGAGGGAAATGAATTTGGAGTCTACATAATTTAAATTTAAACCAGCTTTTAATAGTTGAATATAAAAAGATTCCAAAATGTGAAGTTTGAATTTGTCAAGAGAAGAATCAGTAAGCGTCTGTGAATTGTATGGTTTAGAACGAATTGTAAGTGGTTGCACACTTCAGAGTTGAGACCGGTCTTGTTCTCATCTAGGCGTTTCACTAGATTGCGGCGAGCTTGGCCAACATAGAAAGAGCCACAAGAACAGTGAAACCGGTATACTGCGTTGATTCTCTATATGTGGCCTTGGAGGTCTTTGAAATGAAATTGTCGCTTGAGATTTTTGGTGACATGGATCAAGCTTAGCATGTTTGCTGGTAAGCGCTTGTCAATGAATCGTTTTGATTCTTTTTCGACATGATGAGAGATATTGCCTTGGTAAGGTAATTAGAACGAGAAATATTTGGAAGGTTTTTTGAACCAAGAGAGTCCGAGGAGCAAACTTTTGTAAAGAATCAATTAATCTGTTGAAAAATTGCCTGATGCACATTTTTATAAAGCCAGAGGAATATTCATCCCGGATGAGTGTGACTTATATAAAACGAAATTCTGTATCTATTTCAGAATAAGAATTGATGGTACAGGAGTAATGGAAAAGGGAGATCACTAGATTTCGCTTGTCGCAAAAAGGAGAAAAACTAGAAAATTTGTTAAGGTGTCCAGTACACGTGGAATGCTTTTTTGACGAGAACATCAAAAAAAGCCAGAGAATTAAGTGATTCTACTTCTTTAGAAAACTGAATTTGATTATGCACGCTGTTAAGTTTGCTCAGAACCATATTGATAGTGGAGGTATTAGCAAAACCAACAAAACAGTCATCAATGGTAGCGACAAAAGAACTATCCCTCTACTACTCACCGAGGCTTCTCTACCTCCCCTACGAGTCACTCTGACTCACTTCACTCTTTTTTCTCATGAGCGGGCTCTTCGTCTCCCAACCTCCTTTTCCATCTCAGGTTTGGCCAGACTAGGAGTGAAACCAAGACTCTGCAGATCGTCCTGGAGAGCTTTTGCGTCCACTCACCCGCTCATGCTTCCTTCTACTTGTTCTAGGGAGGCTCTTGTTGCTTGCCCTCCCTGTCCTCCTTGGAATCTGCCTTCCTTCACGGTCGAGTCCACCCTTTCCTCCCCATACTCTCGCTCTGATCCCCCTCACTCTCGCCAAGGTGCGGCTCTCGCCCACCTTGACTCTCTCCCCCCTCATGATCTGGTACTCTGGACAGACGGCTCTGTTCCTTTTCCTTTTGGCAAGGGCGGCTCCGGCGTTCTTGCCAACTGCTCTCTCTGTGGCACTGAGGCCACTCTTTCCTTTTCGGCAGGCCCAGTTTGTTCCAGTTTTTCCGCTGAAGCCTGCGCCATTCTGCACGCTCTTTGCTGGTCTCAGCAACACCATAAAGTCTGCCATTTTTCTTCTCTTCTTCTCCTGTCTGACTCTCGTTCTGTCCTCGCCACCCTGTCCTTTCCTCCATCTTTCCTGTTATCTCAAACTCTGTGGCAGATCTGGCAGGAACTGTCCTTCTTCTCCTCCTGTTCTATCAGGCTACAATGGGTCCCCGGACACTCGTTTCTCCCGGGGAACGACACAGCTGATGAGCTTGCCAGACGGGGAGCGCTGCTTGCGCCCTCCGCAATCCCTTGTAGTCTCTCTCCTCTTATCTCTCGTATCCACTCTCGTCTTATCTCGGACTGGAGGCGTACTGTCTCTTCAAAGTATTTTGACACACAGGTTCCCTCAATTTCCACTGAGGAACTTGTGCTCCCTCGTCATGCTCGCTGTGTCCTCTCTCGTCTTCGCTGCAATGGACACAGCCTTCTTTTAGGTTCCTATCTCTCCAGGATTGGCAGAATTGAGAACTCTTCTTGCAGCGCCTGTGGACACTCGTCCCAGGACATCTCTCATCTCATTCTGCACTGTCCAGCTACGGACTCTTTGCGCCGCTCACTCTTTGGCAACTCTTTGTCTCTTTATGACCTCTGGTCCAGACCCTGGGGAGTTGCCCGGCTTCTGGGGATCCATGGTCTTCCGCCATGCCCCCATCCCTCGGAAGGGGTCAGGTAAACAACAACAACAACAAAAGAACTTTGGTTGGTGCTCCAAGGGCATGCTTTCAATTGCTTTATCACTTTTATCAGAGTGGAGAACAAGCCGATGCCACACCGGCGCGATGGTGTAGTGGTTAGAGCACCCGCTTTGCAATAGGTAGACCTGGGATTCATTTCCCCAGTCGAGTGATACCAAAAGACAATAAAAAGTGGTATTCACAGCTTCCCTGCTTGGCGCTTAACATAAAAAAAAGGATAGTGTGGAGAACAAGCCGGCAAGCTTGCTTTTTGTGTCCTTAGGCAAGGCACTTAACGGAATGCCTCCGTCTTTATGTGGCAGACAGGTGGCGTACCTGTACTTCACCGGGTTAAAATTGTGGAGTTGCTCACCCAGCATGTCGTGAGAGTTTCTTGGGTAGCAACCAATGGGAGTCCGGCTTGTTAGTGGTGGGGCTACTAGTCAATCACGACTGGCTCGAAATGAGGTGCCATCTTTCCCCCGGCCTAATTCAAATAGGCTGACGGTGTGAAGCTGGATCGCGGTTCGTGCCGTATCTCCATCCCAAGGAAGAGGAGGGTAATCACAACAGCAACAACAACAACATGCCAACATCAAAAATTGAAAAAAAGAGCGATTTGGTCAATAATTCAACTTAATTTTACGTCAGCAGTGCTGCATAAACAGAGCCTAAAATTTTGTGTTTTATATAAGATTCTTTACTGCGCATGGGGTTGCTTTATCAGTTTGATTCCGTTTCATTCGCTTGGAATATGAGTGTGAATTCAGCCTTTTTTCTTTCATGAAAGGATTAAATTTTCCTAGATTCTTTGCGGCAATAGACCGTAAATTATGAAGCTTGGTTTTATTCTATCAAAGAAATCAACATTATTCGCATATTCCATCCAAATGACATTTCTTTGTCCGAAATCAGCTCATTAAGTATATTTAAGCGTACCCTGATTGACTTCGGAGCAGCTGTCAGGTAGCATGCAAACAGCACAGGTGATAATCTGTTCCCTTATGAGGATTCAATACTTGGACATAAATCGCCAGTCATTTCAGGCTTGACACAAACATGGAAAGTTGTATTAGCTAAGAGGCATCGTAGAGTTGGTTCCAGTGACGGTTGGCCTTCTTGCACATGGCATCCCCAAAGACTTTCAATG
Organism: Trididemnum clinides; assembly: GCA_963675345.1. Classification (NCBI taxonomy): domain Eukaryota; kingdom Metazoa; phylum Chordata; class Ascidiacea; order Aplousobranchia; family Didemnidae; genus Trididemnum; species Trididemnum clinides. Next base: position 16,242,371 of record OY776305.1, read on the forward strand.
TCTCTTTTTTTTAGATGGTATCAAATGCTTCGGACAAATTGAAGCCCAGTTTGTGATAATAGAACACTTTTGCCTTCCCAATTTATTTAGCGGAATGGTTGTGTCGTGGTTAGAGCATCCGCTTTAGAGGCGTAGACCTGAGTTTAATTTCATTTTTGAGTCATACTGAGGGCTTCAAAAGCAATATTTAAAGGCGTATTGCCTGACCCTCAGCAAAAAAAATATGTCAAGAAAAAATTTTCAGGTTTGTATAATGATTTTGGGTAAGACTAAACAGGATAGCTCCATCTTTACGTAGCAGATAGTGGTGTCTAGTGCTTTACGCGTCGCCGAGGCCCAGCCTAGCTAAGACTTGCAAATAGAGCATAAACTTTTATGAACGAATAGACAAAAAAGATTAATAAATGAAAAACACTTCTCAAAAGAACTGCCACCTTTCTGTTCTGGAAAAGAACATTTTATCAGCCTAAAATCAGAATGGTTGAGAATAAATTGCTGCTTTCAGTCGGTTCACCAATGATGGAAGGGTAAGGGCAGAAACAAAGTGCAATACGGTAAAAGCCTCTGCGATGCCACATTGGAAGTCAACCAGAATAAAATATTTGAGTGCGGGCTATCAACAAACTATTCATTTTAGACCAGCACCATTAGCCACTACGAGTTTAGAAGGTTAGTGGAAACAATGCAAAGACGAAAATCGTTGAGATTATATACTGCTCCAACAGCTAACAAGAATGTATTAATTAAAATGAGCTCATTTTCACTGCCAAGGAACAAGAATTCAAGAGGACCAGATAAAATAATAAGTGCCTCTTTTACTTTTGCTCTCTTACTAATAGGGGTGTATTTCTATTTTACCTTAGTGTGATGCTAGAGGCAGATCTCTCTTAATAGGAGATCGCCTTGAAAATTGCTAATTAGCATCTAGCAACTTCTGTATTTTGTAAAATGATCAAGTCTTAACAATGATCCTACACCCCTATTAGGGCTTACCGATGTGTCTTGTGGTTCATGTTATGTGTGTGTCCTAAAATGAGACTCCCATGATATAGGTCTTGCTGTATCATATTGTTTTGTATTGTCTTTTTTTTGCACCCAATGGTAAATTTGTTCTTTTCAGCATGTTCAGTATTGAGTGTTTTTTACACCCGCCTAATGAGACCCAATAAGGTCGAAACCGGTCGCGGGTTATTGATATGATCTAATACATTGCTGTGTGATACCGGATGATGCGGGTGATCATTTTTGAGAAAAGTTTTCTATTTTACCTAAGTGTGATGCTGGAGCCAGCTCCTCTTAATAGGAGATCGTTTTGAAAATTGCTAATTATTTTGTAAAAAAAAGCAACTTCTATATTTTGTAAGATTAAGATGGAAAGAGCTGCGTGCCGCGGCGAGGATAGAAAACCGCTGGTTAACATAATTTAATACACACTGATCATTATCTAAAAGATGCTGACCAATGGCAGAGTCACAATCCGGTTTGGTGTTGTTTCGTTTGTACGATTGGTGTGGTTGAGATCGGCGTAGACAGGTCAATTGCTGTCTTAATCATTGCGGAAGATGTTGCTTGATGCGATCCTGTAGTCGTTAAGATGTTTGCTCTACGTACTGACTATCACAGTGGCACTTAAATTATAGATAACCCAACTTTTATGAATGGAAGGTAGAGCATCCTTGCGGGCCACAGGCAGCATGCGCTTTGATTTAAAGACCAAGGGGGTGCCGACGGAACCATAGCAGCTTTTTACGGTGATTTTGACTTCTTTTTCAAAGTTTTTGGAAGGCTTACCTATCCAAGAGACCCTCAAGTACGCAGGGCACTTTTCTGGGCCGCATCGCTAAAGGGTCAGAATTGAGCAATTTTCTTGGCAATCTGAGCGTTGGTGACGTTCCTAGGATAGCCATTGTCCAGTAATATTTTCTTGATTTGTTCTATTTCTCCATTGAGTCTATCTTTGATGGAAACCATTAGGGCTCGATGCACCAATAAAGATACTAGACTTATTTTACGTATGAGATGCCTGAAAGACTCCCAACGCAAATACTGACCGATGAAAGTGGGTATCCGGTATATATTGGTTTCAAAGCCAATATCTGTTCTTTCGACGTAAACATCAAGAAACGGTAGTCATTTGTCTTTCGCTTTTTCAAAGGTGACTTTGAGGGATGGATGAAGGCAGTTAAGTTTGGCCAGAAATTCATCTGCTTCAGCTTCGTGATCAAAGATGGCAAACGTGTTGCCAACATATCTGAAGTATGTTGGAGGCTTCTGCATTTGAGAAAATAACTTCTCTTCATAATATCCAACAAAGATATTAGCCAAAGCCACACCAAGTTGTGATCCCATAGCTACTCCGTCTGCGTGCCTGTACAAAGTGTTATTGAAGCTGAACTTAACCAAGGGTGTAGCGCTCTTCACCAATTCAACAAACACGTCCTTTGGAATAACTAGTTCGGAATCAGAATGGTCATAGAGGGCTTCCCAATAGATTTTAATGGTTTCATCAAGGGGAGCGTCGGTGAACAAGCTGGACAAGTTAAAAGAACACATAAAGGCAGTAGGGTTGACGCCAAGACTTTGCATGGTCTTAGCAAACGCAAACGAATCTGTTATGCAATGTGACGAAAACCGCTAAACACAGGTTGTAATAGGCCAGCCAACCACTTGCCAAGTTCATGATGGGATGAATCCGTCATAGACAGTATAGGGCGAAGTGGAATGCCTTCTTTGTGTGTTTTCGGCAAACCATACAATCGAGACCTTTGCGATCCAGTTGGTTGTATTGCGTCATAAATCCACTTCGGCATAAGATCGGCTTTGACTAAGTCAAGCAACCGCTTCTGAAGGCGCGATTCATTGCTGGCTGTGTGGTCATTGCTGGAGACCGGACCAAGTTGTTGCGTACAAAAGAATTTTGGTTCTATCTCAACTTTAATTTTTTTCTTAAAATTGAGGCGACTTATATTATCGCTCGCATAATCAAGTCTGACTGCAACTTAACAGCTAGGTAATTATTGGTTTCTACTAAGATACTTTGAACCACGCACTTCTCGATCAAGAACAGAACAAATATATTTACAAAATACTTTGAAGCATTAAATTCCTTCGCTCGTCGATTACAGAAACTAATGCATTTTAATATTAATGAGAATTCAACCAAAAAAAAAACTAAATCCACCAATTAACCGCTTGATTCTTGTCGCGCTAATAACCCATAGTAAAGCATCACAGAACAACACGCTTTTACTACCCTTTGTCGCGTTTCGATAGAGTTTTGAATCTATTTCAATCTTAATTTACTTGTTAAAATTGATGCAACTCGCAGTATCGATCGATTAATTAGGTTTGGTTGCAACTTAACAGCTAGGAAAAGATTGGCTTCCACTAAGATACTTTAACCCACGCACTTCTCGGTCAAGAACAGAACAATATATTCACAAATCACTTTATAACTTCAAATCCCTTCGCCTGCCTAAACACAGAACTAAAGCACTTCAATAAATAAATATCAGGGACTTACTTAACTAAAAACCACCAAAATAATCGCTCAATTCCTGTCACTACAATCATCACAGAACAACGCCTTTTTACTACACTCTGCTATCTTTCTCTGAATTACACTCTCTGTATCTCTGAATGAATAAAATCTCGCCGCCTTATATACATGTTATATGACGGAAAATAATCTAGAAATTGCTAGAACATCACACGACACAAAAAAAACACCGTTAATAAATTACGTAATCGGTAATAATGGAAAAAAAGAAGAAATCTTCGAGAAGAAACAAGAATTACCAGAATACCCTGGAAAACTAAGTCGTGTAGACACTCATTGTGACGTCAGAAAGGCATGTGAGTTACAAATCTATTTATAAATCCGAAAGAAAAAAGGGCTTTCTTTGAAAAGAGTTTAGCAAGTTTAGGGCTTCAGACAATTTAGATTTACAATTAAAAATGATCACTGCAAAATAAAACAACAGATTACAATAACTATACATGTACAAAAACTATTCTTTCAACGCAAATTTACTTATTGGCGACACCCCTTGTACTCTCTTTTTCTCTCTGCCACTCTCTGAATGCGTGAAAATCTCGCCGCCTTATATATAAATTGGGCGGCGGTCCAGAAATTGCCAGATCAACATCACGTGACGCAGAAAAAAGCACTGCTCCTAAATTATGTAATCGGCAATCAAAAATCTTTGAGAAGAAACAAAACTCACTCGATTACTCTTGAACCTAAAACATCTTTTAGAAAAATTTAGATAATGATCAATGCGCATTAAACTATGATAACAAGCGGTTTTCAATCCTCGCCGCAGCACGCAGCTCTTTCTATCTTAATTTCTTAGAGGCTGCTTATATCAAAACCCGACATCTGGTGTTATGCAGACAGAAAGAGTTTGTTTACACTCTCAAACTCTCTCGATAATCGTGGCGTTCTTATTAGGCCTCTTGCTGCGCTTTCTTTAGCATTTCGCTATTGCGAAATCTTTCTTTGGCGCTATTACAATACTAGCATTATCACTGGCTTGTCTTGATTGCCTAATGACCAAATTAATCACATGAAATACTTACTCACTTTAGATCTTCCCGTTTGACGAGATACCGCCACTGATGAAAGCGTCACAAAAAGCTTATGGCTCACACAGGTTTTTTAAAGCTATATTAGAACCTGTTTGTCGAAGAATTTAGATGAGGCAGTACGCATCCAGTCTGTGAAAATAGAAGAGTGGATACGAAAGATAAGAGGAGAAAGACTATAAGGAATGTAGAGGACGCTAGTAGCGCTACCCCTCTGGTCAACTCATTGTTCGCGTGGTTCCCCGGCAGAAACGAATGTCCGGGGACCCATTGTAGCTTGACAGAACAGCAGGAAAGAGAAAACAGTTCCTGCCAGATCTGCCAGAGCATTGAGATAAAAGGAAAGACGGAGGGCGAGAATCAGGAAGAAGGAGAAGAGAAATGGTAGCTTTGTTGGTGCTGCCTAGACCAGTAATGAGCTTGCAGAATGGCGCAGGCTTTAATGGAAAAGCTTGAGCATACTGGGTCTACTGAAAAGGAAAGAGTGGCCTCAGTGCCACAGTGAGAGCAGTTGGCAAGTACGCCATAGCCGACCCAATCGGAAATTTAAAAATACAACTCGCCCCTCGTATCCGGGATGTAAACACTATGATAGACATTTATATCGAAGAAAAAACCTCTTTGGGAAAGGAACTCCCTCCCCTACTTTTATCAGTGCTATGGGCTCAGGAAAAAGGCAGCTGTGATCTTCTCATTTCCAAACCTAAAAAAAGAGTATGAGGCTACTATTGATCTGTTATTGATACAACCAAAGAACCATTTCGATTGGAAACCTTCGAGTTTTTTGCAGATTCTTTTTTCTTATAACAAATATATATCTCTATATCTTAGAAGGCAGCATATTTTCTATTTTCTTATTGCTGCGGACCAAAAAAATTTTTTATAACAAAGGAGTTAAGTGAGAAACTGTTTTATAGAGGTTATTACATATCCCACTTCACACATAGAGTTTTGGGTTCTAATGAAATTCATTTTGTCAAATATCTTTCTATTTGTTTGATTCATTCAAATTTAAACTACTCACCATAAAACAAATACCGAAAAAAATTGTTGTGTGTCTTACTTGATGTGTCAGCTATAAAGATATCATGCGAGGATTTTGCTTAGTGGTGTACTGGCCAAATTCATCGGCAAACAAAACTTTTTTGTATCTATAAATACGGTGCGGATATTGACTAATATGCCTATTCTTGCTCGTGTATTTGCGAAATTTCTCATAATGAAATTAAAAAAATTTTTTGTTTTTAGAATCTCAATCTCCGGAATTTCAAAACTTGATTCTGAAAAATAAATTTATTTTGGTTGGAGCTACAAATTCGATCATGCAGTTGTCAACTGATTTGGAGCAATTTGGCAGATTTATCAATGGGCCCCAAAATGACAGTAGTGTATGCTTGGGGCCCATTTTATGCCCTGACACTGTTTGTAAGGGCTTGACATGTGCCAATAACTACAATACTCTTTTAATTGCTTACAGCCAAAGTATTTTAGCATGTGGGACATTGGGACGAGCCTGTGACTTACTAAATATAAGTGACATAAGTCGACGTGTTGGAAGCGAACGTGTTTTGAAATGTAAAGATGAAACCAATGCACAGTTTACTGAAATATCATCTCGTTATCGCAATCTCTCTTTCGTAGCTGCTATATACGAAAGTCAAACGCATCCTAGTAAGAGTATATTGTATTTGGGAAAATCGTATCTCGAACAAGAAAAATCGTCCGGTTTAATCAATGCCCTGATTGCCCCCGATTCTCAAAACAGTTACTTCTCTCTGATTGACGACAGTGAATTATACGTTCTAGTCAAGTACAGAAGACCAGTTTATCATTTTGCATGGACGGATGAAAAGTACGCTTACATAATATGGAGCAATCTAACTAATCCTCAAATCAAATTATCTCGATACTGCAATAGTGTAATGGCGGGCTGGTCAAGAGAAGACTCAAGAAAATTATTCTTAGCCAAAGACCAAGGCCAAAGGTCTTACACTGAAATCACCCTGTTATGCATCTCCTCTGGTCAAAATCTCACTAATTTGATTTCCGCGAAAGTAACTTTTGGACGGCTTTATCTTTTATTCCAAAGCGAAAGTAAGGCAGTGATTTGCTCTGCTACAGTGCCAGCCATTAACGAACACATTAATTTTATACGAAAACAATGCTGGAATACAAACGTTGGTGAAAACTATGCGGAAGGATTAGATCCCATAAGACGCGCGTGTTTCAATGTCAGCAGATATCAACCACAGTGGGTGAGTCGTAAAACATTGGCCGCATTTGGAGTGGACTGGAAAAATTACCCCAAATATTTGAAAGCCGTTGTATAAAAGAAAGGTGTTTAAACATCTGATAAAATAAATTTTCCAGCCCACTCATCGAAATTGGTAAGAATGATCGAACGTTCAAATCTCACGATGGGTACATTGTTTTGTAGTTGGGAAAAGCACTTAGCATCAACTTCCACTGCTTGGTTGCTTCGCTTGTGATAGAAATAGCTTACCCTGTGTCAGAAGTTTCGTTAACTCCGAAGCTGGTCTGAACAAAATGATGTTGTAGTTTACACGAAAAAAAGTTTTTCTGTGACTGGAGAATGCAAATGAAAAGCACAAAATTATCTTTTTAAACCACATTTTCCTCACTTTTATACAAAAAGAAACCAACACTCGTTAGTGGATGAAAATATTTCTTACTATCGGTGTTGCCGAAGTTACCGGTTTCGAAACATGTGCTGGCAATGGTAGATTTGGGGTAAGGCAAGTTAGGTAACTGTCTTGGGCCCCCCTTTGAAGAATAGGGGCTTCCATTTCCAGACATTTCCAAAATTTCGATGATAAAATATTTGATCAAAAAAGTTCATCGCCCGACTCTAATCTTAAACAACATTTTTCAGCCTTCCAACAACGTGATTTCAACGGAAAAAAGCAACAAATAATTGTCTTCATTTAGAACTTTAGCAGTTGCAGGACCCTCTTATGAATTCTTGATTCATTCCCCAAAAATTCTTTATTCACCCGTTGTTTACAGGGCACCGCCCTCGAAAAGGCTTAAAATTTTTCGATCACTTTTCTTTAGTTTCATCAAATTAGCTTGTACCTATCACTTTCTAAATAAATCTAGGCTAGACTGTTTGCTGCGGACGTATTTATTCAATGACATCTTGCATAAACCTGAACGCTAAACAGCTCAACTCAACTTTTTAACTTGTGGTCTGTGTTTTCATTTTTTATATTTTGCAGAGCACCTGTGCTTTTGATGACGCTTTTCAAGTCTTTTTGCCTGCGTTGAAAGGAATTGTGCCTTTGGGGTTGGACTTGAACTTAAACTTAGCTCTTTCTTCACAAGAAATGGCAACAAGCTTAGCCGTCGGTAAAGCAAATGGTTTCTCAAGTGCGTTCATTGGTACTTCCACTGGACGTGTTTTGAAGGTATTGCTGCAGCTTTGTATTTTTATTCGCTTGTTCTTGCCATCAGAGTTCACTGGTCAATGAATTCTCAAATGGGGTTGATTGCTCAAGAGCCCCTAAAGTTCTTTGAATGAGCTATAGTTTGTCCGTACGTTTTGATGAGCGGGTATTAAAGAAAGTTCCCTGGAGAAGGGAGGAACAGCAAGTATTTTAAAAAAGTAGTTAAGCGCTGATAAAGGGGAAGCCTCTTAAAGTGACGATGATTCGCCATTTGATACTCTTCAGAAATACTTGATTTGATAGTATTCATAAAGATCCGCCGTTTACTTTCTAACGTTTTTTTCGAATAGGGTTGAAAAAAGTTCCCAAATATTCTATTTTCAAACCTGTTGCTACAAATTAATTTAGTGACTGTCCTGTTTAGAGTCGCTTAGGAAATGCAATTGACTCTATTATTTCGGAAGAAATAACAACCAACCAACAAGCTCCTATTCTGAAGAGTATAGAGATAGACGAATACTCTCAAAAACTGTTTACAATCACAAAAGACTCTGTAAGTATTTGCTGGCGTATTTGAATTGCGCAAGAGGAGATTAAAAGTTTTAAATATCGACGAGAACAACTGTGAAACAATAGCCCCCTCAAAAAGTCAACCTGAAGACCGTCTGTGCAGAAAGGTTTTACCAAGTTTAGAAAGGCACTTCCTCATCAGCATGAGGCAAAGAGAATGAGAAAAGCTGCAGTCTAGGCAGACATGTCTGCGTCAGACTTCATCTGTGCACTCGGCCACTGAGGTTCTCCCGCCTGGAACTGACTAGCCTCGGCCGACACTGTAGGCCAACCGGAATAAACAACTAAAGCCCGAGTCCATAATTTTCAGAGACTGAAGAATGCTTGTGAGCAATGCTGAATTTTAGTCTTTAATTTAAGATTTATTCCAGAAAAGAGAGTAGGTTCACGTCATTGCAGTAAACGAAAATATCATTTTGACTTGTTTTTCAAGCGTTTCTTCTTCAAGTATTATTGTTTGCAAATTGTTAGCGCCACGACGATAAGGTAGAAACAACATGAACCGGGGTTTTTGCAGGGTCTTACGAGTGTTTGACTAGTATAATATTTTTTCGAAAACTACTAAATCTATCTTATGATTTGATCTGCCGTTAATAAATTTGGGTTATTTTATCATTTATCCTGACCACTAAGCATTATTTTGGAGATGTTTTTGTTGCAATCCGTTTTAAAATCGTTTCTATTGCGGTATCCAATAGCTGCCATTCATTTCATGTCTACTTTGGCAATTGTTAGCTGTCATTGATATGGTAATCGAACAAGTCGTCTGACATCTTTGGCTCTTTGCTGGATCTGGACACAAACGTGATTGTAAATACCACTGCTGGTAAACATGCGATACATAGCGGCTATCGATTACAGACTCTATAAATATTGTAATATTTTCTTTTGTTCTTTTGTCAAGGGCAGGCATTGTGTGCAGCGTATTTTAAATGATTTATTAAAAGCATAGTTCGGCGAGTGCTTGTACAGTGCGCAAGTTCAAACAGCGTGTTATTCTGTTTGTGGCAGACCAACATGTATTTCTCAGTCATCATAACATTTTAGATTTACATGGCTAAAGTTGAAAATTGTGGTCAATACGAGAACTGTGAACAATGCATTGATTCTTTGGATATATATTGCGGCTGGTGTGTGCTTGAAAGCAGGTCAGTCAAAGTTCTTATCGATTTAACGAACAAAAATAAATTTTTTGCAACAAAATTTGTTGCTAACCCAGCATGTCAGACGACTCTTGGGTACTCACCAGTGGCAGTCCACCTTGTTGGTGGTGGGGCTGCCAGTCACTCGAGGCTGGTTTGAAATGGGCTGCCATCTTTCCCCCAGCCTAATTTCAATTTAGGTAGACGGCATGAACCTGAATTGCCGTTCATGCCGTACCTCCATCCCGAGGAAGAAGAGAGGCAACCACAAACAAACAAACAATAAAAATAAAAGCAAATAAAGCACATAAACTTTGCATGTTTTGTTTCATAAGAAGATTCGAATATCATCCACTTTTTAGGGCTGAGTGTTGTATATTTAGTCTACTTTGCCACGATATTTTTCCACTTAGATTTTAGATGTGTTTGTACACATCGAAAAGTGACTAAATATGCGTTCACCTATAAATGAAATTTGACGATTATTTTCATTTAAAGTTTTTTAATGTAGATGCACTGCGAAGAGCAAATGCGAAGCATCAAATGCAGAAAATCGATGGATTAGTACGAATATGACATCAGCATCATGTCCAGTAATATCAAGCACTCAACCAAGAGACATTTCGTTTGATTCTAACAAGATTACGGTAAATGTGCTGTATTTTCCACCAATAGTGATTGCTCAAAACCCAAGCTTTAGTTTTATAACAAGGGTATAGCCAGAAACAAAGTCGGAAAGGGATGGCAGTTTTACCTTAAAATGTATATTTTATTGCAGTAAAAGAAATTCTGACCCTTATTTTAAGGGGTCTTTTAAAATACTGATCCCTCTAACCCGCGAGTTTTTCAAAAATTTGGGGCAGCCATGATGCCTTCTAATTTCCCCAATTGGAGAGGCAACGACTTCTAGCAGTTCGGAGGCTGCAAGTTTAACGCTCGTATGTGTTCTGGGTTAGAGTGCTGTGAACAGAAGTGTTGGCAGGGGAGCTCGTGAGTTATTTAAGGGCCTGGGCCCAGAATCAATGCAGAAACCACGGGGGAAGAAAGTGGAGATGCTGTTGTTCTTCTTTCCCTCAGCAAAAAAGGAAAATTACAAAAATTGATCTCTAAAAAGGATCCATCTCTAAAATTGTGATGAAATTTTCTTTAAAGAAGCTGTCTGCCAAAACAGTCTCTTTTCGGTCCTGGCCGTTTAGCGTTTAGCTGTTTAGGTTTAGCATTTGTGATACGAATGCATAATGCGGATTGAACGGTAACGATAAAGAAAATAGAATTCAATTTGTTCTTTGTAATATTGCTAAGCTTTTCTTGTGCCCGGAGAATAAAAAAGACAGTCTAAATTCAGATATTGAATAAGTAACATGCCATGTTTAGGTATTAACAGTAGAGTAATCAACTTTATCACCTTGACTGACCTATTTGTTAAATGTTGTTTCGACATCCATGGTCACAGACCGGTTTTCATGCTGCTCTGGATCTCGCTCTCTAAATTCCTGTATCCGTGTAATCTTGCTTTCTGCATATCCGCATCCGTGCAATTTTGCTCTCTGCATCCGACCGTTTGTTATTCTGTAGATGCAATCTGTTGTAGAAAATATGTTTCAGTGCAAGAAAACAAACAATCACGTATCATATACTATTAGCCTATAATCGGCGCGGTGGTATAGTAGTTTGAGCGTCCGCTTCGCAGTCGGTGGACCTGGATTCAACTCTTTTGTCAGCAATACCAAATTCATTAAAAAACGGTATTCGCACCGTCCCTGTTTATTGGTCAACACTAAAAGATAATTTGGAGAAATAGACGGCAAGTTTACTTGTTGTGTTGTTTGGTAAGACGCTTAACGGGAAACGTCTACCTTCATGTGACGGACAAGTGAAAAAAAGAAAGATCTAATTCAAAGAAAGACCGATTGACTGCCGGAATAGACAAATAACCAATAAAACATACGTTTCTGGGGCGGTTTTTTTGTGTCAGAACGTATTTTAATCATGACATGAGCAAACTTGCTTTCGCATTTCATTCCACTAGTGCTAAACGTCAAGCTGATGCTAATGCCAATCTCTTGCTGTTATGATCCAGTAGAGTATGTAATGGCGAATGCCGATTGCAAGTCGCCTAGCATGCTGCTTAGATGTTTTAGCAAAAAAAAGGCTTGAGATGCTCAAAGTAATCGTTTCAAAACCGCTTTCAAAAACCAAACACACCCAGGCAGAAAATCATCAGTTTATGAGATTGTTACAATAGGCTTGCTGCCAGCTGCTTTTCCTTTGTAACAACAATAAAAGTATATTTTAAGCAATGCCTCAGCCAAAAGAATCTCAGTTAAAAACAAGCAAAACAGCAATAAATCAACGACTTCACTAATAGCACTGAATTTTTCTATGTTCAATTTTAGTGATAAAATCGTTGGCCTTCGCTCTTCTGTTCAATAAAATGGTGACAAATATTATTCCTGTTCAACGGTTAGAAGTTGTAAAAAATTAATTTCAAGCAAACCAACTGTTGTTTTATTACTTGATATTAGTGCGATCGAATTCTTATTTGAGGGTTAACCACGGCAGCAAAACTGGAAATATATTTTTGTTTGCAAGGCATCTAGCAAATATCTATATTGTCCAATTTTGGCTTTACAAGCATTTGATATCGCTGAGCAGCTGTTAACAATTAATTTTGAATCAATGTTAGCGTTTGATTTAGATTGTATGCCATCCAACCGGACTTAATGAATGTTACAAACTATACATGGTAGATATATTGGTAAACTCAAATTACTGGGCAGTGTAATTTAAAGCACCTTGCATGTAACTGACATTTTCAGTCTATTTGGTTTATTAGTTCTATAGCTTAACTCACCGGTCGCAGAAAACTTTTATTGCTATACAAAAAACTTGGGTTCAGACCCCCTTCATAGTAGCCAGAATTGCAGATACATTCTCTTATTATAACAAGTGGCGGAAACTTTGGATGATTTGGGTGAAAAGTTTTAGTAGCTACTAACCGGCTGACAGCTTCTGTCAGTGACGTCATAGTAAAGAATATCGATTAAGCCGACTGAGTTGATTTCATTCAAGGAACAGTTGTGAGAACTGTATGACGTTCACACACGATGGAGACCAATCGTGCGAAATTTCATGGTGTAACTGCCGGTAGTTGAGAAGAAGTTCAAGTTTTCTCTCACCCTCTCCTCATTGTTTCTCTCTAGCTTTGACTCTCTCTCTCTCTCTCTCTCTCTCTCTCTCTTTTCTGTCTCTTTGCATATACACCCAAACACATACACATACACCCAGAATTGATCTTTAAATATTTCTTTAAAAGGTGTTTTGCTGATATTGTTTGGTTGGAAATAGAAAAGCTCCAATAAGGACGGTTTTTGTATTCATAGAAATATTACATTAATTTGTTTTGCAGTTGAATTTGAAATTTGAAGGCGTTCGTTTACTGACAAATGTGTCCTACAAATGTCAATTCTCAGCTGGGCAAAGGATGAATGCTTTTCCTACTTCCAATTTAACTTTTACATCAGTCTCAGAACCACAAACCGCAAATTGTCAATTTTTGGCGAATTCAACAGATGTCATTCCTCGGAATTTAGGTGAAATGCTTTGTTTAAATTTGAAAAATAGAATAGAAGTTAGAATAAAGTCCTAAATATTTGTAAGAATTGTGATATAAGAGATTTTTGAAAATTCATGAGGTTTCTTAAAACTTGTTTTTCACATACTTCTGGAGCTCAAAAAGCTTCAAAATAACTTCAGGGACCCAAAAATTTATGATGTTTTCTAATGTAAAATGCACTCTTGATCAAAAGCGCCGAGGCTGGAACGGTCAGAAACTAGGTTAGGACTGGCTCGTTACTTGTTACAACCCAGATCGGCATTTTTCTTTTTCTTGATATTTTACCCGTTACAAAAGTTTGTTTTACAAGATCTACCCCTAAAACGCAGATCAACATCATAACTTTGACAACACCCAGATTTTAGGAAAAAGTTGGCTTGATATTTCAACTAAATCAAATGCAATTATTTTCCGCGACCAATAAATTATGTTGCTGTTTAACTCCAGTGCTGCTTAATTTTGTTCTTGGCTCACTAACAATATGCCTTTGGAATAATTTACTCCTCAAAATTAAAAAATTTAGCTCTCGGTGGGGAAAAAGGGTGAAATTTTTTTATTCTAAATGGTGAACTACTCTGTTAAAAGTACTGGTCTAGCGAGAAAGCTGTAATAGCATGTACCACTTTGTAATGTCATAACGAGTTTATTTTCACGATTTTTGGATAATTATAGTTTATGCAGACCGTAGAATTGTACTTAAAAGATAATTCGTTATTGTGGTTGTATTACAAGACTAATTTCATGGGCCCAGTTTAATTGGCTCAAAGCCAAATAGTTAAAAATGATAGTATTAGCTCTCAGTGTTGATTAATGTAATCAAGAATGTTTAAACATTGCTCCTCTTGTTTCTCTCGTATTTAATAAGGTTCGTTGTTATGGTCACGAATAACTACAAAGGTAAAACTCGCTTTATGTGCCTGCAATTTGTTATTTTTGTTCCGTAATTCCAAAAGCACGTTTCACGAGGTCTCATGTTTTGTTTGTTTCATTAAATCAAACCAGCATCAAAGTGCGTTTAGCTACGTATAGTATAAAAAAAAACAAATAAGGGTATCAGTATTTTATCTTAATTTTAATTTTAACGTGAAAACGCTGTTTTAAACTAGAGCAGTTTTTTTCACCTGTTTTGATATTTCCTAGCTGTTGGCAGATCACTTAAACTGACAGAACGCGATGAGCTACTTTTTGGTGATGAGCCGTTTCAGGTATAAATGAAATGTTCTGCTGGCTTTATTTGCCGCAGGAAATAGCGTGCAGGTTACTATTTGATTGTTATCGCAATTTTTTTGATTGGAAGTAATGACTTTCTAGCATTTGATGCTGGATTCAATTAAGCTTAAGATGTTGGCGTAACACAAAAATTCTTTGCTCATCTATTTAAAGTTATTTTTCCGGCAAAAAGGCTACCCCACAAAATTGAATTTATAGGTAAAAAGATTTTTTTCTGCGCTGAAGATTTACGTCTGCTGGAAACCTGTCTTTAATCAGTAAAAATCACAGAATAAGTGTTATAGGAAAATATGAACTTGTTGTCTCCAAGAACTGCTCTTTCTTGGGGTTTCCGTAATGCAGTTTCTTTTAACACAGACCAACGCAGGAACTGACTACATAGATTCAGTGAACCTGGATTTAGTTTCTTCGTTGAGTCATGCCCAGATACTGAAATGTTGGCATTTTGGATTTCCTGCATTGATCACATCAGCCTTGGAGTAAAGTGGAAAATAAAACATAAAACTGAAAAATTTCCTTAGTTCTGACATGAAAAATGTTCGAACGCTATAACACCGGCTACAGCAAAGCTTCAAAACCTATGCAATATTTCATTTCACAAGCTTGTCATTTTAGATCACCAAAACGTTACTGTGGACGTTGTTTTTAACGAAAATGCCGTAACCAGTGCAGTAATCCGCATTTTTTCCTGCCCCAGAGTGAACGAGCTCAACAAGTACAGCATGTAAGCAGAGTTAAATTTGTGTTCAGTAATAACTTTGTCTCTCCGTTACGCGAAAGTTTTTAAAACTATGCATGAAGCGACTTGTGTTTGGGCTCGCTTTGAAGTTACCTGCACCTGTACCAGTACATTGTTACCACCACATGCGGTACAATCAAGCAAAAGAAATTTCTGTGAAGTAACCTATTCAAATACATAATAACCCATGCGAACATCTAGGATTGTGTCGGCAGTGACTTGTTTCCACTGCAGCAGTCGCTTTAGCAGTAGGCATGTAGCTCAGGTGCAATAGATCAAGCAGCAAACTTTGTATGCTTGTTAGGCGGAAACCGCCCACCTATCAAAATAATCTACTTACGACTATTATCAATTACATAGCCTACCATAGCATGGAGCTTAAAAAATGAAGGTTGCTTTATTAATTAGCTACCGCTACTGCATGCTTTTCACATCTTTTTCAAAGCGGTTATTTTTGGTGGTCGGACAATCATGCGACATGTCAGGAGAAGTTTCAGCTTCTTTTGTAGTTTCACTTTCGCTAAAATCTTGGGCAAATTTTGCTAAAGCTTCGGAGGTTCACAGAAATATCCGCATAAGCGCTGTAAAACCTCTGGTGTCGATCAAATGCTGCTGTTTTCTGTTGTGCTGTGTCTTTAAAAAAGGTTTTTTGCAGCTTGTTTAATGTCCTTGCGGATAGAAACGTACTTTGAACTACATAATCTAAAGTGTGGAAAAGTGTCAAATCAAAAGCACTGCAACGCCCAGCTCCAAGTACACTATACACCAGGGGTGCCCAACCTTTTTGTTACTGCCACCCGCATTGCGAACTAAATTTAAGTTACGGCCGCCGGTAACCATCTTCAGTTATTTAAAAATTATGTATCGTAAATAAATTGCATTTATCAATAATATGCAGCTTCAGTCCTATAGATAAACGTAATGGAACGTAATATCACAATTTGTTAATAAATTTATTGAAGTACAATTTTAAAATATCGTATTAATGACTGCCATCTGCCGTAGTCCCGCCTCCAGATCAGTGTTTAGCAATCGGGTTCGGCACTTGTTTTTCAAATATTTCATGTTTGAAAACGCTGCTTCGGACGAGAATGAGGGTTTTCTGGCCACCTTTTGCAGCTTTGTTTATTCAGTTGCACCTTTCCACGTGTCCAGTTTTTTTTGGTCTTAGATTTTTTTGGTAGTTTAACTTTTTCATAAGTTGTTCATTATTCTTCAATTTGATCAGTTCCATTTGAAGATTTAGTGATTTACTCTCGGTTTCCTCCAAATGTGGAAAAGCAATGAGTGGAAAAGTGAGCAGAAAACGTTGTCGTGGGGGAGAGAGAGATTGATTGACGGAGTAAAGAAGGGACATTGGTTTTTTGTGTTAATTTATTGTGGATTCTGTGGACGTGGCGAGTATTAAGCAGTTATTGGTGAAATTAATTTTGGCGGTTTCCTGACTGTGTAGTAAAGTGGTTAATTTTTCAGATCGTTGAACGAAGAAGCTTGAAGTCGCGAAGTATTATTTCTGTGAATACATTATTCTGTATTAAAGTGGTTTTAGGTGTTTTTTTTTGTGGAAGCCAATCTTTTCCGAGTTTTATTAAGTTGCAGTCAGACCTAATTATCCGAGTGATTATCATACGTCGCCTCAATTTAAAAAGAAATTTAAGATTGCGATAGAACCGAAAAGTTCTATAGATATATATATATTATTGTATCAAAAACGCGACACCTTGAAGGCTTCGATTTAAATTGTTGACACGCGTTAGAAAATGCACTAGAAGCGCCAGAGATGTGAGAAACTCTTTGTTTAGCAAGAGACGGTCCTTGCTTTTCATGGAGTAGAACTCTACTATTTCCTTACGCAGCAGTAAAACACGTCGAGTTTTTTCTCCGTGAGACAACCAACAAACAGTAAAATGATGAATATTGTCCTCAGCAGACAATTCACGCGAGAATAAAATTTCTCGAAATTGCCTATGATGAAGAGGATCTGCGCGAATGAATAGCATAATACATTTCACATCTTTTTAATTGTGTTTAAAGCGATACACTCGGCACAAAGTGCTTCCTGGTGGATGATACAGTGAAGATTGATGAGCTGTTTATTACTATACTCATTGGAAAAGTAATCTGAAAATCTAGCCACAAAACCTAGCTGGTTACTCGTCATCGCAGGTGCACCATTCGTGCAGATGCAACGAAGATTTTTTAAATCAAGTCCGGAGCGAATGCACGCATTGTTAACATCAATAAATATGTCTTATCCTCGAGTGCCAGTAGCCAGTGTTTCCATGGACAGAAAATCTTCGCGCAACTCAAAGCTTGAAGACAGGAAACAAACGACAATCAGCAGCTGCGCCGAGTCGTTGATGTCCGTTGATTCGTCGATTGTCAGCGCAAACAAACTTTCTTCCTAATGAATAATGATTAAAGAATAATGAATCTTTGCTTACAAAGAAAGCTACAATTGCTGAGCGATATTGCATTGTCGACGTTGCATAGGAACATGTGAGAGCGCTATCGATGAATAATCTGTTTCCTTATTAAGATCAATGCATTTAAATACATCCAAGAGGCATCGCTTAACTAGTTCCCCATTGCTATAAGGCTTTCCCGCTGAATCAAGATGATGTGCCATTCTGCAGCAACCCTTGCAGCGATTATTAATAGATTTAACAATAATAGAGTTACAAGATATTTGCTGTCGCACACGTTTTTTCAAATTTTCTACACATATCATTTTTATTCGTTCGTCAATTTTGCATAAACATAAACATATGGCGACGAAAATGCTGCTTTACATTATCCCCTTTCACTGTTTTCACACTAAACATGACTGCATGTTAGACACATTATGGAATGCGTTGCTGTTTTCATCATAAAATAATCCAGTTTAGTTGATTTTGATCAGAGATATTCCGCCTATCCAACTCCGACATATCCGAGCGATTCCGTTTCTGTTGCTAAGAACTCAAAAGAAATGATGTGACTGGAAAAACTAAATCAGCTCGAAACTTTATTCATGCATTAATACGTTAAGACAAATGCATTTCGCTATAAAGCATCATCAGTGCTGTAAAAGAACAATAAAAGCAACTAAATCTAAGGTTCCAAGCAATAACTCTACTGACAAATCTACACTCATCACATAAGTAATTATATATCCAGCGTATCAAAACAAATAATTTCATATTATAGTATTGCAGTATTACCCACAAGGCAGCAGACCATTATGACGAAAAAAATACGATTAAAACGCAGGCTGATAGTAGACTAAATTTAAAGTAGTAAAAAATATTAAAGCACAGTGAGAAATAATACTAGGTTATATGCGAGGTAAAATCATTTTATTAATATTTATTTTTGCATTAAGTATGCGATACCATTTGGCTTCATAAAAGTTTAAATTTTCAAATTCAGGTTTTATAATAAATATAACAAAAAAACATTGCGCTATATCAGGTTTACCGGTAAATATTTCCTTGTGATGTTTATCATAATGTCTAAGTAGGGCCGAATTATCATTATTTTCAGAGTAGTGAAATTTGTTCCATAGTACTCGATGTTTTGTCCAACGTTGTGAAAAAGATGTCATTGTTTGACCAACATAGTAATTGTCACAGTTTTTTCAACATGCCGCGTAAATACCATAATCTTTGCAGTTTAGTTTTTGGGTCAAAGGACGTACTCCATTAGGTGTTCGTATATGTTTCATCAGTGGGACCATAGAATTATGTGAGCCATGATTGCCACATAGTGCACATTTACCACAGGGCCCAGATATGCCCCCATCCTTACCCTCAAGAGGACCAAATGAAAGCTTTTTATAACGAGCGACAAAATTGCCTAGTGTCTGTGGGCGCTTGTATGCAAGCATTACGTTTGATTGCAGACGTTTTTCCATCTGGCTAGACCGCAGTAGCTTAGGAAACTGGGTAACCCATACGATTTTTTCTGCTTATTTTTCTTTAATTTGCTCTTGTTAATAGGATAAAATCTATCCACCCAAGACTTGGCCTGCTCAATTATCTTGGATGTGAGAGTTTTAGGAAATTTGGATTTAAAACATTTGTTTTTTAGATATTCCAGACTAGTATCATAGTCGGTTTTGTCTTCGCATATACGCCGCATGCGCATTGCTTCAGATACTACAATAGATTGAAATACCCATGAGGGGTGATACGAAGCACCATTTATGAAAGTCCTGTCAAGGGCAGTTTTTTTGACATAATTACTCGTGACAAATTTAAATGGTGAGTCCGATGAGTGCTTGTGGAGAACGTCTAAAAATTCGACTTGTTGGTCTGAGCATTTGGTATTAAACAATTTAGTGGTTATTTGAAGTCCAACTTTACCAAGACTATTTTCTATTGCTTTGATTATATTTTGCGTTGAGTTTTCCCCAATAGCAATAAAAATAATGTCGTCGATAAATCTTTTATAAATAACCGCTTTTTTTAGAATAGGGAATGCAGGAGTTGTAGCAAAATGCATAGCTATGTTTGCAAGCGAGACTGAATGGTTGTCACCAGTAATTATGCCATTAGATTGTTTATAAAAGTGCTGTCCATGTTGTATAATAACCGATTCTAGGGTAAGCATAATTAATTCAACAAAATACCTTTGACCCAGTGCGCAAAATTGCGATTGTAAATTGAGAGCTGTTGTGAGGGCATCTCTAAGCGTATTTCTGTTGATGTTGGGGTAGAGTGCAATAACATCTGCCGCCACAATAAACAGATCTTCGTTAATGAGCTTGTTTTGAATATTCAGGTTGTTTGATTTCCATTGATCTAATTCGAGTAGATAATGGGTGCTATCTCTGCAATATTCATTGATCCCATCATGACAATATTTCACTGCAATAGGATGCAAGATGTATTCAATCATTGCAGTAAATCTTGATGTAGGAATGTGTCCCGCCGATTGGAAGGTCTCGGAATTGGAACAATTCGGTTTTCTAACTAATTGTGGGGGAGATTGACCTGCACAAAAAAGAAACCGAGGTTTCAATGTATACGCGGTGTTGAAAAGAACCATTGACAGCCTTTGCAGGCGCACTTCCGACTAATTTTGCAATTTTACACTTTTACACTCTTTTACAATTTTACAATTTTACACTCCCGACTAATTTTACAATTAACCGGAATAAAACTCGGCGTAACAGGCGCAGTAGATTGAGATATAGAAAGAGACGCAAAGAAAAAAATAAAGCCCTTAATCTGGCCCAAGTTAATTCAATTGTTCTCAATAAATCCAGTATTGATCTGTCGAATGACGTAAAAGAACTTCTGGCGAAAGGATTGAACTTTGTGCCCACACCCAAATGGAATGAAAACATTTGCGACCAAGAGTGGTGCTTTTTAACTGAACATACGCGAAGAGTGGAGTGGGCTGATATATTCAAAAACAATGAAAATACGCAAAATGAAGAGTGCCTACCTACTAAACTTATAATCCCCAAATTTTCCAGACCACCAACTGAATCACTGACTGAAGAGGTCGCAACCTACAAAAAATTAATTGAAACCAAATTACGAAACTTAGGTCCTAAGGTTGAAAAGCAATATCTGCACAACAATAACCTTCCATTTCGTCTAAAACAAGCACTTAAAACTATACAAATGTTAATCTCTGAACAAAAGGTGGTGGTGTGTCGAACAGACAAGGATGGAAAAATCCCTATTGTTAACTATTCTGACTACCATGAAATTATGGAAAAAGAACTAAACAAATTTGACGTTCTACAATTCACTCAACAGATTATGCATAAACAATTTGAAGTTAATAAACGCAAATGCGAAAACCTTATTATCTCGTTATTTGAAAAAGGAGTCATATCTAAAGATTTGCTTTATCATAGCACAGGATACAGAGTTAAAGAAAATTGTTATCAAAAGGTAACTGGAGAGTTGGCTAAATATTTTGCATGCTCTAGCCCAGCGTATGCGTACCCCCTTTTCAAGACTCACAAGCTCCAGCCCGATCACCTATTGAATGCTCGAATTACTGACATACCAGTTAGATTATTGCAATCGGCGGGACACATTCCTACATCAAGATTTACTGCAATGATTGAATACATCTTGCATCCTATTGCAGTGAAATATTGTCATGATGGGATCAATGAATATTGCAGAGATAGCACCCATTATCTACTCGAATTAGATCAATGGAAATCAAACAACCTGAATATTCAAAACAAGCTCATTAACGAAGATCTGTTTATTGTGGCGGCAGATGTTATTGCACTCTACCCCAACATCAACAGAAATACGCTTAGAGATGCCCTCACAACAGCTCTCAATTTACAATCGCAATTTTGCGCACTGGGTCAAAGGTATTTTGTTGAATTAATTATGCTTACCCTAGAATCGGTTATTATACAACATGGACAGCACTTTTATAAACAATCTAATGGCATAATTACTGGTGACAACCATTCAGTCTCGCTTGCAAACATAGCTATGCATTTTGCTACAACTCCTGCATTCCCTATTCTAAAAAAAGCGGTTATTTATAAAAGATTTATCGACGACATTATTTTTATTGCTATTGGGGAAAACTCAACGCAAAATATAATCAAAGCAATAGAAAATAGTCTTGGTAAAGTTGGACTTCAAATAACCACTAAATTGTTTAATACCAAATGCTCAGACCAACAAGTCGAATTTTTAGACGTTCTCCACAAGCACTCATCGGACTCACCATTTAAATTTGTCACGAGTAATTATGTCAAAAAAACTGCCCTTGACAGGACTTTCATAAATGGTGCTTCGTATCACCCCTCATGGGTATTTCAATCTATTGTAGTATCTGAAGCAATGCGCATGCGGCGTATATGCGAAGACAAAACCGACTATGATACTAGTCTGGAATATCTAAAAAACAAATGTTTTAAATCCAAATTTCCTAAAACTCTCACATCCAAGATAATTGAGCAGGCCAAGTCTTGGGTGGATAGATTTTATCCTATTAACAAGAGCAAATTAAAGAAAAATAAGCAGAAAAAATCGTATGGGTTACCTAGTTTCCTAAGCTACTGCGGTCTAGCCAGATGGAAAAACGTCTGCAATCAAACGTAATGCTTGCATACAAGCGCCCACAGACACTAGGCAATTTTGTCGCTCGTTATAAAAAGCTTTCATTTGGTCCTCTTGAGGGTAAGGATGGGGGCATATCTGGGCCCTGTGGTAAATGTGCACTATGCGGCAATCATGGCTCACATAATTCTATGGTCCCATTGATGAAACATATACGAACACCTAATGGAGTACGTCCTTTGACCCAAAAACTAAACTGCAAAGATTATGGTATTTACGCGGCATGTTGAAAAAACTGTGACAATTACTATGTTGGTCAAACAATGACATCTTTTTCACAACGTTGGACAAAACATCGAGTACTATGGAACAAATTTCACTACTCTGAAAATAATGATAATTCGGCCCTACTTAGACATTATGATAAACATCACAAGGAAATATTTACCGGTAAACCTGATATAGCGCAATGTTTTTTTGTTATATTTATTATAAAACCTGAATTTGAAAATTTAAACTTTTATGAAGCCAAATGGTATCGCATACTTAATGCAAAAATAAATATTAATAAAATGATTTTACCTCGCATATAACCTAGTATTATTTCTCACTGTGCTTTAATATTTTTTACTACTTTAAATTTAGTCTACTATCAGCCTGCGTTTTAATCGTATTTTTTTCGTCATAATGGTCTGCTGCCTTGTGGGTAATACTGCAATACTATAATATGAAATTATTTGTTTTGATACGCTGGATATATAATTACTTATGTGATGAGTGTAGATTTGTCAGTAGAGTTATTGCTTGGAACCTTAGATTTAGTTGCTTTTATTGTTCTTTTACAGCACTGATGATGCTTTATAGCGAAATGCATTTGTCTTAACGCATTAATGCATGAATAAAGTTTCGAGCTGATTTAGTTTTTCCAGTCACATCATTAAAATAATCCAGCTCCCATTTAGAATTAAACATCCTTTTCTCTTCTGCCAAAGTTCTTTTCCGTTTCAACGATATAGTTCAGAGTATGCATCTTTTAAAATTTGAACTGGTTATCTATAACACTGTAAAAAACGTCATCACTAACTAAGAAATACCAATTAAAAAGAGGTGTACAGACTATTCTCCAAAACGACTTGTCAGCTTTTGAAGCGTGGTTACACACGACAAGCTTGACTTTGACTTTGATAGCGATTAATCAATTATCATACTACACATCTACAGATTTTGTAACTTGCTCACCTCCACTGCTTTGATACAGTGAACCTCTACCTGCATATTCAAGGTAGAAATCTTTTATTTTTTCTAAAATTCTTTGTAGCATCACTATCTTACACTCTTTTGCTTCCGCGATAATCATATGATGATTTTTGCACTCACACCTTTTTGCTCGGGCCAGATCATCATATGATGATTTCTTTCAAAAGTTAAAAAAATTAGTTTACTTAAAAATTGATTTGTGGCTTTATTTCTCCATTGATTTTAACAATTTTTTTTAAATTAAAGGTTATTTTAAGACAATTCCGATAATGGTTTATTTTTGTCTTAACTATTTGTTTTTATAATTAAAAAATTTAAAGTAAATTACCTGTAGTCGAATTTTTTTACCCCCCTAAAATTTGGTAACCTACTATAAACAGATAAATTTGATACATAGACAATACAATAACCTGCCAACTGTTTATATCTTTATAAAGCTTAGGAAATTAGCTTACCAGCAATACATAATTCTAAAACAGCGCTGTCCAACTGCAGGCCCGCGGGCCAATTTCGGTCCGCCTGTTATTTTTTTTGACCTGCGAATAATTATGGCAATTAGCATGCTAAGATTCATAATTATCATACTTGTCACGAATAAGCAAATTTGTTTCCTGGGAATAGTTTGTATATCTGTAATGTTATTGCTTTCGTTCTGCTGTGATTGTTTTTTTCGTTAATCTTGATTTGTTTCGAGTTCAAACTTTGTTTTATATCTAGGTTGTTTTTTTGCAATAAACCTTCTTTTTCTTTCGCATTAAGATTTGTTTGTACACACACCTCTTCCGACGTCACAATGATAGATAACATGTTTCCAATCATGACAGATCCAGAATACATACATGTATTTTCTTCTCGAAAGTTTCCGATTTCCAATTGACGTAATATAGTAGTAGATGTTTTTTGCCACGAGATGTTGATCTTGAATTTTCTGGATCGCATCCCATTCATATACATAAAGAGACGAGATTTTTACACGTTTTTTGTGTCTTTTACCAGTCCAGTATTGTAGACACGATGGAGTAGAACGCTAGTTTCACGAGTTTAAGCTTAAAGTTTGAAAACATCCGTAGCTGCATAAAACCACTCAATGTAAATAAAACATAGAGTAGTACCAAAAAAAGGAAAGTGGAAAAAAGAATATTTTTTAAAAAATAGGAGGAAGATTATATATTTGCAGAAAATAATGGAAAGCCACTGTGCTTAGTATGCCATAAAACAGTTTTAGTTGCAAAGGAATACAATAAAAAGCGTCATCATGACACTTTTCACAAACATAAATATGAAAAATATAAAGAAACCGAAAGAAAAAATTTTTTGAAGAATCTCTGAAGCAAATAGGAAAAACAAGTCAGTACGATGTTTAATTGTGTGAGGAGTCAAAGTTCTAGCCAAGCTGCATCATATGAAGTTGCATTCCTTCTCACCAAAGAAGTGAAGCCTATTCGAGATGGTGAATTGGAAAAGTATGTGCAATTAAAATGGCAGAAGTATTTGGTGAGAAAAAAGTGGCAGAAAAATGTTAAACGGTGTCTATATTCCATTGGACAGTGGCAAGGATTTAAGTCAACATGTGTCTTGTAAACTGAAAACTCATATTGACAAATGTAGCTATTTCTCACTTGCTATGGATGAAAGTGTTGATGTAACTGACATTAGCGAGTTGATGATATTTGCTCGACTAGTGAATGAGAATTTTAATTTTCAGGAAGAATTGCTGGCAATTCATCCGTTAACAGATGCAACAAATGAATCCAATATATATATGAAGCATTAAACTATGTTGTTTCTGAGTTTGGAGGTGCTCATGTAAAAATTGCTTATGTATAGTGACAGATGGAGCAAAGACCATGGTGGGGAGCTAAAATGGTCTCGTTGGATTTCCAAGAAAAAACAAAATTAACTGCGTTGTTTTGCATTGCATAATTTACCAAGAAGCACTTGGCGGAAAAGTACTGAAAATGATGAATGTCATGCAAAGTGTTATCAAAATGGTTAATCTGATAAGGGGTGGACATAAATGCTGAATTTAGTGACTTACCCTTGTGCACAAGTATCAGATGCTTAAGCGCAGGCTAGATACTGAAACACTTTTTTGGGCTGCGCAAAGAAATTCTTTCATTTTTTGAAGAACAATTATTGGACAGTACAGGTAATTTTCAAGCACAATTACAAAGCACTAAATTTTTTTTCGGGTTAGCTTTTCTGACTGACCTGACAAATCACTTGTATATGCTAAATTTGAGTTTGCAGAGAAAGGGGTAAAGTGTTTCTCATTTTGTAGGACATGTTGAGAGTTTTCGCTCAAAATTAGGTTTATCCACGGACTGTTTGCAAAATAATGATCTTGCTCATTTTTCATGCTGCTCTGTTATCAAAGATGAATATTCCAATGCTAATTTTACACAGTTTATAAGTAATATTGCCTCACTGTCTGAGGAATTTCACAGTAGATTTGAGGATTTTCATAAGTTAAAAGGTCTTCTTGCATTATAAAACAGTCCCATGCAAGTTGATGCTGCTACACAGCCATCGGAAATTCAACTCGAGTTGTGTGATCTTCAGAATGATCAGTTCTTATTTTGGAAGAAAATGAAAAATCCAGAAAATTTTTGGAAATTTGTTTTAAAAGAGAGGTTTCCGATGTTGAAGAATGCAGCTTTAAAGCTCTTCTGAATGTTTGGAAGTACATACAGTATATTTGTGAGTGTGCGTTTTCAGCAATGAACATTATCAAAAGTAAAAATCGAAACCAACTTAGAAACAGCACTATGGCTTTGTAGGATTGCCTTCGTATGGCCACAACTAGCATTTTCCTTGACACAAATGCAATTGTAAAAGAAGCATGCAGACCTCAGAAGCTGCATTGATTAGCAATAAATTTACAAACTTACATCTGGTTATATTTCGCATTAATTAACAAATATCGGTGTGACCCTAGATTAAACGGTGGCCCGCAGAACAAATTAGTCAGATTCTGATGGCCCGCTATAAAATTAAGTTGGACCACCCTGTTCTGAAAAATTGATAATTAGGATTACTTTGTAATGGTTAATAAAATATTGGTAGGCATGCACAATTTTTCATTTTTTGTTGAAAAAATTTTCAATTGTATTTCAGGAAATTGCAATTTGTGACAAAACTAAGTTCTTTGGTGCCTTTTAACTATTTTTCCTAAAATGCATAGTGATTTAGCTGTCTGCATCTGTGTTTTCAAATAGATTGATCAAATAATGAAGTCTCTAAAATTTTTGAAAGATAACCGACCCCAAGAAAAAAAATTAAAAGTTTCTACAAAAAAACGGTATAACATGGTCCTGTATTATCTTTAGCAACAAAATATTGCTTTGAAACTACATATTTTGAAAAAATTTAAGAAATTTGCTTTCCAAAAATATATATTGTTGCATGGCTTAAGCTAAGAGTTATTGTATAATGATTGATGAAATTGATAAATTTTGTAGGCTCAACCTGTTTTCGATATCGGTCAAAAACACTCAAAATTCATATTTTTTAGCTTCACAAATCTGCAATTTCTACAAAAACTAATTCTTCTGGTAAATTTTGACTGTTTTTCCTAAAATGCATGGTTATTTAGCATTCCGCATCTACGTTTTCAAAAAATTTCATCAAAAAAATGACGTCTCTAAAAAGGTAAGGGGTCAACATGGTCCTGTATCATCTTTAGCGACAAAATATTGCTTTCAAACTACACATCGTCTAAAAGTTTAAAAAATTTGCTTTCCAAAAATATATATTGTTGCATGGTTTAGGCAAAGAGTTATTCTGTAGTGATTGATGAAACATGGCACTAGTAGTTATCTTTAGTACCGGCCCAAAACACTCAAAATTTGAGAGCTGAAACTCAGCAAATGCAAATTACAGAAAAAGTACTTGTTTTCTAAATTTGAAATCATTGTTATGCATTTACACAACTCATTTCCTTGCCTTGCATTAAGTTTCCACGGAGCTGGTGTATATTAAACACTTTTTATAGATTTCGTAAGGTAGGGTAATTCAGGTGAGAATCTGGTACCCCTAACAAAAAAGGAGAGGTGTAAAATGGTCCTGTATCATCCTTAGCAATAAAATATTAGTTCTAAGCTTTATATCGTCTGAAAGTTAAAAGAAGTTTACTTTTCAAAAACATATCATATTACATATTTTAGGCTAAGCTTTAAGTGATAAAAACGCTAGTCTACATGATAAACCTTAACTTATCTTTGATTGCGGCCAAAATCCGCTAGATTTTATCGCTAGATCTTATAAAATTCCAAATTCTAAAAAAAAGTACACGCTTCAAATTCTCAAAAAATTTTGTAAAATTGCGTCACTCTCTTTTTACGTTGTGTCAAGATACCAAGGATAAAATGCAAACAAAGCACTTTTTATTCACTTTGACAGGAAGGCTATAATCAATCAAAATTAGCTCTCTTCCAACAAAAAGGAAGTGGGGAAGAGTAGCTTATGTTTCACCTTAGCCCTCAAATCCAAATTGGGTCAAATTTGACCCCAAGCGAAAAAAATTACTGTAATTCTTAACAATCTTGAAGTTTTGCGCAGGGAAGTCAGGAATTCTTCAATCAATGAAGGTGTTTTATGACAAATAAAGCACAAAAATTGCATTTTAACATTCGTAATATCGACACTACTGATAGAAGTGATGAACGAATCATAAAATTCTTATATATTTTATCTCTAACCTGAAAAACAGAGTGGGGTCAAATTTGACCCCAACATGGTTAATATTATAAAAATATATTATTGTTTGAGGATTAAATGATAAACGTAAAGATAATTAATTGTTTATGCAAATTAGCCTTATTTTGCATATGTTACAAAGAATTCGAGTACTGCTACGCGGGAGCGAAAGTTGATAAAAGCGCTAATATTACTAATTTTGGGAGGCCATGTGTTCATTGGGATATGAATTCAAAAGCTTAACAACCTTCGACCAATAAAATTTTATTACGGCTCGACCTTTAGTTTTCTCAGATATCAAAAGCAGTTCATAAAAGCGAACTGTTTGAATGGTGATAAGTAGGGAAAATTTTTATTGACCTATAGAATTGGAAATATTGCTTTTTCAAATTATAGAAATTGACTTTATTGACCAATAGAGTTTTATTTTAAAATTAACTAAAATAAAAAGATAAAATGCATATACAAAACGTGATGTATACATCCACAGGCAACACTTCTTGTTATAGAACACGATCATATAATGCCGTATATTTTTCGTATTGAAATGTCTGTCTTTAGACAAAAGCTTCCCCAGCAAAGAGAAGCTTCTCTCCGCAGAGGCAGTGGTAGGTTGGCGCTTTTGCTGTAACGCGTACAGCGACGGGAAAATACCTTCACGATTCATCCCAATAATTGCTTCCAAGACACTGCCAGAAACTCTTTTTCTCGAGAAGCTTTTGATGTCACACGAATCTTCTTTAAAATTAGTGTTTAGCAGATCTATGTGGGCTTTTTTGATGGTGTAACTGGTACTTTCAAGATGATGCAATAGTGTGTCATCTGTTAGGAGAAAAGACAAACGAGGAATTAAGCCATGCATTGAAAGACATTGTAGTCGCTTCAAAGTGATTATTGGAAGTTCACTAAAATTCTTGATCGAGAATTGCGCGAGTTAAAGTATTTTAGTGAAAGCCAATCTTTTCCTAGCTATTAAGTTGCAACCAAACTTAAGTATACGATTGATACTGTAAGTGGCGTCAATCTTAAGAAGTAAATTAAAATTGAGATAGATTCAAAACTCTATTGAAACGCAACATCTGGGACTCATTCAGGAAAACATTTTATCGGTTGATAATTTAATATGGCTGCAGAAGAACTTAATATGGAGAAGTTGGAGGATTTGAAGAGACAAGTAGAATCGTTGGGCTTGGATGAGAAACAGAGGAACAAGCTTATAACGGAAGAATGGCGTCGAATGAGAGAAGCTGAAGAGTGAAGGTTAGCAGCCCAGGCTGAAAAACGGAGAAAAGCGGCTGAAGAGCGAAGATGAGCAGCCCAGGCCGAGGAACGGAGAATAGCCGCCGAAGCTGAAGTGCGGAGACTAGCGGGTGATGCTGAAGCTGAAGAGCGAAAATTAGCAGCCCAGGCTGAAGAACAGAGGTTAGCAGCCCAAGCTGAAGAACGTAGGATAGCGGCTGAAGCAAAAAACGGAGGTTAGCAGCCCAGGCTCAAGAGCGGAGAATAGCGGCTGAGGAAAGGAAGGTTGAGCTCGAAATTGAAAAGCTGAGGTAGGAATTGGAAGCAATGAGGCTCTTCCAGTCTCAGAATGGTGAACAATTGAATCAAGGATCGGTTGAAAATGTTGTGAGGACGCCACCGCTACCATCTTTTGTGGACGGGAAAGATAATTTGGACCAATATCTTTTGAGATTTGAAAGGTACGCTAATGTGGCTAAACGGAATAGAAGTACTTGGGCAACCCAGTTAAGCCCGCTGTTAACAGGCAAGGTGATAGAAGTGTATAATAGACTGTCGTCAAAAGAAGCCATGGATTATGAGTGTCTTAAAGTTGCTTTACTGGAAAGATATAATTTTACTGAGCGTGGATACCGCGAGAAATTTCGAGAAGCTTGACCAGAAGGACATGAAAGCCCAAGTCAATTTATATCCAGGCTAAAAAATTACTTCACCAAATGAATAGAGTTGGCCAAAGTGGACCAAACCTTCATGGGCGTCGTTGATTTGATTGTACGTGAGCAGTTCACTAGCTCCTGCCCTAAGGATCTATCGATATGGCTGAAGCCGAGCAACCTAAAAATTTTAGATGAACTGTCACGGTTGGCTGATCAGTATTTGGCACGCGCAATCAGAAGCTGTCGAGTAAGGAAGTGATCAAACGTGATAGCGCATGAGCCGATGTGAAGGACAGTCATAGTGGATTTCCTCCTGCGAGTACCCTGAAGTGCTTCTTATGTAATCGCGTTGGTCACCGGGCGATTGACTGTCGTGTTAAACTAGAAGGAGGACGTAATGAGTACAAAGACCAGCCAGACATGCAGTTACGTGCTACCAATGTGGTGAAGTTGAGCATGAAAAGAGGGACTGTCGGAACGCACCCCACCCTCAAGCTGCTCCTCTGCGTGGAGGAAACACCCCTAGGCCTTCGTCACAATCGTACCGAGTTGGATGCGCTGCACAAGTTGGAAGATTATTGGATGATGCCAAAGCGAAGGATGAAGAATATTTGGAGCTTAAATCGGGAGAGAAAATTAAATTCGTGCGTAATGGTGCCTGCCTGAGTAATGAAAATAAGAATTGTATGCCTCTTGCGACAGGAAAAGTGGGTGAGAATGAAGTTGAGGTCCTTCATGATACAGGCTGCAATGGTGTTGTTGTCAGGAGAGAGTTGGTGAAGAAAGATTATTTTACTGGTAGCATGGGTTATGTAATGGCTATCGACCGGATATTGAAAGAAGCACCTATTGCTGAGATTAAAGTGGACACGCCTTACTATACAAGAGTGACTCAGGCGATATGTTTGCGAAACCCCTTGCTTGACCTGATCATTGGAAACATTCCTGGGGCACGGAATCCGGATGATCCTGTTCCTGGTGTGGAGACATGTGCCGTTGCGGTTACGAGGGCTCAAGCTCGGAAGGATGCCACGATCAAACCTTTAGCTGCAAAAGACGTGACGGCTCAGAATTCCGTCACGAAGAATGAGTTGGCAAAATTGAAACAGGAAGACATTACTCTGGAAAAATACGTGGATCTAAAGGATACTGTCAGAAAAGGAGACTATGAAATAAAGTATAAAAAGCGTAGGGGTATCCTATACAGGATTCGGAACCGAGTCGATGGATTAGGTGAGTGCTCAAAGCAGATTATGGTACCGAAAACGTTGAGAAGGAAGGTTATGGAAGTCGCCCACGACTTTATTTTCGGAGAACATCTTGGGATTAAGAAGACTAAAGACCGCATTCAAACAAATTTCTATTGACCTGGTATGCAAGATGATGTTACTAGTTTTTGCAGATCATCTGATGTATGTCAGAAGACGACTGCTAAAGGATCTGTTCCCTGTGTGCCACTAGGAGATATGCCTATAATTGATATGCCATTTAGGAGAGTTGCCGTAGATTTGGTTGGACCAATTTCACCTCCAAGCGAGAAGGGACATCGATATATCCTGACCTTGGTAGATTATGCGACCAGGTCCCCTGAAGCCGTTCCAAGAACTCAAGAATATTGATACAGAGACAGTGGCGGAAGAATTGCTGGATATATACAGTCGTCTAGGAATACCAGAAGAAATTTTGAGTGATCTTGGCACGTAATTTGTATCGAAGTGCATGGAGGAAGTATCAAGATTGCTGTCCATGAAACGACTTAACAACTACGCCGTACCATCCTATCCGCAATGGATTGCTTAAACGTTTTAATGGTACTCTCAAGAAAATGTTAAGACGTTTGTGTAATGAGCAGCCCCGCCAGTGGCATCGTTTCGTTAATCCCTTACTATTTGCATACAGAGAAGCGCCACAGGAGGCCGCCGGATTTTCACCGTTTGAATTATTGTACGGGAGGACAGTACGCGGACCAGTACAAATCTTGAAGGAGCTGTGGACAGGAGAGACAGATGGGACAAAAAATCAAGAGGAGCTACCAGTATGTATTGGAATTGCGAGAACGTTTAGACAACACCATGAAGATCGCCCAGGAAAAGTTGCTAAAGAGCCGGAAGAAGAACAAAACGCTGTATGACAGACGAGCTAAAGGAAGAGAATTTCAAGAAGGCGACAAGGTATTACTGCTACTGCCGACGGACACAAACAACTTCTGATGCAGTGGAAAGGGCCTTATGAGATAATGAGCAGGCGTGGAAAAGGTAATGATGATCGGGTAGAAGTAAATAATAAGGTAAAAACGTTCCATGCAAACATGATAAAGAAATACATCGAAAGAGCTGACCAGGACGAAGCACCAGAACAAAATTCGGACAATAACCAGGCAATGTCGTGTGGTGTTTGTACCGGGATTATAGGAGGAAATGAAGATCTAAACGTGAACGACGACGAGATGATGGAATTCGCTAATTGTCATCAAATGGAAACAGTACAGAACGTCAAGTTGGGGGTCGAACTGACTAAAACACAACAGGAAGAAATGATGAGCAACTTGTCAAGACACAAAGAAGTTTTTTCAGATATTCCAGGTAAAACTAACATGATCAAACATAAGATAGAGCTTACTGAAACTAATCCAATCAGGTCTCGGCCTTATCCTTTGCCTTACGCCATGAGAGAGAACTTGCAAACAGAAATAGAAAACATGCTTCGCCTTGGAATCATTTGAGAATCAAGCTCACCATTTGCGTCCCCAATTGTAATTGTAAAGAAGAAAGATGGATCAGATCGCATCTGCGTCGATTATCGGAAATTAAACAAGCTCACAGTAGCAGATCCGGAGCCTATGACAACATCAGAAGATTTGTTCTAGCAGTTGGGGAAAAGCAAGTATTACTCCAAGATTGATCTCAGCAAAGGATACTGGAAAATCCCATTCACGGAAGAGGACATCAAAAAGACTGCATTTGTAACACCTGACGGCACGTATGATTTTCTGAGGATGCCTTTCGGAATAAAAAATTTGGAGGCAACGTTGGATCGTGGAATGAGGAAGATTTTAACCGGAATGAGCAACGTCGAAAGCTACATTGACGACCTCATAATACTTACCAATGACTGGAAAGTGCATTTACAAATGCTAGAGGAACTGCTTCGACGTATGCGGAAGGCTGGACTTACAGCAAAACCGTCTAAATGTGTATTTGGGGCTGAAGCCGTTGAATTCCTTGGACATTATATATATCGGCCGTTACTGAATTACAGTTAATGAGGACAATTTAGAGAAGACACGTACAGCACGAAGACCGACTAGGAAGAAAGAGGTAAGATCATTCTTGGGGTTAGCGAACTATTATCGCGCCCACATCCCCACATTTACAGCGGTTGCAGCGCCATTGACTGATCTAACGCGCAAGGGACAACCAAACAAGATTTGATGGGGGCAAGCTCAAGAAAAGGCCTTCAGCAGCTTGCAGGACTCTTTGTTGAAGCGACCAATTTTAAAGTTGCCAGACCATGGCAAGCCTTTCATACTACGAACTGATGCATCAAACTGCGGGCTGGGTGTCGCCCTCATGCATGTGCATGACAAGAAACTATATCCAGTGGCATATGCCAGCAAGAAACTCGCACCAGCTGAGACCAAATATTCAACTTTAGAAAAGGAATGTTTGGGTATTGTGTGGGGCATAACAAAGTTCCGGCTATACTTAGCTGACAAGCCGTTTATTTTACAAACTAATCACCAGCCCCTTGTATATACAAACAAGACCAAGTATCAGAACGATCGCATAATGCGATGGGCCCTATCTTGACAAGGGTACGATTATACTGTACAGAATATTCCTGGAAAGCGGCTGATTATCTTAGTCGTGTCATGAACTAGTTGTGCTGTGTTTATGTGTATTGTTTGTGGTATGCTTTATTGCATATGTGTGTGAGATATGGTAATCGAATTTATTTTGTGCATCATCAAGGATCTTAGTAGTAAATGGGACTCGCAAATTTCGTTATTTGTAGTTTTTAATATTATTATTGTCATAATAGTTTTAGGGGGGCGTATGTCACAAATAAGTAAATTTGCATTGAAAGAATAGTTTTATACATGTATAGTTATTGTAATCTGTTTTTTATTTTGCAGTGATCATTTTTAATTGTAAATCTGAATTGTCTGAAACCCTAAACTTGCTAAACCGTTTCCAAAGAAAGACCTTTTTTCTTTCGAATTTATAAATAGATTTGTAACTCACACGCCTTTCTGACGTCACAATGAGTGTCTACATGTCTTAGTTTTCCAGCATATTCTAGTGATTCTTGTTTCTTCTCGAAGATTTCTTTATTTTTTTTATTATTACCGATTATGTAATTATTAACGGTGTTTTTTGTGTCACGTGATGTTCTAGCAATTTCTAGATTATTTTCCGTCATATATATATAAGGCAGCGAGATTTTATTCATTCAGAGATTCAGAGAAAGATAGAAGAGTGTGGCAAAAAAGGCTTGGTCTGTGGTGATTGTTGTGACAGGAATTGAGCGATTATTTTGGTGGGTTTTACTTAAGTTAGTCTCTGATATTTATTTATGGAAGTGCTTTAGTTCTGTGTTTTGGCAGGCGAAATAATTCGAAGTTATAAAATGATTTGTGAATATATTGTTCTGTTCTTAATCGAGAAGTGCGTGGGTTATAGTATCTTAGAGAAAGCCAATCTTTTCCTAGCTATTAAGTTGCAACCAAACTTAAGTATTCGATCGATACCGCAAGTCTCGTCAATCTTAAGAAGTAAATTAAGATTGAAATAGATTCAAAACTCTTTTGAAACGCGGCAGACTTCATAATATGTCTCGTACGATCAACACAAATCTTCGATACGGCAGATCCTAATGTTCAGATGTTTTAAAAAATTGCAACCTTTTTGCAAAATCAGTTTATTAAAAAACTATTTGTGACCTCATTTCTCAACCGATTTTCAAATTTTCTCAACAAACTAAAGGTTATTTTAAGGCGATTCCAATAGTGTATAATATATACAATTAATATTAGTTTTTATGCTGAAAAAACTGAGCTTTAAGACCTGTGACGTAACTTTTATCACTCTCAAAACTGGTGAGCTTAGTAAAAACAGGTGACTTTAATACAATAACGTTATAATAAAGTACTAACAATTACTGTTCTTTAAAAGCTTAGGAAATTTCCTTTCCAGCAATATGCATCTCCAATTACTTGAGGCTAAGGATTAGTTTATAATGGGTGATCAAAACTTTGTTGCCATACATGATGTTTCCTTTTTAGTTAAACAATTATCCTACTGGAGGCTAAAAAACTTGCAATTGTTAAACGAAGTTAGTTCTTTGGTACATTTTGACTACTTTTCTTCACAAGCGTGGTTCTTTTGCATTTTCTGTCGACGTTTTTAAGCAGATCCATTAAAAACTGAAGTCTCCAAATGTATATGAAATGTAGTCTATCGGTTAAAAACACGCAAAAGTTTAGTGCCTGCAGTTCACAAAATCGAAATTTTTAGAAAAACTAAGTCCTTTGGTAGATTTTGTCTATTCTTTCTCGATCGCATGAATGTTTGGCATTATCAATCAAATTATTCAAACGACTCAATAACTACAAATTTTAATATGTAGCCTACTCCAAGCAAAACACTTGGTGATCATCCAAGAAAAATACGATAGGGTAAAGATGGTCCTTATTATTCGTAACAAAATGTAGGGGTCGAGCTACATATGATCTAAATGCTAAAGCAATTTCCTTTGCAATTGGGCAAGGCTGTCGCAGCAGCCAGCTGATTTAATGTTCTTAACCTCGACATTATTGATGGGGGCTTCCGCTACAGCTATACCTGAACTGTGAGTGCATAAATCTCAAAACTAGAACTGTGAGTGCAAAAATCTCAATGTCACCAATATTGTTACGAAAGTGGGCTCACCAAATCCTCGAACAGGCCTACCACCAAACAGATTTTTTTCTTTATGAATCAAAACGACCACCATTTGGGCGATGCCATCAATTTTGACTACGTTTCATCTCCCCATCCTCTTATACTTTCAAAAATTACGAATGGTAGTTTGTGTCATCGTTCTTTGTTTTTGAATACTTCCAGTCTTCATTAATAAACCAACATGATCACCATTACATGAACTCGAACTATGGCTTATATTTACCAAAACATTTCGTTGTGGCTTCAACAAATCTTTGCATGGTTAAGCTGGCGCAGCTGTATTAATTGATACGTTTTAAATCGGCACGGGTGATAGTATGGCCTGGCGGGATAAAATCGTACCATATTTCGGAGAAACATTTTTTCTATTTTGCTTGAAAATAGCTTTATAGAGCTACCAGAATCAAACCTGAAAATTTGGGAAAAGCAAGAACTTATTTAACTTCCATGATAACACCTAAGCAAGGAAAAACAAATCTGAATCACAATGTGTAGCCAGCAGGGACTTAAGAAAGTTTGAGGCGAAATCAAAATTAACGTCACTGCTGGTGGTATAGGCCTACTCATTATTGTTTCCTGGCATATTCATTTTAATAAATTGTTAATGCCTCTTACGCCCGTATGCTGCTTTGTCAATTAGGTGCAAGATTTGCAATTTCCATATCTTCGCCTATAACAGGGGTGTGCAACCTTTTTTACTGGGGGGCCACTTTCGAAAATTTTAACAACGTCGAGGGCCAGTCACCGCCAAATATGTATAAAATTATGAAATGCAAAACACAACCCGTGTATTATGTTATAAATTATTATATAGCATCACATACAGTTAATGTTGGTTTTGAGGCTAGAAAGTTACAACACAACGTCCTTGACCTCTTGTGTGGTCGATTCGGCTATGAAAAGAATCGGATTTTTGCGTAAAGTCATAGACGGTACAAATAGCTAAATAAATCGATTTAAAAAAAAAAAAATTTTTTTTGTCCTGCCATCATCGAGGGCCACATTGACTGGCCTGGAGGGCCGGATTGTGGCCCGCGGGCCGTGGGTTGCACACCCCTGGCCTATAATTTTCAAATCTAACGTCACTGTGTTAAATCGCACCACATGGAAGATATTATTGGTACTGTATTTTGCTATATAATAGCTTTATAGAGCTACCGGGGTCAAACCAAACATTTAAGGAAAAGCAAGGACACTTTGAGCTCCCCTGGGCACGTTAAGCAGGAAAAAAAGAACATGCTGCATAATGCGTAGCCAACGAGGACTTGAGAAAGTTTAAGGGGGAATCAAAAGAAAATAGAGTCACTGTGTCAAATCGCACCACACAAAAGATATTTTGCCCTTTTGCTTTAGAATAGCTTGATATCAAAAATGTAATCTCTACTTCCAAACTACGGGAAACGCAAGGCTCCCTTGGGTTCGTGTCAGCAATGAACAGAGCACATAGATAAAGGCATAGCCAGGATATTGAAATGAGATATTCTATTAGGAAAAGGAGCACAAAAAGTCGCAAGCATCTTATGTGCATAAAACACATAAACATTTGGTAACTCTTCATAGAAGAGTTTGATAGGTAAAGCCGGCTTGGCCGGCTGGACCGACACTTTCAATCTCGACATTACTGGCGGGGGCTCTTCGGGTGACGCCGTCATAAATACTGTAAAGCAAGGATTTTTACTTATGCTGATATGCTGCCTGTTATGGTATTTATGTCTATACTCTAAATCATTGTAATAAAATCCCAAGTTTAAGAAAAATCAACATAAAACCATAACCATAACCATAACAATTTGTATAACTGAATATAGAGAAAACAATAGCAGCTTTTGTTTCTATGCCCGAAACAAGACCAATAGCGCAGCCAAAACCAATAGCGCAGCAGGAACTTAATACCACAAATATAAATAGAAAAGGGGCAGCACCAATTGTCAAAAGAGGCTTACCATTAAATAGTTTTTTTTGAGCGTGAAAGCAACCACTATTTTGCAGCTACCATCAGTTTTGATTATGTACGATCCCTGCTCCCTCACAAGTATTAACCATAATTTGTGGCAAGATTCTTTGTGAGCATTGCCAGTCATGATTAAGAGAATATGATAATCACAATTTTGTGTACAAGAATTGTGAAAGTGCATAAAATTCATTAACGTTTCGCTACTGCTCACACAAGAGCCGGATGGGTGAAGACGACCTGGCCGGTTGAGCCAAAATACTAAACCCGGACATTACTGATGGAGGGCCTCTGCCAGGCAACGCCGGCTAGTTGGTTATAAAATAAAGTAGTCCACTTTATCTCTGCAAAAATAATACTCCCACCACATGTTTTTCAAGTGTTTACTTTGCAGCAATCTGCCTTAGGTAATGACTACGCCTAGTTCTTCACACGAGGCTAAATGACAACATCAAGGATCAACCTGAAATGCTTTCCAACATCCTAAAGTTGTCTTCCAACACAAATCATTATCTGTACCCACTTGGCCGATAATACAACACATAAGCATTTGCATGCAGCTCTATATTTTTGCCACTGAAAACTCTCAATTTTGACTTAAATTGCGGAGCGGAGCATGTACGAATGCGAGTGTTGAAAATTCTTTCGAGATCTTAGCCTCTCAAAGCTTGCTCCACTTCAACCATTTGGCTCAAGTTCAACCTAGCTGGGCTGTCAGTAAAAATGCCAATTACTATGGCTGTTACTTTATCAAAAAGATTGGCCAAATCAGCAACTTTCATAACATGCATATTCAAATAACTAGCTTGTTAGCATTTCGAAAGCTAAGATTCGGAGAATCCGTACCTGCACAAGAAAAAAATTTGCAAGAATTGTTTTAGTTCGATGCCATATTGTGCTTTTGATCTTTAAATGCTAATGTAAAACCAATTAAAGCTCAAAGAAAAAGCAGCTTAGGTAAAATCTGCCTCGCTAAACGGTTTTTAAATGCGGGTGTATGAAAGGTAACAAGGCTTTTTCTTGCTGAAAGTAATTTTGGCTAAAAATCGCTCTATTTCACCTTGTGCTTTCTGCAAAATCAAAATGATGAAACGCTTGATCGTTAAGCATTTGCCAATTGTTTTCGTGAAAATCGCTCTGCAACCAATAACTGAAAATTAACCGTAAATTTTTGATCATAAAATCGGTTGCTTCAACCTATGTGATATTTGTAAGATCCACATTGGTTTTAAAAACAGAGTTGTACAGCATCGTTCTAGTATTAAAGACCTAGGTAATTTATCTGTTTCCTGCCAATGTCGTGTCGAATTGAACAGCACGTTGTGACAGTAACGAGCATTTCTCTTCATGCGTTGTTCACATATATTGACTAATTACTAGTCAACAAAAACTATCCCAATTTGGATTAATTAACAATGTGATGTTTCTTCTGTTTCCTGTATTTTCAAACTATACCCTAATTGGAAATTGTAGTAACATTTACTTTAAAATAAATGATAAATAGCAATCTCACTTTTAGTACAGAGTTGGCAAGAATTAACATCATGTTAAAAGTTTCGCACATTATAGTGCCTTATTTTTCCGTACCCTATACGAAATCAGAGAATATCGTTTTTAAAAGAGTAATATCTTTACTATTCTCTTTGACCATATTGTTTTGAATTCAAGTAAATATAGCTTACTACTGAGGACATCATTTTTCAAGAAAACGTACGAATTTTAAAAGGTGGTTTACCAAAATGGTGCTAGACCAGGTGATGAGTGGTAAACACATACAAACTGCTTTAGCATAACGACCTACCCTGGAATATTGTGATTAATAGCAATGCCTGGTTGGAGGGGGGATTCGAACTTTGCATCTGCTGCTTCTAAAGCGGCCTGCTTTTGCGAGTTACCAATAAGAAGACATGAAAAACTTCACTATGAACTAAAATAAATGCTACTTTGATAAAGAATAAGGGAGGCGCAAATTTGCTCGTTTGGTTCCGATCTGTGGCTGGGTCTCTACTTTCCGTTTACACCGCATAGTATTCTGCTACGCAATGTAATTTTTTTTAAAACAATGTTTCTTCTTTCAGGTGCTCTTCTTGTGTCACCAGTGAATGGGGCTGTGCGTGGTGTACAGATACTGCAGCTTGTATTACCTCAGGGGAAGCTTGTCAGACCTTAATAAGACAAGCTGATTCCTGTCCAGCTGTTACCAACATCATCAACACTAACTTAGCTGTGCACGTAGGCAAAGAATATACTTTTGTGCTGAGAGCAA
Organism: Trididemnum clinides; assembly: GCA_963675345.1. Taxonomy (NCBI): domain Eukaryota; kingdom Metazoa; phylum Chordata; class Ascidiacea; order Aplousobranchia; family Didemnidae; genus Trididemnum; species Trididemnum clinides. Next base: position 16,282,705 of record OY776305.1, read on the forward strand.
GACGTTTACCAGAAGTACGTTGTTATTTCTTTTATATTACATTTTCATCCACCAGACTCGCAGGACAGGGTAGTGAGGCTAACTATATGACCAATCATTGTGTAGACCTGCCTCGGAGTTTCTACGTTTTAAAATTCTACTTGAACAACTCCGTGGCTCTTTTAATAGCTAACCGGATCTTAGAATCCTCCTGGCGAAAGAAAACGTCGCCAAGTGTCTTTGTTAAGAACATTTCGACGCAGGCATGGTGAGATTTGAACCAGTGATTGTTCGCTCGTGATACCTTATGAACGTAGCTCCAGCTCCTCAACCATATTGTCGATTATAGCTATCAGTGTACAACTGAATTCGTCGTATATTAAAGGTTGGATTTCACAAAAGCTGTTCACATTACCCTGTACAAATGTATCCCGGAGTCCTTTCGTACGAGCGCAAGCTGTAGAGGAGATATTTTTAACTTATTGCTTTAGCAAACGAAAAAACGTATACCTTAACGGTGTGATTTTGTTTTCAGCCTTTTTCCAACTACATTTGTCGTTTTGAGTTTTGTGGAAAAAATTTTGAAACATCTGCTACAATGATCAACTCTGAAATTGCCAACTGTACTATACCTGACAGCAGTGTAAGATATACAGTACTTGTTTACGAAAATCTAAAAGAACTTTTCACAAACTTCCAGTCATGCACTCAAAACAATAGGAGTAATGGGGATAATAAAAACAAAACAGTGCAATTATCTACTCCGTCAATATTGTAAACCGTGTCTCACAGGTCAGTGGGGATAAAGAAGAGGGAGAAAAAGTGGCAAGATTTGTCAATTATTTTTTTGAAAAATCAACATATGGGATGTGTAGATATCACAACTAAACAAGTTTGGGCCTATTCTCCTGTGACAGAAAAACTAGATATTGCCACCAATCCCCCCAACAAATTGATAGATTTGCTGCTGACAATTCTCCTATCGTTCCCCTCAAGAGGCAAGATGTCCTGTTTATTTCTATGGCTAATTTTTATGGAGGTAGGTGTTTTCAAATAATGAAAAAACTCTCTAAAAGTTTAGAAATATTTCTTTAGTTATGACGAATTTACATGGACTGACTCACGGCTATGTTGAGCAGTAGGATGCAGCGCTGAAGGTAGACTTGTCACACTGAGAGCTATTAGCATATTCACAATTAATTCTAAGCCGTAGTTTCAGGGGAGTATCTTGAATTTTAATTTGGTCGGGATTGACTCGTAAACCCTTTTTTGGAAATCAATCGGAAGCGATTTTTCTGTTTATTTTGGTTGACGATCCGGTGAGAATGAGCTTCAAAAAATTGAAGAAATCGGGGGTTAGATACCTCTTAGATCAGAGTTTCTTAAACGGGGCCCTCGGCTCGTCTTGGTTGTCACGGAGCGGTTTTCCGGGGCCACAAGCAAAGACCTTGACTACGTAGCTTTGCAGAGACCTTCACTAAAAAATGACTGAAATAATGATCGGATAGGGAGGGGGAAGAAAATCCAGCGAGTTTCTCTTTTTTATGACACCGTTTGCCGACGAATTGACGACAGGACTACTAATGTGTACCAGCAAGTTTGCTTCGACTTGAAGCAAAGTAGGCTCCAGGCTAGCATTCAACTAAACGAGTCTACTGATAGCGCTTTAGAAAGCAACTTGATCGCCTTCGCCCGATACGAGAAAGATGAAAGATAAAAGAAGAGTTCTTGTTTAGCTATACACTGTTAGCCACAACTACTGCTACTGATGTCAAAGCTCTTGTGTACACTTTTTTTTTGAAGCCAACGAGCTCAGCTGGCAAAATTTCAAGCACATCTGTACTGACGGTGCCCCAGCGATGGTTGGCGTCAAATCAGGGTTTGTCACACTGGTAAAGAACGAATGGCTTCATGTGATGTCCTCGCTCTGCTCACCACACCGATACACTCCAGCGTCAAAAACTCTACCTCTACATTTGATGGAAGCTATGAACATTGCGGTCAAAGTGATCAACTTCATTTGTTCGAAGGCAAAAGATCACCGGCCCTTCCAACTTTTGGCCAAAGAAATGGGAGCGCAACATGTGGGACTTTTGTTTGATACCAAAGTCCGTTTGGTGTCGAAAAGCAAATGTCTCTCTAGGTTGTATGAACTTAAAAATGAGGTTGAAGTCTTTCTTCGAGAAAACAAAAACAACCTCCATGTCCAATTTCACAATAGAAAGAGTTGTTGTGATGCTTGCTTAACTGGCCGATGTATTTGGCCACCTCAACAACATGAATTTGTCTTTGCAAGGCAGTGATGTGACAATCAGCCACTTTAAAGACAAGCTGGCTAGCCTAACTGCTCGAAAGCGAGTCTGGCAAGCACAAATCAAGATAGGATCCACTATCTCATATCCTTTGTTGGAAAGGCGCCTAAAAACGAATAGAATTGATTTTCCAGATAACATCAAAACTTGCATCATAAAGCATCTTGAAATCGTCTCTGCTTAGTTTCGGCCATATTTCAACGACGACACGTTGCATGTTTCATGGAACAGAGACCCGTTTAACACTGATGTTGATCCTAATGCCGAAGAAGCAGAGGAGTTGGCAGAGTTCAAAGTTTCGAATGCGATAAAGCTGGCATTTAATGACAAAACTGACAACTCCAGCTTTTGGTGGTCTCTTCATGATTCATATGCAGTACTGAGCCAGAAGGCTTTTGTAATTATCGTTCATTCTCAACTGCCTACCTTTGCAAAGCTGATTTTTCTCATCTGGTGTTGATAAAACCAAAATCTAGAAATCCTCTCAATGTATGCAATGACACTCGCTTTGCTCGGTGCAAGACGGAGTGGAATATCAAAGGTCTCGTCAGATGTGTACAAGAACACACTTCGCACTGACTTCATTAGCGTAAAGTAAATTGGCTGTAATTTGTTTAATTTTTTGACTGTAATGCATTTATTTTTTTACTTTCGTTTGCTGGCTATTTTATTATCAAACAAGGCGAATAAAATAACTGATGGAAACCCGTCAAAAGCAAAACTAGGTATTTTTATTGAAGAGAAGGAGGCCATAAGTGTTAAAAGTGTTTGTAAGGGGGCCACGGATCATGAAAATTTGAGAACCACTGCCATAGATCATATTCAGACCGTTTGGCCTATGTCTGGCAAATAAACTTAAAAAAAGTTTTTAAGTAAAAAGCTGAATGTTTGGCAGTGACTCAGGTCTTCTGATCCTGATTGTTGCAGCCAGCCTTTAAGCATTTCCGCCTATGGTATTTAGCATCATTAAACTATAAAAATTTAATAGTTTTGCTCATTGTAGTCAAGAGGGGGACACGTTAAAGCTCTGGTAACTACTACTAACATGCTATTGCTACGTCTTGTGAAACCACAAGAGCTTTGTATGTAAACCAATCTAAATGTCAATGAGCAGAGAGTTAAGGCAATTAACACTTGTACCTTTAACAACACGTTCAACCCTAAAAAACCTATATATAAATTTATGGCTCGATCTCATTAGCTTGTCATTCGAGCGTAATCGACAGTATAATTTATTCGTTTTATTATGACAAAACGCGCTATCAATGATTGCAGGCAGTTATGTGGTTACGGTACAACAAAGAAAACATGGTTCGGATTACGTTCAAATATGGTGTTAAAAACAACATTTCTTAAGCATTGTTTGTGTGCATTGGTCTCTTACTTAAGGCCCACAGAGAGGAAAAGCCATATTGTCCGAAAGATCTACTTCGTTGAAAACAAAATGCTGTTTGCTCGTATGTTGGAGGTCCGAATATGGAGTCCAAATTTGCAGTCATTTTTATTAGATGTGGTGACACAATTTACCATTAATATAACGTAACCCTTAAATTAAATTAAACCCTTATTTTAGCTTATCTGCAATTTCAACTCCACACCGATTCAAGTATACTTGGAAAGAGGAAGCGATTATGTTATTGATATTACGTCAAAACAGTCAGTAACAGGTAGGCGTGAAATGTTGCGTTTCTTTGTGCGATTTTAAGCGCTGCACAATTGAAAACTGATTTTAATCATGATAACGATGGTGATTGTAAAATTATTTAGCCAAGTTGTTTTTGTTATTATCATATGAAATGAAAATGGCACACTTTAAACTATTCGTAGTTCCCAGAATTAAAATAGTAAACTTGCTTTCCCAGCGTTTCGTAAAAGACAACTTTCAGGCATCCATCAATGGCTGTCGGCCGTGTTGGTTGTGGAGCTACCATCTGTAAATAACTGGTTTTAAATGGATTACCGCTGAATCTTATTGTGACCGGTTAATCAGGGATTTTATGCAGTTTGATCGGGTATTGAAAATCTGCCCGTATTATATGCAAATGCGCCACCAGAACTGAAAAAGGGGCGTTTACCAACCCTAATTTTTTAAGTAAACCAGTATAAGAGAACATTTCAACGCATGGGAAATTTTTGATTGTTAACTTTTTCTAAATATCTATTCCCGAAAAAATAGTTAGCTTCTTAATTGTGGTGCTGCTCAGAAGTAAAATATTGGTCATCCTGCTGCCGTGTTTGCATTAACTTATAGCAACAAATTATTCAATTATTTTGTGTTGGTTATTTCATCAAAAATGTAATTCAATTCGTGGTGTAAATAAATTGATGTGACCTTATAGGTGAAAACGATGCTGTCAGTAATTGGCATACGTTATGACTTTCCGGTTAAGGAAAACCACATGTTTCCATTTAAACAACTGATGTTCAGATTTTGAACTACAAAGTTTCCAGCGTGACTGCGTTTAGCATTTCAATCACAGCCATTGTTTTCACAGAGTTGTTTTGTGGATTAGAGCGCCGTGTTAATGATCGCATGATCACGAGTTCAACACTTGCCATAAGTGGGGTTTTCTGTTTATTGAGAAAGGGCTTCGCAATTATTTATTCTGCATGGTGGATCGCAATAAAAAGTGATTTCATTAAAAGCAATTTAAAGTTTATTCAGCAGAACTTGCGAAATTGGAAACTTAGGAGCAGGTTTCGACAATTGTCCTATGTTTTGCGTCTCTTACTCTGTCCTGCTGCAAGTCAAATGGTTGCAAATGCTAACAAACAGACAATAACAAAGACTGTAGCTCATTTGTTAATTGGCGTAAAAACTTATTCTTTACCTTGACAAACGAGATGAACGAAAAGTTCAGGAAACGACGAAGTGATTTCACAGTATATAGCATTTGCGTCAGCAATCACCTATAAATCTTGTTACGATTGTCCCAGGCCATACGTTAAACAGAAGAGTGAGCTTGCAAACAAACAAACGATTCCATTGGGCAATGCCGCATGCAATATTGCACTTTTATCGCTCGACCGCAAACAGTTTAATGTAATTTAGGCGCTCAGTTTATGGTAAAACGCTGCCAACAAATTTGCTATATGGTACCATTGCTCATAGTTTTACAAAGTCAACTGTTTAAATTCTCAATGCTCCAAGATCTATGTCATCTGATGCTGCTAGCATTGCCAATGATCACTTTTAAATTATAATATTTAATCTTTTATTATCTAAAGCTAATAGCAATCAGTCAGCCTAATAATTAAAACGATAAATCAGCTTTTACTTTAATAAACTATTGAGTTTGTAATAACTTAAAATCTCGTTTCAAATTACTGGGCAAATAGATTGCTAATAGCTCTGGATTATGAAAGATGCCAACTGTTTTCATGTTTATTATGTAGCGGAGTTGTTCAACTGCAGTGCTGTAACTGGGTCGTGCGCCAGTTGCATTGCTTTCCGTTCTTCGCATAGTGGATGTGGTTGGTGCTCTGGTACTTCCAAATGCTCGGAACAAACAAGTTGTTCAACAACAGTTTCTACTATTGCTGATTGTGGGCAAGGACTTATAATTTCGGTATGTGTAGTAGACGTGTTCTAATCATTCGCAACTTCCGATTACGGAAAACATACATTGTTACATATGGAGCAATATGCGCTCAAACTTGCTTCGGAGTTGCCAGCTCTGCCAGCACAGTGTTTTTGTACCGTAGGCAGTGCAAGCAAGTTGGTAAAATAGTTGCAGTTATTTTACGGTGTACAGCAAAATTTAAGTGGGTTTTGAATTCGTTGTCTCTCGACTTCCGGTTGAAACAATGTTACCAGTCAGATTCCGTCAGAAAGCCCCCCAACATGTTTCCACAAGCAAGAAATTGAAAAGATTAATTTTTAGATAAATCCAACTGATGGGCCTACTGATGGTGACACAGCAATTACAATTTTGGGAGAAAATCTGGGCTTAACTGTTTCGGAAATTTCATCAGTCAAAATTGGAAATATTGAATGTGTTATCCAACCAAGACTATATATACCGTCGACACGGTACGAACAATGTTTATTTAGTTGATGAAATGGTTAAAGACGTAGTTATAATTTTTGTTAGAGGAGGAGAAATATTCCGGTAAAAAAGTATTTTTTGATAAAAGGTGATGATTTATTTCTTGGTAAATCATCTTATGCAAGAGCCCTTTTGCTGATTTTTTGAGTTGGTAATCTTTTTTTGAAAATCAATTTATGGTAAAAGATCTTTTTTAAGTTATATAAAGAATGGCCGTGGCACAACAGCTCCTAAGTACAATGCTGCCAGCTTTCCCCGTTAGACTAACAAGCTCGTAGCACTTTTCTCTACATATTGTGTGTTTGATGCATCTTTAGCATGCATTCTTTTCATCCAGCTTTACATTGCATTTCCAAGCAACCAGTGAAAAATGTTGAAAAAGTTAGGTGAAAGTGATAGTCCATTTCCAGCCTGTGGTGTAAAGGCTGGAAGCCGCACTACCTACAAGGCTGAATGCCATTGAAGTATAGCTAATGCGTCAACGGTCTTGTGGATGTTTTGAATGTGTAGCTCTACATGTTCAGTAACCTAAGCGGTGATCTTCTTCAATCGGTTATGTCAACTACGGTAGTCCAGCTACCAACTACGTTTTTGTTTAGAGTTGTCTGTCGAACATCTAGTGCTGGTAATGCAGATCTGAGTGATAATATTGTAGTGACAACCACATATAGCAGTGATCAAATTGTATCTCCTCAGCGGTTTCACTACAAAGTAAGCTTATTAATATATTAGTTATAACAACCGACGACATTATTAATTTTTGGTTTTCGGTCATGCGAAGTTTCCCAGCTATGTATAGAACAACTTTTCTTTGGACCTGGTCTTGATTTATCATCAGTTATACATTTCTACCAAAAATATTGGCACTGAAATTAAAATAGCTCCGTACTTTCTCAATAGCACAATGACACACAACTACAAATTACACGACCTGTCAGATTCGAAATCATCGCCATCGACACGTCAGTCTATTTCTTTATACCGTATGCATAAAGGTATGAATGCAAGAAGAAGCACAGTTTGTCTTCAATTAGTATCTTTTAGGAAATAGTTCCCATAAAGTAAAAGCAAGTCGCAGAATTGACTGAGAAGTATAATTTTTTTTCCGAAGCACTGCAATTGCCTAATCCTTGAGTACAGTTTACCTACAGTTTGTGCACTAGCCAATGAGTTTTGAAAATATTTCTAAGCGTAGAAAATTATTTTATATTTGATTCCATTAGAAAGTCCAGGCTACGTCTTTCAACCCGGAAGAAGTTTTGACTCGATCTAAAATCACTATTGTGGGAAAAAATTTAAATGTTGGAAACGAGGCAACAATATATTTGGGCACAGAGGAAGACAATCTTGCCGTGTGTACTAACAGGTGAGCATGATTTATTTTGATTTAGATTTTAGTATCCGTGGTCTTTGAATATGCATTTTTTCCAAGTCACACGGTGACTATGGTGTAATTGTTACAGAGGTGATAAGATCCTGAAAGAACCATTCTGAAGATCTAACTTTTCATTACATTGACAGTAGAGCTATAACATGTACTTTTGTTTACAGGAAAGACGTTTCTTTGACTTGTCGTTTACCCTCTACAAATATATCGATGCAAACCCATCAGAAGCTAACATTTGCAATAGATGGGTATAAGAAAACTTTTGAAAATTCTTCTGTAATATTCGCGGCCTTACCAACTATAATGTCGACAAGATTTTCGTACAATATTCAAGCATTCATCAGGTAACTTGAACACCAGCAGCTGCAAATAAAAGCTATGTGTTAACTTTTGGTTGTGTATTTCTCGGTTACCAACAACCTTTTCGCAACTCAGAGCTACTTGAGGGGCTTTTAAAAAATGCAAATGACTTCAGGATTGACAATACTTTCTTGAAATAACGAAGTTGTCCGGTTTAACTATAGTTTCTAATATTGACAATATTTTAAGTTCGCTTGTGATTAATGATATTTTTAGAACTGGACTTCGAACAACTAATGTGGTTTCTGCTGGTAACCTGGCGTCTGTGGACACCATGTTGGTGGCTTTTGGTGTTCGTGTTTTGTATCAACATGGCACAAAAAATGGCAAAATTTTGTTTTACTTTTTTCCAAAACCCCTTAATTGTTTACCATTTAAAAAATTAACTGTGAAAACGTAACTGCTTTCAACTTGCGTACTCACCAAGCGTACGCTGGAGTATGCGCTCAATGTAGCACGCAATTTTTGGAAAAATTAATTGAGAGCGCGAATACAAATTGCAGAAAGTTGAAGCTGCTTTTATGAATAATTGCTTGCACGTATTTGTCTTTTAATGGATTAGTTATTGAGTTATTTTGCTATTTTTTAGTGGTGGCAGAGATATTTCCATACCTCTCAATAGTGTTGCTGGGATACAAGAAGCAGAGGTTTTAGTCGGAAGAGCAACGAAGGTGCGGATTACTACGTAATTTTTATACCCACAAATTTTAAAAATAGAAGTTTAGTGCATTTAGCTTTGGTTTTATTTACAGTAAAAATCGTTTTTAACCTTTTGAGAACCTTTGGCACACATGTGTACCATGATTGTTGATTGTTATATTATTATGACGTGATAACCAATTGACTAAAATCCATTATATTTTCATTGTTACCATACAATTGCGGCATTGTTTCAAATTTTATGAATTAAATTCTTATAATCCTTAAAGGGTTAAAGCGTGGGAGAATCTATGCTCTTTTAGAAAAGTCTTGGAGACACAAACAAATTAATTATTGTGCCATCCGCAGCAACATGCCCAAGTGGCTGCTCACTAGACAACCTTGGGACCATTTCGCAATATCCCAACGTGCCTGTTTAACTTGCGTTCGCTGAGTTCACAAGTCTTTATTACTTGTGTTTGTCCAAAAGAGTAGGCTATTACCTGGAAAAGAAGGAAATTTTACGTCTATGCTTTGCTTGCCATAAAAATTTGTCTTTTTTGTTTGATTTTTTTGAAGTTAAACTTATTAGCGAACACCAAATGAACTTTGTAACTCAATTTTTCTACAGTTTTGCTCTTTGGACAGCTATTCAAAATTTGTTAATTGTCGTATACCTACGCTAAGAGAAGTATCTCCAAGCAGGCGAAGACGAAGACAAGCTAGTGGTAAACGCTCATCATTTTTAGCTGCTTTAACATGCTACTGATCTCAATGGCGCCTGGAAAAGAGTTGTTTAGTAATAAAAAGTTAAGCGTATTCTTTATACTGATTGTATCTGACTTAAAGCCAATAATTTGAGAATGCTATTTTCAAAGATGATGCAGCAGAAAAATCTTACTGTTTAGAATTTCTTTTGTCCAATGCCACTGCTATTTTACACAGTGGCTATGCTCCCCCCTTGTGTTATATAACAGATGGTTTCTTTTTATTAACACACAAGTTGATGAAGCTTCAGAGCGTTATCTGATAATAGTAGCCTCTCTGAATGACTGATTTCTGAGCTCTCGCCCCCAGCTGCTCTTCTGGGGGAGGTTGATCAATATTTGTGCTTTAATACTTCTTGGTTTGGCATGTGATCATACCATGACAACTTGTGCATTAATTAGTCGAAATCAAAACACACAAGCTATGATAGCTCGTATGTTTTAACTTTGGTTAATTGCTGAAATTGGCATTTGCTAATGCTGTAAACAAAGTTCTTGTGTGTCATTTAAATGGTCTTTTTTGCAGTAGGCCTAGTGTTTATGGTAAAACATTTTTTCCGCTGCTACATCATTTACCATTTAACCATTTTGTAGGTAATAGTTATGATACATCATTGAGACTGAATGACGTTCATTATATACCAGTTGGTAAAGTCAGTTATAGACCAGATCCAGAGTTGTTCAACGCGACTGAGTTGCCGTGCAGCGGCAATTCAACAGCTGGCTCAGGAATGACGTCAACAATTCAAATCCCGGTGAGATCATCGTTTTTTTGAGTGTGTCGTTAACGTACATTCACGATAATCTTCAGTAGGTTATGCATACCACAATGTGTGTTGATACACGTTTTGAAGTAATTAGTACTGCCAAAACTGTGCTTTTTTACTACAAAAACTGGACCTGGCTCTGATAAATTGCAGTAAACCGTTTTTTAAAGCAGTGCCAAGCAGGTATTTAAATAACAACCATTTGATTGAAAGACACTTGTCTTGTTGAGTCAAGATTTCTTTGCCAACATCAAACTTTGCAGCATTTTTGCCTGAAAAACGAAGTCTCTAACGCTGTCAAATACTAATGTAAAGATTACTGGTGAAGTCATTAGCGCTGCAACCGAGTTTTGAACCGGTGATTCCTTGACTGCAAATTTAAATTACTTGCTGTACGCTAATTTTCTTGGTAAGTTGTGAAAGCTTTTAGTGCGCGGAAAAGCTCGTTGCATCTTTGCAATGATATTCGCTGTCAGGTTGCTTTTACCAAACAAAAAGTTTATCGAAGTTATACAATGCAAACGTCAATATTCAGAAGCATGTGAGGCAGCTTCCACGATCTGCGTCCTTCGAATTTGGAAATCAAAGATAACTAAATTTGTAAAAGAACGCATTGTGTGGTTACCAGAAAATGCATTTCACGTATTGGCTAATCAGTAATCCTTACAAGCTCTCCAATGGTATTCATAGTCCAATGAAAGGCTTACTGGTACGCCACGGAAATCTGCAAATGAGTTTCAATGCATCCGTTCCGCGTATTAGTTGAATGACGTATGGCGTATTAGTCAACTCGAATGGCGCATTTGTTGAATAGATTGGCTTGACTCGTGTTTTACTCTGGAGTTTTACATACGTTACAAGTTTAGTTGTTTTTTGCCATCAATTGAGGAAAAGTCTTTTGAATATTGTATTTCACTTTCGCTGCAGCTTCACTGAAAGTTTTTTGTTCTACAGGGAAAAAACTTCAAAATTAATGAGAATATGTCTGAATCCGAATACAATATAACTTTGTTGCCCGAGAATGCTGCTGCTCAAATCGATTGCAAAAATATTTTTATCGACCCTGGTTCTCTTTTCTGCACCGTCGCATTGACTGAATGGGAACAATACAGAGACAGTAAAATCACTATAAGGGTAAGTAGGTAAAGACTAAAGTTGACTAGTTTAATGCTCAGGAGAGTGATAAGTAGTTCTTTTGTGACAAAACAATTTTTCGGTAATAGATCCACCGTGACTGGCAGTTTGGTTTACAGCTAGCTGTTCCGAATGAAAATCAACTGAATAAAACCACGTTCCATCTCAATTTTTGTGCGTTGATGATGTTTTGTTCAATTTACTTTTTCCTTTTCGCGGGTAGAGACCAGGCGTAAAACGGTGATTAAGTCCACACCACAAATCTGATGAAGATCAGCTAAGGAAAAATGGTAATCGATTTCGACCAGTCATGAGCACAAGTTAAAAACTGGTTGTCCTACTACCAACGAGGCAAACCACCAAAAATTGCATGCCCAGAAGCTGCCTTTTTTGATGATTTACGCTACCAGCTTTACCATTTTTTGTATAAAAAAATTTTTATCAGTGGAGTTGGATGTTTTTGCAAAGATGGAACAGCTGTGTAGTCGTTTCTTACCAAATCATTGATTCGTTGTCCAAGTGGTAAAAAATGAGCAAAAGTGCAGCAAGAGCGTGTGCTCTGCATGTTGCGCCTCTGCGCCACACGTAGCAGATTCTGATGTTTCCCAGTGGCGTGGGGAGTAATGTGAAATTTGTTGAATGGTCTTTTACTTGAACATCAACTTTTCGAAGTAGTCAATTTTCCGTCCAAAACAAAATTGAATAGTTATTTTTTTGAAAATCAACTTTTTAAACGAGACTATTTTTTAAATTTTGGCTCAAAATGCTTTTATGCTTTCATTTCTTGATCGGATACAAATACTTTATGGGGCATGACCCTTGTGCCCCCTGCCTACGCGTACGATATGTTCTACAACTCGGAAAGCTTAAGTGATCAGTGTTGCCAGCCTTTAGTAGCTTTAGAAGACGTCTGAAACCAATCAAATTGGGAAAAAATTATTTTATGATTGTAAGAGCCAAATTTCTTGAAAAATTTTTTATAGCTTTTGTCTGGACATTACGTTTTTCTATCACGAAGAATGAAATGATAAAAAATTTTGTATTTGTTTTGCAGGTTCGCATTGGAGACCTATCTCTGTACGACCAAAGTCAATGCAGTAACACTTTACACATAATTGTAATTGCAGTCAGTATTGCTGTATCTGTTATTGTTCTTTTGATTGTTCTGATCATTGTTCTGGTCTGTTGGCAGCGTACAAAGGGAAAACATATTGTAATGAAATATTGAATTACAAAGGGAATTACAATTACAAATTGAATTACAAAGTTTTATTGAAATATTTCAATATACATAAACATATCTCCCAAATTGTATCTTAGATATATCGATGACATTTTTGCAATATTTGATAACGACCAATCATGCACCAAATCATGCACCAAAACGCTTTATTAGTCAAACGCCTTAAGCCATCCCTAAATATAAAACTCGGTCATTTACAAGGAGCGAAGTCGCTTCTGCACGTGTTTCATTGAGAGGTACAGTGATAAAACGTTACTGATTGAATCATTTGTGTCTAGTATCTGGATATCATATTAAATTTGATGTTAACTTTATTTTTTTAGCCCTGATGAAGTCCCCGAGAGGGGACGAAAAGCTTCGGAGAAATTTGTTATGTTAATTATTCTTATGTTAATTTAATTATGTTCAATAAAGTATTATTTTGGATTTTTGTTTGGTTCCTCAAAACCTAAAAGAAAAGTTCCCCTCTATCTGAAATCTAATACTTGATATTGTAAATGCTTTGACAGTAGTTTGATGTAAGCTGAAAATGCTTAGCTTAGAATGAATGTAAATAAATTATCAAACATGAAAAGTGGTTTAGTGTTGCTATGCAGTATCGTTTTACGGGTTCCAAAAGTTACATCACTTTTTAAATCATAAAAGAATTGCTTTTAAACACACATATTATCAAGGAACATGTTTAATAAATCAAATTTTCAAGATAGTAAATTTTTTTCATGCAAATAATTTTATTATTAGCAGACCAGTCGAGTCTTGACTCGATAGCATTCGAGTCTCGAGTGATAGAATTCGAGCCTCCAGCGCTGTCAGAGCGAAAAGATCGTCAGGCCGCGATTTTGCGGTCGACGTTCGTGCTGAAGACTTCGATGAAACGGGCTTTTACCCTTTTGCTCTGCGCGAGGTTTCCTGGCTCGCCGATCCCCTCTCGGGATACCTGCGTTACTTTTTGACAGATGTACCGCTCCAGTCAAAGTCCCAGTCTGAAGTCGAAGAAGAAAAAGAAGATTTTGTATCAATAATTTGAGTCAAGTCGACTCGAGTCGCGAGTCATTGATTCAGGTTTCCCCAACACTCTGTTATTCAATGACGGGGGCAGATTTAGTTTTTCCATTATTGTAGCAGCACTCCTTTCAATCTTATTAGAAAATCAAAACTTCAATGACAAAATCCCTGAAAAGCGATACCACACGGTGCTGCATTTGTTTCATCGAAAGTAGTGTAAACCAAATCATTGTTTAGCAACAAGGTTTTGAGAATACACTTGTAAAGAATACGTAAATTTGCGCTACAAGAATAGTTTTATACGATGTATAGTTATTGTAATCTGCTGTTTTATTTTGCAGTGATCATTTTTTAATTGTAAATCTGAATTGTTTGAAGCCCTAACTTGCTAAACTGTTTTAAAAATAAACACATTTTTTTCTTTCGGATTTATAAATAGATTTGTAACTCACATGTCTTTCTGACGTCATAATGACTGTCTACGTGATCTAGTTTTCTAGCGTATTCTAGTGATTCTTGTTTCTTGTCGCAGATTTTTTCTTTTTTTATTACTACCGATTACGTAATTTATTAGCGGTATTTTTCTTGTGTCACGTGGTGTTCTAGCAATTTTTAGATTATTTTCCGTCACGTATATAAGGCGGCGAGATTTTAAAGATCCAGAGAGATTGAGTAGTAGATCAGAGTAAAGTAGAAATTAGTGTTGAAAAAGGCGTAGTTGTGTGGTGATTGTTGTGACAGGAATCAAGCAATTATTTTGGGGGCTTAGTTATAGTTAGTCTCTGATATTTATTTATTGAAGTGCTTTAGTTCTGTGTTTTGACAAGCGAAGGAATTCGAAGTTATGAAGTGGTTTGTGAATATATTGTTCTATTCTTGATCGAGAAGTGCGCGGATAAAAGTATCTTAGTGGAAACCAACCTTTTCCTAGCTATTAAGTTGCAACCAAACTTAATTATTCGAGAGATACTGCAAGTCGCTTTAATTTAAGAAGTAAATTGAAATTGAAATAGAATCAAAAACTCTTGCAAAACACGACAACGCCAAAGACAACCATACGCTTCAGATTAGAGTGTAATTGTAGGGAGTGCACACCCTTTTTACTCTCCAAAAAATGATAATCGAGTTAACAAGGTTTTTTGTTTTAAGATCTCTGGCTAATTACTAAAGCTCCATCGTATACTAATTAAAGAATTTCCCTCGCAAGCATACGGCCCGAATTTCCCTCGCAAGCATACCTCAAAATAGAGTATGAGGCCTATAGCCGCCGCTTAATTGTTGTAGCGGCTTTAGGAAATTGGTGACTTGAGGATAGCCTCAGACGGATTTAAATAAATGTTCGTATATCGATTGTTGACAAAAATGTACCCGTATTCTGTAAAATGAATTTAACTCATTATAATACGAATTACAAATAATAATTACAGTAAGAGTTGGCGAGTCAGAATTATAATGGAGTTTTAACCGTAGATAAACATATTATTTACTCACTGGCCATTCCGGCGGTCACTTTAGTAAATTTGGCAACTTTTTATGGCAATTTGATATTTTACACAATTATTGATCTATATGAATAAATAAAAACACGTTTAAATAAATCATAATTGAATTTCGAAACACAGAAACTACGATGACCCTCAAAATCAAACACTGCTATATTAGGCGTAAGATGTTGGCGTAGCATAAAAATTTCTTGCTTATCTATTTGAAGTAATTATTCGGGCAAAAAGATTCCCCATACAAAATTGAACTGATAACCAAAAGGATTTTTCTCTACGCCGGAGATTTACGTCTTATGGAAACCAGTTTTTAATCAGGAAAAATTGCAGCATATGTGTTATAGGAAAATATGTGTCGTACTTGTTATCACCAAGAACTGCTCTCTCTTGGGGTTTGTGTATTGTAGTTTGCTTTAACATGAACCAAAGCCGAACTGAATATATAGACTTAATAAACTTGGAATTAGGCTCTTCGTTGAGCCATGCTCAGATTCTGTAATATTAGCATTTTGGATTTCCTGCTTAGATCTCAGCCTTGGAGTAAAGTGGAGAATGACACATAAAACTGAAAAATGTCCTTAGTTTTGCCATGAAAAATGTTCAAACGTTAAAACACCGGCTACAGCAAAGCTTTAAAATCTGTGCGATATTTCATTTCACAAACTTGTCATTTTAGATCACCAAAACGTTACTGTGGACGTTGTTCTTGGTGAAAATACCATTACGAGCGTAATAACCCGTGTTTTTTCTGCCCCAGAGTGAAGGAGCTTAACAAGTACAACATGAAGGCAGAGTTAAATTTGTGTTCACTTATAATTTTGTCTCTCAGTTACACAAAAGTTTTTAAAACTATGAATGGAGCGACTTGTGTTAAGGCTCGCTTCGGAGTTACCAGCACCTGCACCAGTACATTGTTACCCCCACATGCAGTACAATCAAGCAAGAGAAATTTCTGTGAAGTGACCTACTCAAATATGTAATAACCCGTGGAAACATCTAGGATAATATCGGCAGTTACTTGTCTCTACTGCAGCAGTCGTTTTAGCAGTAGGCATGTAGCTCAGGTGCAATAGATCAAGCAGTGCACTTTGTATGCTTGTTAGGTGGAAACTGTCCAACTACCATTATTATCTATTACAAACCCCACCATAGCATGGAGCTTAAAGAATGAAGGTTGCCTTATTAATTAGCTGCCGTTTCTGCTTCTTTTCATATTTTTGTCGAGAAGGTTATTTTGGGTGGTTGGTCGGATAATCGTGCGACATGTCAGGAGTAGTTTCAGTTTTTTTTTGTAGCTTACCTTTCGGTTAAATGTCAGGAAAATTTTACAAAAACTTTAAAGGTTCACTGCAATATCCGCATAAGCGCTGTAAAACCTCTGATGTCGATTAAATGCTTGCTGTTTTCTGCTGTGTTGTGTCTTTAAAAAAGGTTTTCGGCGGCTTTGTGCTTGCGAATAGAAACGCTCTTTAACCACTTTCCTCCGGAGAGCGGGATAGGCAGCCCTACGTTATCTTGGCACAGCAACGGAGAGCGTGATATCACGCAAAATTTTTCTACCGCGTCAACGGTAAGCGTAATATCACGCAAATATTTTTGCCGCCAGTGCGGAAACCGCGCACAACTAGCGATGAAATTTACGACAGTTAAATCAAATAATCCAAAATGTCGAAAAGTGTCATACCAAAAGCACTGCAACGCCCAACTCAAAGTACACTTGAAACCAAACAGGTGAAATCAATGTGAAGTGTCTTTACCTGGGGCACAGAAACGCACAGCCCAACCCGCGACTTTACGCTTGCGTAACCTGTGCGTAAGTTTCTAAAATAGGTTATAGCCTATTGTTACCGACATGAGGTTATAAATTTTATTATGATTGACCAACAAAACTTTGACTTGCTTAACTCGTTGCGAAATATCGCCATGCATAAATACGTCATCGTGACATCATTGACCAGTGGGAATGCAACGGATACAGATTAAAGTTTATGACGAGCATACTTGTTATTAACCACAATTTCCTTTAAGAATTAGTTTTTGGCGTATAATAAACTTTTGTTGTTAGTAAGCACTTAATAGTCTAAAATAAGCCCTACTTTATCAAAATGTTATTTTGTCATTTTTGGTTCTTTTTTAAAAGCAATTTTAAGCGTTTTATTCGCAATGGAAAGAAGTAGTCCACTATATCTCTAATAAAAAAATCCGTTTCGCATGTCTTACAGGTATTTACTTTGCAGCATTCTGCCTCAGGCAATGACTACGATGGTTGTTTACAGGAAGCTAAATGACGACATTAAGGGACAAACTCACAAAATTAACCTGAAATGCTTTCCAACATCCTAAAGTTGTCTTCTAACACTAACAATTGACTCGATGCGCTTGGCCCACGGTACAACACATAAGCATTTACACGAACTCTATGTTTTTGCAACTTAAAGCTCTCAATTTTGATTTAAATTGAGGAGCGGAGCATGTACGAAAGCGAGTGTTGAAAGTTGTTTTGAGATCTTATCCCCTCAAAGCTTGATCCACTTCTATCATTTGGCTCAAGTTCAACCTAGCTGGGCTGTCAGTAAAAATGACAATAACCATAGCAGTTACTTTGGCAAAAACAGACTTGTACACTATCGTTCTAGTATTTAAGATCCAGGCAATTTTTCTGTTTCCTGCCAATATCCTGTCGAATTGAACAGCACGTTGTGACAGTATCGAGCATTTTTCTTCATGCATTGTTCACATATAAAGCGTAATTACGAGCCAACAAAAAACTATCCAAATTTGGAATAATCAACAATGTGATATTTCTTCCGTTTCCTGTATTTTCAAACTATACCCTAATTGGAAATTGTAGAAATATTTACTTTAAAATAAATGATAAATAGCAAATCTCAATTTTACTGCAGAATTGGCAAGAAGTATAACATCATGTTAAAATTTTGCATATTTTAGTGCCTCATTTTCCCGTACTCTAAACAAAATCAGAAAATATTATTTATCTAAAAATAATATCTTTACTTTATTCTTTTGGATTATAATGTTTTTGATTCAAGTAAATAGGCTACAGCCTATCACTCACGACATAAGTTTTTCAAGAAGACATACAAATTTTAATGGTTGGTATGTCAAAGTCTGATGCTAAATCACCTGGTGAGTGGTGAACAAATACATGCTGCTCCAGCATAACAGCTCACCCTAGACTACTATGGTTAATAGCCATGCTGGTTGTAGGAGGGTTCGAACTTTGCATCTGCTGCTTTTAAAGCTGTCTACTTTTGCGAGTTACCAATACGAAGGCATGGAAGGCATTACTATGAACTTAAAGTAAATGCTTCTTCGATAAAGAATAAGTGAGGCTTAACTTTGCTCGCTTGGACCCGGTCTGTGGCTGGCTCTCTACTTTCCGGTTTACACTGCATAGTATTCTGCTACACATTTTAATTTTTTTAAAAGCAATGCTTCTTCTTTCAGGTGTTCTTCTTGAGTCACCAGACGATGGGGGCTGTGCGCAGTGTACGGATAATGCAGCTTGTATTACCTTTGTGGTGAAGCTTGTAATGCCTTAATAAGACAAAATAACGACTGTCCAGCTGTTACCAATATCAAAAATACTAAGCTAGCTGTGCAAGTAGGTAAAGAGCACACCTTTATGCTGGCAGCAAGGCATTAGTTTACCCGAAGTACTTTGTTATTTTTTTATATTACTTTTTCATCATCCAGAGAACAAGGGCAGTGAAGCTAAAGATGGGACTAGTCATTGCCTAGATCTGCTTCGGAGTTTCTACATTTTAAAACTCTACTTGAATAACTCGGTAGCTCTTTCAATAACTGACTGGTTGTTAGAATCCGCCTGGCGGAAGAAATCATCGCCAAGTGTTGTTGTTAAAAACATTTTCATGCAGGCATGAGAGATATGAACCCGTGATTGTTTGCTCATGATACCTTATAAACGCAGCTCCTGCCCCTTCACTATATAGTCGATTATAGTCAACAGTGTTTAACTGAATTCCTCGTATTGAAGGTTGAGTTTCACAAAGGCCGATTTACACTCACCCTCTACAAGTGTACCCTGGAGTACTTTCGTACGAGCGCAAGCTGTAGAGAGAATATCTTTAAATTATTGCATAAGCGTACGCTTGTAAAGCGTCCAAGAAAAAACGTAAACGTTAACGCTGTAATTTTGTTTCAGCCTTTTTCCAACTACACTTGCCGTTTTGAATTTTGTGGAAAGAAGTTTAAAACATCTGCTACAACGATCAACTCTGCAATGGCCAATTGTACTACACCTTGACAGCAGTTTAAGATATAAAGTACATGCTTACGGAAATCTAAAGCAACTTTTCACAGATTTCCAGTTGTGCATTCAAAACAGTTGGAGTATTGGTGAATATAAAAACAAAACTACTTAAATACCTGCTTTGTCAATATTTTAAATCTTGCCTTATAGGCCAGTGATGATGAAGAAGAGAGAGAAAAAGTGGCTACATCCGTCAATTTATTTTTTGAAAAATCTACATATTGGATTGTTTGGATATTATCACTAAACAGGTGTGGATCTATTCCGCTATGACACAAAAAACACCAGAAATTGTCCCCATTCCCATAAAAAATTTGATAGATTTGTTGTGGTCAATGCTCCTACCGTACTCTTCAAGAGGCAGGAATATCTGTTTATTTTAATGGTCTTTTAAGAATTTTTTGGCGGTAGGGGTTTTAAAACAGTAGAAGATTTCCTAAAGATTTAGGAACTGTTTTTTAACTATGGTGGATTTAAGTGAACCGACTCACGGCTATTTTCAGCAGTAGGATAAAGCGCTGAAGGTAGACTTATCACACAAAAAGTCGTTAGCATATTCGGTGGCTGCCTCAAATTTTGGGGACTAAAGTTTAAGCCATAGTTGCAGAAGGGTGTCCTAAATTTCAATTTGTTGGGGATCAACTTTTAAATCTTTTTTGGAGATCAATCTAAGCGATTGTTTTGTTCATTTTGTTCAACGATTCGGTGAGCATGAGCTTTGAAAATTTCGACGATTTGGGGGATCAGATACCCCATGGATCAAATTTTGACTGTTTGGCCTGTCTCTCAAAATTAAACTAATAAAGCCTTTAATTAAGAAGCTGAAACTTCTGGAAGGACTGGGGTCCTCTAATCCTAACTGCCACAACCAGCTCTTAAGCGTTTCCGCTTATGGGGTTTAGCATCATTAAACTATGAAAATTAGACAGTTTTGCGCTTTGTATATAGCGCTTGTTTATAGCTCTGGTAACTACGACTGTAGTGCAATTGTTACGTCTGGTGGAAGCACGATAGCTTTATGAGTGAACCAGTGCAAACGTCAATGAACCCAGAGTTAACACAATTCACACTTGTACCATCAACAACACGCTCAACCATTAACAGCCTGTATATAAATTTACAGCCCGACCTCTTTAGCTTGTTGTTCGAGCCCAATCAGTAGTATGATTTGTTTGTTTTATTATGACAAAACACGCTATCAATGCTTTTGCTAGCTGCCGGTTATTTTATCGTAATAAAACAAACGAAACATGCTTTGAATTACGTTCGAAAATAACGTTAAGAACAACAGTTCTTAAGCGTCATTTCTATGCATTGGACACTAGCTTAATGCTCATTAAGAGGTAAAGCCATATTGCCTGAAAGATCTACTTCGTTGCAAACAAAACAATGCTTGCTCTTACGTTGGAGGTTCGAATCTGGGGTCCAAATTCGGGGTCACTTTTCTTAGGCGTGGTGACACAATTTACCATTGATATAACGTGACCCTTTGATTAAATTAAACCCTTATTTTAGCTTAACTGTATTTTCAACTCCACACAGATTCAAGTATACTTGAAAAGAGAAAGCGATTACGTTATTGATATTACGTCAAAACTGCCAGTAACAGATGGGCGTGAAATGTTGTGCTTCTTGTGCGACTTTAAGCGCTGCACAATTGAAAACGGATTTTAATCATGATAACGATGGTGATTGTAGTTCTACATTTTTCAGTGAAATTGCTTGTTGCTATTGTCACACAAAGTAAGAATTGCACAATTTTGACTACTCGTAGTTCCCAGAATTAAAATAGTGAAGTTGCTTTCCCAGCGATTTGCAAAGAACAACTTTTGGGCATCCATCAATGGCTGTCGGTCGTGTTGGCTGTGAAGCTACCATTTGTAAATAACTAGTTCTAAATTGATTACCGCTGAATCTTATCGCGACCAGTTAATCAGGGATTTTATGCAGTTTGATCGGGTATTTAAAATCTGCCAGTTTTCTAAGAAGGATTGCCACCAGAACAAAAGAGTGGGCGTTTGCAAACCCTAATTTTTAAGTAAATCAATACAATGGAACACTTGAACGCATGGGAAATCTTTGATAGCTAACCTTTTCTAAATATTTTTCCTCCAAGAAAAAGTTAGCTAATTAATTGTGGTCCTGCTCGGAAGTAAAATATTGTTCATCCTGCTGCCATCTTTGCATTGACTTACAGCAATAAATTATTACTCAATTATTTATTTTGGTTAATTCATCGAAAATGTAATTCAATTCGTGGTGTAAAAAATTTGATGTGACCTTATAGGTGAAAACGATGCTGTGAGTAATTGGCATACGTTATGGCTTTCCGGTTACGTAAAACCATATGTGTCCATTCAAATAACTGATGTTCAGATTGTGAACTAGTAAGTTTCCAGCATGATTGCGCTGAACATTTCTATCACACCCATTGTTTTCATAGAGTTGTTTTGTGGACTAGAGCGCCGTGGTAATGATCGCATGATCACGAAATCAATACTTGCCATGACTGGGTTTTTGCGATTATTGGAAAGACGCTTTGCGATTATTTATTCTGCTTGGTGGATCAGCGCAAAGAGTAATTTCATTAAAAGTAATTTTAAGTTTATTCAGCATAACTTGCGTAATTAGAAACTTTACTTCGAATCTGTGGCTTTTTCATATGCATTTTTTCCAAGTCACACAGTCACTGTGGTGTAATCGTTGCACAGGTGGTAAGCCCCTGAAAGAAACAATCTGAAGATCTAACTTTTCATTACATTGACAACGGAGCTGTAACATGTGCTCTTGTTTTAAGAGTGGACGTTTCTTTAATTTGTCGTTTACCCTCTACAAATATATGAATGCATACCTATCAGAAGATAATATTTGCTGTAGATGGCTTTAAGAAAACTTTTGCAAACCCTTCTGTAATATTCGCGGCCTTACCAACTATAATGTCGACAAGGTTTTCGTCCAATATTCAAGCATTCAGCATGTAACTTGAACACTAGCAGCTGCAAATAAAAGCTATGTGTTAACTTTTGGTTGTATAGTTCTCGTTTACCAACCTTTTTGCGATTCAGAGCTACTTGAGGGGCTTTTAAAAAATGCAAATGTCTACAGAATTGACAACACTTTCCTGAAATAAGGAAGTTGCCCGGTTTACCTATAGTTTCATAATATTGACAATAATATTTTAAGTTCGCTGGTGATTAAGTCTCGCCTCCAGTTGCTGTTTTCTGGGGGAGGTTGAACAATATTTGTGCTTTGACGCTTCTTAGCTTGGAATGTGATCACGCTGTGATAGCTTCTTTAATTTTGATTAATTGCTTCAATTGGCATTTATTAATGCTCTAAACAAAGTTCTTGTTTCTGTTTGTCATTTAAATAGTATTTTTGCAGTAGCATTTATGATCAAGTATTTTTTCCGGTGCTATGTATTTTACCATTAAACTACTTTATAGGAAGTAGTTATGATGTATCATTGACACTGAATGACGTTCATGATATACCTGTTGGTAAAGTCAGTTATAGGCCAGATCCAGTGCCGTTCAACGCGACTGAGTTGCCATGCAGCAGCAGCAATTCAACGGCTGGTTCAAGAACGACCGCAACAGTTCAAATCCCGGTGAGCTCATCGTTTTTGTTTTGTGTGTGGTTAACGTACATCCACGATAATCTTCGGTAGGGTATGCATACCACAATGTGTGTTGATACACGTTTTGAAGTAATTAGTACTGCCAAAACTGTGCTTTTTTACTACAAAAACTGGACCTGGCTCTGATAAATTGCAGTAAACCGTTTTTTGAAGCAATGCCAAGCAGGTATTTAAATAACAACCATTTGATTGAAAGACACTTGTCTCGTTGAGTCAAGATTTCTTTGCCAACATCAAACTTTGCAGCATTTTTGCCTGAAAAACGAAGTCTCTAACGCTGTCAAATACCAATGTAAAGATTGCTGATGAAGTCATTAGCGCTGCAACCGAGTTTTGAACCGGTGATTCCTTGACTGCAAGTTTAAATTACTTGCTTCACGTGAATTTGCTTGGTAAGTTGTGAAAGCTTTCAGTGTGCGAAAAAGCTCGTTGCATCTTTGCAATGATATTTACTGTCTGGCTGCTACTACCAAACAAAAAGTTTATCGAAATTATACAATGCAAACGTCAATATTCCGAAGCATGTGAGGCAGCTTCCACAATCAGCGTCCTGAAATTCTGAGAGTCAAAGATAACCTAATTTGTAACAGAACGCACAGTGGGTTTACCATAAAATGCATTTCACGTATTGCCTAATCAGTAATCCTTACAAGCTCTCCAATGGTATTTATTGTTCATTGAGAGGCTTACTGGTACGCCACGGAAATCTGCAAATGAGCTTGAATACTTGCTTTGTTGTTGCTCGGTCTATCTATGCGATTGCGTCACAACAATGTAAGAGCTTGTGACAGCAGTTTCAAACACTGGGCTCAAAAAATAGTAAAATATATCCTTCTTCTTTTCAGCTGTTAACCCGCTGTCGAGCGTAGCCTTTGCTTCTTTATTTGTTTGAGGAAAAAAATGATTTAAAGTCGACCACGTTAGCCCAACTTCGTAGAGGTATTTCTTCCGCGCCAACATACCACCAATCTCTCACAAAAGATGAATGTATTTTGTTAAATGCCTTACCCAACGACACAACGAGCGAACTTTCCAGCTTTTGCTTCGCACTATCGTTTTCGTCATGAGCGTAGAGCAGGCAAGCTGTGAATGCCATATTCAATTCTTGGTATGTCTCGACAACAGAATTGTACCAATTTTTACCGATTTCCAAGCAGACGCTCTTATCTCTACACCAGGCACTTGGTTTTAAGGCTGTCAAAGACAAAGATTGTGGGCGAATGCGAAATAACTGGAGTTTGATGGTGTTGTGGTTAGAACTTCCGCTTCGCAATCGAATCACTGGGGTTTATTTGCATTATCGAATCACATTAAAGACTTTAGAAATAGCGTTCAAAGTGCTCTTACTTTGCTTTTAGCAATGGAAACAAAGGAAAAAATTAAATGTAAACCGTGCAAAATTTACTCATTAGTGATTAGAATATGTCTTTGCGCTAAAAAAAACCGTTGCAATTAGAAAAGTGTCAAAAAAGAGCATAATATAATATTTCTTAAGCACTCTGCAGTTATCCGAATGGCATATTAGTTGAAAAGATTGGCGCGACTCGTGTTTCACTCTGAAGTTTTACCTATGTTACAAGTTTAGTTGATTTTTCACCTCAATTGAGAAAAAGTTTTTTGAATATTGTATTTCGCTTTTGCTTGCAGCTTCCCTGAAAAAAATTTTTGTTTACAGGTAAAAAACTTCCAAATTAATGAGAATACATCTGAATCCGATATAATATAACTTGGTTGCCCGAGAAGTCAGAACATTACTGCTCAAATCGATTGTAAAGTTTTTTTATGAACCCTGATTTACTTTTCTACTCTGTCGTATTGGCTGATGATTGAGGAAATCATATTCAAATAAATCATGGTGTTTCAGACCAAGCTGTTCAAAATTGAACTCATTCAAATTTAAAACGTACTAGCCTAGCTTTTTTCAATATTAGGAAGAAATCGTGAGCTTATATTTCTTCTTTAATTACGTTTTCACACTCCTTGTTTGTAAGTGAAAGAAGCAACTTAATTTTTTGTTTTGTAGGTTCGAATTACGCGGCTTTCCTTGTTCGAAAAGCAACAATGCATCAGGAACACATTTGACAGCACTATATTTGTTGCCTGCATTGCTGTACTTGTGGGTGTTATTTTGATTGCTTTACGCATTTTCCCGGTCTGGTGGAAACAAGAAAAGAGCAAAACAATTTAAATCTTTCAAAACAAGATGACCTGGAAAACAAAATAAATCAAAACTACGCATTTTTGCAATTACTGTCAAATATAAGTCATAAATTTCTTATAGAAGTCTAAGAGTTTTGCAGCATGTTTAATTTTTGCAGAAGTTTGACAGATCATCATTTTTATCATATTTAGCTTAAATGTTTAATAAATCTGGTTGTTAAATAATAAAAAATGAATCAACGAAATCAATAAACATTTTTTGTTGGTTTCATTTTAACGTGTAGTTCAAATTTATGCAATGTCCATTTATTAATTAGACAATATATTTGAAGTGCCTGAACGATCAATTTTGTTTCTTTTTTTCATAAAATCTTCATCGCCATGTTCATACAAATTGTTTGTTTAAGCACTTTGTTGATAATGCTTTTAGATCAGCCACAATAAAACATTTTATTGTCTTCTTTAGAGCATTGTTATCTAAATCAAGATTTGACATTATGGGGCTTAGGTTTCAATTTTTGTCTATATTTAAAGCATTTCTATGCTATTTAATGGTTGCGAAGTTTTGTTTATTTTACTAAAGCTGTTAGACTTTACTAAGGTATTGTCAAAGTGATTTTGCTTTAATATATAATCATCAGCAATCTTAATCATGAACTTCGGTTAGGGTCATAGCTTTGAAGTTTGATCACACTAAATTGAATTTGAAAGCAAAATCTGTTGCAATGCAAAACAACCAAGCAACAAAATTTTAAGAAATTCCTAGCTTTTTAGCAAGAACAAAAACTTTGAAATAAAATTCCGAAATTCAGTGGCTTTTAAAACACTACGTGTTTGATTTCTAACGGCGAAATTGTTCATTTACATGTACTTCTTTGAATCATAAGTACATATAATCAGCATACAAAATCATGTATTTTTGTGCTAAGTAACCATTTTTTCAATTAGCCTGTTTATTAGCTATATTTGAATTTGTACATACTATTTATTAAATAAGTAAACTTTAACACTCCGCTTTTGATTACGTAATAAATATAGATAAATAAACTATTATCGAGGCCATGTACAAAAAAGTAGTAAAACATTATTGCAACTATTTTCATTTGAATTTTAGATAAAGGGGTCCCAGGAGAGAAAAAACAAAAAAAGTTGCACCGTAAAGCATTTAATTTTTTAGGTTCAGTGGTAAAAGCACAAGTATCAAGAAAATAGCACATCACTGCAAAAAAGGATACTTTAAGGTTTCTTTATTTAAAGTAATTTCTTTTTATAGCTTGCTTTGAGGTAATGTAAGCGCTAAGCACTTAATACACAAAATAAAAATGGTTAGCGATAAGAAATCACCTTGCTTTACTCATATTTTAACATAAAATACGAGATAAGAAACTATTATTCACAATTCAGCATCAAGGGTTTTGCATAAAATTTTTATTTAATTGATATAAAAATCGTCAAAGCTGTAACATATAACACAGCGAAAATAAAAACCGGTTTGAAGAATCTAATAGTTTGTGTAGATCCAATAGTAATGCGGTGCCAGGTATCTTTTTGTGGTTCGCGAAGTCAACAAACGAGTGTTTCTGTATTTTATGATGCCATTTTGTTCATTTTTGTTGAGATTATTTAAAAAAGGGCCTACCTTCTTATTCATAACTGTATACCGGGGTTTGCAAAAGTTCTGATCTGTTTAGTATTTTTAGATTTTGAGCTAATAGAAAATGAACTGATGCGAATTATTGACAAAACCCCATACCTGCACTGTTTCAGATTTTATAATTCACTCGAAATAGTGCTCAGCTTATTTAAACTTAGAAATGGAAAGAAAAAGAATAGAGATATCAGCTCTGCTCCGCGCGGGACACAAGAAAATGGACATTGTAAAGTTGCAAAATATAAGTCTATCAACGGTAAAACGAGTCGTAAACCGCCTAAAAAATAACGAAAGCCTCAAAGATCGACCTCGTTCTGGCAGACCGCAAGTTATTCAACGGGAGAATGTTCGAAAAGCCTTTCTAAAGGATCCGACACTTAAAATGATTGAATTAGCGAAAAAGAAGATTTCAGTTGCTACCGTGTCAAGAGCTGTGAAGAGTGAAGGAGGAAAGAGTTTAAAGCTTCTTAAAAGACCTCTCCTAACTTCTACCATGGTTAAAAAACGACAAAAGATATGTACCCGTCGTATTAATGACTTGAAAAGTCATGGTAATCGAGTCATCATCTTCTCAGATGAGAAAACTTTTACCGTGGACCCTGTCATCAACAAACAGAATGATAGAGTTTTGAGCTTTGGTCAAGACATCTCTGGTGTCCGCTACGTCTGCACAACCAAGCATCAGACATCTGCGATGATGCTTGGCGTTGTAGCCTCTAACGGAAAGAAGATGCCTTCAGTGTGGTTTAAGGGAGGCTACAGGTTGACAGGTTCCGGTGCCGAAAACTCTTTCCTCCTTCACTCTTCACAGCTCTTGTCACGGTAGCAACTGAAATCTTCTTTTTCGCTAATTCAATCATTTTAAGTGTCGGATCCTTTAGAAAGGCTTTTCGAACATTCTCCCGTTGAATAACTTGCGGTCTGCCAGAACGAGGTCGATCTTTGAGGCTTTCGTTATTTTTTAGGCGGTTTACGACTCGTTTCACCGTTGATGGACTTATATTTTGCAATTACAATGTCCATTTTCTTGTGTCCCGCGCGGAGCAGAGCTGATATCTCTATTCTTTTTCTTTCCATTTCTAAGTTTAAATAAGCTGAGCACTATTTCGAGTGAATTATAAAATCTGAAACAGTGCAGGTATGAAGTTTTGTCAATAATTCGCATCAGTTCATTTTCTATTAGCTCAAAATCTAAAAATACTAAACAGATCAGAACTTTTGCAAACCCCGGGTATATTATTTTATAATCACAAAAACCGGAATCGCACCCATCAATAATGTCGAGGTTAACAGAATCGGCTCAGCAGACCAATTCAGGCTCACCCAATGGATAGTTGTGAAAACATAGATTAAACGTTCATGTTTTTTCACATAGCCAATCTCGTTTCGAAACAAAACTGCTGTTCTTTGAAATGCAATTAATTAAAAAAACATTTTGGGGTTTGCGCATGGTCACTTACATGCCTGGAGTCCCTGGCAACGTCCTATTTGCCCCGTTTTCACCATAGACCTCCTCACACTTAACAAACTTTTATTTGTTAAATTTAGCAAGTGCTTGAAAGCATACCGAAGTTGTAGAAAAGTGCCAAAGTGATTGGTATGTATTGATAGGATCAGTGACTGATTAAGCTTTTTATGGGCTTGGGGCTCTATGATAATCAGAAATCTATTTTTTATTCTATTTGTTGTACTAAAAACTGACCACAATTAAAACGGAAAACAAATACATAAAGTATTTATTTCGTGTGCACACATTCAAATGACACATTTTCTGGATTGAGACAATGCAAAGCTCTTGATAATGTCATCGGTGTTTATTTTTTCCAAAAGTTCGTTTTCAATGCAGAGTAGAGCTAAGGAATTCAACCTTTTCTGGCCCACAGACAAACGCAGTTGATTTTTTTTGCTCTTTAAAACTGAAAATTTCCCGAGCAATTAGAAATCATCAAACAAAGGTATAGCCTGAAAACAACAGATACGTTAGGAAAGGCATAAATGAATTCATTTTCATTTATGAACCTAAACTTTTGAATATCTTTGCATTCGCTATTAAAGTGTTGTTGTTTTATCAGTGTAGAGAAATGAATCATCTCCTCAAGCAATGACTACTCCATATCATCCGGATAATATTGAAGTAACGCTTTCGCACTTGCTTCAATTTTTGCAGTTAGACATGGTGTTTAATTCCACCAGAAACGAAAATTTTCTTTGAAGACGGTCGTAAGCTTCTATTCGGGTTTTCATAGACGAAAGAATTTGGTCAATGATCGGCAAATATGAGTCTACTTCGAATCTGCTCGATGGATCAAGTGATGTGTCTTCAGATTCACCTTCGCTATCCAACCTTACTTTTCTTTTTTTCTTTCTTGAAATTTCTTCAGTGTAAAGATGACAGCCACTAAATACTTGACCTCTTTCTTCGAATTTTTGAAATTGGGGTCTTAGAAGTTGAATAAAGTCATGTAGACCCTGAAGCAAATTTGTTGTCCTACTCAAAGTCATTTTGCTGTCCCGCAGCGCCTGACTGGTTTTATGAAATCGTTCCATTATGCACGACCATACCTCGAGTAAAATGCCAGTTTCAAGCTTTTCCATTGATGAAACAATACCCCTGGCTGTTTCTTTAGTTTGATATTTTTCATCATTGTCATCACACATTGCCTTCAAGTCTTGAAGAACCACTTGGTAACCTTTTCTTAGTGCATGTAGAGCATCATATCCCGCCTCCCAACGTGTATCAGACAAAGGCTTAATTGTTGGACATTGAAGTGGTTTCAGTGCATCAGTAAGGAGATTCCACCTGTGTGTTGAAGCTGAAAAGAACACATAAAGTTCCTGAACAAGCATAAAAAAACGGACAGCGGATTGGCAACACTCAGCAGCACATTTTTCCACAAGATTCAAGGAATGTGCTACACAAGAAATATATTTCGCTTGGTGGTTGCATTTTTTTATTATAGCTAGCATACCTTTATAATTTTTGCTCATGCTAGAAGCGTTGTCATAAGATTGCCCTCTGAGATCTTTCAAACTGATCTCATTGTCTTTTATAAACTCGAAAAGTAAATCAGCCAATTGGTGACCAGTGTGTCCACGGGTGGGTTTAAACTTGACAAATCGTTCCACAGGACCATCAGGTAAAACATCATGAAAAATTATTGTTAACTGGTCAACATTTGTGATGTCAGATGTTGAGTCCACGGACACTAAATAATACTTTGCTTGTTTTATGTCAGAAATAATAATATCTTACACTTTTATTGCAATTTTGTCAATGAATTCCTCGCATAAAGTTGATGAGAAATACGAAACATGTCCCTTGTTCACTCTCTTTTGAATATGCTCAGCAAGAAAAGTATCGTATTCTGCCAACAACTCCAAAATTCCGAGAAAGTTACCGTTATGTGGATAACCAACCAGCTCACTACTTCCGCCGAAGCAGCTCTCTCGATGATAGGAATTTTATCACACTTAAAACTCGAGCCAAAAGTTTTTTTGATGAAGGTGATATAGCGATTTAGAACAACGTCGTTTGAATTCATCGCCAGTAAAACATGTCTCTGAAGTAAAAAAATTTGCATCAAGATGTTGAAATTCCAAACTTCCTCCTTGGCAGCAATAATCTCCCAGACGGTCAGAAATTACTCCCCAGCATCCAACATTCATGTCGTGTTGAATAGTTTCTTTTACCCTATGCTTTTCATTCTCAGCAACATTAGATGACTTGGTTTGTAAATTTGGTTTCGATGAAACAATTTTCATATTTGGCTCTAGTTCTGCGATACAGTCACTCGAAGATGAACACAAAGCAGTTGCATTACCGGACGTCGTTTCTGCAATGTTGCTTTTTGGTTCGCTTATATGAAAAAAAATCAGTCACTTTTTTGATTTTGTTACAACTTTTTTCAGTTTATCTTCTGCTTCTCTTCTAGATTTCTCCTTTTCCCAACCGCTTTTATACTTCTTTATTTTTATTTTTAAATTGGCTAAAATTTTAAGATCAGAAACGTTTAGATTAGTTAATATTGGTAAAAGTTTAGTTGGCTAACCGCCTAAAGTGGATATTCCCTATCGATTTCAAAACAGCCATTTCAGACCTTTTTGGTTTCAATATATGGGAGTCCTCTAATAAATTTTTGTTGTAATATTTAGACCTTCGTCTACTCAAGAATGGTCTAAATTCATACACTTGAAATTTAGTTTTGAGTAAAGTCTCAATTCAAAACAATTTGCTCCTTGAATATACAGTACTTTTCCAATATATTTTTTTCTTAAGCGGTAGTTTCCAAAAACTAATTATTAAAGGAACCCTTGGAAAGTTAGAAATACTTGCGGTGCACTATTTAAGCAAAAATACCATGAAGTTGTATCTAATATTGAATATATTTAAGTTAAAAAAAGTTAAAATTTGCAAATAATCATTTCTAAATGTGCCTCCATTTTATATTAATATCGATAAATTTTTCAATAACAAAAGAGAAAAAAATGATTATTTTCTTTTATGTTTTTAATACTGAAAGAAAACGTCTTGTGAAATCAATATGAATTTCATTTGCTATTGTAGATTAATTTACAAGTAATTTTTGATTTAATATTTCAAGAAACAAATTTCCTTAAATTGGGATTTCACTCAACTATTCCATCCGCTTCCTTCTGGTCTAAACTATTGGGTAAAATTTCATCTGCTTCCTTCTTCAAATACCGGACTATAGAAAAATATACTTGCTTTAATTTAAACTTTTTCTAGCCCCACTTTTCTTACCCAGCATAAACCTGTCAGCATTTTTTTCAAAACTTTGAAATAACTGGCAGCACTTGAACATGCCAGTCTTAGAAAAAGCCATTGTTACAGAATAATGTTATATTTTGTATTATGACGTCAAAATGTGTTTATATTTTGTTTTGTCCTTTTTCATGAGGTATGTCGAGCCATGATTTGACTAGCACAAGCCATTGCTAGTGCCAGAGTTCCGTTAGTGTAGGTTCTTAGTCGAATTACGCGCTCTTATGTGATTCTTCGTTACGAGACCAGTTGTAAAATATAAGTGCTCATATATTGAAGAAGGACAAAAGCGATTTTCTGAAAAACATACAATGATGAGATACAAACGTTTGGCAATTTAGTATGAGACACAAATGAGATGATGAGACACAAACGTTTGGCAATTTAGTTCTATTTATATCAAAAGCAAAACAATAGATTTCTTACCGAACTATGAACGGACACGTCAATTATTTCCAAGATATGCCGAATGTTTCACAAAAAATGTCAGTTCAAAAAAAAAACACAGCCCACATGTGATTCTAAAACAAAGAATGGCGCAAAAAAAAGGGTGTCAGTCGCTGCTCAATTAACGTGTTTAACTGACTTGCCTCCAACAATTTAAGTGTCCAAAGTAGTGACAAAATTACAAAGTTGTGACAAAATTACACCTACCAGACAGTAGGAAACTGTTTCAAAACCTCGCCGTGTCAAAAACCAAAAATTACGATTAATGCTTTTACGAAATTTAAACTGCTAAACTAATTTACGTTGAAATTTCTACTGGGGAGTTTTCCCAGTCCTTACTACGAGGAAGTGGAGTTGAACTTCAAGGACTACATTTTGGTTACATCGTTTTATCCAACGAAAACGCAATTGAAAAAGTATTTCCTACTATGACACAGTTTCGCTTGTACTTTGCACGATGACGAGGCTTCTAATGGAGAACGCCTTGCCCATGATACTTCTAAATTACACCTTCACTATTTTTTGAAAGTGATCGTGTCAGTAACTTTTATGACTTCATTGACTTGGTATAGTGTGGGCCTATTTTTGGGTGGGCCTGGGGGTGCAGCCCCATCAGCCCCCGCCTTAATCCGGCCATGGATAGGACCATTGATAGGATCACTACAAACGACTTTTTCATAATTGTAAGGTATGCCCATTTCTACGACCTAAAGCTTCTGCTGGCTGGGAACATGTTGCTTGATCATGTCATAAATACAGCCATGCAAAAAGCAAACTAACCCGAAATAAAGCACTCACAGTGAATTTATTACAGTTCCAAGGCCCTCATCAGCAAATTTGAGGTTAAGAATAAGAAATCAGCTGGCTTCACCCAACTGGAAAAGAAATGGTTTCACTTTTAAATGATATGTAGCTCAACACTAATTGAAGAGGCTATTTCTGTAAGTGCGTAAGTCCGTTCAAATGAGTTTTGAGATAAAAGCGTTTAGAGATTTTTGAGATACATTTCTGCACAATGAGTTACTCTGAATCAATTACATTGATGACTACAAACACAACAACAGAAGAAATTTGCCAAAATTAATTTTCACAGCATTATTTACAAGAAATTAAAAAGTGACTTAAGCACTTTTTCTATGATACACTGATTTGAGTACTTTTGGAACACCCATTTGTTGTTTGTTTTTTATTTATTTTTAATTTCCAAGTGGGTTAACTGCCTTTTAAACGGAAAACAAGTAAGTTTTTACAAGTGATAGTCCACAAAATTTTATTTGGAGAAAAACAGTAATAAAGTATGGTCAAAAAATTAGTGGGCCATACCACAGCGATTTTTAATCCAATCAAGGAATAAAGGCATAGCAAAAGTAAAGGACACTTTGAATCAATTAAAGGAAAATAATTACTCACAAAACATTGATCTCCAAAACCATAAAGGTATTTGTTTGCGTTTTGGGTCAAGATTGAAAAATTGAACCAATGTCACATTTTGCCCCTCAAAATTTGCTTTTGGCTACGCCACTAGACCTTTAAAATTTGAAACTTCTTAGCCTACGACCAATAATAATAATCACTATTTTATTTAAAATACACTAACTTTTATCAAAGCAATAGACCTTTGGCTATGCACCAACTATTGTTCATAACACTTGACAGAACTCATTTTTCCTGCCAATACACAAAAAAACTAAATCTGGCCTACCAGCTCAAATAACGTAAGCTATTTTTAAGGCATTGTTTACTCAGCTGTATTTGGCTGAGAGGAAATTCAAAACCATTATGGCAAAAAGCAACTTTACAAGAAAGTTAAAACCACAGCGACGACAGGTTCCAGAAACGCATTTTATTTAATACTTATCAAATTTTTCAAAAAACAACCATAACCTTCACTCTACAGTACATGTGAAGCAAGCTAGATTCTGCGTAATTAGTCTCTACCACCACAAACTCAACAATAATAATGTCAGTACAGGTCATGTTACATCTTAACGTGCATTCCATTTCATTTTCATTTTTATTTTCAGAAAAACCAGAGTGGCTGGTCGCCTTGGAATGAACTGCTACTTCTTTAAGAAGAAATACAAACTGCAGGAGTTGCTTAACATTATACAGTTTTTCTTTTTTAATGGGAGGATAAAGATGATATGCCCTAAGCAAATATGACTTGAGCTTATCGATGAAATCAAGTTGTCAACATTTATTTCTCTCTTTAACAACGGAAAAGGTGTTGAACAACTACCAGTCATTACATTTCGTCATAAAGGGTGATGCTTTCTTCTGAAAAGCATACCACGAAGTGAAGAAATTCCACTAGGTGCTTTCAAATGAGAATCAAAGGCTACTTTGCAAATTTTTACGGACGATGCATTTCGGCAATTTTTAATGACGAATCAAGGTATTTTTTGCGTTCATTTTTTGAACGACTGTAACCGTTTTCTCTAGCAGAAAACATTTCAATGTGCTCGCGAAGACAATTTTTTACACTATCAGCTACCTTACTGTGATTATTATGCTTACCACGATTGTCAGCCAAATCTGATGAAAAGTTCAAAACTTTCCTTTCAAGCCTTGAAGCTTTAATGCCATAAAGTCCTATAAATGCAGCTTTGCGCACTTCGACTGTTTTTTTTTAAAGACACAGCGCAAATGTAACTGTTTTGAGTAGCACCATTTTGGCTTCTAGAACGCTGGCGAATAATATCAATTCCTTTTTTCTGAACACACCCCTTGAGATAAGTATTTTGGATATTGTTATCTTTGAGTCGATTGAAGGATTGAACAATTGCACGAAAAAATTACTGGTATTTATCGTTTCTGGTTTACCTGTTTTCCTGAATGTGTTAGATGTTCAATGCCTGAAAAGAATGTAACAGCATTAATTTACCGTGAATATATTTCATTACAATGAATAAATTAGTAGTTTTATTGACTGGCGCAATCAAGAGATGCCATATTTGCAATGTCGCAATGAAGCAAAGCCAGTTGGCCAGTTTGGTATTCATGTCACAGGTAGTGGGCGCGCTACCGTGTCACAACGGCATGCTACTCCGGAATGACTATCACAAAGGCAATGGTGATGTTATAACAACGTCATAGTTGAAGTGTCTGATAATTTTTCGAAATCTGCATCTCTTGGCACAAGAAACCGACTAAATGCTCTAACACAATGTTGCTAAATGCTCTAACCGACAACTAAATGCTAAGCTCTAGCACAACTAAATGCTCTAACCGACTAAACTTTAAAGTTTTCTAACGGAGGGCCACATTGCTGAATTTTTTAAGCTTCTGGGGTCAAGATTCTAAATTTGGAGTAAAGATAGATTATTTCAGCCCTACGAAATTGTATTAATTTCCAAAAAAAAGCTCATGACCCCAATTTGGAATAAAGACAGTTTAATTTAGCCCTTGGACACGGTGAGCATTATTCTCACGCTACTCGATCGATAGCGCGCCTATTGCTAAAATATAATGTATTAGTTTTGTATTTAGGAAGAGCTCGGCAGGCCGGATTAAAAGCCTTGGCGGGCCGTACTTTGGAGACAATGCTCTGACAAAACTAACAACAGGCTTAACAACACACAAAAAATTGTCCGTTTTTTGGAGTTGGATGAGTTTTAATTTAAGTTTTGCAAAATAGGTTATGAACTTTAATTTACGTTTGCAGTTTCTTAAAAAGTACCGCCAGTAAAAAAGCGATTAAAAGACAAAGTTGTAACAAGTCCAGCAATTGAAGGACTCGATTTAGTCCCAGTCTAAGTTCACCAATTCTCGAGTCTTCGAGTCGGAGTTGACGAAAACTCAAATTTACAAAAACGTTGCCTAAATCTACTTTTTTTCTGCATAGGATATAGCCAACTAAAGCATAGCACGCAAAAATTGTTTGTAGTGGCAGTATGTAAACCGGTCTGAACATGCCCGTAAATAATAACTCTTTCAAAATATGGTCAGCTTTGCAGAAGATATAATTAAGTACTTAATATACCTGATGCACTTCTCATCAATAACCTGCCATTACCACCAATTGCTATTACCGACCAAATCTTAAACACAATTTAACGAAAAAACATTTAGTGGACGTAGTAGAAAGCAATCTTTTTAGAATTCATAAACCTAAATCCAAATTGAAACAAAATGGCTCATTTCTTGTTCAGTAGAATAGAGATTATGCGATTCCATAGAATGCAAAACTTCAAATTTCCAAATATGGTAATGCCTTACCAGCATTCTCAACTTCCCTCAATCTACATCAGCATCTCACATGCCAGCCATCCACAGATCTAACAGACAAAATTTAATTTGTACTAGCATATTGTAGGCTAGTACATCCACAGTACTTCATCCATAAAACCAACATATGCTCTTCTGCACAATTTAAGATCATGCCATCGATCCATTACTGCATTACTGCTTACACCTCATATAAGGACAACGGTTTCAACCAAATAAGGGTGGTGGGAGTGCTTTGTACAGGGTAGTGAAGAAAATAAGCATGCGGATGATGAGGGCCAGTAAGCCGAAACAACCTTGTTCCGTATTGTTATTTTGTGTTATATTGTCTACTAGCCGGCTTTGCCGGCGCCGCCCGGCAGAGGTCCTCTATTAGTATTGCCGGGGTTTAGTATTTCGGTTCCACCGGCCAAGCCGTCTTTATCCATCCGGCTCTTGTGTGAGCAGTAGCAAAACGTTGATGAATTTTATGCACTTTTACAAATCTTGTACACAAAATTGTGATTATCATATTTTCTTCATCATGACTGGCAATGCTCACAAAGAATCTTGCCACAAATTATCGTTAATACTTGCGAGGGAGCAGGGATCGTACATAATCAAAACTGATGGTAGCGGCAAAATAGTGGTTGCTTTCACAATCAAAAAAATATTTAATTGTAAGCCTCTTTTGACAATTGGTGCTGCCGCTTTCCTATTTATATTTGTGGTATTAAGTTCCTAATTTGGCTGCGCCATTGGTCTTGTTTCGGGCATAGCGACAAAAGCGGCTATTGTTTTCTCTATATTCAGTGATACAAATTGTCATGGTTATGGTTTTATGTTGATTTTTTTCTTGGATGTTACCACAATAATGTAGAGTGTAGACATAAATGACATAAATACCATAACAGACAGCATATCAGCATAATTGAGGGTGTCGGCTCAGCCGGCCAAGCCGGTTTTACCTATCTGGTTCTTGTATGAAGAGTTACCAAACGTTTATGTGTTTTATGCACATAAGACGTTTACGACTTTTTATGCTCCTTTTCCTAATAGAATATCTCATTTCAAGATCCTGATTATGTCTTAGGTCTCTGTGCTCTGTTCATTGCTGACACAAAACCAAGGAAGCCTTGCATTTCCCGTAGTTTGGAAGTAGGGATTACATTTTTGATGTTAAGCTATTCTAAAGCAAAAGGGCAAAAATATCTTTCGTGTGGAGCGATTTGACACAGTGACGGTATTTTCTTTTGATTTCTCCTTAAACTTTCTCAAGTCTTCGC
This sequence comes from Trididemnum clinides, assembly GCA_963675345.1. Classification (NCBI taxonomy): domain Eukaryota; kingdom Metazoa; phylum Chordata; class Ascidiacea; order Aplousobranchia; family Didemnidae; genus Trididemnum; species Trididemnum clinides. The sequence goes on from OY776305.1 coordinate 16,320,313, forward strand.
TGGCTATGCATTATGCAGCATGTTCTTTTTTTCCTGCTTGACGTGCCCAGGGTAGCTCAAAGTGTCCTTGCTTTTCCTTAAATGTTTGGTTTGACCCCGGTAGCTCTATAAAGCTATTATAAGACATAATAACAATAATATCTTCCATGTGGTGCGATTTAATTTTGATGTCGCCTCAAACTTTCTTAAGTCCCTGCTGGTTATGCAATGTGATTCATATTTCTTTTTCCTTTGTATAAGTATGCTCATAGAAGTTAAATAAGTTCGTGCTTTTCCCAAGTTTTCAGTTTTGATTCCGGTAGCTCTATAAAGCTATTATCAAGCAAAATAGAAAGCATGTTTGTCCTAAGTATGGTGGAATCCCCGGCAGGCCATACTATCACTCGTGCCGATTTAAAACGCATCAAATGATGCAGCTGCGCGAGCTTAACCGTACAAACTTTTGTTAGAGCCACAACGAAATGTTTTAGAAAATATAAGCCATAGCTAGTGTACATGTAATGGTGATCATGTTGGCTTATTAATCAAGACTAGAAGTATTGAAAAAGAAAGAGCGATGACACAAACTACCATTCGTGATTTATAAAAGTATAAGGGGTGTGGGAGAGAGGGAGATGAAACATAGTCAAAATTGATGGCGTCACCCAAATGGTGGTCGTTTTCACTCATAAAGAAATGAGCTGTTTGATGGCAGGCATGTTCGACGATTTGGTGGGCCCGCTTTCGTATTTATATTTGTGATATTAAGAATTTCGTCTGCGCTGTTTGCTTTAATTCGCTCATAGCATGAAAAAGGGTCCTGCTTATTCTCTAAGTCATATAACCTATTGCAATTGGCGCCTATTGAGCTCTTTTCAAACAACAGCATTTCCTCTTAATCCAGTGTTACAGATTGATGCTATTATTGTTTAATTTTGATCTTTTCTTAAATCTGGTATTTTATGACATTTAACTTTGCCCCTAATCCAGATCTCCCTACTTTTAAATGAAGATTACTGCTTTGTACCGATAGGCCTATACTTGCAATTACAAATATCAGTAATAGGCTTTAGCATTTATGTTTGAAATCAAAATGATAGTACATAATTTAGCTGCCTGCTGCTGTTTTCAGTAAATAGTGGCAAGCATTGCGATGTCATTTAAGATTATGATCTCACAATGCGTTTTGAGCCATTATCATTAGAATTGCCACTTACCACTTCTTCGTCACTGCAGGCGAGTTAATATGAACTAACGTTTCTGACGGCGTGCATGCAAAAAGCAAACTAACCTGAAATCAAGCACTCACACTTCAGTTATAGTTCTAGCAGGAGTCCTCATCAATAATGTCGAGGTTAAGAACATCAAATCAGCTGACTGCTGCGACAGCCTTGCCTAATTGCAAAGGAAATTGCTTCAAGATTTAGATCATATGTAGCTCGGCACTTACATTTTGTTGCAAACAGTAAAAAAGGACCATGTTCGCCCCTCGTCTTTTTCTTGGGTGATCACCAAGTGCTTTGCTCGGAGTAGGCTACATATCAAAATTTGTAGATATTGAGTCTTTTGAATAATTTGATTGATAATGCCAAAGATCCATGCTATCGAGAAAGAATAGACAAAATCTACCAAAGGACTTAGTTTTTCTAGAAATTGCACTTTTGTGAACTGCTGGCACTAAAATTTTGTGTGTTTTTTATCGGTAGACTACATTTCATAAACATTTGGAGACTTCAGTTTTTGATGGATCTGTTTTTGAAAACGTCGATAGACAATGCAAAAGAACCACGCTTATGAGGAAAAGTAATCAAAATGTACCAAAAAACTAACTTTGTTTAACAATTGCAAGTTTGTTAACTCTAGTAGGATAATTGTACAACTAAAAATAAAACATCATGTATGGCAACCAAGTTTTGATCAGCCATTATAAACTAATCCTTAGCCTCAAGTAATTGGAGATACATATTGCTGGAAAGGAAATTTTCTAAGCTTTCAAAGGACAGTAATTGTTAGCACTTTATTATAACGTTATTGTATTGAAGTTACCTGTTTTTACTGAGCTCACCAATTTTGGGAGGGGTAAAAAGTTACATCACAGGTCTAAAAGCTCAGTTTTTTCAATATAAAAACTAATATAAATTGTACATATTATACACTATCGGACTCGCCTTGAAATGACCTTTGATTTGTTGAAACAAGTTTGAAAATCGGTTGAGAAATGAGGTCACAAATCAGTTTTTTAGTAAACTGATTTTGCAAAAAGATTGCAATTTTTAAAAACATCTTGATATTATGATCCTCGATAGCAAACATTTGTGTTGATCGTACCAGACCTATTATGACGTCTTAGAGCCCAGTTTAAGCGTGCAAGCGAAATACAGAAGAAAAAAATGCTTAGATGGCTTGAAGTGCTTAAATAAAGAAGTGCTCGTAGCATAATCAAATAAACATTACTTGTTATGAAGTTGTTTTTATCAAAAGCAGCTTGTTAATATCTCCAAAAAGAACGTTTAATCGCGTTTGTGCGATGAGCACTTTTTGGAAAAAGCAAAAAACAGATTGTTTCATAAATCGTTGATTGTGACGTCATTTTAGACCCCAACCAAATGAAAGTTTTGAAATTTGGTAAATGGGAAGCTGGTATTTGTTTGAGCACAAAGCAGTTGTCCTCTGTTAAGTAATGAAAATTCTAAAAAAATTGTTTTTGATAATGACGTCATCACCACGTCACAAATACCCTTATGACACTCACCACGGGGTGGTGATCAATCGTGCCAAGTTTGATTGTTGTACCTGTAGCAGTTTCAGAGGAGTTAAAACAGACACACAGATACACAGACAGACAGAATCGCGCTTTATATATTAGACAATAGTTTGACATTATACTCATATGCTATCCCAACATGTTGATTCTAGCGTAATGCGGTTGAGACATTTAAAGTGCCCATGTGATATAGGTCAAAACCTTTGTCCTTATATGAGGTGTATGCTGTAATGCAGCAATGGATCGATGACATGATCTAAAATTGCCCAGAAAAGCATATTTGGATTTTATGCGGAAAACACTGTGGATGTACTAGCCTACAATATGCTAGTACAGATTTAATTTTGTGTGGTAGACCTATGGCTGGCTGGCATGTGAGATGCTGGTGTAGATTGAGGTAAGTTGAAAATGTTAGTGGGGTATCACCCTGTTTGGAAATTTGAAACTAGAGATTATTATTTCAGTTTAATGTTTTTTTAGTTGCGATCGAAATTTAGTGAAACTCAAACAGGGTTTTATTTAGGTGAATATGGTTCAGCAAAAAATAATTTAAATTTGTTGATTCGTTCGAGTCATCTTTAATTTGACTCGAGTCGAGTTCGAGTCACGAGGACGCGAGCTAAGTCCGCGTTTTTGAGGTAAAGACTCGAGTCGAATAGGAGTCCTTCTAAGATTTTTCAAGTGGACTCTAGTCCTTTGAAAACTGCACTCAAATCATTGTAACCCTGATGGAGGATATAGATCCTGGTACGAAAGCTGCTCCCAAACAGAAATTTTTTTTAATTTGAGCTTTACTGGCGTTGCGAACAGCACGTCTTTTGGTCACGTTCTTTTTTTTTCTTGGACTCTTCAAATATATTTCTGTTTGATTATCACTCAGAATGATGTCATAATGCTGTCTGATATTATTTTTGCCATAATAACAGCATCTGTAAAGAACAACTTCTTTTAACAGCTTACTAGCAGTATGCTGCTAATTATCAACATCATCCAAGTGTACTTATAATTTTTTCAAACAATATAAAAATTTTTTGTCATTAAAGCAGAATAATATATTATCTTAAATCATTAAAAATTTGTGAAATATGAAGTTAGGGGGAAATGAAAAAAAATGCCTCTGTGTTATATCGCTCTATAGACAGAAAACTGTTTATTTTTACCGTAAGCGTTGCCTTAGAATCTGCGAGTAAGTATGGTTCTTTATTCTTACCCTAGCTGGGCCTACACTGGAACCAGAAAAAACTAGCGCAGATAAGATCTTGAAATCACCAATGTGATTTCAAAAGAGGCTGTCGGCGTAATAGCTTTTCTCTGTAATAATGTACCATCACTATGTAAAAACCCAATTGCAAGTTTTAATTTTGCTTTCAGCACCACCTAAAATTAAATTATTCCTATACTGCCGGACGAGGTTTACGCGCAATATTGACCCCCAATCAGTGGCGGCTCGTGCCTATGGGCTGCAAGGCTGCAGCCCCCGTACGTGTTTCTGTGATCTGTATTTTTTGAAATTTTTTATAAAGTTAATATTTTTTGTAATGTCATAGTTCACACCTTTTTTACCCATGCCACAGTTTATGTCGCTGAAAAGACTAATTTTCCTGTATTGCTTGCACTAAACTAAGTGAATTACGCCATAGGGATTCTGTGTGACATCATAATGGTGCGTAAGACGGGTTGCAGCTGCAGTGCCCGAGACTGTAGTTTTGTAAAGCGATTTAGTTGCTTCATAAATGCTTTAAAGTTTTAGTTTCTGTGTGACAGCAAAAATTTTTGCCGTTGCAAATATTGTCAAAATAACTAAGCCAAATCTTTTTGTACAACTGAATATCTCTAACTTTTGAACACCGCTCGTTAAGCTGCAAAAGATAGCAGAAGGAAGGGCAAAATCATTTTTATTTAGCTCTTCTGGTAATGTAACGTTTATTTAAGTTGATACAAGTTCTTATCGAGCATGCAAAAAACTTTAATATCCGTCAACGTTTCGAACAACTATACAGCTGTTTTTTATCAGGACTAATAATAAACGAAAGCACGAGTGAGGCAATATAAATAGTGCGCTACGCAATCGAAAGAAAAAAGGCAAAACAATTTTGTTTTGCAATTTTGTTTTGCCTTTTTTCTTTCGATTGCGTAGCGCACTATTTATATTGCCTCACTCGTGCTTTCGTTTATTATTAGTCCTGATGAAGAACAGCTGTATAGCTGTTCGAAACGTTGACGGATATTAAAGTTTTTTGCATGCTCGATAAGAACTTGTATCAAAACCCATTCGTGCCTACTGCACCCTGATAAGGTGCAGCTGAATAATTGGATTAATGTCTACGTAAACAATCGCAATTGTTTTCTCACTATTTACGTAGCCTACAATGAGAAATAGGTCAGCAACCATACTGGACAGTTCAGTTTGAAAAAGTTTACTTATTATTGAATTGTGGCAGTTTAGAGCAGCTACGAAGAGAAAATTCAAGTTTCATGATGTCTGGCTGCAATAGGTAAGTAAATGTTAATATATTAGTGATGCGTAATGATTTTCTTTTGAATAACTAGTTAATTTAGTGCATCTAAAGTAGGTTAATACATCAATTTTACTAAAAATTATTTTCGATTGACTTTGGCGTTAAGTTTTGTGTTGCACCCCATTAGGGTGCAGTAGGCACGAAAGTGCACATCTACTACATACCATAAAATTGTGCTTATTTTACTTTCAGCGCAAGTAAACAGATTTGGAACGTCAACGAGGTTATTGAAATGCTAGAAGAAGAAGAATTTCTGCAAGCTGACGTTTTTTTATCTCCTCCAAATGAAGGATTGCTTTCTGATGAGGATAGCGATAATGAAGAAGGTGTGTCAGCAGCTCATCTTTCTGAGCCTCAGTTGTCAGCAACAGCCGAGTATCGTATTAATTATGGTAATTCTGTTGTAAACAGCTTAGAATTCGATGAAAGCGCAGATGAAGATGCAGTTACGGCAAGCACTGATGTGAGTGACCATGATTTGTCAAATTTAGACAGCGAAACGGAAGAAAATAGGTTCCTGTTGCTCAAACCTGCAGCAACCTCCCTTTCCTGGCAAAAAAAAGATTTGCAACCGACAACGTTTACTGATTCTCCTTCTAGAAGTTTTTTTGAAAATTTTATGTCACCGACAGCCATCTTTGACCTATACTTCGATGAAGAAGTCATAAATTACCTTACCGAAATGACTAATCAGTACGCTCACAGAGATAGAGGCAAGCATAATTTTCATGTGGAGCATGCGGAAATGCGCCTTTTTTCGGCAATGTTGTTGTTGTCCGGCTATAATGTCCTTCCTCGTCGTCGCATGTATTGGGAGAACTCAGAAGATAGAATAGTTCAAACGTACCTGAAAAAGTACGCAAAACCAGCTTCAAACGGAAGACCACGAGGAAGAATTCTTTCTGCCTCTCAACGAGTCAGCATTGATGTTCGGCTTGATCGAGTAGATCATTATCAGAGTGCGCTTCCAACACAAAGACAATGTGGAGTGTGCCGCAAAAACACAAAGAAGGGTTGCAAAAAGTGTGGATGTGGTCTGCACGACCACTGCTTCGAAGAGTGGCATGGAATCAATTGATAAAACATTACAATTTCAACTGCAACGCCAATCTTTAGTAAACAGGAGATAAAAACATTGATTTTTGAACATTTTTTGTGGAATTCAGTTACTTTTTTAAACCGTCCAAAATTCCGTAAGCATATGTGTTTATGTATAATCGTATTGTGATCAGTGGCGTCGCTACGTGTGGTGACACCCGGGGCGGAAAGTCGAGGTGTCACTCCAAATTTTCTACTTTTCTCCAAAAAACAGTCATTTTCTTGGCGCAGGTAAGTTGATCTCTAAAAAAAAAAGATCTTTACGTTTTTCGGGTGTTGTTTCCCGTCAATCAGCGCTGGGGTCACCCCAAAATGGTGTCGCCCGGGGCGGCCTGCCCCCTTTGCGAGTCCAGGCCCATAGCCAGAAACGATGCACTAGGAGGGCAAATGACAAATTAGGGGGAGCGATCATGGATGTAACAAAGCTTAGAGAATACGACACTTAATTTGCTCAGGGAAAGCGAACCAATTTTAGGGGGGGCACCGCCCCCCTAGCCCCTCTTGGCTACGAGCCTGCTTGCGACGCCACTGATTGTGATTGATTTTAATTTGCGTTTTTACACATATTTTCATGCTTATGATGCAGATTACATTGTTAACATTGATGTACCCATTCGTGCCTACTGCACCTTATTAGGGTGCACACATATTTTCATCAATAAAAAGAACAAATAAAGTTCGATACAATTTTTTTCTTTTTTCTTGAAATCAGGTAAATGAATATAACAGCTTCAGGCAAAAATTTTATGAAAAAAAAATTTGGGCAATAATGGGTTAAATAAACGTTACATTACCAGAAGAGCTAAATAAAATGAATTTATCAAAAATACCTGGTAGCCAGAATAACAGTATAGAAGGGCAAAATCAGTAGCGCCCAGACGCATAACGTATATGCCTTGCTTTCACGGTCGCTTGATTCTTGTCAGTTTTCTTGCGACGTAACAATTCCCGCTAAGCTTGCTGATGTTGTGGCTCTAAAACAGGGTTAGTTGCCGTAATTGGTAAGGTTGCTTGCTTGTAGGTAAGCAAATTCAAATGTTGCTATTCAGTTGTATCATTTAATGAATCAGGCAAATAAATTAGAAGTAAGAAAATTATCTACAGGAGAGAAAGTTATTTAACTTATTTTTCTTTTCTACCGGTCAAAAAAGTGGTTGTAAAATTTTCGCTTTGCCATTGAAATATCAGACTATCGCAACTGCGTGGGGGAATCTTGCTGCTGCACGCGACTAACTAAGAGTGACTGAACTCTTACGACTTCACCTAGATTGAACCCGCATACCGTAACCGGTAAAAACGGGGGATAGAGGGTGAGGCATCCGACCCTCGTTTTCGAGTGGGGCAAAGGCATTGGCATCGTCCAGCCGCCAAAATTTATTTCGCGTATTTTACAAAAATTGTATTTAAACATCACACGCCCGACTGCTCGCTTTATGACAGTCCTGGGCTACGTAGATTCTGACGACTTGGTTTGGAGGCGTCGATGGTTTGATTTCACCAGCGCCGCGGCTCGCACTTTTAACGTTGATCAGTGCGTTGTTATGGTTTGTGATACACCATCGCTTAACCCCGAAACCGCAACTATTCGTTGTTTAGTCACGCTTCGCGTCCACCTGCAATGCAGGGGGCAACGTTAATCTCTAATTCTAGGCGCACAACGCCTCCGGCGGCTAGCACTTTTGTTGACTTCGTAAAATGGCCACCAAAGCGCCATCAATTCGCGCCGTAGATATGAATGCAAAAACGCACAACAACGACTGCAGCTAATCGTTTGTGAACCAAACCTTTTTACAAGGTATCTACTTGTTGTTAATAAAATTTGTTTAAACAATATGTTACTTGACTTTTCCAAATCTGTTTTCAAAGAGGGAGGACGGAGGAAACAGTCCCCCTTAACTTTTGAACAAAGCAAAACCTAAAATCCAAAAACTACATCAATTTGTCTGTTTTTTGGATACATTTTGTAAAACACAGTTGTGAGAAATGTTGTCCCAAGCAATGTTTTTGCAAACTAGGTCTCTGTCTCGCTGTGTTAACTATTTATGTATAGTTTATCAGGAAAATCACTTGCAATAAAATGGACGAATTTACAAAAGTGAAGTTTAACTTTTGTGGGCCCAAAAGTAGGTTTAAAGATTTGCTCTTCAACATAAGATAAATATTGATATTTTTTTGACATTGACACAAAACTGTTTCATTTTGCGCTTACTAAGCAGGCAAATTTCTAAGCGAAATTCGCTGGCAATTTTACTACATGTATTACTATTCTTATTTTCGTCACTCGCTGGCGAAATTGTTTGATAAACGACAAAATAGAAAAATTAAAAGCAAAAGTGTTCTCAAATGTTGTAGCTAAATTGGCGGGCTTAGTTAACGCAGATTTGATGTTTTGCAATTATGAGAAAGATTGGGCATTTCACTAGCGTTTCAGCATCAATAATTTACTTTGGTTGAATAAAGTCTTCACGCTTGCTTTTTTAGCTGAAGTAGCAAGTTAAATCTACGCTTAAACCTAAAAGTATCTGAATGAATCAGCTCACGTATTAACAAATAGTAATGAAGCTTTGTAGCAATAGTTAAGCTTTTTTATTAGTTATTTTTAATTAAATATCGGAAGCTTAAGCTGCCAAGAAATAATGTTAGGCTCTCTAGTTATTTTAATCACCATACCTATGAAAAAAATAGTTTTAATCTCTTTTTGCAAGTTAGGCGATAGTTGTTGAATATTTTATTATTGGTATTGTTAACTTTTATAATTCTTCTAATACTTTAATAACTTGTTGTCAGAAGACCAGTGGCATATTTAGACGGGAATGAAGGGTGATGCTCCCCAAACGGTTTGTCGTCAGCTAGATTTGTGAAAAGAAAAAGGTGTTGGCCTCGATTGAAGATTAAACTGGGTAAAAATCTCTATTTCGGTGAGTTAATCTCCAAAAGAAAGGTCTCCGACCTTTCATAATGCTCTGGCATTTCCAAAATTTGTTTCTAAATAAGCCATTGTGGAAGACGAATATAGAAAAGTGAGAATGAATTTTGTCGAGCAAGAATATTGTTTTATATACTCGCGCTTCTACAGGCTGTATACAAATTGCACTTCTTCTGCTTGTCACTGTTGTGATAACAACTTAACTGCTTGTTTCCGTATAGCTGAAACGTCAAAATATATTTGATTGAAAGTTGTTGTGCATCAAGTAATAACAGAATATAGTGAGAACCGAAAATTTCAGATGTCTACGGCTTTTAGCTAACAAGTTAAAGGTGGAGGTGGTAAAGTTGCAAAGTTATGATTGTGGCTACCAGTATATGTTGCCACACGACAGATAATTTTACTCAAGAAATACATTTTTTCAGAATTCTAAGACACCTATGAAAACACGAAATATGGTTCTTTATTGAGCTAATAGCAGTGGTGAAAGTAAGCCGGAACGGTCCGGTACGCCGTTCCGGTAAAAGATTTGCTGCCGGAACGCCGTACCGGCAAAAAAATGGAAGTTATCAAGTTCAATTTATGGCATTACTTACTCTTATCTTGAAACTGTGTTGACACAATACATTTTAACACAATAGGTTTTATTTTATCACAATTACAAAGTTACTTAAAATTTTCAAGTCATAGGCCCATCGCAATAAGTACAGTAACTTGAACCAAGCACTAGTTTTCAGAGTTGGAGAATTGCAAATTGCAAACGTTTTGTTTCACAAACGTTATTAAATCTAAATTAACCGTCAAGTCGCGATAAAAAGTTAAACTATTATTGAGCATCTTTTTAATCTACTCTGAAAAATGTTTTGGACAGTAGCAAATAGATTGGTGTCAGAAGAAAGGCTCTTAAAAGTGATACAAAATTCCGAAAGATAGTTTTTTATAGACAATGTTATGCGGAAAAGAAAACAGTGAGCTAGAATTAAATATTAATAAGAATCCAAATCCCTTGCAGAAAAATGGTGAGCCAGCTTGTCGAGGTTAGAGCAAAGAATTTTAAAATGAATAAAACTTTTTTGCCATTTTGAAGGCAAAAATAAGATAGATTTTAAGCATCATGTCCAAAGAAATACCGTATTCTAGTAGTGTTCCAGTAGCAAAGTACAGTAAGAATGGATTGATTTAACTATTACTTGTTTGCCTGTTTCATGGTGAAAATTTTACTGAACTCGAGTTCACAACGTCCGACCCGGACTCATAGCTTGTGGACTCGGACTCGTAAATTTCAGTTTTAATGAACTCGGACTCGGATTTGGACTTGTGACCTAAGGACTCCACTCGGCTTCGGACTCGTGAAAATTGTAGTGTTCCCAACACTGCTGGTTTCAATGCATACGCACTACGAAATACGAGTTTCATTGCATACGCACTAAGTACTCAGACCAGCTCAGACTCGACTAAAATAGAAAGCAGTGTTGTGGAGACAACAGTTTAGTAGTGAGTCTTCTACTTACAGAGGTTGTTTTAAATTTTTATGGATTTCAAGTTATGGATTCCTGTTAAACGAATATCAAATAACCGATAAAACATAGCGAGTATTATATTTTAAAAGCTTGATTTTTAGGAATATTTCCAGCCTAAAGACTATACCTTTATAAAATGCAAAGAAAAATTAATCATTATTGGAAGAGAAAAGAAACCAGTGATGAGACTTTGAGTTCAGTAGCAACTAAAGTTCAAAGAACGGAGAGCAATGTTAGTATGCCTACCGAAAGTGGTGCAATCAGCGATCCTCTACCTGTGCATCAAGATCAAGTTGAGGAAAAATGTTCCACTGCTTATCCGTTAATTTGGACTGAACAACAGTATGAGGAATTTAAGCAAAAAAACAGTTGGATGTACGCTAGTGATGGTAAAATAGGATGTACTCCGTGTCATGAAGTCAATAATTTGGGAGTAAGAGCATCTCGTGGTGTTAATATTTCCACTCAATGGGCAGGTGGCAATGCCACTTTTTATGGTAGCACAAGAACGGTTCAACTTTCATCACTTCGAAAAAAGATCTGTGAGCACAGAAACTCAAAAGCGCACCAAGATGCTATTAATATTCTAGAGACGGCAAAGAAAGATGTACTCCTTAATTTAAATGCACAGAGTGAGCAAACTGCGTTTCAATCCACAGCGCGAGTGTTCAGGACAGCTTATTATGTGGCAAAAAATAGCAAACCTTTTACAGACTTTGAAAAATTGATTAACCTTCAGCAAGCCAATTCTATAGACATGGGACGTGTCTTACACAGTAAAACTGTAGCTGTTGACATAATTGAACATATATCTTCACATATAAAGAAAAAACTTTTAACCAAAATTATAGAGAGCAGAAGTAAGATAAATGTTCTAGCGGATGAATCAACTCGCGTGGGTGACAAATCAACTTTAATCGTGTTTCTAAGAGCTAGTATTGATGGCAAAGCGGCGCCTATTAATTTTCCGCTAGATTTAGTAGAATTGGAAAGTCTGTGCGCTTCTCATATTGCTGACAAAATTGTGGACTGTTTGTTCAAAAACGGCTACTCCATCAAGTTACTCCAAGAAGTAATCATCGGATTTTGCAGTGATGGAGCTAGCGTGATGCTGGGGACAAAGTCAGGAGTCGGAAAGTTGCTCAAAGACAAATTTCCTGATATAATATTGTGGCATTGTCTTAATCACAGACTTGAGCTTGCTGTAGGAAATGCACTAGAAATTATCGGTGGTACAAATGACTTTCAGTCATTTCTTGAACATTTATATTCGCTGTACAGCCAGTCACCAAAGAACAAGCGTGAACTTGACCAATGTTCCCATGATTTGCAAAAATCGGCAAGGTGTTTACTATTCGCTGGGTCGCTTCATCCTTCAGCGCAGTATCAGCAGTCTGGCATTCTTTCCCAGCATTGGCACAACATTTTGAAAAAGCTTCAAATGACGAAACGAGGCAAAGCACAGAAAAGGCCAGATTTCGAGGCATACTGTCCAAATTTTGTACAATAAATTTTGTTAAAAATTTAGCGCTGATGGTGGATGTCTTGAACGAATTAACAAATTTATCAGAAATACTACAAAGCCGAAATACCACGCTGCCAAAAGCCCACACTTTACTCACTGCGTATACAAAACGTATAGAAAGCCTTATTGCTTCCCCGGGGGAACATTCCATCATGGCTGAACAAGCAGAAAAAGTAATGTCATTTCAACAAGTAGAACTGAGAGAAGGAAGAAGCCCAGTAATAAATCAGGCTCAATTTATTGCGGCTGTAGCTGACAACATGAAAGAAAGGCTCTTCACGACTGCATCAAGCAGAGCACAGCCTAGCGTTCATGCAACTCGAAGAGAGAACTACAAGATCCTTTTTGGTCAAATTGATGCGTTAGATCCAGAAAAGATTGATCATGAAAATCCTCGTTTTGGAGAAGATGAAGAGAAAAGTCTATGTGGCACCCTTCGTCTCAACAAGCAACAAACTCATCTTGCGTATATTGAATTTAAGGCAAGTGGAGGAAGAAGCATTCCTGACCAACTAAATAAGTTGATGGTGGCCGTTGACACCCTTTCACCAAGTAACGCCGACTGTGAGCGCGGGTTCAGCGCTATGAACAACATCATCACTGACAGCAGAAATGCAATCACTACGAACAATGCCGAGAAGCAACTCTTTGTCAGTACTGTGGGGCCACCGTGCGAGAAATGGAATCCAGAGCCATACGTAAGAACTTGGCTTGGAAAGGGAAGAAGAGCAGCTCATGCAACAAGCGGCATGGCTCGACAACAAAACTTGAAAAAGGCTAACTACTATGAACCTTTATGGAAAGTTTTTAAATAATTGAGTGTTTGATTTGGATTATGTGGTTATGTGCTTGGTTGAAAATGTATCGTTATGTTTGTGGTTGCAAACTTTCAATAATGAACCAAAAGTAACTTAGGGTTTGGGGATCTTTTGTAATTATCCCCCAAAATAGGCTATTTCAAATCGTGTCAATATAGTTCTCTGGCAAACCTTTTACTCTCCAATTTGCAGGCAACATTACTACAGGACATTGTTTCGAGTCTCAGATTAGCGATTCATTCTAATCCAGCAACAATTAGTTATTTCGGATTATCTAATATTTTATAGTTCGTTAAAATTTAAAGTATTAGGTATAATTAAGGCGTTTAGGATTTCGTGTCTGGATCAGTGGACGTCTAAGACCCATTTGCCTTTTTTGATCAGCAACCACAAAAAAATTATTTTACTTCCACCACTGTTATGAGCTTCTGGCATGCATAGTACCGGTAAGAAAAATTTTCTACTTTCACCACTGGCTAATAGTTTGTGTTTTCATCCCTCTTTCATAAATCTGTTGATATTTGTGAAGTCTAATCGTTTATATAGCAAATCTTTAGACATTAAGGTTGGTGTACTCACGTTTTTGTCCGGTTTTTGTATGTTTTTACTTTATGAATATTTGTTTGAAAATTTTCATCCACTATGTTATACTTAGTTTTACACAGGATACTTTGCTGTACAAACATCCGGTTTCGCTCGCATAGTAGTCTACGTACAAAGCTTAGATGTTTCTGCGGATACAATGTAGAAAACGCATTTGGTACGTACTTTGCGAACAAACGCGGAAATCCAGAAAACAACGTATAATGTGTAAAGACGGTTGTACACAATAGACGTTTTTGTACGCTTTTTGTACATATTTTTCTCTTACGCATTTTTGTATAAAAGTTTTATCCGCTTAGATATTTCTTTGATGCTTCACTATATAAATTGTTGTCTAAAAATCGTTTTTTTTGCGAAAAATACGTACCAAAAGTTTAGCAGTTTCAACCGACAAAAATGTACCAAAATATTCTCAAAAATTGAGCAAAGGGGTTTGAATCAACATCAAGAAAGAAAACAAACTTGAATACAATATCAAGTCAAAAATTTGAGGTTGTACTGAATTTAGTTGTACAGCGGCTAGCTTTTAATGCAGCATCTGTCTTAGCCTAGCCTTAGGTAGCTATTTATTTAACTGATGATGCTTTCAGTGTAAAAGTGAAACGTTTTAATAAAATGTTAATCAGCTTTCGGCTTTATTCTTTGTACTGAGTTTGTTTTCTTTTGTTTTTATAAAAAATAATGCAAAATGTCATTTGATTACCAAAATCACTCAAAATTGTGGCATTGCCAAAAGCAAGGCAATACATGCTTAGTGACAACTTAGTCACCAATTATTATGGCTACCCTGAGCTTGCAGTTTTTCCACTTGTTTTATGTTCGGTATGATATTACTGACAGCAAGTCTGTGATTATTATGCACAATTAATATGTTTCTTAGCAGTGATTGGGATCTTCTGACGATTCTCAGCCAAAATAACCGAGTCACTATAGCCTACTGTTGCACATATTTTGTAAAAACGCTTCGCTAAATGCTGTTTGCACTGTCAACCAAAGTAATGCAACTGATTACTCTAAAATTAAATAAACCAAGGCCAGGTATAACATTTATGGCGTGACGCTTCAATTATTAACTAAGAAAACCAAAATCTTGTTGGTGGTACAGAATTTTAATACAGTTTTGGAAAAAGCTGTTTGAGCTATAAGCTTTTCGTGACGCTCTGATCAGTGGCGGTATCGCGTCAAAAGGAAAGTGCTAGAGTGAGTAAGTGTTTTATGTAAAATTAATCACAAAAACACTTACTCACTCTAGCTTTTGACTTTTGACGCGATACTGCCGGATGATAGCGTCACGAAACGCTTATGGCTCAAACAGCTTTTTTCAAAGCTATGTAACTAAGAAAACAATAACTGTTACATGCCTAAGAATACGTAACTAAGAATAAAGATCAAGCAAAATTTACACATTAAAAAGGGAAGTAAATGCGAAGCTTTATCTGTGTTTTAATATGGCAGCAGCTTTTCAACATCTAGTAACCTTTTCATTTTTTTGTTTGGTAAAAAAACTTTGGTAAAAAAATTTACCAAATTTGTATATTTTTTGTTTGGGGAGTGGTGCCTTTTCTTAAAGCATGATTTATGTGCTTGTCAGTAATTGCGTTTGGATAGTCATTGCTTAATAACAGAATGGTAACTTTTTGAAATTATTTGCGTATTTTTGCTTTTTAGATGGCTTGTTACAAATTTAAAAAACTCAAAATAAACTTTCAGGAAGAACACCAACTTCAAAGACGAAAGTTTTTTGCTTCCTTTTTGTCGGAGATACATCACAGGAAATTGAAAAGGAAATAAAACAATTTTTAGAAAACAAAACAAAAGTAAAATTTAGCCTTCGAATCAAGCACAGCGTATTAACCATAAAAAACCTATTCAGAAATAAGAACAAACAGGCTCCTCTAAGTATCACTGAGACAATGTATAAACGTCAATGCTTGCGGGAAAAACTTATGTTGGGCAAACAAAACAAAATTTTTGAGCAAGATTAAAAAACATGACCCTTTTTAGTTTGAAAAGATCAATGTAACAGATCATTAAAGAAAAAATCCAGACCACACAATTGAATATTACAATCCACTAACACTGGCTCAAGAAAATAACGAGCAGATTAATTAAGGATTAGGTAAGCCATACTGGCTCTGTTTTTTTGCTGAGAATCATCAGGAGATCCCAATTGTTTGCCACTAAAAAACAGATTAATTGTGCATTGTTTTGTGTGCATTTATTAAGCATTAAGCTACAACTGGAGATAGCTCAAGTAACATTGAGCTTCATATGAAAAAGTTTCTGTGACATTGAGCAATGATACGTGGGAATTTATGTAACGGTGAGCTACGATGGGAAAGTTTTTTTGTTGTGCTTAAATGCCAAATATTTTTTACTTTGGTTCGTTTAAATAGCAAATGTTGACGTGTTTGGAAAACACAAAAAATTTTCTTTTTTTTGATAAAAAACATCACAATGGCCATACTTTGTGAAGCTTATCTGACGCGCCCCAAGACTATACTTAAACTTCTTCGTTACTTGTGTGGTACCAGCATAGCCATTCATTACTCAACAGCTTAATTATACCAATTAAGCTTTGAAGGCTGCTACAAGCAGTGGCGCTTGGAGGTGTTAGAGGGATGTGAGTGTTTCTTCTAAGTCGAACTTTCAACTACAGAAAAAAGATGATGTTATCATTA
Organism: Trididemnum clinides; assembly: GCA_963675345.1. Lineage (NCBI taxonomy): Eukaryota > Metazoa > Chordata > Ascidiacea > Aplousobranchia > Didemnidae > Trididemnum > Trididemnum clinides. Next base: position 16,336,746 of record OY776305.1, read on the forward strand.
TAACAAGTAAAGAGTCAAAACCCGACTTTCTACTGTTTTTTGGCCACAAATACAATGGTGGCCGATTACAGTGTAAGAGAAGCTACCGATTAGGCTAATGTCTATCAAACTTAATCTTTTTCTGCATTACTTAAATACATCTGAACAGGTTATATCGTGTCAAGAGTTATTTTGATACAATTTGTTGCGGCGAAATTTATACAATCAGTAGATGGTGCAATGATCATCTTTCCCCTATTGAGCTTTTTGGCAAGTGCTCTTCTACTTTGCTATGGCTTTGGAAAAAGAAATTTTGACAAGAATTTTACTGCTTCGAAGATTCAAGTCCCAATGTGCAGTGGTAAGTGTATTACACAAAATTAAATGATGGAGGGAGTGATGAATTGTGCAATGGCTTTGTTGACATTATGGGTGGACCTTTGAAAAGCAGAATCTTTTTGCCAAGTATTGAGAACGCCAACCGTTTAACATTTCCCTGAAAAAGCTCCTTTCATCTGGGCCCCTATAGTAACCTAATCTTCCCCTTCCTTTCACACTTCGCAATACAAAGCTTTGACGTTATGATTTAATAAAATTTTACAACGCTGCTTTGAAGAATTGCTACCTTTTCGTGGTTGAGACGATCGATGTTTTCATGAACCTAGGAGCAAAACAGCTGAGAGTAGATTTTTGCTCTCAGCCGGTTCACCAAAAACAGTGTGGCCGAAGACAGAAAAGACTAAATACGATTTTTCGATATCATATTAAAATAGATAATTTACAAATTGAAACTACGAATTTCATAAATTTTACTCCCCACTAAAATTGTCGATAGGCTTATGGCTCTTGAGATCCCTTAACTATTAGATCACCTTAACTATCCCCATTGTGGCGATTGATGAGCTTTTGTATTTTGATGTGATGAACAAGGATTCTTGCCCGTTTTACGGATACCATAGCGATTCCCCTCTATCACGTGTGTTGTGCCATTGAACAAAACCCCCTCGATATTGGTAGTGCAATGCACTTTATATTGCCCTATTTAGAAGGGGTTAAGAGGAACGAGGAACGACTGCTTCTGACCAATTGGTGCGAACGCACCTTTTTCTGTTTTCGTGTCATTCTTTGTTTATGTTTACGTTATAAAAGCCGCCACACTTCTCTATTGCATTATTCTGGATGCCTTTATTTTGAAATTAATTCGCTTGATGAGCTGCGTAGTCACAGATTTTATTATGTATATATTTTGAAATGTAAGATGTGGTTGTATTATTTTTCATAAATTTTGCTCATCACTGAGAAAGACAAAAATTTGCCGGAAAACAAAGCTTTCGTAGTTGAACATTTTCAACAAAATGTTGTAATTTTGAAAAAGTGCATGTAAATAATGGTTAGCTAGCAAGATTTTTTTTATTCTGTTCTAAGTCCAACAACACTTGTTCAGGCTGATTTGGACATGAGCTTCCGACTGGAAGATTGCGTAGATGTATGAAAATCAATGGGAAAGAGAATGTATTTGTTAAAACTAAAGTATAAAAGCAAGTGTCTCAGTTTCCTTCTAGTATATCCGAGATGCTAAATTCAACAGCACATGGCGATAAATTTGTAAATAAGATGAATGGTGTTCTGCAAAATGTAAAGCCAAATGAGTCCAATATCTGACTGGAGGCTTAAATGCTGATGTTGGTAGACATAAATTTCCGTGAAAAGGTGTACAGGGTTCCCTCGTAAATCGCGATTAATGGGGACCAGAACTCACCTCGGTAAGTGAAAAACTATATAAATATTAGCCTTTGGGCCAATATTTATATAAACTTACTTTTCTGAAAACTGATGGAAAAAGAACACGAAAAATTAGAAATATATTCTGTTTTATTTAATCCGAACACAAGTTTGACCTTTCCTCTGATGGTCATTATCTTCCTCTCGGACTCACTAAAGTAATCTTTCGCAAAGGCACGGCGCTTAGGCGGCGTTGTGAGGGCTTAACGAAAAGTTAATCGCAAACACAACACAAAGATAAGCAAGACACAATCAACAGCGTCAACGAGAATGGCGTGACGATGCGCAGTCAATCAGCGATATGGCTCTATTTTTGAATTTTTATTTTTTCATATTTTTGAAAAATTCGCAATGCACTGAAACCGCGAAACTTGAACCGCGAAGGGCGAGGGAACACTGTAATTGGTCAATGTCACTCAACTTACTTGCAAGCTTTTGCTAATGATTTTCTAGTACCTAAAATGTGCCGCCATCGCAAGGCCTTTGGCGCCTTTGTGCCTTGCAAAAATTGCCTGCCGATTTATTATGCTTTACGCAGAAAAAACATTGTGTTGGTGCTCGTCTCGCTCTCTGAGTAAGTATCTATCAGTTTTAGCAGCAGTTCAGTCCAGACAGCTTGCTAGAGTGACGGCTGTTCAGCAGCGTCAGGTAAAGAATTTTTGACGTTGGTCTCGGAATCCACTGCGACAAATGACGTTAATTCAGACAAACAAGTAAGATATTTTTTGCAAAAAATGCAACAAATGTCCAATAGCCCTCTGAGGAATAATGTAACACATACGTTACATGATTGTTAATTGTTATATCATTACGACGTAATAACCATTTTTCAAAAATTCAATGTAATTTTGTTGTTACCAAACAATTAAGGAATTGTCTCAAATTTTATGAATTAGAATCTTATGATCCTTGAAGGGATTGAAGATGGATATCTGCTACCACGGTTTCACTATTTATACCATTGCTGGAATCAGAGACGTAGCAGCCGCCCCCCAAACCCCCCAATTGGGGGGGGCCCAGGCCAACTTTGGGGGCCCAAGTTAGTCTGAAATTGCTTTTTGGCTACGTGACTATTTTCAGTTCAGCAGACTTGTTTACAACCGATTTAAACTGTAGGAAGAAATTGGCTTGTGACATCATAAGTGAATGCCACGTCATTTTATCTCGCAGAATCTAGAATATTTCGATTGATTTTCTGGTAGAATCTTGAATATTCGATTGACGTAACAATGCCGTTGTTACGCAACAATCATAGAATGGTCTGGAATTCTGTTTGGCTACAAATACCGGGACAATATATATACACTGCAGACTGCAGATAAAGTATTTTATTGACATTGTATAGAATGAAACGTTCAAAAAGTGGTGCTCAAAAGAGAAAAGAAGCAGCCACTGCTCGAGATGCTGTAGCGAAATTGCCCAAAATGACAGATTTTTTCAAGATTACTGAGCAGAGTAGACCTGGCACTAGTACCGAGAGGGATGAAGAAAACTATAGTGTACAAGAAAAAGAAGACTATGACGATCAGCATCAAAGTAATTGTGAATTTCCAGAAAATGTAAGTTGTGATTTACCTGCCAATACGCAACCTTCAATATCAAAAATAACTGAATCTCAATTTACCCCTATCCCTGATGACCCATGTAAATGGCCTGAAAGTATTTCTGATGCTCAACGATGTGATATAGTAAAGCGTGGACCACATCAACTAATAATGAATTTTCCATATAATAACACAACTCCAAGGCGACGTTTTTCCTCCAACCATTATAAACGTGTGTTACCTAATGGTGAAAGTGTTTCACGGTCGTGGCTAGTTTATTCTGGGGAATCAGATCAAGTTTTTTGCTTTTGTTGTAAGCTATTTGAAAAAACACTAAGCCCCTTTTGTAGTGGTATAAATACATGGGAGGGTTTTTCGAAAAAACTGAAAGACCATGAAAACGGCATTTCCCACCAAGAATGCTGCAGTCAATGGATGTTGCTAGCTGAAGGGATAAGAAATTCATCCACTATCGACAAACGCGAGATGAATATTTTTTTCAATGAAAGACGTTTTTGGAGAAATGTTTTAGAGAGACTTATCGACATTGCCTTGTTTCTATCGGAAAGGAATCTTGCTTTTAGAGGATCTGAAGAAGTCTTAGGATCTCCTCACAATGGAAATTTTCTGGGTATATTTGAGCTTTTGGCAAGAAGAGATCCGATCCTAAAAGAGCTTCAAGACAGAATCAAGAATAAAAACACTAAAGATCACTATTTGAGTCCTACCATACAAAATGAACTAATTGAATTGCTAGCGACAGAAGTTGAAAAAGAAAATTTACAGCAATTGAAATTGGCAAAATATTTTTCTATAATTTTGGACTGCACTCCAGATATGTGACATCATGAACAAATGTCTGTCATTCTCCGTTATGTACTATGTAATGAAGAAGCTGCTGTTGTTAAAGAAAGATTTTTTGGCTACTTGAGAATAAGTGACAGTACTGGAAAAGGCTTGTTGGACGCTTTCTTAGAAAAAGCCACCGAACTGCAACTCGAATTGTCTGATTGTCGAGGTCAGTCATATGATAATGGTGCTAACATGAAAGGAAAACATTCTGGGGTCCAAGCAAGAATGCTAGACATCAATCCCAAAGCTGTTTACGTGCCCTGTGCAAACCATACCCTTAACTTAGTTGTTGTTGACAGTGCTAATTCATCGATGGAAGCATTGACATTTTTTGGAGTGCTTACAAGGTTGTATGTGCTGTTTTCTTCCTCTGCTCAGCGTTGGGAAATTTTGAAGAAACATGTGGAGCTGTCCATAAAGTCACAATCTGATACTCGTTGGGAAAGCAGAATTAAATGCATCAAACCTCTTCGATACAATTTAAAAGAGGTGTTGCTGGCACTGAAAGACTTGGAAGCCATTTCCATAGAAAGAAAAGATGGAAGAGCTGCTTCAGAAACAAAATCGTTGATAGCTCATTTATCAAAATGGAGTTTTCTTTTGTCGGTGTTTATTTGGTATGATATCCTATTCCAAGTCAATAAAGCAAGCAAGATTCTTCAATCGTATGGAGTCTCCCTTCATACAATGGAAACGGAAATCCAGGCAACTGAAAAGTTTTTGCAAAACTATCGCACAACGGGTTATGACAGTGCCGCAACATCTGCTGTTGAAATAGCACAGGAATTGGATATTGATCCTTCTTTTCCTCCGTCAAGAAGTGCAAAGAAAAGAAGATTGTTTGATTACCAAGGTGACGAGGAACAACGAGCTACTCCTGAACTGAAATTTAAAAGCAACTTTTCTATCCATTAGTAGACCAGGCTATTATGTCAATAAAGGAGCGCTTTAATTTGTTACGTGAGGTTTCTTCCGCCTTTTCGTTTTTGTACACACGAGACAAACTTTTGCTTGTGCAACAAGAAAATGCTCTTCTTACTTGCTGTAAAGAGTTCCAAAAAAAGTTCGGTGACATTGATTCTGATGAAATGAGCGCTGAGCTACAGCAGTTTGTTTTAATTTTACAAAAAAAACGCAATCTCAATACGGCTCAAGACTTTCTGAACTATCTTCTAAAGACTCATTTATTTGAATTGTATCCGAATGTGTACATCGCACTTCGTATCTTACTAACTTGCCCCGTGACTGTTGTCAGCGGTGAAAGAAGCTTCAGCAAATTGAAACTGATCAAAACTTTTAATAGAACGTTTATGACAGACAGTAGACTATCTTCATTAGCCATGTTGTCAATCGAAAATGACTGCGCCCGATCTCTTGATTATGACAATGTCATAACAGCATTTGCAAACAAAAAGGTTCGCTCCAGACTATTTAAATGATACTGTGTTTTTATAACTTTTTCATGTTTTTCAGTGTCATTGCTTTCGTTTCGCAGTGTCTGCATAAATGTCCTACTGAACTCTGGCATCGGTGCCGAATTTTTTATGACTTGCACCTTCGGTATCGGCATGCTTTATTCTGACATTAGCCTGTTTACTTATGTACAAATTGTGGTGTATTTTCTTAATGCAGCTTTTCAATTTTACCCCTCTAAAGTGATATGACCTGTGCGCAGGGGCTCTTGCGCTTACTTTGGGGGGGCCCGAAGTTGGAGTGCTACGGTACTGGCTGGAATCCTACACAGGTGCTACTGTTTCAGTTCAGATCTAGCGTAAAATTTATGGCATCTTGACAGATATAAAATTTATGATAGAGCCTTGTCATTTCTTGCAGTTTAAATTCATACCTAAGACGAATGGTGCTGCGGAAGTAAAAGAAAAAGGAAACACATTGTAGCTCTAAAAACAAGTTATGCGATGCAAAGAATTTGTTGAGCATCGAAAACGTTAAAAGGTATTCTTTGCATAACAAAATGTGTGTGTTCAGCAGCTTCGATCTCTAATCGATTTCAAAATTGTTTCAGGCATTGGTAAATCAAAAAATTTCTGAATGAATTGTAAAAAGCAATTGCGTTTTGTGCAAAATTTTCGAGGATTTTCAAAACAAGGCTTTCATCGAATTTCTGACGCGGTTTTAAAAGATCTTTTAGTTAATTTTTTGCGAGTATCCACAAGAATTAGAAGTTTAATAAAAATGTTTGATCTAAATATTTGACTAGGTTCTGCGGCTGCACGCTGGCACTTTCCGAAATCCGCCAATCGTTTCAGCAGACGTTGTTTAACCCTGCTTTGGTACCATGAAAAAATCACATTAGCAGTACCTTGGAGTCAATATGACCCATTACTGAAAATACATTCTGATACCAGTAGAAAACTCAAATTTGTAATCAATGCGTGCTTATTGCTTGAAAAAAGTAGTGGAGTGCACAATACACGAATATTTTACTTCTGTCACTGTAACAGACTATCTTGCTGTGTTCTTCCCAATTGGTGTTATCTCATCTACTGCAGGTGAGTCTGTACTTTTTGTCCTTCGATCTCGGACAAAGGAAGCATCTCTTGCGAACTGATGGACGATGCTGGGTGATATTTTGAACAGCAGGAGGTGCTGCTGGTAAAATCCCACAGCTGCAAATGATTTGTTTAATAAACTGAGGTGTTTGAAGGATCACCAATCTGTGCTCAGCTTGAGGAACAATCAACGATACGAATAGTTTTTTATGGGGTCGGTATAACCCCAAACAAATAAAATGTAAAATTTACAAAAAAGGCAACATTGAAATTAAGATCAAATGAATAGAAACAGTTGACAAGAACCTGCAAAGAAAATACAAAGCGAGATGAAAGCTTGTAATCTCAAAGTTTTGAATATTTAGCCAATCAAATAAGCCTGGGGTCATATTGACCCCATGGTACCAGAGCAGGGTTGATTTGCGATAGACATTTAATTTACACGAAGGGCTTTATTTCAAGGTAAGCAGTAAGAAGATTGATATGCAGTTTACGTCTCATAGTAAGCGTTAACAACAGCAACTTAGCATGTCGAAGAGAAGTGAGAAAAGAAATATTTAAAGACCTTAAAATGATCATTAGGCTATTCGAGCAAAAAAGTTGCTTTTACTTAAGGTAGATTGGAGAATTGTTTTTTAGAACTTTGCAACAAAATGGCACGCAAAGTCGCAGCTTAGGTAGTCCGCGAGAACAAAGTCGAAAGAAACGTGGACCAAAAATAAAATTGGAAAATGAAGGATTTGGCAAAATAAAAGTCAAAAGAAACATAAATGTTGAAAACTTTGAACAGGGAAAAATTGTTTGATTAATCTGAGTGTCAGGTGACCTGGAGATCGGGAAAAATATCAAAAGATTACCATACACGTATGTATTGGTGATTGGAATTCCCGTTTACAAAAAATGGTGACAAAAAAAATTATAGTCAACCACTTATTGCGGCATTACTTGTCTCAGACCTATTTGAGAAAACATAAAGTACATATTCGGTAAACTATTGATAAAATTCAATGCAGCTGAAATTTAGTAAGTGTTTGCAATGTATTAGTCTTGCCAATATTCAACGCATTTTTAATAAAATTGGAATAAATATTGCCAATACATCCTACCAAACTGTTGGTGAATTTCTTTTTCTTAACCCCCTTTAATACACACGAAATCTTAAGCATAGCACATCAACTTACGTGTCACGACTGCATGTTTACACACTTACATATGTCCAACAAAAAGGGATTTTAAGTAACCATTGGACCAAAATAGTAAAAGTAATTTAATTTTAAAGAGCAGAAAAATTTGCTCTTTGTGGACAGTTTATTACGGTAGATCACAGAATAAATTGAATTCAAATCACAATTTGAAAACTGCGAAAGATGCAAGGCAATGCTAAATTTATAAACTAACACCTTTTTTGGAGCACTACGCAATTGCCAATTCGACGTATCTAAACCAAATTTTATTCGCCGGATTGGCAATTTTTTAATTTTTGTTCATTTCAAGCAAATGAAATCGTTCTTGAACAACACAGATACCAAACACAATTTAATAATTCTTTGCAGCACTTGCTCTATTCAACTACAAAATTTTTTAGATGGTTTCCAATTCTATATCCAAAGACGGAAAGTGTTGCGATTTCGCTTTGTTTAAATGATAACAATTAAGGATCGGTTTTTAATTTATTTTTGCATTGTTTTCATTTTCGGTACATAGGCTACAAATATTTCTGTCGAGGGGTGAAATTTTGAAGAGATTTTTCTCCCAAACGTCAGGGTATTTCTAAAACAAATCTTTTATCAACTTTTAAACGAGGTTTACAAAATTTATTATCTAATATTCAGCCAGTTTTCGAAAAATAATCAAAAGTATAACTGAAAACTTTTATTTGTAGCCTACATAGCAATATCTATGTGGCTGCTGGCTTGTAGCTCCCAAGATTCGTCAATAGTTTCAGCAGACGTGGTTTCATTTTTTACAGTTGGGCTATTTACACCAGGGGCTGTTTCGTCAAATGATATCCTCATTGTGATATGCAGTTTAGATCGCCAGTAATCACTATTATCACCAAAACTGCATTAAATGCGATTGAGGTTTTCAAGAATCAAGCAGAAAGAGTGACCTTGGTTGACAAAAAAGTAAAACAAGCAAAGAGCAAATTCAGAAAGTCGCCGAGCCGACAACTATATAAAATATGGATATCTGTTGTACAAAGCAGCAGGCCTAGTTTTTGCTTTGGCAAAAAACGCATGGGGAAAATCGGTTTAGCATATCACAAAAAATGAGAATAATTTCTTGGTGAAACTAAAATGATTCAGAAGCTTCTCAAATAAAAAAGTTGTTTCCGATTTCTAGCTGCAGTAAAGAATATTATCTTGAGATAGTTCTATATTTTGCTGCAGAAAGGCACTAGAAGCTGCCACTAAGGCGGTCAAAGCTGCAAGAGAATAAAATTGAAAGAATTGCATACCTAATGGGAAAACGGAATTGGCGAATACCGCGAAGTATCTAAGAAACCATACTTAAAAAACAGGATAAAATTTTAAACTCTTTAAACAGAGGAGAAATTATCTGAATATTTTGTTGTGTTAGGTGGCATGGAGATCAATAAAGAAATCAAAAAATTAGAAAACTCAGAATACCCTAGCAGACCAGCAGCTGACATACGCTTCCTTAATTCACAAATTGGATAACCAGAGATGATTTCGTCTTCCAATTATTGTGGCAATGCTCGTCTCAATCTGACCTTACCTGAAAAACAAGACTTACATTACAAAGGCCCTGAAAAGTGATTCCGTGAAAAAAAAACGAGACCAAACTGGAGGAAACACGGTGCTGCTTTTGTTTCAGTGAAAGTAGTGTAAACCAAATCTTTGTCTCATAACAAGGTTTTGAAAATACGCCAAAGACAACTATAGGCTTCAGACTTGAGTGTAATTGTAGAGAGTGTATACCGCTTCGATCCTACAAAGAGAAAAATTGGGTTAACAACTTTGTTTTAAGATTTCTGGGTAATTACTAATGCTCCATCCTGTACTAATTAAAGAGTTTTCCTCGCAAGCGAACGACTGGAGTTCGAAACCCGAATTTCAAAAATACAGCTCGCCACTCGTATCCGAGATGTAACCACTATAATGCATTTGTGTTGAAAAAAAGGCCCCCTGGAAAAAGGAACTTCCTTACCCTACTTTTATCAGTGCTATGGGCACAGGAAAATGGCATTTGTAATCTTCTCATTCCCAAGCCTCAAAATAGAGTATGAGACTACTATTAATTTTTTAGTGATACACGCCAAGAAACATTTCGATGAGAAATCTTAGAGTTATTTGCAGTTTCTTTATCCTTATAATAAATTTGTATCTCTCTATCTTAAGCTACGGCGTATTCGATTTCTTGTTATTACTGCGGACCAAAATCAATTTTCTTAACAAAGGAATTATGTAGAAAACTGTTTTGTAGAGGTTATGACATAGACCACTTCGCACATAGAGTTTTAAGTTCTAATGAAATTCATTTTGTCAAATATCTTTCTATTTGTTTGGTTCATCCAAATTTAAACTACTCACCCCAAAAAACAAATACCGAAAAAAATTGTTGTGTGCCTTACTTGATGTGCCCGCAATAAAGATGTCACCCGAGGATTTTACTGAGTGGTAAACAGGCCTAAATTATCGCCAAGTAAAATTTTTTGTGTATATAAATACGGCGTGAGTATTTACCGATGTGCCTATTCTTGCTCGTGTATTCACAAAATTTTTTATAATAAAATTAAAAGAACTTTTTGTTTATAGATGATCAATCTCCGGAATTTCAAAATCTAATTTTGGAAAATGGTTTTATTTTGGTTGGAGCTACAAATTCGATAATGCAGTTGTCAACTGATTTAGAGCAATTTGGCCAAATTATCAATGGGCCCCAAAATGACAGTAGTATATGCTTAGGCCCCATTTTATGCCCCGACATTGTTTGTATTGGTTTGGCATGTGCCAATAACTACAATACTCTTTTAATTGCTTACAGGCAAAGCATTTTAGCATGTGGCACATTGGGACGAACCTGTGACTTGCTAAATGCAAGCGACATAAGTTTACGTGTTGGAAGCGAACGTGTTTTAAAATGTAAAGATGAAACCAATGTACAGTTTACTGAAATATCATCTCGTGATCACAATCTCTCTTTCGTAGCTGCTGTATATGGAAGCCAAGCTCATCCTAGTAAGAGTATATTGTATTTGGGAAAATCGTATCTCGAACAAGAAAAATCGTTCGGTTCAATCAGTGCCCTGATTGTCCCCGATTCTCAAGACAGTTACTTCTCTCTGATTGATGACAGTGCATCATACGTTGTAGTCAAGTACAGAAAACCAGTTTACCATTTTGCATGGACCGATGAGAAGTACGCTTACATAATATGGAGCAATCTAACTAATCCTCAAATAAAATTATCTCGATACTGCAATAGTGTAATGGTGAGGTTGTCAAGAGAAGACTCAAGAAAATCAATCGTAGCCAAAGACCAAGGCTCACGGTCTTACACTGAAATTACCCTGTTATGTACCTCCTCTGGTCAAAATCTCACCAATTTGATTTCCGCGAAAGTAACGTTTGGCCGGCTTTATCTTTTATTTCAAAGTGAAAGTAACGCAGTGATTTGCTCCGCTACAGTGCCAGCCATTAACGAACACATTAATTTCATACGAAAACAATGCTGGAGTACGAACGTTGGTGAAAACTATGCGGAAGGATTAGATCCCACAAGACGCGCGTGTTTCAATGTCAGCACATATCAACCGCAGTGGGTGAGTCGTAAAATCAAGGCTGCATTTACAGTGAGTTGGGTGGACTGGAAGAATTAACCCCAAACATTTAAAAGCCATTGTATAAAAGCAAAGATGTTTAAATATCTGATAAGATAAATTTTCCAGCCTATTCATCAAAAATAGTAAAAATAATCAAACGTTCAAATCTCACGATGAATACATTGTTTTGCACTTGTGAAAAGCACTAGGCAGCAATTTTTCCTGCCTGGCTGCTTTGCTTGTGATAGAAATAGCCCAGCCTGAGTCAGAAGTGTTCGTCAAATACAGAGCTGGTGTTAACTCTAATCAGAACAATGTTGTAGTTTAAACCGACGAAACGTTTTTCTGTGACTGGAGGATGAAAATATGAAATACAAAATTATCTTTTTAAACTACATCCTCCCCACTCTTATACAAAGATAAACAACACTCCTTAGTGGATGCAAATATTTCTTACTATCGATAATGCCGAAGTCACCGGTTTCGAAACATTTGCTGGCAGTGGTAGATTTAGGGTGAGGCAAGCGAGGCAGCTGCCTTGGGCTTCCCGTTGAAGAATAGGGGGGCTCCCTTTCCAGATATTTCCAAAATTTCGATGATAAAATATTTGATAACCCAACTTGGATTTAAACAGCATTTTTCAACCTTTCGGTGAAGTGATCTCAACGGAAAAGCAACAAATAATTGTCTTCATTTAGTACTTAAGCAATTGAAGGCCCTCATTACTTTTTGACTCAGCCCCCTAAACTTCTTAATTCACCGCTGTTTATAGAGCATCGCCTTCAAAAAGACTTAACATTTTTGATCGCCTTTCTTTAGTTTCATTAGATTAGCGTGCACCTATCACTTTTTAAATAAATCTAGGCAAGACGGCTTGCTGCGGACGTATCTGTCTAATGATTAGCATAAACCTCAATAATGCTAAACAGCTTAACTCAACTTTCTAACTTGTGGTCTGTGTTTTCAACTTTTATATTTTGCAGAGCACTTGTGCTTTTGATGACGGTTCTCAAGTCTTTTTGCCTGCTTTGAAAGGAATTATCTCTTTGGGGTTGGACTTAAACTTAAACTTAGCTCTTTCTTTACAAGAGATGGCAACAAGCTTAGCCGTTAGCAAAGCAAATGGTTTCTCAAGTGCGTTCATTGGCACATCTACTGGACGTGTTTTGAAGGTATTGCTGCAGCTTTGTATTTTTATCCGCTTATTCGTGCCATCAGAGTTCGCTGGTGAATGAACTCTCAAATTGGGTTGATTGCTCGAGAGCCCCTAACGTTGTTTGAATAAGCTATAGTTTAATTGTCCATACCTTTTGATCAGCGAGTATTAAAGATTGTTTAATGGGGAAGGGAGGAAGAGCAAGTACTTCAAAAGCGTGGTTTAAGGCTGGTAAAGGGGAAGCCCCTCAAAGTGACACTGATTCGCCATTTGATATTTTTTACAAAGACTTGATTTGATAGACTTTATAAAAATCCGCCGTTTACTTTATAACGATTTTTCGAATAGGGTAGAAAAAAGGTCCCAACTATTCTATTTTCAAACCTGTTGCTACAAATCAATTACCGGTAAGTCATTGTCCTGTTTAGAGTCGCTTAGGAAATGCAATTGAATCTATTATTTCGGAAGAAATAACAACCAACCAACAAGCTCCTATTCTGAAGAGTATAGAGATAGACGAATACTCTCAAAAACTGTTTACAATCACAAAAAACTCTGTAAGTATTTGCTTGCGTATTTGAATTGTACAGGAGGGGATTAAAAGTTTTAAATATCGACCAGAGCAATTGTGGAACAGTAGCCCTCGAAAAGTCAACCTGGAGACCGTCTGTGCAAAAAGGTTTCACCAAGCTTAGAAAGGCACTTTCTCATCGGCATGAGGCAAAGAGAATGAGAAAAGCTGCAGTCTAGGCAGACATATCTGTGTCAGACTTCATTTGTGCACTCTGCCACTGAGGTTCTCGCGCCTGGAACTGACTAGCCTCGGCCGACACTGTAGGCCAACCAACTGTCGGCCGACAGTGTAGGCCAACCAGAATAAACAACTAAAGTCTGAGTCCATAATCTGCAGAGACTGAACAATGCGAACGAGAGTATGTAATCAAAGCTGAAATCTAGTATTTGATTAAAGATTTTTTTCAGAAAAGAGAGTAGACTAACGTCAGTACAGTAAACAAAAATATTACTTTGACTTGTTTTTCAAGTGCTTCTTCTTCAGGTATTATTGTTTGCAAATTGTTAGCGCCACGATGATAAGGTTGTAACGATATGATACGGGGTTTTGCAGGGTCTTGCGGGTATTTGACTTGTATAATATTTTTTCAAAAACTACAAAGCTCTCTTATGATTTGATTCGGCGTTAATGAATTTGGATTATTTTATCATTTATCCTGCCACTAAACACTATTTAAGAGATGTTTTTGTTGCAATCCGTTTTAAAATCGTTTCTATTTCGGTATCCAATAGCCGGCATTCATTTCATGTCTACTTTTGCGATTATTAGCTGTCATTGATATGGTAATCAAACAAGTCGCCTGACATCTTTGGCTCCCTGCTGGATCTGGACACAAACGTGATGCTAAATACCACTGCTGGTAAACATGCAATACATAGAGGCTATCAATTGTACACCCTATAAATATTGTAATATTTTTTTGTTCTTTTGGCAAGGGCAGGCATTGTGTTCAGCGTATTTTAAATGATTGATCAAAAGCATAGTCCAGCGAGTGCTTGTACAGTGTGCAAGTTCAAGCAGCGTGTTATTTTGTTTGTGGCAGACCAACATGTATTTTTAAGTTTCCATAACATTTTAGATTTACATGGCTAAAGTTGAAAATTGTGGTCAATACGAGAACTGTGAACAATGCATTGATTCTTTGGATATATATTGCGGCTGGTGTGTGCTTGAAAGCAGGTCAGTAGACGTTTTTATTGATTTAACGAACAGAAATAAAAGCAAATAGAGCACATAAATATTGCATGTTTTGTTTTATAATAAAGTTCGGTTACCATCCGTTTTTCAGGCCTTACTGTTGTATATTTAGCCTAAGTTACGACAATACTTTTCCGCTTAGATTTTAGATGTGTTTGTACACATCAATAAGTGACTAAATACGCCTTCAACTATAAATGAAAATTGACGATTATTTTCATTCCAAATTTTTTAATGTAGATGTACTGCCAAGAGCAAATGTGAAGCATCAGATGCAGAAAATCGATGGATTAGCACGAATATAACATCAGCATCATGTCCAGTAATATCAAGCACTCAACCAAGAGACATTTCGTTTGATTCTAACAAGATTACGGTACATGCGCTGAGTTTTACACCTGTAATAATTGTTCAAAACGCAAGCTTTAGTTTCATAACAAGAGCATTGCCAGAAACAAAGTTGGGAAGAGATGGCAGTTTTTCATTGAAATGTATATATTTTTGCAGGAAAAGAAATTCTGATCTTTATTTCAAGTGATTTTTAAAATATTGAACCCTCTAACACGCGAGTTTTTCAAAAATTTGGGGCATCCATGATGCCTTCTACTTTCCCCAATTGGAGAGGCAACAATTTTTGGCAATCCAGAAGCTGGGAGTTTAACGCTCGTATGTGTTCTGGATTAGAGTGCTGTGAACAGAAGCGTTAGCAGGGGAGTTCGTGAGTTATTTAAGGACCTGGTCCCAGAATCAATGCCAGGAACTATGAAGAGAGGGGTTGGAGATGTTGTTGTTCTTCTATCCCTCAGTAAGAAAGAAAATTACAAAAATTGATCTTTAAAAAAGATATATCGCTAAAAATATAAAATTTTCTTTAAAGAAGTTATCTACAAAAACAGTCTGTTTTCGGTCCTGGCTGTGCACATAAATGATAAGTTTTAATGCGCTTTTTTGTAACTTTTTTCCTTGGTTTTAGCATTTATTGTACGAATGAGTAATGCGGGTTGTACGGTAACATCAAAGAAAATAGAATTCAGATTGTTCTTTGTATTATTGCTAAGCTTTTTTTGTCACTGGAATCTAAAATAGACAGCCTACATTCAGATATTGATCAAGTAACATGCCAGGTCCAGGTATTAACAGTAGACAAATCATCTTGATCACCTTGGCTGACCGGTTTGTTAGATGTCATTTCGGCACCCATAGTCACAGACCAATTTTCATTCAGCTTTTTCTGGGTCTCGCTCTTTGAATCCCTGTATCCGTGTGAGCTTACATTCTGCATATCCGCATTCGTGCAATTTTGCTCTCTGCTTCCGACCATTTGTTATTAAGTGTACATGCGATCTGTTGTATAAAATATTTTTCGGTGCAAGACACCAACAATCTCAAACTATAAACTATTAGTCTATAATCGGCGCGATGGTAATAGTAGTTTGAGCGTCCTGGATTCAACTCCCTTGTCGAGTACTACTAAATACGTTAAAAAATGGTATTCACATCGTCCCTGCTTGACCATGAGACTTGGACTATAGCACTAAAGAGATAGTGTGAAGAAATAGACGGCGGGTTTACTTGTTGTGTTGTTGGGTAAGACGCTTAATGGGATACGTCCCCCTTTATGTGATGGACAGGTGAAAAAAGAAAGATCTAACTCAAATAAAGACCGTGATTGACTATAGAAATAGACAAATAGTCAATAAAGCATACGCTTCTGGGGCGGTTTTCTTGCATCAGAACGTATTTTAATCACGATATGACCAGACTCGTTTTCGCATTTCTTTCCGCAGTTCCCGAGTGCTGAACGCTAAGCTGATGCTAATGCCAATTTCTTGCTGTTATCATCCAGTAGAGGATGTACTGGCGAATGCCGATTGCAAGTCGCCTAGCATGCTGCTTAGATGTTTCAGCAAAAAAGGGCTTGAGATGCGCAAAGTAATCGTTTCAAAACCGCTTTCAAAAACCAAACACACCCATGTGGAAAATTATCAGGTTTATGAGATTGTTACAAATAGACTTGTTGCCAGCTGCTTTTCTTTTGCACCAACAGTAACAGCACATCCTAAGCATTTCTTCAGGAAAAAGGACTTCGGTTAAAGCAAGATAAAACAGCAATAAATCAATGACTTGTAATGGTATTGAATATTTCTGTACTCAGTTTTAATAATAAAATCATTGGCCGCCGGTTTTTGGTCCAGTAAAATGGTGACAAATATTATTCCAATTCAGAGGGTTAGAAGTAGTAAAAAATTGATTTGAAGCGAAACCAACTGTTGTTTTCTTACTAAATATCAGTGCGATCGAATTCTTAATGAAGGTTGAGTCACGGCAGCAAAACTGGAAATATATTTTTGTTTATAATGTTGGCAAAGGTCTGTATTGTCAAATTTTGGCTTTAAAAGCACTCGTCATCGCTAAGCAGCTGTTTATAAATAATTTTGTATCAATGTAAGCGCTTGATTTAGATCGTGGGCTATCTAACAAAACTTGACCAATGTTACCAACTATACGTGATAGATATATCGGCAAACTCAAATTATACCACGCAGTGTAAATCAAAGCACGTGGCCAATAACTGATATTTTCAGTCTAATTGGTTTGTTGGCTCTATAGCTAAACTCACCGGCCGCGTGAAACTTTTATTGCTAAACAAAGAACTTGAGTTCAGAACCCCTTTAGAGTTGCCAGTAGTGCTGGCACATTTCCTTACTATAACAAGTGGCGGAAACTTTGGATGATTTGGGTGAAAATTTTTAGTAGCTACTAACCGCCAGTCCCCCCGCCAGTAACGTCAGAGTAAAGTTTATCGATTAAGTCGTGTGAGCTGGTTTCATTCTAGAAACAGATGTAAGAACTGTATCACATTCACCCACGGATGGTGATCAGTCGTGCGAAGTTCACGGTGTTACTACCAGTAGTTGAGAAGAAGCTCAATTTCACTCTCTCTCTCTCAATCTCTATCTCTCTCTGTCTCTTTAAACACATGCACGCAAACACATACGCACGGAATTGATCTTTAAATATTTTTTTAGGAAACGGTTTTGCTGATATCGTTTGGTTCGAATTGGAAAAGTTCCAACAAGGACGGTTTCAGTATTCCTGGAAATATTACGACATCAATTTGTTTTGCAGTTGAATTTGAAATTTGAAGGCGTTCGGTTACCGACAAATGTGTCCTACAAATGCCAGTTCTCAGCTGGGGGAAAGATAAATGCTTCTCCTACTTCCAATTTAACTTTTACATCAGTCTCAGAAACACAAGCTGCAAATTGTCAATTTTTGACGAACTCAACAGATGTCATTCCCAGAAATTTAGGTGAAATGCTTTGGTTAAATTTGAAAAATAGAATAGAAGTTAATATAAAATCCTAAATCTTTGTAAAAATTGTGATACTGTATAAGAGATTTTTGAAAATTTATGAAGTTTCTACAAACGTGGTTTTCACATACTTTTGGAGCTCAAAAAGCTTCAAAATAACTTCAGTGGCCCAAAAATTTAAGATGTTCATCTTGTTTAAGTAGTGTAAAAATACACTCTTGATCAAAAGCGCCGAGATTGGAGCGGTCAGAAACTAGGTTAGGACTGGCTCGTTACTTGTTACAATCCAATACAGCATTTTTTTTTATTCTTGATATTTTACCCGTTACAAAAGTTTACTTTACAAGATTTACCCCTAAAACGCAGATCAATATCATAACTTTAACAACACGCAGATTTTAGGAAAAAAATTGACATGATATTTCGAATAAAACAAATGCAATTTTTTTCGCGACCAATAAATTATCTAGCCGTTCAACTCCAGTGTTGCTTAATTCTGTTCTTGGCTCCTTAGCAATATGCCTTCGGAGAAATTTACTTCTCGAAATGAAGAAATTTAGCTCTCGATGGGAAGAAAAAGGGCGAATTTTTTTTTGTTTTAGCCGGCAAACTACTCTGTTACAACTAATGGTCTAGTGTGAAAGCTGTAACAGCATGTACCATTTCGTAATGTCATAGTGAGTTATTTTCACGAGTTTGGATAATTATAGTTTTTGCAGACCGCAAAATTATACTTAGAAGATAAATCTTTATGGTGGTTTTATTACAAGAGTAATTTCATGGAGCCAGTTTAATTGGCTCTCAGTGCTGGGAATGTAAGCAAGGATGTTTAGGAATTGCTCCTCTTAATATCTCTCTCTTTTTTAATAAGATCCGTTGTTATGGTCACGAATAACTACAAAGATTAAACTTGCTTTACGTGCCTGCAAATCACTTTTTTCGTTCTGTAATTCCAAAAGTACATTTCACAAGGTCTCATAGTTTGTTTGCTTCAATTAATCAAATCAGCGTGAAAGTACACTCAGCTACGTATAACATCTTATAATAAAACAGATATATCTACTGGTGTTTCGTTTCAATTTTAATGTGAATACGTTGTTTCAAACTAAAGCAGTTTTTCACTTGCTTTGATATTTCCTAGCTACTGCAACTTACTTAAACAGACAGAAGGCGATAAGGTACCTTGTTTGTTTTGTTTTATTTGCCATATTTATCCTCCATTCACGAGAAAGCGAATTGTATCGCTATACTTTGGACGGGAAGTCCGCACTCGCTTGGGAGTTGCCTTTTTCGAGGTTTATGGGCCACCTGTCTTCCACATAAAGATGGGGCATCCCGTTAAGTGCCTTGCCCAAGGACACAACAAGCGAACTTGCCGGCTTGTTCTCCACAACCTCCCCTAAATGCCGAGCGCCAAGCAGGGAAGCTGCGGATACCATTTTTTAAAGTCTTTTGGTATGACTCGACCAGGGGAATGAACCCCAGGTGTACCGATTGCGAAGCGGACGCTCTAACCACTACGCCATCGCGTCGGTAAAAACCACTACGCCATCGTACCTTTTAGTGATGAGCCGATTTAGGTCAAAATAAAATGTTCTGTTGGCTTTGTTTGCCGCAAAAAATAGCGTGCAAGTTGCTATTTGATTGTTATTGCAATTTTTTTTACTTGGAATTAATGACTTTGTATCATTTAAGGCTGGATTCCATCAGGCTTTAAATGTTGGCGTAGCACAAAAATTCTTTGCTCATCTATTTAAAGTTATTTTTCCGGCAAAAAGGCTGTTTGTGGTTACCCTCCTCTTCCTCGGGATGGAGGTACGGCATGAACGGCAATTCAGGTTAATGCCGTCAACTTAACTGAAATTAGGCTAGGGGAAGATGGCAGCCCATTTCTAACCAGTCTTCAGTGACTGGTAGCCCCACCACCAACAAGGCGGACTGCCACTGATGGGTACCCAAGAATCGTCTTTTACGACATGCTGGGTTAGCAACTTCACAATTGTAATCCGGTGAAGTACGGGTGGGCCACCTGTCTTCCACATAAAGATGGGGCATCCCGTTAAGTGCCTTGCCCAAGTCACAACAAGCGAACTTGCCGGCTTGTTCTCCACACTATCCCTTTTTTATGCTGAGCGCCAAGCAGGGAAGCTGTGAATACCATTTTTTAAAGTCTTTTGGTATGACTCGACTTAGGGAATGAACCCCAGGTGTACCGACTGCGATGCGGACGCTCTCATCACTACACCATTGCCCGGTGGCAAAAATGCTCTCCCACAAAATTGAATTGATAAGCAAAAGGATTTTCCTCTGCACTGAAGATTTACGCCTCATGGAAATCAGTCTTTAATCAGTTAAAATTACAGCATAGGTGTTATAGGAAAATATGTACTTGTTGTCACCAAGAACTGCTCTCTCTTGTGGTTTCCGTATTTGTAGCTTTCTTTAACACACGACCAATCTAGGAACTCACTACATAGACTCGGTAAACCTGGATTTAGTTTCTTTGTCAAGTCATGTCCAGATACTGTAATAATTGGCATTTTGGATTTCCTGCTCAAATCTCAGCCTTGGAGTAAAGTGGACAATGAAACATAAAACTGAAAAATTTTTGTAGTTTTGACATGAAAAATGTTCGAACGCTAAAACACCGGCTACAGCAAAGCTTTAAAATCTATGCAGTATTTCATTTTACAAACTTGTCATTTTAGATCACCAAAACGTTACTGTGGACGTTGCTTTTGGTGGAAATGCCATAACCAGTGTAATAATCCGTGTTTTTTCCTGCCCCAGAGTGAAGGAGCTTAACAAGTACAGCATGTAAGCAGAGTTAAATTTGTGTTGAGTAATAACTTTATCTTTCAATTACGCGAAAGTTTTTAAAACTAGAAAATCTTCGCACATCTCAAAGCTTGAAGACAGGAAACGAACGAAAATCAGCAGTTGCACCGAGTCTTTGATGCCCGTTGATACGTCCACTGTCAGCGCAAATAAACTTTCTTCCTTGTATATCTTAGCTTGCAAAGAAAGCTACAATTGCTGAGCGATATCACATTGTCGGCATTTCATAGAAACATGTGAGAGCGCTACCGATAAATAATCTGTTTCCTCTCCAAGATCAATGCATTTAACTACATTCACGAAGCATAGCTGTTATAGTTTTTCATCGGAATAAGGCTTTCCCTCAACCCCAAGATAATATGTCACTCTGCTGGAACCCTTGCAGCGATTATTATTAGATTTAACAAAAGTAGAGATGCTAGATGCTTGTTGTCGCACAGGTTTTTCAAATTTTCTACACATATCTTTTTTATTCGCTTTTCGATTTTGCATAATCGTGAGACATATGGCGACAAAAATGCTTCTTGGCATTACCCCCTTTCACTGTTTTGAGAACATGGCTGCATATTAGACACATCATGGAATGCGTTGCTGTTTCCATCATAAAATAATCCAGCTCCCATTTAGAATTAAATATCATTTTCTCTTCTTCCAAAGTTCTTTTCCATTTTAACGACATAATTTAGAGTTTACAAGATTTAAAATTTAAACTGGTTATCTATAACGCTGTAAAAAAACGTCAGCAAAAAATAAGAAATACCAATTAAAAAGAGATATACAGACTATTCAGCAAAAAGAATTGTCGGCTTTTGAAGCCTGGTTACACACGAAAAGCTTAACTTTGACTTTGATAGCGGTTAATCGTTTATCATACTACACATCTACAGATTTTGTAACTTGCTCACCTCCACTGCTTTGATACAGCAAACATCTGCCTGAATATTCAAGCTAGAAATCGTTTATTTTTTCTATAAATCTTTGTAGCATCATTATCTTACACTCTTTCGCTCCTGCGATAATCACATGATGATTTTTGCGCTTATACTTTTTGTTCCGGCCAAATCATCATATGATGATTTCTTTCAAAAGTTAAACAAATCAGTTTACTTAAAAATTGATTTGTGGCTTTATTTCTCCATTGATTTTAACAATTTTTTTAAAATTAAAGGTTATTTTAAGACGATTCCGATAATGGTTTATTTGCGTCTTAACTATTTGTTTTTTGTAATGAAAAATTGAACTGTGTTACTTCTTGTCGAATTTTTTGCCCTCCTAAAATTTGGTAACCTAATAGAAACAGATAAATTTGATATATAAACAATACAATAACCTACTAACTGTTGATATCTTTATAAAGCTCAGGAAATTAGCTTACCAGCAATATATAACTCTAGATAGTTGACGCTTGGGATTACTATATAATGGCTGATAAAGAATTGATAGGCATGCACAATTTTTCATTTTTTGTTGAAAAATTTTCCAACAGTATTTCAGAAAATTGTAATTTGTGACAAAACTAAGTTCTTTGGTGCCTTTTGACTATTTTTCCTAAAATGCATAGTTAATCAGCTGTCTGCATCTAAGTTTTGAAAAAAATTGATCGAAAAATGAAATCTCTAGATATTTTGAAAGGTAGCCGGCCCCAAGAAAAAAGTTGGTGATTTCCACAAAAAACGGTGAAGGAGTCAATACGGTGCTGTATCATATTTAGCGACAGAATAATGCTTTCAAACTACATATAATGTAAAAGTATAACAAATTTTCTTTTCAAAAATAGTTATTGTTGCATGGCCTAGGCAAAGAGCTATTACATAATGATTGATAAAGTTGATAAATTTCGTAGGCCTAAGTTGTTTTCAATACCGGTCAAAAACACTCAAAATTTATATTTTAAGCTTCAAAAATCTGCAATTTCTGCAAAAACTAATTCTTCTGGTAAATTTTGACTATTTTTCCTAAAATGCATGGTTGTTTAGGATTCCCCATCTATCATTTATAGTTTTCAAAAAGATTCATCACAAAATGAAGTCTCTAGAATGTTTGAAAAATATCCAACTCGAAAAATATTGAAAGCAAAAAAATTGGTGATTTTTCTACAAAAAACGCTAAAAGGGTTAACATGGTCCTGTACCATCTTTAGCGACAGAATATTTTTTTCAAACTACATATCCTCTAAAAGTTTAAAAAATTTGCTTTCCAAAAATATATATTGTTGCATGGTTTAGGCAAAGAGTTATTTTACAGTGATCGATGAAACATGGCACTTGTAGTTATCTTTAGTACCCGACAAAACACTCAAAATTTGAGAGCTTGACCTAGCAAATGCAAATTACCAAAAAAGTACTTTGTTTCTAAATTTGAAATCATTGTTATGCAATTACAAAACTCTTTTCTTCGCTCTGCATTAAGTTTCCACGGAGCTGGTGTATATTAAACACTTTTTATAGATTTCGTAAGGTAGGGTACCCCAGGTGAGAATCTGGTAACCCTAACAAAAAAGAAGAGGTGTAAAATGGTCCTGTATCATCTCTAGCAATAAATATTAGTTTTAAGCTTTATATCATCTGAAAGTTAAAAAAAGTTTACTTTTGAAAATATATCATATTACTTATTTTAGGCTAGGCTTTAAGTGATAAAAACGCTAGTCTACCTAACAAACTCTAAATTTTTTTCGATAGCGCCAAAACCTTCCAAATTTTATAGCTAGATCTCATAAAATTCCAAATTCTATAAAAGTACACCCTTCAAAATCTTAAAAACGATTATAAAATTGCACCACTCTTTTTTCCCGTTGTATCAAGTTATCAAGGAAAAAAACGCAAACAATTTTTTGTTTGCATTTTCTCCTTTCTACTTGACTTTAGCAAGCGGGCTATAATCAATCAAAATTAGCTCTCTTTCAACAAAAAGAGCGTGGGGAAGAGTAGCTTATGTTTCATCTTAATCCTCAAACCCAAATTGAGGTTAAATTTGACCCCAAGCAAAAAAAATTACTGCAATCTTAAACAATCTTAAAATTTCGTGCAGAGACGCCCGGAAATCTTTAATCAATAAAGGGGTTTTACCAAAAATGCCTGGTAATTTTTTATTCAAAGTAGTTTATTCAATGCCTGGTAACACCGAATTAACATAAAAGTGACGGAATCGAAAAATTTTGTTAGCTGGGTAACTCTCAACTGCACAAAGTTAGCATTTTTTGTCAAAATGACTGTATGATACCGTTGAATATAACAATACAAATTCTTTGACTGGTTAGCATATAGTTGTACGTGGACAAGGCAAATCGTAAATCAGAGGGGACAAACTTTCAGAACAGACAAGCTATATGGAGGGTGGAACAGAAAGTTTGATTCATAAAAGCAGGGAAATTGTGGTACTGATAGGCAGAGAGGAGTACACCAGATTCAAATATTGTATTTTTCTTGTGCTCAGACTTCTCAATAATATTCAAAACAAAATTTCTCTTTTCTAGTGATAATATTTATATATTGTGTACTTTCGAGACCAAATAGCAGCTAGAGACAAAAATGTATTTTAAATTCTTCAAAGTGAGCTTAGCCTAGTGATAGCGATAATAATGAAGAAAGTGCAGCATCTTCTAAAGGCGAGTATTTATCTTCTGATGAGTCAGATTTGAAAAAGAAATACATTAAAGAAAATCTTTATTATAGAGAAGAAGAATTTGAACCAGAAGATGAAGAACTGCTGAGTGAAGAGGAATGCTTACATGCTATTCATCAGGATAAATATACTGCCAGAGATGGAACAATACGGGAGACAGCTGTTCCACAAAGACATAGGACATAGCAACACAAAATCGTGCTAGGGTTGCCTTAGTCAAAAGAATAAGGAACAGAGCTCTCTGTCCAGAGCGCCCGATTGTGTAGGAGGAAAAGAGTTAAGGTGAGCGAGAGCCACACCTTAACGAGAGATAGGGGGATCAGAGTGGAAGCATTGAGAGGAAAGGGTGAACTCCACACTCCACAGTGAAGAAAGGCAGGTTTCCAGGAGATGAGGGAGACCAAGTAGAGAGAACCTTCTTATGAGAAGTAAAAGGAAGCATGAGCAGGTGAGTGGATGTAAAACTTGCCGTGACTCGTCGCGAAATATTGCCATACATGATTACGTCATCGTGATGTCATTGGCCAATGGGAATACAAAGAATACAGACTACAGTTTTTGACATACAGACTTATCATTAAACACAATTTTCTTTAAGAATTAGTTATTGGCGTATATTAAACTTTTGTTGTTAGTAAGCACTTAATAGTTTAAAATAAACCCTACTTCATCAAGTTGTTGTTTTGTCTTTTTTTGATTCCTTTTTTGAAAAAACTTTAAGCTTTGTTATTGGTAATAAAATTAAGTAATACACTATATCTCTACCAAAGAATTACACCTACCACATGTTTCACAAGTGTTTACTTTGCAGCATTCTGCCTTAGGTAATGACTACCATGGTTCTTCAAACAAGGCTAAAAGACGACATCAAGGGACAACCTCACAAAATTAAACTGAAATGTTTTCCAACATCCTAAAGTTGTCTTCCAACACAAATCATTAATTGTACCTATTTGGCCCATAATACCACGCATAAGCATTTACATACAGCTTTATGTTTTTGCAACTTAAAGCTTTTAATTTTTGAGTTAAATTGCGGAGTGGAGCATGTACGAAAGCGAGTGTTAAAAATCCTTTCGAGATCTTAGCCGCTAAAAGCTTGTTCTACTTCAACCATTTGGCTCAAGTTTAGCCTAGCTGGGCTGTCAGTGAAAATGTCAATTACCATGGCTGTTACTTTAGCAAAAAAATTGGCCAAATTAGCAACTTTCGTAACATGCATATTTAAATAATAATTAAATTAGCTTGTTGGCATTCGGCGACAAGTTGTTGCATTTCGAAAGCTAAGATTCAGAGGGCCCGTACCTGCACAAGAAAAAAAATTGCAAGAATTGCTTTAGTTTGATGCCATATTATGCTTTTGATTTTTAAATGCTAACGCAAGACCAATTAAAGCTCAGAGAAAAAGAAGCTTAAGTGAAATTTGCCTCACTAAACTAATCGGGTTCATGAAAGCTAACAAGATTTTTTTTCTTGCTGGGAGTAATATTGGTTAAAAATCGCTCTACTTCACCTTGCGCTTTTTGCAAAATGAAAGTGATGAAACGCTTGATTGTTACGCGTTTGTCATTGTTTTCGTGAAAATCGCTCTGCAACCAATAACTAAAATTTTATTTTAAATTTTTGATCATAAAATCGGTTGCTTCTATCTATGTGATATTTGCAAGATTTACATTGGTTTTAAAAACAGAGTTGTAGAGTTGATTGGTGGTACAAAACTTGAATATTGCGGAAAGTAATACATTCATTTTCTCGAAGCTTTTCGTCTGACTCGTCTTTAGGAGAAATACGTCAGAATGAAAAAGATAGAAGGGTTACTCGCTTATATAGAGGAATACTCGATAGTGATTGGTCGATGGGTCGACCAATCACTATCGAGTATTCCTCTATATAAGCGAGTAACACTTCTATCTTTTTCATTCTGACGTATTTCTCCTGAAGACGAGTCAGACGAAAAGCTTCGAGAAAATGAATGTATTACTTTCCGAAACAGAGTTGTACAGCATCGTTCTGGTATTTAAGATTTAGACCATGGGTGGCAAACCTTGATGTAGAAAAAAGACACAACCCATAAAAGCCGTCACATCAAGAGCCGCCGCACAATTGTGACACTGCAATGACGCGTTCTTGGTGAAGTAGACGGCGATGACCTTTTTTTCTGAACATCTCTTTTTTTGCATACCAAAGTTGCTAGATCAGGGGTCGCGGACCTTGCTGAACTAAAAGCAGCATCCTACAAAAGCCATCACTGCTAGGGCTACCGAGCAAGAGTGCTACTGCATTGACGCGTTTTTTGTCAAGACAAAGGGTAATGACCTTTTTTTATCTTTTTGGTAATCACATTTTATTATGCTAAAAATGCTAATTGTTTTAACTCATCGGCAAAATGAAGTCCAGTTTCTTTCGGAAAGGTTTTCAAAGTCAATAAAATGCAAGTGCCGCACCGCACTTTAACCATCTCCACACTCCATTACACTGCACACTAAGGATGAATCAAAAGAGCCGCAGTCAGGACCCAAAGAGCCGCAGTTTTGGACCCAAAGATCGGCCTGCGGTTCGCGAGCCGCAGATTTAGGCCATTTCCGTCTTGGGCAATTTTTCTGTTTTTTATCAATATCGTGTCGAATTGAACATCACGTTTTGACAGTAGCGAGCACTTCTCTCTACGTGTTGTTTACATGTAAAGTGTAATTACTAGTCAACAAAAACTATCCCAATTTGGATTAGTTAACAATGTGATATTTCTTCTGTTTCCTGTATTTTCAAACTACACCCTGATTGAAAATTCTAGTAACATTTACTTTAAAATGAATGATAAATAGCAAATCTCAATTTTAGTACAGATTTGGCAAGAGGTTACATCATGTTAAAATTTCGCATATTATAATGCCTCATTTTTCCGTACACTAAACAAAATTAGAAAATATCGTTATCTAAGAGTAATATCTTTACTTTATTCTCTTCAATCATATTGTTTTGGATTCAAGTAAATGTAACCTACCACTGACGACATCAGTTTTTCGAGAAGACATAGGAATCTTAAAAGGTGGTTTGTCAAAATCTGATGCGAACTCAGGTGGTGAGTGGTAAACACATACATACTGGCTTAGCATAACAGCCTCCCCTGGAGTATTGTGGTTAATAGCAATGCCTGGTCGGAGGATGATTTGAGTTCGTATCTGTTGCTGCTAAAGCCGCCTACTTTTGCGAATTACCAATAAGAAGGCACGATAGGCTTTACCATGAACTTAAATAAATGCTACTTTGATAAAGAATAAGGGAGGCGTAAATTTGCCCATTCGGTCCTGGTCTGTGGCTGGCTCTCTACTTTCCGTTTACACTGCATAGTATTCTGCTACGCAATGTAATTGTTTTGAAAACAATGTTTCTTCTTTCAGGTGCTCTTCTTGTGTCAACAGTGAATGGGGCTGTGCATGGTGTACAGATACTGCAGCTTGTATTACCTCAGGGGAAGCTTGTCAGACCTTAATAAGACAAGCTGATTCCTGTCCAGCTGTTACTAACATCATCAATACTAACTTAGCTGTGCACGTAGGCAAAGAATATACCTTTGTGCTGGCAGCAAGGCGTTTACCCGAAGTACGTTGTTATTTCTTTTGTATTACTTTTGTATCCACCAGACTCGCAGGACAGGGCAAATGAAACTTAAGATTGGACCAGTCATAATCTATACCTGTCTCGCAGTTTCTACGTTTTAAAACTCTACTTGAATAACTCCGTGGCTCTTTTAATAACTTACTGCTTGTTAGAATTTTCTGGCGGAAGAAATCGTCGCCAAGTGTCGTTGTCAAGAAAATTCGGACTCAGGCAGGGGAGATTTGAACCCGTGATTGTTTGCTCGTGGTACCTTTTAAACGTAGCTCCAGCTCCTCTACCATATTGTCGATTATAGCCAACAGTGTCGATTTATAGAGTTATAAAGGCAATCTACGCGCTTAATATGGATGTTCACACGAATGAGTTGGTAATTTCACGATGTAATAGTATTGCAAATAATAAAATTTTATTTATTATTTGCAATACTAGATTGCAATACTTGCAATACGTAGATTGCCTTTATAACTATAAATCGATATATGATACGGTTGTGGTGATCACGTGCTATGTTCATGGAGGTAAGGGTTTTTAATAGATTTCGATTACTATAAACTCTTTGAGTGGTACACTGCGTGTAGCCAACAGTGTTTAACTGAATTCACCGTATATTGAAGGTTGGATTTCACAAATATTGATTTATACTCTACGAACATACCCTGGAGTCCTTTCGTACGAGCGCAAGCTTTAGAGAGAATATTTTTAACTTATTGCTTCAGCAAACGAAAAAGTGTATAACTTAACGGTGTGATTTTGTTTTCAGCCTTTTTCCAATTACATTTGTCTTTTTGAGTTTTGTGGAAAGAATTTTGAAACATCTGCAACAATGATCAACTCTGAAACTGCCAGCTGCACTATACCTAGCACAAGTGTAAGATATACTATACTTGTTTGAGAAAATCTAAAAGAACTTTTCACAGATTTCTAGTTTTGCACTCAAAGCAATTGAAGTAATGGGGATGATGGGGATAATAAGAGTAATGGGAATAATAAAAACAAAACTGTTCAAATATCTGCTCCGTCAATATCGTAAACCGTGCCTCATAGGCCAGTGGGGGTGAAGAAGAAGGAAAAAAAGTGGCAAGATTTGTCAATTATTTTTTTGAAAAATCAACACATAGGATTGTATAGATATTACAACTAAACAAGTTTGGGCCTATTCTCCTGTGACAGAAAAACTAGAAATTGCCACCAATCCAATAAAAAAATGACAGATTTGTTACTGACAATGCTCCTACCGTGCTCTTCAAGAGGTAAGATGTCCTATTTATGTTAATGGCTTTTTCAGGAATTTTTTACGGAGGTAAAAGTTTTCAAATATTGAAAGAACTCCCTAAAAGTTTAGAAATATTCTTTAATGATAACATATTCACGTAGACGGATTCACGGCTAAGTTGAGCAGTAGGATGCACCGCTGAAGGTAGACTTCTCACACTGAGAACTGTCAGCATATTTAGAGGCCGCCTCAAAGTTTGGAGACTAAATTTTTAGCCGTAGTTTCAGGGGAGTATCTTGAATTTTAATTTGGTGGGGATCGACTCGTAAATCCTTTTTTGGAAATCGATTGGAAGCGATTTTTCTGTTCATTTCGGTTGACGATCCGGTGAGAATGAGCTTCGAAAAATTGAAGAAATCGGGGGTTAGATACCTCTTAGATCAGAGTTTCACAAACGGGGCCCTCGGCTCGTCTTGGTTGTCACGGAGCGGTTTTCCGGGGCCACAAGCAAAGATCTTTACTACGTAGCTTTGTAGAGGCCTTCACTAAAATAAATGACTGAAATAATGATCAGATTGGGGGAAAAAAATCCAGCAAGTTTCTCTTTTTTATGACACCATTCGCCGACGAATTGACGACAGGACTACTAATGTATGTCAGCAAGTTTGCTTGGAATTCAAGCAAAGTACGCTCCAGGCTAGCATTCAACTGGAAAAGTCTACCGATAGCGCTTTAGAAAGCCACTTGATCGCCTTTGCTCGATACGAGAAAGATAGAAAGATAAAGGAAGAGTTCTTGTTTAGCAGTACAGCCACAACTACTTTTGCTGATGTCAAAGCTCTTGTGTACACTTTTTTGAAGCCAACAAACTCAGCTGGCAAAATTTCGAACACATCTGTACTGACGGTGACTTAGCGATGATTGGCGTCAAATCAGGGTTTGTCACAGTGGTAAAGAACGAATGGCTTCATATGACGTCCTCGCACTGCTCACCACACCGATACACTCCAGCATCAAAAACTCTACCTCTACATTTGATGGAAGCTATGAACGTTGCGGTCAAAGTGATCAACTTCATTTGTTCGAAGGCAAAAGATCATCGACCCTTCCAACTTTTGGCCAAAGAAATGGGAGCGCAACACGTGGGACTTTTATTTGATACCAAAGTTCGTTTGGTGTCGAAAAGCAAATGCCTCTCTAGGTTGTATGAACTTAAAAATGAGGTTGAAATCTTTCTTCGAGAAAACAAAAACAACCTCCATGTCCAATTTCACAATAAAAAGTTTGTTGTGATGCTTGCTTACCTGGCCGATGTATTTGGCCAACTCAACAACATGAGTTTGTCTTTGCAAGGCCGTGATATGACAGTCAGCGATGTTAAAGACAAGCTGGCTAGCCTAACTGCTCGAATGGAAGTGTGGCAAGCACGAATCAAGGTAGGATCCACTACCTCGTATCCTATGTTGGAAAGGCGCCTAAATACGAATAGAATTGATTTGCCAGATAACATCAAAACTTGCATCATAAAGCATCTTGAAATCGTCTCTGCTTAGTTTCGGCCATATTTCAACGACGACACGTTGCATGTTTCATGGAACAGAGACTCGTTTAACACTGAAATTGATCCTAATGCCAAAGAAGTAGAGGAGTTGGCAGAGTTCAAAGTTTCGAATGCGATAAAGCTGGCATTTAATGACAAAACTGACGACTCCAGCTTTTGGTGGTCTCTTCATGATTCATATGCAGTACTGAGCCAGAAGGCTTTGGTAATTACCGTTCAATTCGCAACTGCCTACCTTTGCGAAGCTGAATTTTCTCATCTGGCGTCCATAAAAACAAAATCCAGAAATCTTCTCAATGTATGCAGTGACATTCGCCTTGCTCAGTGCAAGATCGGAGCCGAATATCAAAGGTCTCGTCAGATGTGTACAAGAACACGCTTCGCACTGACTTCATTAGCGTAAAGTAAATTGGCTGTGATTCGTTTAATTCTTTGACTGTAATACATTTATTCTTTTACTTTCGTTTGCTGGCTATTTTATTATCAAACGAAGCGAATAAAATAACTGATGGAAATCCGTCAAAAGCAAAACTAGGTGTTTTTGTTGAAGAGAAGGAGGCCATAAGTGTTAAAAGTGTTTGTAAGGGTGCCACCGATCATGAAAGTTTAAGAACCACTTCACTAAATCATATTCAGGCTGTTTGGCCTGCGTCTTGCAAATATACTAAAAAAATTTTTAATTAAAAAGCTGAATGTTTGGCAGAGACTTGGATCTTCTAATCCTAACTGTCGCAACAAGCCCTTGAGCATTTCAGCCAATGGTATTTCGCGTCATTAAACTATAAAAATTTAATAGTTTTGCGCATTGTAGTCAAGAGAGAGGACACGTTTATAGCTCTGGTAAATACCACTGCCATGCTATTGTTACGTCTTGTCAAACCACAAGAGCTTTATATGTGAACCAATCTAAACGTCAATGAGCAGGGAGTTAAGGCAACCAACACTTGTACCTTTAACAACACGTTCAACCCTAAAAAAACTATATATAAATTTACGGCTCGATCTCATTAGCTTGTTATTCGAGCGTAATCGACAGTATAATTTATTCGTTTTATTATGACAAAACGCGCTATCAATGATTGCAGGCGGTTATGTCGTTACGGTATAACAAACAAAACATGGTTCGAATTACGTTGGAATATGGTGTTAAAAACAACATTTCTTAAGCATTGTTTGTGTACATTGGTCTCTTACTTAAGGCCCACAGAGAGAAAAAGCAATATTGTCCGAAAGATCTACTTCGTTGAAAACAAAATACTGTTTGCTCGTATGTTAGAGGTCCGAATACGGAATCCAAATTTGTAGTCATTTTTATTACATGTGGCGACACAATTTACCATTAATATAACGTGACCCTTAAATTAAATTAAATCCTTATTTTAGCTTACCTGCAATTTCAACTCCACACCGATTCAAATATACTTGCAAAGAGGAAGCGATTACGTTGTTGATATTACGTCAAAACAGTCAGTAACAGGTGGGCGTGAAATGTTGCGTTTCTAATGGAAAACGGATTTTAATCATGAATAACGATGGTGATTGTAGTTCTACATTTTCCAGCCAAGTTGTTTTTGTTGTTATCATATGAAATAAAAATTGCACATTTTTAACTACTCGTGGTTCCCAGAATTAAAATGGTAAAGTTGCTCTCCGAGCGTATGGTAAAAGACAACTTTCGGGCATCCATCAATGGCTGTCGGCCGTGTTGACTGTGGGGCTACCATCTGTAAATGACTGATTCGGAATGGATTACCGCTGCATCTTTTTGTGACCGGTTAATCAGCGATTTTATGGAGTTTGATTGGGTGTTTAAAATCTGCCCGTATTATATGCAAATACGCCACCAGAACGGAAAAGTGGACGTTTACCAACCCCAATTTTTTAAGTAAACCAATATAAGAGAACACTTCAACGCATCAGAAATTTTTGATTGCTAATCTTTTTTAAATATCTTTTCCCAAAAAAAATAGTTAGCTTCTTAATGGTGATGCTGCTCGGAAGTAAAATATGGTCATACTGTTGCCGCTTTTGCATTAACTTTCAGCAACAAATTATTATTCAATTGTTTATTTTGGTTATTTCATGAAAAATGTAATTCAACTCTTGGTGTAAATAAATTGATGTGACCTTATAGGTGGAAACGATGCTGTTAGCGATTGCCATACGTTATGACTTTCCGGTTACGAAAAACCATATTGTAAAAGCACGCCCGAAAGTTATGCTTCTATGGAGAAGTTCAAATGAACGCGTCTCGTCTCGCTCCGATAAACAAAAAAAGTCCAATGATAGTTAACCAAAATATATTGTGAACAAATGAGTTGATAAAAGGAACAAATGAAAGGTAATGGCGAGAGAAATGGTTTTCTGCAATAGCAAAAATATAATCACCAAATGCACGACACGGTAACAGCGCTGAATAGGTAAGTTATCTAAATTTGTAGAACGGGAAAAACAGAATCATTACACTATAGATTTCGAACACGGAATATAGTTACTCAAATAATACTTCATACAGCATGAATTAAAGATTTCCCAACAATAAACGTATAGAACTTACCGAACGATGATCAGATGGTGATACAAATTTACAGCTTTGTAGCGGGAAGCAATCTCCGCTTGGAGCAGCAACTTCGCAAACAGCATAAATACCAATAACAGAATGACAGGCAACTCGCCCTGTCAAAAGCGCACGTTTCCAAAAAAGAGGTCATTAAATTGAACAGACAAGCTTATATACGAACTTCAAAACTACCTACTAAATTTATGGTTTTCGGGTAAATTATTCGCAACTGAATGCGAGATACTTAAAATTTTAAACTTTACAAGATAACGCTAGATTGGATGTTATGAGTTCGATTCCCGTGTCGTGCCACTAAAATAAAAAAGCCTTACAAATGAAATAACGTGAAAAATATTTTACATATATGTTTCCATTTAAACAACTCATGTCCAGATTGTGAACTACAAAGTTTCCAGCGTGACTGCGTTGAGCATTTCTATCACAGCTATTGTTTTCACAGAGTTGTTTTGTGGACCATAGCGCCGTGTTGATGGTCGCATGATTGAGAGATCGACACTTTCCATAACTGGGTTTTTGTGTTTATTGGAAAGGGGCTTCGCGATTATTCATTTTGCTTGATGGATTGCAACAAAGAATAATTTCATTAAAAGCATTTTTAAGTTCATTCAGCAAAACTTGCGAAATTGGAAACTTAGGAGCAGGTTTCGACAATTGTCCTATGTTTTGCGTCTCTTGCTCTGTTCTGCTGCAAGTCAGGCGGTTGCAAATGCTAACAAATAAACAATAGCAAATACTGTAGCTAATTTGTTAATTGGCGTAAAAACTTATTCTTTACCTTGACAAACGAGATGAACAAAAAGTTCAGGAAATGACGAAGTGATTTCACAGTATGCACTTGCATCACCTATACATCTTGTTACAATTGGCCCAGGCCATGTTTCAGACAAAAGAGTGAGCTTGCAAACAAACAGACGATTCCACTGGGCAATGCCGCATGCAATATTGCACTTTCAGCGCTCGACCGCAAACAGTTTGATGTAATTTAGGCGCTCAGTTTATGGTAAAACGCTGCCAACTAATTTGCTGTACTGTACCATTGCTCATAGTTTTACAAAGTCAACTGTTAAAATTCTCAATGCTCCAAGATCTATGTCATCTAATGCTGCTAGCATTGCCAATGATCACTTTTAAATTATAATCTTTAATCTTTTATAATCTAAAGCTAATAGCAATCAGTCAGCCTAATAATTAAAACGATAAATCAGATTTACTTAAATTAAACAATGAGGTTGCAATAACTTAAAATCTCGTTTTAAATTACTGGGCAAATAGATTGCTGTTAGCTCCAGATTACAAAAATCCCAACTGTTTTCATGTTTATTATGTAGCGGAGTTGTTCAACTGCAGTGCTGTAACTGGGTCGTGCGCCAGTTGCATTGCTTTCCGTTCTTCGCATAGTGAATGTGGTTGGTGCTCTGGTACTTCCAAATGTTCGGAACAAACAAGTTGTTCAACAACAGTGTCTACTGTTGCTGATTGTGGACAAGGACTTATAGCTTCGGTAAGTTTAGTAGAAGTATTATGACCACTTTTACCTTCCAATTACGGAAAGCTTATATTGTTATGCAGAATCGGCAAAAAAAGTGATACCCTGTTTAATCCAGAATATTTTAAAAACTAAGCTTTGCGTACAAATTAAATTTGGTACATGTCATGAGCATTTAATGTGGGT
Source organism: Trididemnum clinides (assembly GCA_963675345.1). Classification (NCBI taxonomy): domain Eukaryota; kingdom Metazoa; phylum Chordata; class Ascidiacea; order Aplousobranchia; family Didemnidae; genus Trididemnum; species Trididemnum clinides. The sequence continues at coordinate 16,371,546 of OY776305.1, forward strand.
CAAGTGTTGAAATTTTCAGCCCAAAATATTTGGAAACACAGTGATAATGGGGAAATACAATCTCTAGGTCAAAATATGCAACGCCAGACGTTAATTTAAAATTACCTGCCATGCCTTTATTTGACAAGGTGGTTCATATGGCCTGAATCCTCGGAATCAACCAATAGAAGTTTCTTTTTCCAAGAAAATATGGACTTAAGAATTTCAACAAGTGATATTTCATCCCACTTTTCTTTTTTCTTGTCATTCAGTTCCTGTTTTGTGAACTTTTCCGTCCTCCCGACATAAATTCTCTGTGAATTTTTCCAGGTTTGCAGCGATATCGACGTGAGACCTCGTAGCGCACTTGTCCACGTGCTAGTGGTCGTGGATTCGATGCTCGGCTACATGATTAACTTCCTTTTTTAGTTGTGATCGAATTTTCAGCGACCGAGTAAGGTTGGCAGAGTGAGGAAATAGCAAATTTAAGCTCTCCTCCAAAAAATAAAGTCTGACATTTCATATTTTGTGTTTCTTTATTATTCCTATGTTTACGAATATTCTTGGCTGAAAATATCACCACTTGGAAAAAAGTAGCTGCTCATGACTTGCACCCAACTTAATTTGTATGCAAACGTTAGTTTTTGAGTTATTCTCGATTAAACAGAGTTGCCACTTTTTCCTGCCCAATCAATATGTAGAGCAACTTGCGCTCAGACTTGCTTCGGAGTTGCCAGCTTTGTTGGCACAGTGCTTTTCTACCCTAGGCAGTGCAAACAAGTTGGTAAAATAAGTCGCAGTCATTTTACGGTATACAACAAAACTTAAATGGGTATTAAACTCGTTGTCTCTCGACTTTGAGTTGAAACAATGTTACTATTCAGCTTCTGTCAGAAAGCCACCACAAACGCATTTTCACAGGCAAGAACTTAAATACATTGATTTTTAGATTAGTCCAACTGATGGCCCCATTGATGGTGGCACAACAATTACAATCTTGGGAGTAAATCTGGGCTCGAATGTTTCAGAAATTTCATCAGTCAAAATTGGAAATATTGAATGTGCTATGCAACCAGGACTATATATACCATCGACACGGTACGAACAATGTTTATTTAGTTGTTAAAATTGAGATAGTAGCTAAAGGCAGTAGCTAAACTTTCTGTTAGGGGGGAAATAATATTCTGGTAAAAAATATTTTTTGAGGAGAGGTGATGACTTCTTTTTTGGGAGATCAATTTGTGGTAGGAGTCCTTTTGCTAATTTTTTGAGTTGATAATATTTTTTGAAGATCAATTTGTGGTAGAAGTTCTTTTTTCCTTTTTTATGAGTTACGTTATGGCCCAAAACAATAGCCATGGCACAACGGCTCCTAAATACAATTCTACCAGCTTTCCCCTCTAGACTAACGAGCTTGTAGCACTTTTCTCTACTTATTGTGTGTTTGATGCATCTTTAGCATGCATTCCTTTCATCCAGCTTTGCATTGCATTCCCAAGCAACCTGGAAAAAGATGCTGATAAAGTTAGATGAAAGTGGTAGTCCATTTCCAGTCTGTCGTGTGAAGGCTGGAAGCCGCAATACCAACGAGGCTGATTACCATAAAGCGGCGATCTTCTGTAATTAGTTATGCAACTTACAGTAGTCTAACCACCAACTCTGTTTTTATTTAGAATTGTCTGTCAAACATCTAGTGCTGGTAATGCAGATCTGAGTGATAATATTGCAGTGACAACCACATATAGCAGTGATCAAATTGTATCTCCTCAGCAGTTTCACTACAAAGTAAGCTTATTAAAGTATTAGTTATAATAATCGACGACATTATTAATCTTTGGTTTTCGGTCATGCGAAGTTTCCCAGTTATGTATAGAACAGTTTTTCTTTGGACCTGCTCTTGCTTTATTACCAGCTATACATTTTTACCAAAATTATTAACACTGAAATTAAAACAGCTCCGCACTTTCTCAATAGCACGACGACACACAACTATAAATTACATGACCTGTCAGATTCAAAATCATCGCCGTCGACTTGTCAATCTTTCTCCTAATATCGCATGCATAAAGATATGAAGGCCAGAGGGAGCACAGTTTGTCTTCAATTGGTAACTTCTAGGAAACAGTTCTTATAAAGTAAAAGCAAGTCGCAGAATTGACTGAGAAGTATGATTTTTTCCGAAGCATTGCAATTGCCCAATCCTTGAGTAAAGTTTACCTACAGCTTGTGTACCAGTCAATGGATTTTGAAAATGTTTTTAAGCGTAGAAAATTATTTTACATTTGATTTCATCAGAAAGTCCAGGCTACGTCTTTCAACCCGAAAGTAGTTTTGACTCGATCTGAAATTACTATTGTGGGAACAAATTTAAATGTTGGAAACGAGGCAACAATATATTTGGGCACAGATGAAGACAAACTTGCCGTGTGTACTAACAGGTGAGAATGATTATTTTAATTCAGTTTTTTGTATGTAGTTTTTACTGCGAATCTGTGGTCTTAACGCATGCATTTTTTCCAAGTCACACGGTGACTATGATGTAATTGTTGCAGAGGTGATAAGCCCCTGAAAGAACCATTCTGAAGATCTAACTTTTCATTACATTAACAGTAGACCTATAACATGTACTTTTGTTTTAAGAGCGGACGTTTCTTTGATTTGTCGTTTACCCTTTACAAATATATCGATGCACACCCATCACAAACTAACATTTGCTATAGATGGGTATAAGAAAACTTTCGAAACTTCTTCTGTAATATTTGCAGCCTTACCAACTATAATGCCGACAAGATTTTCGTCCAATATTCAAGCATTCAGCAGGTAACTTTAATTCCAGCAGCTGTAAATAAAAGCTATGTGTTAACTTTTGGTTGTATATTTCTCGGTTACTAACAACCTATGTGCGACTCAGAGCTACTTGAAGGGCTTTTAAAAAATGCAAATAACTACAGGATTGACAATACTTTCTTGAAATAATGAAATTCCCCGGTTTACCTATAGTTTCATATTATTGACAATATTTTAAGTTCGCTAGTGATTAATGATATTTTTAGAACTGGACTTTGGACAACTAATGTGGTTTCTGCTGGTAACCTGGCGCCTGTGGACACCATGTTGGTGGTCCTTGGTGTTTATGTTTTGTATCAATATGGCACAAAGAATGGCAAAATTTTGTTTTACTTTTTCCAAAACCTTTCATTGTTTACCACTTTAAAAATTAACTGTGAAAACGCAACTGCTTTCAACTTGCGTACTCACCAAGCGTACGCTGGAGTATGCGCTCAATGCAGCACGCGATTTTTGGCAAAATAAATTAAGCGCGCAAATGCAAATTGCAGAAAGTTGAGGCTGCCTTTGCACGTATTTGTCTTTTAATAAATTAGTTGTTGAATTATTTTGCTATTTTTTAGTGGTGGCAGAGATATTTCCATACCTCTCAGTAGTGTTACTGGGATACAAGAAGTAGAGATTTTAGTTGGAAGAGCAATAAAAGTACGGATTACTACGTAATTTTTATACCCACAAATTTTAAAAATAAAAGTTTAGTGCATTTAGCTTTGGTTTTATTTACAGTAGAATTTGTTTTTAAAGCGTGGAAGAATTTATACTTTTTTAGAAAAAAGTCTTCGATGCACAAACAAATTAATTATTGTGCCATCCGCAGCGACATGTATTAGTTGCTGCTCACCAGAAGACCTTGGGACCATTTCGTAATATCCCAACGTGCCTGTTTAACTTGTGTTCGCTGAGTTGACAAGTCTTTATTACTTGTGTTGTCCAAAAGAGTAGGCTATGACCTGGAAAGGAAGGAAATTTTACGTTTATGCTTTGCTTGCCATAAAAATTTGTCTTTTTTGTTTAATTTTTTTGAAATTAAACTTAATAGCGAACACCAAATAAACTTTGTAACTCAATTTTTCTACAGTTTTGCTCTTTGGACAGCTATTCAAAATTTGTTAATTGTCATATACCTACGCTAAGAGAAGTATCTCGAAGCAGGCGAAGACGAAGACAAGCTACTGGTAAATGCTCATCATTTTTAGCTACTTTAACATGCTACTGATCTCAATAGCGCCTGGAAAAGAGTTGTTTCGTAATAAAAAGTTAAGCATGTTCTTTATACTGATTGTATCTGACTTAAAGCCAATGATCTGAGAATGCTATTTTCAAAGATGATGCAGTAGAAAAATCTTACTGTTTAGAATTTCTTTTGTCCAATGCCACTACTATTTTACACAGTGGCTTTGCTCCTCTCTTCTGGTGTATAACAGATGGTTTTTTTTTTATTAACACACAAGTTGATGAGGCTTTAGGGCGATATCTGATGATAGTGGCCTCTCTGAATGACTGATTTCTGAGCTCTCGCCCCAGCTGCTCTATTCTGGGGGAAGGTTGATCAATATTTGTACTTTGATGCTTCTTAGTTTAGTATGTGATCATACCATAACAACTTGTGCGTTGATTAGTCGAAATTAAAACACACAAGCAATGATAGCTCTTGTGATTTAATTTTGATTAATTGCTGCGATTGGTGTTTACTAATGCTATAAACAAAGTTCTTGTTCTTGTGTGTCATTTAAATGGTCTTTTTTGCAGTAGGCCAAGTGTTTATGGTAAAACATTTTTCCGCTGCTATGCCATTTACCATTTAACCATTTTACAGGTAATAGTTATGATGCATCATTGAGACTGAATGGCGTTCATGACATACCAGTTGGCAAAGTCAGTTACAGGCCAGATCCAGAGCTGTTCAACGCGACTGAGTTGCCCTGCAGCGGCACTTCAACGGCTGGTTCAAGAACGACGGCAACAGTTCAAATACCGGTGAGATCGTCGTTTTTGTTGTGTGTGTCGTTAACATAGATCCACAATATTCATCGGTAGGTTATGCATACCACAATATGTGTTGATACACGTTCTAAGTAATTAGTACTGCCAAAGCTATGCTTTTTTACTACAAATACTGTAAGTTACAGTAAACCGTTTTTTAAAGCAGTGCCATGCAGGTATTTAACTAACAACAACTTGATTGGAAGACACTGTCTCGTTGAGTCAAGATGTCTGTGCCAACATTAGACTTTGCAGCATTTTTGCCTAAAAAACGAAGCCTCTGATGTTGTTGAATGCAAGTGTAAAGATTACTGGTGATGTCATTAGCGCTTCAACCGAGTTTTGAATTGGTGATTCTTTGACTCAACTCTAATTTATTTGCTTTACGCTAATTTGCTTGGTAAGTTGTGAAAGCTTTCAGTGTGCAGAAAAGCTCATTGTGTTTTTGCAATGACATTCGCTGTCTGGCTGCTTTTACCAAGCAAAAAGTTTATCGAAGTTATACAATGCAAACGTCAATATTCCGAAGCAGGTGAGGCAGCTTCCACGATCTGCGTCCTTCGAGTCTGGAAATCAAAGATAACTAAATATGTAAAAGAAAGCACTGTGCGGTTACCACAAAATGTATTTCACGCATTGACTAATCGGTAATCCTTACAAGCACTCCAATGGTATTTATAGTTCAATGAGAGGCTTACTGATCTACGCAACCGAAATCTGCAAATGAGCTTGAATACTTGCATTGCTATAGCTAGGTATCTCCGTTTGATTGCGTCATAACAATGTAAGAGCTTATGACAGCAGTTTTAAACACTGGGCTCAAAAAATTGTAAAAATATCCTCGTTCTTTTCATCTGTTGACACGCTGTGGAACGTAGCCTTTCCTTTATTTTTTTGAAGAAAAAATGCCCCAAAGTCAATTGTGCTGGCCCAACTACGAAGAGATATTTCGCCTGGGCCAAAATACCACAAATTTTTTACAAAGGATGAAGATGTTTTGTTAAGTGCCTTACCCAACGACACAACGAGCAAACTTTCCAACTTTTGCTTCACAATATTCTTTTCGTCATGAGCGTAGAGCAGGAAAGCTATGAATACCATTTTGAAGACTTAGTATGTCTCGACGTGATAATTGAACCCAGGTTCACCGACTTTAAAGTAAACGTTCTTACCTCTACACTACGCACTTGGATTTAAGGGTTGTCGAAGCCAGTGATTATGGGCGACTGCAGAATGACTGGAGTCTGGTGGTATTGTCATTAGAACTTCCGCTTGGCAATCGAATCACTGGGATTCATTTCCCTCATCGAATCATATTAAAGACTTTAGAAATGTTTTTTAAATTGCTCTTATTTTGCCCTTAGCAATAGAAATAGCGGGAAAATGAAATATAAACCGCGCAAAATTTACACATTAATAATTAGAATATGTCCTGGCGCTAAAAAAAACGCGGCAGTTCAAAAAGTGTAAAAAACAGCACAATATTTTTCTTAAGGGAGCACTCAGCAGTTACTCGAATAGCGTATTTGTTGAAAAGATTGGCGCGACTTGTGTTACTCTGGAATTTTACTTATATTATAAGTTTAGTTGATTTTTTCCATCAATTGAAAGAAACTCTTTTAAATATTGCATTTCACTTTCGCTGCAGCTTCACTGAAAGTTTTTTGTTCTACAGGGAAAAAACTTCAAAATTAATGGGAATATGTCTGAATCCGAATACAATATAACTTTGTTGCCCGAGAATGCTGCTGCTCAAATCGATTGCAAAATTATTTTTTTCGACGCCGGTTCCCTTTTCTGCACCGTCGTATTGACTGAATGGGAACAATACAGAGACAGTAAAATCACTATAAGGGTAAGTAGGTAAAGACTGAAGTTGACTAGTTTAATGCTCGGGAGAGTGATAAGTAGTTCTTTTGTGACAAAACAATTTTGCGTTAATAGATCCACCGTGACAGGCAGTTTGGTTTACAGCTAGCTGTTCCGAGTGAAAGTCATTTGAATAACACCGCGTTCCATCCCAATTTTTGTGTGTTGATAATTGTCGCCGATTACGGTTAAGTCACCCACCCCGTACCCTAATGACCGGCAGATGACGATTCGACGACTAGAAGATTAGCTTGGTAGAGTTCAACGGCTACTTTCTATGCCCTATCCTTCGGCCTAAGGACTTACTCTTGAGAAGCTAGGTTGCCGGCCCACTCTTTTACAACACAACTCAATTAATATACAAGCTTTCTCACGTAGACAATCACCAACACTTCACTTGCAGCAGCCGATAGTCCCCCTTCCTTACAGTAGTGCTTGGCTTTTGCCTTCTATTTCTTCTCCCTTCTCGCTTGTCTCTGCACCTCCCTTCTTTTCTTTCTTCTCTGTTCTGTTGTCTGTTTGCTTTTGTCTCTCTGTTTTCCAAATGACCCACCCGTATATATACTTCTCATTTGTACGTAACCGAAATAAAGTTTCCAAATATTGTAACCAATAAAAATTACTAGAAACTAAAAATTAACAAAAAAAAGTTTGAAAACGGGGGAATACCGGAAACTGCTACCCAAAAAACAATCAATAAAAACGCATATAAAATAAATCTGAAAAGGTTTGTCTACGGGGGGAGTACAGGAAATAGCTACCAAGAAAATTGCTTTGAGAATGAAATAAACAAGCGACGGTTTGTATACGGGGAAATACCGGAAATAATGACCAAAACAGAAAAACTACGTCGACACGGGATAATGACATGAATATTCCAGAGATTATTATTGTTACAATGATGATTTGTTCAACTTACCTCTTCTTTTTCTTGGGTAGAGACCAGGCGTAAAACGGTGATTAAGTCCACGCCACAAATCTGATGAAGATCAGGCTAGGAAAAAATGTCAATCGATTTTGACTAGTCATGAGAACAAGTTAAAAACTGGTTGTCCAAATACTAACGAGGCAAACCGCCATTTATTGGATGCCCAAAAGCTGCCTTTTTGGACGATTTACGCTACCAGCTTCACCATTTCGTTGTACGAAAACGTTTTGTTAGAGGAGTTACATGTTTTTGCAAAGATGAAACAGCTGTGTAGTCGTTTCTTTTTAAATCACTGATTTGTTGTTCAAGTGGTAAAAAATGAGCAAAAGTGCAGCAAAAGCATGTGTTCTGCATTTTGCTACTCTGCACAACACATTGCAGATTATGATGTGTCCCAGTGGCGTGAGGAGTAATGTTAAATTGATTTTTTATTTGAAGATCAACTTTAGAAAGTAGTCAATTTTCCGTCCAAAACAAAATTGACTACTTATTTTTTTGAAGATCAACTTTTTAAACGTGACAATTTTTTTAATTTTGGTTCAAAATGCTTTTATGCTTTCATTTCTTGATCGAATACAAATACTTTATGGGGCATGACCCTTGTGCCCCTACTACGCGTGTGATATGCCCCACTACTCGTAGAGCTCAAGCGATCGATGTTACTAACCTTTAGTAGCTTTAGAAGCCGTCTCAAAGCAATCAAATTGGGAAAAATTATTTTATGATTGTATGAGCCAAATTTCTTAAAAAATTTTTTCTAGCTTTTGTCTGGACATTGAGCTTTTCTATCAAGAAGAATGAAATGACAAAAAATTTGGTATTTGTTTCGCAGGTTCGCGTTGGAAGCCTATCTCTGTACGACCAAAGTCAATGTAGCAACACATTTGGCATAATTATAATTACAGTCAGTATTGCTGTACCTGTCATTATTATTTTGATTGTTCTGATCATTGTTCTGGTCTGGTGGCAGCGCAAAAAGGAAAGACAAGAAGAAGAGCAAAATTAAATTATTTTTTCGAAATTAGATGACCTTGAAAACAAGACGAGGAAAACAGCAAGAAACGTATTCAAAACTTAATCAAAATACCAATTTGAATAATCGTTGTCATGAAATAAAGATCTCAATTTTTTTATTTTGGTGCAAAAAAGTCTTTCGTTGGAACCAGTAGTTTTCGCTCGATTTATCATAAAGAGAACCAATCCAGACAGTGACACTGTTTCGACCTATCAGGTCTCTTCAGTGCAGTTGGTGACCAATAACAATGTCACTGTCTGCAGTTTGCTAAGTGCATCGCTGGCCTCTTGCATTACTATACATGTAAGAACCAATCCAGTTTTTTATTTTAAAAGACAGATTGCCTTGAATTTCAGAAAAACACCATTGTTTGTTGATTTTCTCTAAATCCACGAATCAACATTAAAGCCTTTATTTTTAGCTCTACATCTGAAAGTGAAAAAGTACCAAACGTTTTTTTTTTCATAGTAAACTATATGTTTCTATGCTGGGAGTTTGATAAATCAAGAAACTCGACACAGGTTATTCCTTATTAAATGCAGCAAAAATGTCATCGATATATCTGTGATATAATTTAGGCGAACAAAAATTAAAAGTCAATGGAAGAAGTCGAGTTTCGAGATTTGCGAGGAAAAAATTTGCTATTGTGAAACCCAACGGTGAACCCATAGCTACGCCATTATTTTGCTGGAATGTTTTGTCCTTGTAAATGACTTAACTTAACTTAAATGGCTAACTAAAGATGAAAACCGGATTGGTTCTCCGTATGATAAATCAAGCAAAAACTACTTGTTCCAACGTAAGGTTTTTTTTCATTAAAATAAAAAACTGAAATCTTTTTTTTATAACAAATTTTATAACATTTATAACAAAAAAGTTTCAGATGTTAAAATCAGGTTTATTTATCGAACATTTAAAGTTGGAAATAATATGCTCCAATACCATTGGTGTCTATTGTCGTATATCGATTTACATGCCCGTGCGATACGGGAAAGACATACGTTGATATGTCCTCCGGACATTTGGTCACCAGGGTAAGGAAACTTGTGTACCTCAATAACAGTACAAAAAATGCCATTAAAAATCATATGCAACAGTGTAAATCTTGTTCTATGCTCGAAATTAATTTGCACTCGTCATTTACGGTTTTAAATAAATGTTCATCCTAATATAACGCGAAAATTCATGAAGCTCTATTTATTAAACAAACAAACCACTTCTTACTAAACACCTATTGGGCGAATGGTCGTTCGGTTTTGCAAAAAATATTTAAATTTATTTGTCTTATTTGGTCACTGTCTATCAATTTATTGTATTTGACGATATTTCGTAAAGCTATTTGTCATTATTTAGTCGTTGTTTTGTCATCACTTGTCTTATTCGTCACAATACATAATATTTGGTTATCGTTATATGTTGCTGTGAATTCAAATTTCTGTCTATAAAGCGATTTGGTGAGGTAGTTTAATGCCTAAGCCTATATTAATATTTTAAAGTTTTATTTCTATATGCCTATCAAAATTAAGTTCTAATACTTCATGTGTTACGTTTCTTTCCTATAGTCTCAATTCGTTTCTGGCACAACCTTCAACCAGACTAAAACAGATAAAAACGTATATTATTTTAAAATTTAGTGACACGACGCCAGCGTCTACTCGTCTCCATGTCTCAACTTAACTGTTCTCTACCGTCTTCTCATCCGCGTGCAACATGCCTTCGCGGCATAATTAGCACACAGCACAGAGAACCCGCCCTAAAGCGGACCACGCTATCAAGGGAGCCCGTGTTTAAAACCAACGTGTAACACCCTCTCCCCTCCGCTAAAACAGAAGGAAATTACCAGAAATATACGTACACACAATGTTACAAACAGTCTACAACATATCAATTCATGGTGATGTGATTCAATAATATCAAAACTACCCAGGTGCAATACTATTTCATAGAGAGCAGTTAAACAATCAAAGTACAACTAAAAATATGGATAATAATGTGGGCGTCTCAACGTACTTCTGGGCCGTAAATTTGGTCTACGACTATTAATATTGAGACTTCATGACAAGTGCCACTGACTTTGGGAGGAACGTCGATAAAATCCTATGTCGCTATTTGGCCAATCGTTACGGGATGATTCTTTTAACTTATCATCTTCAGTCGTAGATTTTTCATTAATTCTTCCACCACTCTTCTTCAAACGATTAAAGTGAACACGTTTAGCTGTAGACCAGTCAAGACTTTCTATCACATAATTTACAGGTGGTAACACTTCAACAACACGATGAGGGCCACAATAAGGCAAGTGAAATTTACGTGATTCATCAGTGTGTAACCCAGAATTCCTTAACATCACAAGATCTCAAACACTGTACGCGGTGTTTTCCGATGCCTTCTGATCATAGCGTTTTTTCATCAGATTCCTTCTTCTTTCTAATTTTGTTTTAACTACTTTATGCACCAGGCGCATTCTGTCTTGCAAATCAGCAATAGCATTGGTGGAAGAAAGAAAACTCGGTTTACCAGTCATCAAATCCGCCGGCAATCGCAAATCTCTCCCAGTCAATAGAAAATGGGGCGAAACTCTTGTTTCTTCGTGGCAGCTTGCATTATACGCGGAGCAGATTGCTGGAAGAGGCCTGTCCCAAGACTGAGGATCCTGTTGTACATAGTTTTTCAGCATCGCAATTATAAAGCGGTTATTTCTCTCAACCCCACCATTACCAGCTGGGTGGTAAGCGATTGTTCTCGCCTTTTTACACCCGATTAGTGTGGCCAGCTCTCGAAACAGCATGCTTTCGAAGTTGCCACCTTGATCTGAGTGAACGCGTTCAGGCACTCCATGCACTGTCAACCAATTACGATACAGGTTCATTCCTGTTTCCTGAGCCGTTTGAGAACGCATTGGCCACGCTTGCATTATGTATATTTGATATATGTGTCGCAAGCGACTAAAATGTAACGTTTTCCTGTATGAGTCATAGGCGAGCCACCGAGTACATCGATCTCAAATCGCTGCATTGGGCTCAGTTCCGAAGAGAACAAGCTCAGTTTTTGGAGTTGTTGATGGTTGTTTCCGTTGGTCACACAGTTGACACTTTTTACAATATTCGGTAACAGACGCTCTCTAACGTGGCCAATAAAATCTTCCCGATATCTTTTCAGTAGTTTTCTTTACACCCAAGTGGCCTCCACCGTGAGCATAATCGTGAAGAGCTTTTAATAACTCCTCTCTATTAGCACTCGGAACCAATAGCTGGGCTCTTGCAGTCATCATTGAGTCTTCATGCTTTCGACACAAACAAGAATCCTTGAGAATGATTTCTCCAAAAATAGAGCAATAATGCCGAATCTCTTGTGTGTGTGTGTGTTTACCCCTCCTCTTCCTTGGGATGGAGGTACGGCATGAACGGTAATTTAGGTTCATGCCGTCAACCTAATTGATATTAGGCTAGGGAAAGATGGCAGCCCATTTCGAACCAGTCTTGAGTGACTGGTAGCCCCACCACCAACAAGGCGGACTGCCACTGATGGGTACCCAAGAGTCGTCTGACATGCTGGGTTAGCAACTTCACAATTATAATCCGGTGAAGTACGGGTGGGCCACCTGCCTGCCACATAAAGGTGGAGGCGTCCCGTTAAGTGCCTTCCCCAAGGACACAACAAGCAAGCTTGCCGGCTTGTTCTCCACACTATCCCTTTTTTATGCTGAGCGCCAAGCAAGGAAGCTGTGAATACCATTTTTTAAAGTCTTTTGGTATGACTCGACATAGGGAATGAACCCCAGGTCTACCGACTACAATGTGGACGCTCTAACCACTGCACCATCGCGCCGGTTCCGAATCTCTTCGCTGGACTTTCTAAACTTTTTAAATGTTGGTCTAGAACCGTGTCGGATCCAATCAAGTAAAACAGACAAATGTTCATCTTTTTGTTGAAATCGTGCAATTGAATCATTATTCCAACCTTGGCATTCTCGGAAATCAATGGCAAACATATCTACCTTGCTCGAGTTCTCAACATGTTCCTCCACATTTGTCAAGCCATTATCATAGCGGAACGGGCAATGATCAGGAAAATTCTCCTCCCCGCCAGGACACCTGCTCAAAGCATCAGCATTTCCATGAACAGATCCAGAGCGATATACGTACAAGTTTAAAATCAAGCTCGGCCATCAATTCAAACCCTCGCGCGCACTGACCAAAGACATCCTTGAACTCCCACAACCATCGTAGAGCAGCATGATCAGTTCGCAGTAAAAACGTTTGATCCAGATAACAACGAAACTTTTGGAGAGCATGAACAACAGCTAGAAGTTCTTTTCTTGTTGTGGAATAATTCCGTTCACATTTGGTTAATGTTCGGCTACAGTAAGCAACTGGATGCTCTTTTCCATTCACGAATTTGAGACAAAACTCCCCCAACTGCACCATTTGAAGCATCGGTATCCACAGTGAAGGGTTTGAAAAAATCAGGATACACTAATACAGGTGCAAATGTTAAAAAACTTTATAAACACAAAAATGCGTCATGACATTCATCAGTCCATTCAAATTGCTTGGCGGACATTTTAGTCAAATTATACATTGGTGCAGCTAATTTAGCAAAATCTTTTACAAACTTTCGATAATATGATGCAAGACCCAAAAATTGTCTTACTTCCTTTAATGACTTGGGAATTGGCCACTTACACACACAAGCCACTTTCTCAGGGTCACACGAAACTCCCGATTTTGATACAATATGGTCTAAAAACTTCACCTCACTTTTAAATAAAGCACATTTTGAAGGCTTTAGGGTCAAACCATGCAATTCAAGACGTGATAAAACTAAATCGAGATTACGTAGGTGTTCATCAAAAGTTTGCGCGTAAACAATGATATCATCCAAGTACGCCAAAACGCCATCCCATTCAATACCATTTAATCCGACTCTCATTAGATGCTGAAAGGTTGCCGGCACGTTTGCCCAGCCGAAGGGCATCACGTTAAATTCAAACAATCCTTTATGGCATGTAAACGCTGTTTTCTCCTTATCTTTTTCGTGCATAGGAATTTGCCGGTAGCCCGATTTCAAATCCAAAGTGGAAAAGTATCCACACCCGGACAGCTGATCAAGACCGTCGTCTATTTTTGGCAAGAGGTAACTGCACGTTTTAGTACAGTTATTGAGAGCACGGTAATCAACACAAAACCTGACACTGCCGTCTTTTTTCTTAACCAAAACGATAGGAATGGACCACGGCAATTGAGACGTGGTAATAACACCCTCATCCAGCATATCATCAACAAGTTTACCTACTTCTTGTTATTGTTTTGTCGACATTCTTCGAGGCTGCTGACGTACAGGCATGGCATCGCCAGTATCAATGCTGTGTTTAATCATTTTAGTTCGACCCAAATCCGTTTTTGACAATGAAAAAGCCTTTTTGTGCTTTTTAATATTTTCATGCACTGCTTTTTTTCTCCCTCGTTAAAGTTTAACTCGTTTAATTTTAATTCCTCCCACAAAAGCAAAAGGTCAGCATCTTCACTACATAAAGCCTCGAAAGAATGATCCGGAATCATAGGCACGGTTTCTAAAATATAAGCGCAATCGTCAACACATGAATCCTTGGCAAAAACACTTAATTTAGCAACAATTATTCCCATAGGTAAACACTTGGCGGTGAGGGAAAAGTTAGCCTTTCTGACTAGCACAGAGTTACCAAAAGTTTTTGTCACTCCATTTCCACACATAATTTCGTATTTACCCAACAACGCTTCGTTTCTCTCGACATAAACGTCTGAGCCGTCACTAAACTCATGACCAATAATTTTCCAGGGCACCATCATTTCAGTAAATGATGGTAATTTTAAAGTGTTAACCAGACTCGCATCGAAAGAATACAACGGGCTAAGCCGCTTTGTTAGGTGTAGGGTAACATCCCCAGCTTTTAGGACTTTTTGTTTGTAATCAACTCCGCATTGTTGCTTCTGCAAGAAATCCAAACCCAAAATAAATGGTTCGGTCAGATTTTTACACACATACACATCAAATGGTACTCGACAGTCCCCAATGGCAATAGAAACCTCAGTCTTTCCTAACATAATGAGTGGTTCACCGCCAGCGCCGACAAACTTAATGTCATTTGATACATTTAACAAGGTTAGAGAGTTACACATTCGGTAAAATTCTTCAGACAATACCGTCACTGATGCACCTGTATCTACTAACGCACACACATATTTATCGTTTACAATAATCTTAGCATATTTACAAAGTTCATCGCTGGTTGACAGCACATAATAAACGTTTTTCTCCGGTTGGTTTCGTGAATTTGCTCGGTCAGCGTCGCGATCCACTTCTCGATTGCCGCCAAATTGCAGCCGTTTTTCTAGGCAATTTCTTTGAAGATGTCCACTTTTTCCGCAAAAATAACAAGTGATAACAGTTGTAGTTCTCTGTTTGATACCCATATCTCTGATATCCTGTACTTCTTTTCGTAGATCTGCAATTAGACCTTTTAATTCCTCGATCTCATTCTTTTGGTTGACCGATTTCTGAAGTCTGATGGCGAACAAAGCAGCAGAATTATCTGGTACAGTATTAGTATTCAAAGCTAATAGTCGTTTTGCGGTATCCAAAAATCTAGGACGGTTAGCTTGCGAATTTCCGACCATTAAGCAGTCGACAAGATGCTTATCCCTCAAACCACTAATCAACACATTGTACAACACGTCATTTTTTGTTTGGGCGTCTTCCTTATCGGGATATGCAATCTCTCCCAGCTGATGAAGCGCAGCAGCGTAACTTTGATTGGATTCTCCGATTGCCTGGCGGCGGCTAATTAACTGCTGGCGCGCTTTGTTTGACTGCTTACCTCCAATGTTTTAAAATAAATGATATGGAGCAATCTCACTAATCCTCAAATAAAATTATCTCGATATTGCAACAGTTTATTGTCGGACAAATCAAGTTCAGACGCAGAAAAGTTCATCAAAGTCATTAACTAGGGCGCTCGGTCTTATATTGAAATCACTCTGCTATGCACCGCTTCTAGACAAAATCTCACCAACTTGATTTCCGCGAAAGTAGCTTTTTGCAGACTTTATCTTTTCCTGATCGGCTTTGCTGATGTCACCCGGAAGGGTCCCCATCAATAATGTCGAGGTCAACAATATCGGTTCAGCCGGCCAATCCGGCTTTACGCAATGAATAGTTGTGAAAACAACAATAAAAAGTTTGCATTTTTTCGCATAGCCCAATCTCGTTCCGAAATAAAACTATCGCTTTTGAAACGCAATTGATAAAAAAACATTTGCATGAAATTGCGCTGAGCCACTACAATATCTAAGTTTCTGGAACTCCTAGCAACGTGTTTATCCGTTAAAATGAGCTAGTGCTTTAATTGAAAGCATATCAAAATTGTGGAAGGGCGCTAAAGTAATTGATGTGCATTTTCGGGATTAAGCTATTAAATGTTAGGCCCACTACTGACAACTTTTTCATAGCTGTTCGGGTATTTGTATGAGCGAACGCCTTTGGATGGGCGCATGTTGTTTGGTTCTAGCATGAATGCGGCCACGCAAAAAGCAAACTAACCCGAAATCAAACACACGCTGTTTAGTTGTGAAAATAGCAGTGCCCTCATCAGGATTGTCAAGTATAAGAATATCGTTTCAACCGGCATCACCAAATTGCTATTAGTGAGAACAGCAAAAAAAGTTGATGTGCTGTTGACGTAGCTAATGGTCGTTCCAAAATCAAAAAATACCGCTTTTTAAAGGAAATTGATTTAGCCTTAAAACCATTACAGGGGTTGCGCAAAGCCGCCATTCTTTTTCAAAAGTTTCTGGAGTTCCTGGCTACATCTTACTTGGCTTGTGTTCTACGTAGGAACTAAACTTGCTTGCAATCGAAACAGCCAGCGATTCCAAAAAGTTTTATTTGTTCAATTTAATGAAATGCATGGAAGTAAAATTTCAAAGTCGTGGTAAAGAGAGGAGCCAAAGTAATTTACATAACTATTTTCAGGAATACCCTATTAAATATTAAGACCAGTATTAACGACTTTTTCGTAGCTAAATGCCTAATCGTGGGACCTAAAGCCTCTGGTTGCGCGCATGTTGCTTGAACTCGGCATATGCGCAGCTGGAAAGAACAAAGTAACCAAAAGTGATGCACGTAACAGTTATTACAATAGTAGCCATTAATAACGATGAAGTTAAGAATATCAAATCAGACGGCTGAATTGGCCTCACCCAATCGCAAAGAAAATGGCATCAACATTAAGATGATATGTAGCTCGAAGCTAATAGTTTGTTAAATAAGATAAAACAGGACCAGGACCATCTTTACCTCCATGTCTTTGTAGAGAGATCACCAATTTGTTTTTTTGGCGTAGGCTACATTTTAAAATGTTTGGAGACTTCATTTTTTGAAAAATCTTTTAGAAAATGTAGATACCTGATGCTAAAACAGCACGCTTTTGAGAAAGACTAGTGAAAGTATACCGAACAACTAACTTTTACTAGAAATTGCAATTTTGTAAAGTACAGGCACCAAACATGCGGATTCTTTTAACCGGCAAGGCTATACCAGAAACTTTTTTAAATCTTTATTTTTTGATGAATCTTTTTAAAAATTTTCATAGATAATGCCAAAGAAATATGCTTTCTCGGAAAAAGCAATCAAAATGTACCAAAGAACTGACTTTTTCTAAAAATTATAGGTTTCTTAGGTCTAGTAGGAAAATTATTCAACTGACAATGAAACATCACGTGTGGCAACCAATTTCAATCAACCATTATGCCACGAATAAGCAAATTTGCTTCATTAGAATAGTTTATATATGTAGTCTCCGTAATTTATTGCTTTCGTTCTGCAATAATTATTTTATTTGTAAATCTAGAATTGTCTAGAGTCCAAACTTGCTTTAATATCTTGGTTGTTTTTTGCAAAAAAAAAACAAAACTTTTTTCTTTTGCATTAAGATTTGTATTATATACGCCTCTTCTGACGTCACAATGGTACATGTGTTTACGTTCAAGACTGGTCCAAAACATACTTTTTCTTCTCAAGAATTTGCAATTGCCGATGTGACGAAATTTATTAGCAGTGCTTTTTTGTCATGTAATGCCGTTCTTAAATTTTCTGGATTGCGTCTCATTCATATATATAAGGCGACAAGATTTTTACACATGCTGAGTGAAGAATGAAGAGAGATAGAGTGAGAGTAACAGAGAGCGTAAAGAGACGGATAGCGTGTTATTCCGTGGTAGTTTGTTGTGAGCTATTAGTGTGACAGGAATCAAGCTGTTAATTGATCAATATAGCTTTTCTGATTGGTTTCTGATTGACATGTTAGAGTGTATTGGTTCGTAAGATCGGAAATTCAAAGTCTCGAAGTATTTTTGTGAATATATTTTGTTCTGTTCTTGATCGAGAAGTGTGTGGTTCAAAGTATTATAGTTAAATATTTTGGTAGAAGCCAATCTTCACCTAGCTGTTAAGTTGCAGTCAGAATTAATTATTCGAGCGGTACTATAAGTCGTTTCAATTTTAAGAAAAAAATTAAAGTTGAGATAGAACCAAAATCCTATTTACGCGGCACATTGTGAACTTATTTTTAGCCTTAACTAAGCAGAACAACATATTACT
The DNA here is from genome assembly GCA_963675345.1 of Trididemnum clinides. Taxonomy (NCBI): domain Eukaryota; kingdom Metazoa; phylum Chordata; class Ascidiacea; order Aplousobranchia; family Didemnidae; genus Trididemnum; species Trididemnum clinides. Next base: position 16,389,803 of record OY776305.1, read on the forward strand.
GGAAAGAAAATTTCTTCAGCTTTCAAACGTACTGATTGCTAGTACCCTATTATCATATGGTTTATACATAAAAGTAATCTGTTTTTACTCAGTATACCACATCTTTGGGAAAATTAAGTTACATTACACTAGGGTGGGGTAAATGAGATAATTTTTTAGAGCCCTGTGTTTTGTATGGCCGTTTTGGATGCTGAGTTCGAATTCATTGAAATTTTTGACCTATGACCTCATCTGACCCATTAAAATGCTAATTTATTCAAAATGGCGGCTAAAATCGAGATTTTTGGAGTTTTTTCAGCACAACTTAGAAATATATCGTGTAATATGTCTATATATATGTTTTATGAGTCGTAGATTACGAAAATGACACTTTCGTGGGGCTTCCGTGCACGTGTGGCTTTCTATGTCGTATTCTTACTGATTTTTTCTTGTTATGTAGCCATATTTGTGATATTTGATGCTTATATTGCTTTACTCTAAACCTACTTATTTCAGATACATTACTAGTATGCATGTAAAGTGGGCTAACTTGCTTTTAGACCTATTTGTTTTACAGGATTAGAGCTGAAAATTCGGTGTTGTGTTAGGTATTAATGTATCTAATGATTTGTGTGCTTTCAGATAGATAAATTTAAATATGGTTGAATCCAAAAAAGATACTCGAAGCAGCATCACTACTGTAAAATTACAACTGAAAGAATACAAAGCGATAGACACTTACGAAACTAAATCGAAACTACCATCTGGACAGTACTTACTTGGACGTATGATACAACCTGTTTTTAAAGGTTTATGCCAACCTGTTTCTAAAGGAGAAAAACAAATCAGTAAGAATGATGCTAGTAAGACTGTCGCATTTGAAATACGTAATGATTGGATATCAAAGAACGTCTACCCAATGACTGAGCGTGCGGTGGCGAAAAAGATTAGGGACGATTATGAAACGTTAATGGCGCTAGAAAGATACGAGCGTACAAGTAACAAAAAAAGATGATAAGTGGACTGAGAAGGCTAAAAACTTCAATGATGCTATGTGTGCTCATGCGTATGATATTAGAACTAAGAATATAATTTTCAGAGGAGCCTGGGAGCAGAGGCTGGAGTGAAAATGACAGATAAAGAAGAGAATTTTTATTTTGACAACTGCTATGGTGATTACGTAGCAATATGCATACCTACTGTCCCGAAAGCCTGGACTAGAAAAAAGAAAAGAGAAGAAGCTAGGAATCTGTCAGCTGAAAGAAAGAGAGTCAAGATAGATGAGCTGAGAGATGCTGAAAGTCTTTCATATGAGCCTGATGTTGAAGATACTATTGATCATGACCAAGACGACCATGATGTACACGATAAACCTTTTATACCCACCAAGGTAATACCGACCACACCAACTAGTTCAGACAGACAAGAAGAAATCCAGTGACTCCGTCTTCAGCCTCTCATGATGATAAAGCTGAACTCAAATACTTTCCTGATGTTAAAATCAGAACAGGAAGAAGGACTCTGAACGAAGCTTCGGTTAGGTGTATAGTGCAATGTGTGTCGGAATTTAAAGTTAGTCATGCAGATATTTCTGGCATTATAGTTTGCTCAGCAAATATGATATTTGGTCAGAACTGGCAGATATCATCTGATGAAAACGTTGATGAGGGCAATGAGGCTAATCAAAGTGATAATGATTCTGGAGATAAAAACACAGCTACTAGTAGTACTACCCTGATACGAAAGCCAAAAAGCGTTGGTGATTTAACATGTATCTTCCCCAGTAAATGTTGCATTTCAATGTATCTGAAAGATGCTTACCTTCTTAATATGAAACATGTTGCGTCCTACTTGACGAATAAAGGCGACAATGTTATAACAGTTGGGTTGGACGATACGACAAAAGCCGCCAGCCATAAAATGTACGACATAAAAGCTGATCATATAACAGTTCATGGATCAGAAGGTAAAAAATCTCTCACTAATGGTTTTATGGAAAACATATCCCATTCTGGAGAAGATAGCGCTGCAACATATGAAAAGAAACTTAAAATCTTCGAAATTTTGGGTGACTTTACACTTGATGAAATAAAAAACAAAATTGATTTTTGGATGAGTGACAGAGCGGGAGATAACGAAACGTTTAGAGAAAGTATGGCTATTCCAGAGTCTAAAAATCTTAAATGCTGTGCTCATATAAAACTTGGTGTTGATAACGCGTGTGATAAAGTGCTCAGAGAGGCCAAACAGAGAATAGGCGTTCATAATCTGATAAGTGTGAAAGTCAGAGAAAAAGCTTTCACTTCATCCGGTTCTTCTATCCACACCCTAGGTGAGATAGCTATATCCAAGTTGTTGAGTTCAAGTCATGCAGCCCACAGTGTTTCGTTGTACTCTGAATTTGTTCAATGGATGGAGCAAGAAAGTATTGAGAGACAAGGTTTCAAGGGCTTTATAGCGAACAGGTTTGGTCGTATAGCTCAGATAGCAAATCAATTCCTAAAAATGAAAGATCAGGTCCTAAAATTAAACTAAACTATCCTAAACACTCACCAACGCAAACTGATAAATCTATACAGGAAACAAACATCGAGAGTTCCACATGCTATAACCAATCTCAGTGATAAGAAACTCAGCCTAAAAGAAACAAATGCGTTGAGATACGGACTGAAGCACCACATTCTACCAAAGAAAGTAAAACAGGATGAAGTGAAGACCAATATAGAGAAACTTATTTATTCCCTCAAACGAAAGAATCCCAATATTCATATTGATGATGAATTTCAAGATCAAACCAAATTCTATCTGAAAAGGTTTTTAACAGAAAGTAATCGTCTCTGTTCAACTAATCAAAACCAAAGCCTCCACTCTACTCTACGTAAACTACGCCAAAACGAAAATATTAAAATATGTCAGTACGATAAAGGAAATGGAGTTGTTGTGTTAAATAGTGAAGATTACTATTCAAAACTTGACCACATTATTGACGACCCCACAAAATTCATAAAAGTTAACACAGATGGAAAAGTACATCCAATAATTGCCAAAGAAAATTCAATTAATTACTACATTAATAAGTATCTAAAATCATATGATAACAGCATAACCAGCAAAATTGTGTCAACTGGAAGTGCACCAGGAAAAACTATACGGAACTATAAAAGTGCATAAACAAGGCAATCCTGCAAGACCAGTAGTCTCAATGATTGACACGCCAGAATATAACCTAGCCAAATTTCTTGATCAAATTATTAAACCCTACATTCCAAATCAATTTATGCTGGACTCGACATTTCACTTGTTAGACAAGCTAAAAGAATTTTCTCCATCTCCTCACCAAATTATGGTCAGTTTCGACGTAGTTTCCCTATTCACCAACGTGCCGCTGGAAGAAACAATAAATATGATTGGTAATTACATATACAAAGAAAATAATCCCAGCTCCCCTGCTTTTGAAAAAGATGTTTTTGTTAAGTTGATGCGTCTGGCGACCCAAGGATTGTTTTTGTATAAAGACACACTGTATAAAGAAATTGATGGCGTCACTATGGGCTGTCCACTTGGACCAACACTTGCAAATTTCTTTATGGCTCATATGGAAAACCAACTTTTATGCAATGACCAGGAAGCATCTCCCAAATTGTATCTCAGATATATTGATGACATTTTTGCAATCTTTGATAATGACCAATCATGCACCAAATTCCTAGAAAAGCTTAACACCCAGCACCCCAATATTAAGTTTACTTTAGAACAGGCTAAAAATACAATTCCATTTTTGGATGTGGAAATAAAAATTAACTTGGATAAATTTGATACCTGCACATGGAGAAAACCTTCTAACACCGGATTATTGTTAAATTTTAATGCATTTTGTCCCAAAATTTGGAAAAAAGGTCTTATTTTGTGTCTTCTCAATAGAGCAAAAATTACCTGTTCAACGGACTATCTCTTCCAAAAAGAAGTAGCTTATTTGAAAAATCTTTTTTACAGTAACGGTTATCCAATCCATTTTTTTAACAAAAATTTTATGCCAATTTCAAAAAGAAAAAACAGACAGTAAAACAGAAAAAGAATTTATCAATCTTTTTATCATCCCCTACCTCGGAAAAATCTCAAAAGAATTCGGTCTACAAATCCAATCACTAATAAAGAAACGGTTTGACATTAAAATCACAATTGTCTACAAAACAACAAAAGTGCAGGAATATTTCTCTTTGAAAAGCAAAACTCCTCTGGCCTTGAACTCAAATGTCGTTTATAAGTTTACCTGTTCACGTGATGTGAACGTCACGTACATCGGTACGTCCGCAAGACATTTGAGTATAAGAGCAGGGGAGCACTTAAATGTTTCAAGGTCAAGTAAAAGTGCCATCAAAGAACATATAAAAAAATGCAGTTCGTGCAAAACTCAGCCGAATAACATGGGGCAATTTAAAATAATTAGAAAATGCCAAACATCCTACGAAGCCAAAATCCATGAAGCCTTGGTCATCAAAAGAAGCAACCCTGTGCTAAACAAACAACTCTATGCAAACGGAGCGTCAATTTTACTAAACGTGTTTTAATTAAAGATATTTATTTAATCATTTAACCAAACTATTTCCATTCATTTGAAACAATTATTTACAAAACCCTAAATCCGATTAACTCCTAGCAGGCAATTGTTTTTCTTCTTTTTTTTATTATCAAATTCTTTGTTAGCAGTGACCAGACAATTACGAAGAGCGTAGAATGAAGCTTTACTGTTTTTTGTCAGAACTATTTCAAGTTACTTTATGTTTTTTGTGTTTTCGTTCAACGAAAGTTTTAATGCTGTAAATATTTGTGTATAGATCCTGATGAGGGCGAAATGTAGCGCCGAAAACGTTTGAATTGTATAAATATATTGTATTATTATGTTCAACGGTGTATTGCTAGTAGCAATAATAGCAACTTGGATAACTAGAAATAAACAGTAAAAAACAATATAGCAGCAAATTGATGACTTCATTACCGAAATTTAACTTTTTCATGCTTGATTTTAATACAAAAATTTTTCGTTGTTGCTCTTCTGTTCAGTGTAATAGTTAAAAATATTAATCCTATTCAAGCAGAAGTTGTCAAAAATTGATTTGAAGCAAAACCCATCGTTGCTTTCCTTATTAATATTAGAGCGTTTGAATTCTTGTCGAGGATAAAGCCATGGCAGCATGACTGGAAATATAATTTTGTTTGCATTGTATCAGGCAAAAGCAGTATTTTTGCGTTAAAGCATTTGATATCGTCAAGCAGCTGTTAATAATATAATTAATCTTGTATTGATGCAAGCGCTCGATTTAGATTGTAGGCTATCTAACGGAACTTGATCAATATTACAAACTTAGCGTGATGCAGTAGATATGTTGGCAAACTCAAATTACCAGGCAGTGTAATTTAAAGCACCTGGCCAATAACTAATATTTTCAGTCTAATTGGTTTGTTAGTACTACAGCTTAACTCTTAGATCGCGGGAAACTTTCATTGCTTTACTAAAAACTTTGGTTTAGATCCGTTTCATAGTCGCCAGTACTGCTGGCACAATTTCTTACTCCAGCAAGAGGACAAAATTTGAATGATTTGCGTGAAAATTTTTGGTAAATACTAAGCGGCAACGCCCGTGAAGTCAGAGTAAATATATCGATTAAGCCGACTGAGCTGGTTTCATTTAAGCAACACTTGTGAGAACGATATGATATTCACCCACCAATGGTGACCAATTATGCAAAGATTCATGGTGTTACTACCAATGATTTAGAAGTTCCATTTCTTTCTTTCTCTCTCACTCTCTGGTCTCTCTGTGTCTTTTTTCTCATTCTCTCTTTTTTTCTCCTCCCTACTTCTCTCCTCTCTGTCTCTCTCTTACACACATACAGTACAGCAAAAATACACACACATATACACGGAATTGAGCCTTAAATTATTTCTTTAGGAAACGGTTTTGCTGATATCGTTTGGTTCGAATTGGAAAAGCTCCTACAAATACGGTTTTTGTATTCATAGAAATATTACGACATTAATTTGTTTTGCAGTTGAATTTGAAGTTTGAAGGCGTTCGGTTACTGATAAATGTGTCCTACAAATGCCAGTTTTCAGCTGGGGAAAAAATAAATGCTTTTCCAACTTCCGATTTAACTTTTACGTCAGTCTGAGAAGCACAAACCGCAAATTGTCAATTTTTGATGAACTCAGCAGATGTCATCCCCAGGAATTTTGGAAAAATGCAATGTTGAAGTGCGCAAAATAGAAATTAGTATAGAGTGCTAAATCTTTGTAAGAATAATGATAAGGTACCCGCAGGTAATATGGCCACCCTAAGAAACTTTCTCAAATTTCTTAAAAACTACTTGAAAGTTTCAGGTCAAACTGTGCATGGAAGTAGAGTAAGTTGTTACACATCATATATCAAACATTGAAGGTCGGATGAAGTTTAGGGTTTCCATGAGGTTATTTTTAAAAAAGGTTCTTTTTGGGCCATATTAGATGCATATGCAGGTGATAAGGCCCAAGATTGTCAAGCTATTTAAGAGATTTTGTTGACAAACTAATGCATATTTTGTGATGTTTTTGCATTAAATGAAGCATGAAGATGCTCAGGAACATTAACAAGAGGTCCTGAATATTCTTTGTAGCTACTAGTTAAATCTTAGGGATCGAAAAACATGCGGGCAAACGTACCCTAAATTTAGCTCATTACTATGCTGTACGTAACTAAATTTAAAATTAAGCAATCACATTTTCGTTAAAAGAAAGGTGTACTCCCTAAATTCTCACAATCAAATGGTTTACTCAAAATCACTACAGCGTACATGCAAAGACAGGTGTGTTCACACTTACAGTACTGCATGCACACTAACACAATCACAGGTGCACAATCAATCAAATGGCAGAGAAAAAGCTGCAAAACGAAACATCAATGCACCCTAAAATGTTATCTAGGTTATATCGTAACTTATTCACAATCCACACAAAAAAAGTCTTCATTGTCAACGGAATCTAGCCCCACACATTCCTCATGATACCACTCATTGCATTTCTTGCACATCCTCATACTTAAGGCAGTATCTTTTTCGCAAGCAGGGCAGTACCAGGGTTCATTGGACGTCGCTTTGTTTTTGTTTGCTGCAGACTTCTTGCGTTTCTTTGCCTTTTTGTCAGAACTAGTGGCTGAACTTGTAGTTGATCCTTTGTCAGAAAAAAGTTCTTTTGATAGAACTTGAGCCTTATACGTAAGGCTCTTTTTACGGATGATCTTCCTTTTCGTGACCTTGGGTTTTACCATTAGCTCTGAAAAACTAACTTTGGGAGAAACAATCACTGAATTGTCGGACAAAGGCTGCTGGTTGTCATTAAGGGGAGATTCTTCTACACCAAGATCAATGCTTAACATATCAACTACATCTTGAGCAGTTGCTGGGTTACTGACACCAGCTACCATGACAGCATCAAAAATATCAACCCTTCTTGAATTTGATGTGTATTCCAGGTTACTGGTACCAGCTACCATGACAGCATGAGAATCATCAACACTTTTTGAATCAGCTGATGCCACATCAGCTGCACTGGTAAAAAAAATCTTCATTTGCAGATTCAACAGCAAGAATGGAAGTTGATGGTCTTTCCTCAGTAACTAAACTAGGAGCAAATGCAGCTTCTGGAATTGCTGCAGGGTTGAATGGATAGATTCCAGTGGTGCAAGATCCACTTGTTATGTTGCTAATAGTTAGTGCTTGGTTGTAAGCTGGTGTGCATAAATGACCAAACCTTGATTTGGTAATTACCCGGTCTGGGTAAGTACGCCAGTATTTTCTGGTCCCAAAAATGTTCAAAAGACCGAAAGACACATTTGTCCATGGGCTGCAGTTCGTGTGTGGTATTACTTGGAAGGCAAAACAAAATAATATCATTGCTGCTTGCAACATCCACTATCCTAGGGCTAATGTGACTTGTTGCTGCATCAAATATAAGTAGAACTGTTCCAGCTGCCTTGAACTTTGAAAAATGGTCAAGCCATTCAATAAATAACTCCGTTGTCATGCTGCCTTTTTCAGACATCTGCACAAGCGTGTCTGGTGGCAGGTTATCAGCATATTCAGGTTTGCATATTTTCCCTTTGTAAATGATCATTGATGGAATTGCAGCTCCAGCTGCATTTCCACATGCTACTACTGCCACATTTTGTGCATGTTCGGGTGCAACTAAATGACTTGTTTAGCTCCTCTTTGAGCAAGTACAGGCTGTTGATTATGTGTAGCTAATCTACAACCTTTCTCGTCCATGTTGTATATGCAGTGTGGCTTGCTAAAAAAATCATTGCTCTCCATCACAACTTTTAATTTGTTAAAGTAGTCCTCAACAATGTGCTTGCTTAATTTGATTGCTCGACCTGGATTCATAGCTTGTGCTTTCCAAATAGAGATTTCTGGATGTCTATTTAAAAATCTTTGAAACCAGTATCGCCCAGCAGCCAATTTTGATTTGTTGAAACAATTTGGGATGTTGTTTTACTCACAAAATTCAAAAACATAAGTTTTTACAATACTGGCTGTTACTGGCATTCCAATTTCACTATATCTCAGTATTCTTGAGCAAACCTCTTTTTCTTGTTCAACTGTTAAAATTTGATTCCTTCCAAGATGTTTGGTCTTAACTTTTGATTTTACATGGTTTCGCAGTGTTGTTCGAGGAATATTAAACATTGTGCAGTTTGACGTTGTGTTGTGCCAGCTTCAATAGCTTCAAGTACTCCTGCAAGATCTTCTTCAGTCCAACTTGCTCTTTTCATCAACATCAGTGTTATGCAAATATTAACGGCAAGTTTTAAAATAAGTTACTACTTAATAAATTAAGATGACCCCCTGATGACTTTGTAAAAAGTAAAAAAGATAGGGTAGAGTGAGGAAATTCCAGACTGATGCACAAATCTGATCTGTTTTTATTGTGTTGCACAGTCAGCAGTGGTGTGTAAATAACTTCCACTCAGCACCATGCAGTAGGCTACACTGCTATAGTAGCCCAAGTAAAAGGGCTGGTACCAGCATCATATTGTAGTGTGATACAGATTACTTTTTAAGACAAGAAATGTATGATTTTGTACCTGAACGCTTGCTAAGCCTATTTTTCTTGTCACAGTAACACCCACTTCAACAATTAGACTTACCTGCTTACTGTACTGTACAGCCGTAGGATATCATTGGCCTACTTGCCAAGTCCCATGGTATGCACTGGTACTTACTTTAGTAGCCTGCCATTACCAGTAACTTAAATGAGTATGCTTAAGTCACAAAAGAATCCCCAAAATATTGTAAAATAGCTATGAGGCCTTCTTTCTAAAAATGTAAACCACTCAGCTTTTCTGTGTAATTACATTTAGCACCTACACTATAAATAGGAGTTGGACCTTATTACCAGCAACGGCTCTCGAACAATTTCATATCAATTAAACTAATGATTAAATCTTTTTAACCACACAAAACTACTTAGTTTAACTGAAGCAATCCCTTCCTGCCCTGCTAAAAAGAAATTATAGTTTCCGCAACCATACACCCCATTTTTGGAAGGGTGAAAAATCCTAGATTTTATAAAAACGCTCAATTCCAAGATTGCAAACTTTTGTTTCGCTGTAGCGAACTCATTCCTACACAGATCTAACCCTAACTGTGCGAATCAATACAAGTATGGATCCACTCCAAGTTCATACTAATGGAAAAATATTTCTTCTCTTAGATAGGGAGATCGGAGCAGTGGGCCATATTACCAGCATGGCCATATTACCTGCAGGTGCCTTATATGCGATTTTTGAAAATTTATGAGATTCCTAAAAACTTCATAAATTTTCGAAAATACTTGTGAATCTCAAAAAGCTTCAAAAAAAGTTTAAGACGTTTATTTTGTTTCAGCAGAGTAAAATATATTATTGATCAAAAGCGACCAAGTTGGAGCGGTCTCAGATTAGTTAAAGACTGTGGCGTTACTGGTTACAATCCAGTACAGCACTTTTTAGTTTTTGATATTTTGCCTGCTACAAAAATTCATTTTATTAGATCAAAATCATAACTTTAATAGCATGCAAATTTGAGGAAATAATTGATATGATATTTCGAATAAAACTAATGCAATTTATTCCACGACCAGTAAATTATGTAGCTGTTAAACTCTAACACTGCTTTATTCTGTTCTTAGCTCCCTACACTTTGCTTTGGGAGAATTTACTTCTCAAAATTAAGAATTTTAGCTCTCGATGGGAAAGTGGAGTGTGAAATTTTTTTTTCTAAATCAAAGGTGGGCAAACCTTTTATACATGACATTACCGAGTGGTTGATGCCGTTATGGCTTTCTCGCTAGATCAGTACTTCTAACAAAGTAGTTTACTATATAGAACAAAGGTGGGCAAATTACTATGGCCCGCGGGCCGCATGCAGCCTGCAAGAGCTTTCAGTGCGGCCCGCCAACACTTGTGGAAACTTTCATATATCTAATGTAAAATCACAAAATATTTGCGAAATTTTCTTATGATTACTTTAGTAATCGAAATTACAGTAATAAAAATAGTACTTCCGCTTTCCTGGACGTGACAATTCTTTATTTAAGAGAACGCACAGCATTCGAAATTTCAAGTTACTTTGTAATAAAGTATTTTTTTATAAATAAACTTCTATAACAAGACAAGTTTCAAGTCAGACTTTACACGTACGGTGGTACCTCAAGATACGAATTTAATTCGTTCCGGAACGGCGTCGTTAAGAGATTTTTTTCGCATGCAGAAGCAAGATTTACATGCAAATGGTCTAATGACTCTAATTCGTTCTAACTCACCCAAACCCAGTCTTATAAAGTGTGAATATTAAACCACCCAGGCAAAAATTAGACATTATAAGCACATATTCAATGATACACATCTAAACAAACAATTAAACATAAATAAAATTAATGAAATAACAACAATAATGCACATTGTTATGATTAATGACAATTTCGCTGCAACCTAACCCATAACAGTCGTACAGTACACTATCAAGTGTTAAATGGCCACAAAAATTTACAGTAACACAACTATTATGTATCGTATTAGACAATACTATGCAATACATTGATTAGTCAATACTGTACAGTATATCAATAAAATAAAAAAATACTGTACATCGATGAATTAATGAAATAAACAATGGTGCTTTACCTTTGTAGTCGGACCACCATGGCATAGGTGGTTGGAGGCGCGAAACAACAAAGAAAGGCCCGACGTTTATCATAGAAGACAGCGGGCCACAGTTATCGGGAGGTAGCCAATGGGAGAGCAGCTTGTATGGCGCTACATTCAAGACAACCAATTGGAGGTCATCTATCCTGGTGGTAAGACACTGTGCTGCATTCACAATCAAAACAAGTTCTCACGTGATGCGTACGGGCAGTCCTAAAAACCTACGGTACTGTTTCGTCATAAAACCTACGGTAACAGGCGCACATTTTAAAAAAATCACTCGTCTGTATTTCGAACATTTCATCGCATCTCGGAACAAATATTTCTTCCAGACTCGGTTCGTAAGTTAAAATATTCGTAGCCAGAAACAATCGTATCCCGAGTTACCACTGTACAGCTATTGCAAGATTGTAAGCACTGGCCTTACGCCAATTCTTGAATGGTCAATTTGGCTATCCGGCTAAAAAGTTTGCCCACCTTTGATTTAGAAAAAAAAATTTCACACTCCACTTTCCCATCGAGAGCTAAAATTCTTAATTTTGAGAAGTAAATTCTCCCAAAGCAAAGTGTAGGGAGCTAAGAACAGAATAAAGCAGTGTTAGAGTTTAACAGCTACATAATTTACTGGTCGTGGAATAAATTGCATTAGTTTTATTCGAAATATCATATCAATTATTTCCTCAAATTTGCATGCTATTAAAGTTATGATTTTGATCTAATAAAATGAATTTTTGTAGCAGGCAAAATATCAAAAACTAAAAAGTGCTGTACTGGATTGTAACCAGTAACGCCACAGTCTTTAACTAATCTGAGACCGCTCCAACTTGGTCGCTTTTGATCAATAATATATTTTACTCTGCTGAAACAAAATAAACGTCTTAAACTTTTTTTGAAGCTTTTTGAGATTCACAAGTATTTTCGAAAATTTATGAAGTTTTTAGGAATCTCATAAATTTTCAAAAATCGCATATAAGGCACCTGCAGGTAATATGGCCATGCTGGTAATATGGCCCACTGCTCCGATCTCCCTATCTAAGAGAAGAAATATTTTTCCATTAGTATGAACTTGGAGTGGATCCATACTTGTATTGATTCGCACAGTTAGGGTTAGATCTGTGTAGGAATGAGTTCGCTACAGCGAAACAAAAGTTTGCAATCTTGGAATTGAGCGTTTTTATAAAATCTAGGATTTTTCACCCTTCCAAAAATGGGGTGTATGGTTGCGGAAACTATAATTTCTTTTTAGCAGGGCAGGAAGGGATTGCTTCAGTTAAACTAAGTAGTTTTGTGTGGTTAAAAAGATTTAATCATTAGTTTAATTGATACTTTCACGTTTTTTGGATAGCTATAGTTTTTCCAGACTGCAGAATTGTACTTAGAAGATATTTGTTATTGTGGTTTGATTACAAGACTAATTTCATGGGTCCACTTGAATTGGCTCAGAGCGAAATGATTAGGAAAGATAATAGCAGCTCTCATTGTTGGCAATGTAATCAAGGATGTTTAAGGATTACCCCTGTTATTTTTCCCGTTGTTATTTAGGTCCGTTGTTATGGTTACGAATACCTACCAAGGTTAAACTTGTTTTGTGTGCCTGCTAATTCTTATTTTTGTTCTGTAATTCCAAAGCACGTTTCACAAGATCTCATGTTTTGTTTGTTTCATTAAATCAAACCAGCGTGAATCTGCGTTCAGCTACTTGTAACATCTTATTATAAAACAAATATAGCTATCAGTGTTGCGTTTTATTTATAACATGAAAACGGCTCTTTAAGTTGGAGAAGTTTTTCACTTGTTTTGATGCTTCAGTTGCAGCTAACTTAAATAGCCTGAATGCGATAAGCTACTTTTTGGTGATGAGCCGTTTCAGATCAAAATGAAATGTTCTGTGGGCTATATTTGCCGCAGGAAATAGCTTGCGGGTTATTATTGGATTGTTATTGCAATATTTTTAATGAGAATTGTTGACTTTCTGGCAATTAAAGGTGAATTCCATTAGGCATAAGATGTAGGCGTGACATAAAAATTCTTTGCTTATCTATTTGAAGTTATTATTCCGGCAAAAAGACTCCCAGCACAAAATTGAAGCAATGGGCAAAAGGATTTTTCTCTGCGGTGGAGATTTACGTCTCATGGAAACTTGTCTTTGATCAGGAAAAATTACAGCATATGTGTTATTGTTATCACCAAGAACTACTCTCTCTTGTGATTTTAGTTTCCTTTAACATAAACCAACGCAGGAACTTACTACATAGACTTAGTAAACCTGGATTTAGTCTCTTCGTTGAGTCATGTCCAAATTCTGCAATATTGTCATTTTGGATCTCCTGCTTAGATCTCAGCCTTGGAGTAAAGTGGAGACTAAAGCATAAAACTGAAATATTTTCTTAGTTTTGACATGAAAAATGTTTGAACACTAAAACACCGGCTACAGCAAAGCTTCAAAATCTATACTCTATTTCATTTCACAAACTTGTCATTTTAGATCACCAATACGTTGTTTTTAGTACAAATGCCGTAACGAGTGTTATAATCCGTGTTTTTTCCTGCCCCAGAGTGAAGGAGCGTAACATAAACAGCATGTAAGCAGAGTTAAATTTGTTTTCTGTTGTAACTTTGTCTCTCAGTTACGCCAAAGTTTTTAAAACTATGAATGGAGCGACTTGTGTTGAGGCTCGCTTCAGAGTTACCTGCACCTGTCCCAGGACATTGTTACCACCACATGCGGTACAATCAAGCAAGAGAAATTTCTATGAAGTGACCTATTCAAATACAGGATCAAGTGCATAAATTTTCCCATGTGGGGAAATTTATGCACTTGATCCCAGCGCCGGCGATTGAGCCAGGCTGAACTATCCCTTCCAGTGTACACTGCCCCGTACATTTACATACCGGGCCTGCCCCTTCAATGTACACTGCCTTTCTTTTAATGCCCTGCCAGCTGAGATTCGAACACGCAACCATGGTATCTCAAGACCAGTGCAAACTTGATAACTAACTGGGGAAAATTTTGCACTTGTCGTTGTCTTGGGGAAAATTTTGCACTTGTTTCCAAATACATATTAAACCCGTGCAAACATCTAGGAATGTGTTGGCACTTTGGCAGCGACTTGTTTCTACCGCAGCAGTCGTTTTAGCAGAAGGCATGCAGCTCAGGCGCAATAGATCAAGCAGTAAACTTTGTATGTTTGTTAGGCGGAAACTGCCCTGTTACCCTTATTATCTTATACAAACCCTACCATGAAATGAAGCTTAAAAAATAAAGGTTGCTTAATCGATTAGCTGCTGCTACTGCATTCTCTTCATATTTTTTCTGAAAGATTAGTTTTGGTAGTTGGTCGGATAATTGTGCGACATTTTTTCTTGGATGTGGGATTATTAGTTACCGGCAGTGCTTTGTAGTCCCAGATATTGTCGCACAAACTTTTCACTTTTCATAGTGACCTGCTGTGAAAGCAGAGTATGTTGCACAGTTAAGTTTTATAGCATTTTAAATAATTATTCTTCAAATATAAGTCCAATCTCACCCGAATGTAGCTATTGGGTAAGGAAGAATTTCTATTTTGCTAATGGAGAACCAAATTTCATATGAAGCGAGCAAATGTAAATTAAAGCGTGTGTGAAAAGTAAGCCCAGTTGAAAAGAGGATAGCTTTACCTTGCTCTGGTACCATGAGGTCAATATGACCCCAGGCTTATTTGATGGGCTAAATATTCCAAACTTTGAGATTATAAGCTTTCATCTCGCTTTGTATTTTCTTTGCAGTTTCTTGTCAACTCTTTCTATTCTTTCAATCTTAATTTCAATGGTGTCTTTTTTGTAAATTTCACATTTTATTTGTTTGAAGTCATATTGACCCCGTGAAAGAACTATTCATACCGTTGATTGTTCTTCAAGCTAAGCGCAAATTGGTGACCCCGCAAACACTTCAAGTTGTGAAACAAATCATTTGCAGCTGTGGAATTTTACCAGAAGCACCAGAAGCACCTTTACCAGAAGCACCTCTATGCTCAAGATATCACCCAGCATTGTCCATCAGGGCGCAAGAGATGCAAGATTGTCCAATATTGAAGGGCAAAAAGTAAAGATTTACCTGCAGTAGATGTCATGACACCACTTGCGAAGAACACAGCAAGATGGTCTGTAACCAGTGTCAGAAGTAAAATATTTATGTATGGTGCACTCCACTACATTTTTTAAGCAATAAACACAGACTGATAACAAATTGAGTTTTTCTACTGGTGGCAAAATGTATTTTTAGTAATGGAGTCATATTGACCCCAAGGTACTGTCAACGTGATTTTTTTCATGGTACCAGAGCAGGGTTAATCGAAATTACTCATAGGGCAAATGTAGTAGTAAGCTCACAACTCTCAGCACAGATTTGACGCTGCATTGCCTCAATGCAAACTTTACTTTTTTCTATAAACTGCACCCAATAAGTGTTTGCATTTCAGGGCCATTGAGAGAACAGTCCGGGCCCTCTTTAACAAGAATCTAGTAAAGTCTGAAAATTTTCCCAGAGAAGGATTGTGGCCAAAATCACCTGAACGGCGAGGCAAAACATTCATAGACGCAGCGACTAGCTGGAGATAACCTTTTTTTTGGAGATGAAACTGAAGCGCTTGCTGACTTTGATCTACATATCGATGTGAAATTTTGTCAGCAGGTCTAAATGCCAAAACCACTACAACACACGTGGCTAGCAAAACCAATTTGAGTTAACTTATTTTCATAATTTTTGCGTTTCACAACAGCGCGGGCTATACAGAAACCTGTACAGTAATATGCCTTAGCCCAGTGGTTTTCAACCAGGGTTTCGCCAGTACAGTCCAGGGGTTCAGCCAGAAGTTACACAAATTTTATTTTGTGAATTAAATTAAATGTTGCTTTTTGTATAAGACGATTGAATTATTGCCAGGAGTTCCTTGAGTCACTGGAATGCTTTCTTGGGGTTCCGCTCCAGCAAAAAAGTTGAAAATCACTGCCTTAGCCTATACCTTTACACTTTTCCATTGATTACCGGTAATGCCTCGTACGAATAGCAAATGTGCTAATGAGAACTCAGAGGCTTGCTGTTTATTGTTTAATTTGCACCAGACCACCTGTTTCAAAATTCTTAACTACGTCGCGCCAGCCGCTCATTTCAAACCATTCTATTGCAAGCCTGCCACGTGATGGTCCAATGACCAAATATGACGAAAAAGCGGTTTTCGCGGTATATTGCCTTTAAAGAACGATACGGTTGAGTGATATATGTATTTACGACTAAATCAAAACCTTCTTCTTCTTTCTTCTTCTTTTGGGAGGGATCCACATTTTCTGATGCTGGCAGTGATGGTACTCAGCCAGCATCGTGTGTCGACATCCAAAACCGTCAGTCCACGTATTCCTGTGGGTGCCCGATGTACGGGGTATGTCAGAATGATGTGTTCTGCGGTTTGTTCTGCAGCGCCACACTCGCAATTCGGTGTAGGAGCAAGGCCCCATTTGTGCATAAACGACTGAAAACACCCGACACTAGCCCGCAAGCGGTCGAGCCTGACCCATGATGATCTGGGCAGGCCCATACCCATTGACCTAGTGCTTGTCCTAGGAATGAAAGCACGGAGATCAGATGAACACTCCAAGTATTCTGTGCTCCATTTAAAGTCAGTCCATTGAGCTGCACAAATATCCAATTCAGTTAGATCTTGCACTAACTTCCGTGCAGCCGGCACAAAGGGGCGTCTAGATTTTAGTCTCTCTCTGTAGCCGTCTGGGGACCCAGCCAATAATTCATGAAGAATATGGCCAGGGTCCAGACTGCCACGATATGCCAGGGAGAGTGTTGCTCCTAATCGGCGAAGCTCAGCCGGCTGGATACCTACGAGGACGGGTAGATAGTCTGTTGGAATTGGATGCAGGCATCCAGTGACAATGCGCAATGCGTCGTTGAGAACACTATCGATGAGGCGAGTGTGTGCACTGCGACACCAAACTGGTGCACAGTACTCCGCAGTAAAGTAGACCAGAGATAGGGCGGCTGTACGCAGTGTTTTAGCTCCAGCGCCCCAACCTGAGCCTGCAAGTCGTCTCATCAGTGCAACCTGCGTTGTTAGTTTTTTTCGCAATGCCTCAAGGTGATGACGAAACGTGAATGATCTGTCCAGTTTAACTCCAAGATAGGTAGGAACTGGACAGAATGGCAGGCGTTTGCCATTGTTGTAGACATTGATCTCACGTTTGGCATCTCTGTTGCTCAGGTGAAAGGCCGTCGTCACCGTTTTAGTGTGGCTGAGCTGTAGCCTCCAAGTCTGGAGATATGTTGAGATTGTGGTCATGTCTTGGCTTAAGACCCCCTCCAGGTTCTTCCAGTCATCAGAAGAGTATAACAGTGCCAGATCATCGGCATAAGCATACCTTCTGGAGACCGTTGAAGGAAGATCGTACACATAGATATTGAAAAGAAGGGGTGCCAAGAGTGATCCCTGTGGGACGCCGTTTTTCAGACGTCGCAACCTGCTTCGCTTGCTGTCACCGGTAGTAAGAGTGAAACTTCTATTCCGGACAAGTTCCTGATCATACGAACCATGTGCTTATCCGGGAGAAGTCTCAGCAGCTTGCAGGTGAGGCCACGATGCCAGACAGTGTCATATGCAGCTGTCAGATCGACAAACACAGCACCGGCCTTCTTTTTTGCCTCGAAAGAATCCTCGATGTTTTGTGTTAGTAAAACAACTTGATCCACTGTCGATTTACCATGTCGAAACCCAGTCTGCACGCCTGGGAGCAGGGGGTCGACAATAGGTTCAATACGAGCGTAGATCAGTCGTTCGAGGATCTTGTAGGGGACACAGAGCAAGGAGATGGGACGATAGGTCTTTGGGCCCTCTACAGGTTTGTTTGGCTTTGGGATCGCTACTACAAGTGCTCTTCTCCAGACTTTGGAAATTTTGAGTTGGCGCAAGCAGGAAGAGAGGAAGCCACGTAACCAGGACTTCAAAGCAGTTCCAGCATGGATTATAAGCTCCGGACAAATAAAGTCAGGGCCCTGAGCTTTCCCTGGCTTAACATGTTGGAGAGCGGCAGCGAATTCTCTGTACGAGAAGTCACCAGAGAGATTCACTGGAGATGGTATCAAAGCTCTTCAACGGTCAGACACTTCTTGAGAAATGAGTCGAGACGACTGACGATCAACACCCTTGTATTTCCCGTTTCTTACCAGCTGAGCAGCAATGGCGTTAGCTGAAATGGGACTGTTACGGGGGCTGTGTCGCGACCTGCCAGTAAGATTGTTAATTGTGCTCCATGCTTTTCTGCTTGAATGTGAGAAGTCGATGTTTCGGACTGCCTCCGACCATCGGTCTCTGCGTTTCTTGTCAAGCCAAGTTATTAGAGCTGTAGCAGCCCGTCTTGACTGGTCTCCAGCAGGAGACTGCAGAAACGTTTGGTAGAAGGCCTCACACTTAGCGTCCCAACACGGTATGTAGGTGTTACGACGACCGCGTGGTATAGCTTTCTTGGCTGCTTTGCTGATGGTATTGCAAAGGTCCTGGTAGGCCTGATCCACATTTGTTGAATCAGGTGATGGCAAATTCCTTTCAAGCTTGTTTGTCAAGGAGTTACAGTGGCTCCAGTTGGCCTTGCGGAAGTTCCATCGCTTTACAGGCCTTCCCGGTACTGGAAGGGAAAGCCTTGGTGGTGTTATAAGCGAAGGTCGATGTTGTGACCTAGGAAACTTCTCCAAGACGCGTCTGTAAGGCAAGCGACTATCAGGACCGACGGTGGTAAAGGCAAGATCCGGGTTAGTTCCAGTGTTCCAGCGCCCAGGGTGAAAGCTAGTTTCATCCTTGGGATCGTGAAGAAGGGCAAGATTATTTGAGCTTGCCCAGGCCAGTAGGCAGTCTCCATCCGCGCTGTTGGTGTTATAACCCCAGTCGAAATAGGTGCAGTTGAAATCACCCCTATACAGACAAGGGTGAGTGAACACTGGAAGGTCGGATACTTGCAACCGCGTTGGTGGAGGTTTGTAGATGTTAACGATTTTATAACCGTCAACATCCACGCACAACCACTTAGTCTCCGATGTCGTGGAAGATTGATCGTATAAGGTCCATTTTAGCCGCTCATGGACAAACGTGGCAAGGCCATGCTTCCTGCTTAGGGAAAACCCAGCTAGTTGATAGTTTGATAGCACTAGCTTTTCTGCAGATATGCAGTGGGTCTCATGTAGAAGGGTGACGAATGCCTCAAGCTGAGTAGCAATGTGATAAAGAACGTTCATCTTGCTAGCTGTGAGGCCTTCGATGTTCAGTTGTAGTATTGAGGCCTTTGAGGGCCCACGGAACTTTTTAATGATGTGCTCTGAAAAGGGCAGTTTATGTGCAACGCACTCATCATCCCGTCCTGAAAAGGACGTTTGGTTAGCAGGCCCTTGAACATCGGAACAAGTGAATACCCTTCCGGGTGGGCACATTCGGTTTCCACAGAGCATTAGAGAGACTTTCCAATTGCTAGGTGTACTCACGACCCGCGCTACGTGAAAGCATGTGCCATGCGGGCGAAATCAAAACGATTTGTGCATTTAAACAAATGCACATATTTTTCAATATGCATTTGCGAGTAAATCAAAACGATTTGTGCATTTAAACAAAGCATTTATTTTTCAATACATTTATGACAAATGCATTTATTTTATATGCATTTGCCAGTAAATCAAAACGATTTGTGCATTTAAATATATCAATTTTATTGAGCTATGGGGTGCCATTTGTTTACCGCTTATTACACTTGTTTACTTGTCACTGAAGGTAGACTTGTCGTACTAAAAGCCGTTAGCATATTCGGAGGCTGCCTCAAATTTTTGGGACTAGAGTATAAGCCATAGTTTCAGAAGGTTATCTCAAATTTCAATTTGTTGGGGACCAACTTTTAAACCCTTTTTTGAAGATCAAATGGAAGCGATTCTTTTGTTCATTTTGGTTGATGATTCGGTGAGCATAAACTTTGAAAAATTGGAGGATCTGATCCCCCTTAGATCAAGTTTAGACAGTTTGGCCAGTCTCTCGCAAATAAACTAAAAAAGCTTTTAATTAAAAAGCTAAAACGTTTGGAAGGTTTGAGGTCCTCTAAACCTAATTGACAAAAGCAGCTCTTAAGCCTATAGTATTTAGCACCATTGAACTATGAAAATTAGACAGTTTTGCGCTTTGTAGTCAAGGACGAGCTTTATGAGTGAGCCAATGTAAACGTCAATGAGCCCAGAGTTAACACAATTGACGCTTGTACCTTCAACAACACTCTCAACATTTAGCAATCTGTTTGTAAAGTTAGAGCCCGACCTCATTAGCTTCTTGTTCGAGCGTAATCAGTAGCGTGATTTGTTTGTTTAATTATGACAAAATACGCTCTCAATGCTTTGCTTCCAGCCGGTTATTTTGTCACAATAAGACAAACAAAACATGCTTTGGATTGCGCTCGAACATAGCGGTAGGAACAACAGTTCTTAAGCGCTCCTGTAATCTGGAAAAACCTAGTAACTCAGTTTTTTGTGAAAAATGAGTTAGGTTCTAAATTGGATTTGCTAGGTTTTTCCACATCTGCTCATCTATTCAAAATGTGAAAAATGTCTTTCTATTGGTTAATTTCTATATGGAAAAACCTAGTAAGTCAAGCCAATTTTGTCTTGTTGTACATTTTGATCTGGAAAAATGCAGTAAGTGAAGTTGCTAGGTGTTTCCAGATTTTTTAAAATTTGTTTTGATAAATTTTTGGCTCTCGGTGAGTTTAGTGTGGTCTATTCGGTGACCATTTTTACTCCTTTTTAAAACTAAAATAAAATTAAATGTTGAACTGCTGGAATTAGCAAAACACAATTAATCATCAAAGTCACATGTCATGATATCAGTTGGATATTGTCTTTCTTTTAGTGTTGGTATGGTTGGAAAGCCACTAAAAGTACCAGTAACCGGGTCTTCTCTAGAATGATCCCCTAGGTGCAGATTTATAATCTATGGTCGAGGGTAAAGAGATTAGAATGAGAATTGGCTGCAAGATTTTTAATTCATTTACATTTGTACAGCAACTAAAACTTGCAGAAATGTTATTTATTTCTACAGCATTTTTTGCATTAACCAATTATAGCTAACATATTTTTCTTCAACCAAAAATAAAATAGTATTATTATTTGGCTCAATTAAAGTTGGTATCAATTAATCATCATAATTGGTAATTTTGTGTGATAATACTGTATTGATTTTTGCAGTTATAACTTAACAGTGATAATATTAAAAAGAATTTTTAAAACTTGAAAAACTGGTGCTGCATTATCTGGTTGTGTTGGTGATTGCTTAGTGAAATGGCTTCTCGAGGAAAAATGATTTTGGAGTTGGCATTGAAGAAGAGAAGAATGCAGGAAGATAAACAGCCAAACTTGGTTCCTGAGACTGAGATATTCAATAATAACGAAGTTGCTACTGGTCACATTGATATGGATGGAGGTACCTTTGTCAACCCTCTTGATAAAACCACTGCTGCTGTGGATATATGTCTTGAAAATGACAATTGTCAGAATATTAATGAAATGGATGAAGGTCTTCAACATGAGCTTGATATTTCTAAGCCAAAGTAAGTTTGCTATAGGCCTAAGTATAGCATTATTCAGCCGTTATTTGCATTAGTGCTGTTGGTGCCATGCATAAACTTTTAAGGATGTGCAGTGTGATTGTAGACACTATGTTTGCTCTGTGCCCTTCAATTTTTTTTACTGTAAGTGTTGCATGACATGATTGAATGAGCAACTCAAATTACCAAAATTTGATCAAATAATTTAGTCTATGCAAAGTGATAAATTGTTCATGTGTTAATATTTCTTATAGGGTCTACCCGTAGTGCATCAAAAAAAAAATAGGCGATTTAAATGTACAGAACCGGTAATGTGATGTTTTGTCATAGTGAAATCAAACAAATTTTAACTTATATATGCAGTTATTTATCTATTTTGTTTGAGCTAGTTTTTTTTAATAATGTCAGCTTGGTAATATAATACTCTAGCTGTGTATTTCAAAGAGGACGATTGAAATTCTTAAATTTATTTACAGAAGACGACGTACAGTTGAGGACCAAACAGCTCACAATCAAGAAAAGTATCTACTCCTTAACGGATGCAAGCAGACCTGCCAAAAAGTGCCAAGAAAAGTTTACCGATGAAGTGCGCATGAACATAAATAGATCCTTTTGGGATTTAACTTTTCCAGAAAGAAAGTTGTAGCTTGATAGCCACATTTATATTGCTCCAGTAAGGAATAGGGCAAATGCTGAAGTTGAGCAATATAAGCGTTCACATTCTCTATCATACTTGTTGCCACTTGCAACATCAAAAGAAGCAGTTTGCAAAGTTATGTTTCTTGCAACCTTAGGCCTAAAGACAGATGGTATCATCACAGAATTTATCAAGCGTAAAAAAGCTGGAACTGTAGAGGCTATGATAAAGGACAATCGTGGGAAGAAACCTCCAAAGACTAAAACAGAAAAAGAGTTAATTCGACAGCACATTATGTCATATCGTCCTCAAGTTAGCCACTACAAGCTTAAAAATGCTCCAAACAAGCGGTACCTTGAACCCCACTTGACCATCATTTCTATGTGGGAAGATATAAGTCCAAACATGGTGACATAAGTTACATCGTGTACCAGCGGGTAGTTAAATCTGAGAACATCGGCTTTGGAAAACCAGCACAAGATGATTGTGATGTTTGTGCAAAATATCAAGCTTACTGCAAAGCACATGATGAATTGCACATTGTTGATGACTGTGCAGACTGTGAAGCTGGCAAAGAGCATAATAGAAAATATAGAGCAGCTCGTGCCTATTACAGCCAAGATCGAGATGGTGATATGCAAAATACCGCTATCTATACTGCTGATATGCAAAAGGTCATACTTCTCCCAAAACTGACTGTTAAAGCACATTTTTTTGTCAGCAGACTGGTTGTGTTCAATGAGACCTTTGCTTCAGTGAAACAAGACGGTGACTACGTGCTATTATGGCATGAGGCAATCTCCGGGAGATTAGGAGTTGACGTTGCTTCGACTTACATACGATGCATAAATCTTTGTGAAGTGGAGAAGGTGATATTCTGGGCCGACAATTGCGTTGGGCAAAATAAAAACTGGATTCTTTTCACTGCATTGTGTTGGTGTATAAACCAAGTTTGGGGACCTCAGGTTGTCACCGTGAAATATTTTGAAAGAGGCCACACTTTAATGAGGGCGGACAGCGTTCATGGCAGCATAGGAAAACAAATGAAGAAGTGCCCGGAGGTTTGCACCTTTCCCGATTTTGTGGACGTCTGTGAAAAGGCTGGGTCAAAAATAAAGCCCATTATAATGCACTACTATGATTTTTATGAGTTCGAGGATGGGCATCGCAATAGAAAATCTCAAAATGTTACTCTCCCTCATCTCGATTCATTATCTGTGGTAGAATTCCGCAAGGATTCGCGTGCGATGTGGTTCAAGAAAAGCTTTGAAGAAGAATATAATCAAGTCGAGTTCTTGAAACCCAACTTCAGTTTAGACATTGTTCCTCCCAAAAAAGATAAGCCAGGGGAATTTCAAGCATAAAACGCCAGAATATTCTCAAACTGGCAAATTCGTTTCCTGCAGCAAAGAAAAAATTTTGGCTCGAAATTCCTATCAACGACGAAAATGTTGACTTAGTTGAACACTTTCAATAACTAGGTTACAAGTTCATTTTGTAGTGTAGCATTTTAATGTTTTAACTTGAATTGCTATTATTAATAAACAAATGTTGCTGACTTACTAGGTTTATGCTGATAAATGTTTGTGGTGAAGTTGTTAGTTTGCTCTGGTAAAACCTAGTAAGTCGATTTGTAACCATGGTAACATGCAAATGCAAAAGTATAAAATGCACCAAGACTCATTTTAACTATCCTTACACAAAATTTGAAAGTAAAATTTCTTCCCAACTGCGGTAGCTTAATCCTTACACCAAACAGTTTTTCTTCATTTTCTCAAGTTTTCAAAAAACAGACTTACTAGGTTTTTCCAGATTACAGGAGAGCGTCATCTGTGTGCATTGGACACTTCCTTAAAGGGGATTGCAGAATTTTTGAAAGAAGCGTTAAGGCATATTTAAAACCTAATCTGCGTCGAAGTGCATACGGAAAATATTTTTGTCCTTGAGTAAATAAAGATAACAATAAGGTTATTGCCATTTGATGAGCCACTTTTCGAAATAGCTGTAGTGGTTTTATTATTTTATCCCGACGTATAGTGTTTTCAATTGTATACGTATAGCTCCAACCTTAGTCGTTATTGAGCACTGCGGCGGCAACGTCAGACTTACTCTACATAATAGTAGAGTTATACAGGGTGTCCGAAAAGTTACTGTGCAGTATGGGTGCATAAAAATGTAATGTATTTACAGTAAAGTTTATTAGAAAATTTTTATCAATACAATTTTTATTTATTCGAAGCTACATTTGTTTACGATACTATAATTTGTTTGTAATGCATGCAAATTGTTTGTAATGCAAAATGTAACTTTTTTCCTAGGGCCTGTTGGGATACAGTGCTTCCTTGATTATCCGGTCTAGTTGGGATAATACTTTTAGAAATCTGAATGGATAAGCAAAAAAAACGGATAACTGAATTCTTAACGTTTAAGTCAAGGGAACAAAAACACAACACATTCATGGTTAAAAAATGACAGAAGTTCAACATTACGATGTTCTAAGAAATTTCCCGCTTAACTATTATTTGCAACACTATATCTACTAAAATAGGAATCAATTTTAGATTGTTTGCGGGAAGATTCGCGTTTTTCAGCAGCAAACTCGGGAAGTCGTACCAATGTGGAAGTGTTTAAAACTGTTGCTTCCAGCTGAATACGGAGCCACGTTAGGCAATGGTCAAACATTTGCATTGCTTCTGCACGAGAAAAAGAGTATTGTGCTTTTTGCGTTGAATGTTGTGTATTCTCGTCTGCATTCTCTTCTTCATCACATTCGTTCCCTTCTGCTACTGAAACAAGATAAACTATTCCCTGCTCATCCAAATATTCATAACCTGGCCAATCAGCATGAAGCCAGCCATTGATATCAGAGGTCACCAATTCAATGTTTAGCGCGCCAAATTGTTCTCCGAAATCGTTATTCAGTCCTCTCTCTCATAGGCGTAGCCAGGGGGGGTGGGCCAACGGGCCATGGCCCCCCCCTGAATTTTAAGTCAAATTACAAAACAGTATCAAAAAAATAAAATCATAATTTTTTTTGCCTCTCTGCAGTTACATTAGAGTTTATTGTTGACTTTTAGCAAGGGGGTGGGTCGGGCGTGGCTTTTTAAGTTTTTAAACTAACAAATGTTATCACACAAGATGTGTACGTTTTACACACTAAATATCGCCGAAGTTTTTCTTCTGTGTCGCAGTCGAGTGATGAATTGATAATCCAAGTTATGGTAATTGCAAGAAATAAGCGTCTCGCTGAGCGCTTTCTTGTTTTATTGCGATGCGGATTACTACAAAGACGTTGCTTCTTTTATCAGAACGTTCAACCTACCAGTGGAGATGGTTTCCTTGAAATTCCTTAAATAGTGCGTTATACGTCACAATTGAAGTTGAACTACTAAGGCTGTTCTTGATAAAACTACATTAGATCAGTGAAATCGCATTCGCACTTTCTCAGTTTTGTACAGCAATTTTTATAGTAGCGACGAGCGTAGTTCACGAAAGGCACAATGGCATTATAAGTAAATGACGTCACATTAAAAGTTGCAAAATTTGGCCCCCCCTCTAAATTTTTTCTGGCTACGCCCTTGCTCTCTCTGAACTAATTGCGTTTTCTTCCACAGAAAATTCGCCGACAATACTGCATTTTAGCTTTTTTTGTGGGATTTAGCGTAAAGTTTTCCGGAAACTGTTCTTGCAACATCTAGTTAAAAGCAATCTAATTTTGAAATGTTGTTACAAAATAGAGCGACCGGATAATTGAATGCCGATTAAGCGAGGTACAGATAATCAAGGAAGCACTGTAATAGTCTTACAGACTTCTTTAGATTCTTCAATATTATTTTCTGAATCTCTATAGCTTTCTCATTTGTGGTTGAAGGCCTACCAGTTCAAGAAGCGTCTTTTACATCGCCAGTTTGGCAAAATTTCTTTATCAAATGTCCCACAGCATTACTGTGAGGTGCCCCTGCATCCGGAAATTGCTTGAAAAATCTTTTTTGTACACTATTTTATGTATTTTCTACCATTACGGAACGCATGCTTGATTTTTAATTGTTAGTTCCATTAATGTATAAGGGTAATGATTTGGATATACAATAAATGACTAGTTGTTGTTATAATGACCAACTTGTTTTTATATTAGCACCTAAATATTGAGTCACAAAACCAGCCATTGTTAAAAATATTTTCTACTGCACAGCAACTTTTCGGACACCCTAAGGGCGGAGTTGCAGTCGTGCAATTTTGGCTGTGCCTCCACAACCTTGTTTCGTACACAAGTTACATACAACATCATAATTCATGAACAAACTTTAATTTGAAGATATTGTTGCTTTAGCAGCCTATAGTTGACTAAACTAAAACCACAAGCGTATGGAAAGGTCACCAAAATGTAAAATTGTAGGTGTAGCTTAGCAATTTTAGTTTATATTTTTGTTCATAATTGAATAAGTGTGGATAAAACAATATTTGAATAAGCTTAATGTATCGTATTCGTGCAATGTAAGACCATATAATTCTTTCGCACAAGAATAATGTGCTTTTAGGTTGCTTTTAAGTTAAATAGTGATCACTCTACTGTAGTAATAAAAGGGTATGGGCCTAAACGAATTTTGTGTGATTGCTCTCGCTGGCGTACTATGGCCAAACGACAGTCTACCATGTTAATACTTTTTAATAAAACTGACGTAGCAAGTGCCTGATTCTTTGCATCCTAATTCGTTGCATTCTTTTTAGAATGCTCGTTAAGCAAGCCAGTGCCTGCTGCCTATAGTCCCTCATCTTCAGTACAATACCTCGAAAGTACTTGACATAGAGCACATCTTTGAATTCCTCCTTCATTTGTTTGTCGAGAGTTAACATAAAATGCCACTGTACAGATTTATTAAGCTAATGGTGGTTGCCCCACTTGGTTTTTTCAGCCGGAGGGAACTACATGGGTGTAATTGATTGCTTGTGTGTGTGTTTTGTTTTGACGTTTTTTTGTGATATGGACTATTGGAGTCCGAGATAAATAAAGTGTAGCGTTAAACAGCAGCACTGAGCAAATGCAGAAAGCTACCGAAGACCAAGATGCACCAACATAAAGAAAATTAAAGTATCAAATGGTGAAATGGGGCAAAACGCACAGGTTGGAAGGCGAAGCCTTGCATAAGCTGATACAAGCGAAAAAGCTTGTCCTACCAAAAAAAGTTCCAACTGTCTAGGTTTTAAATTGCGGCCCACCCCCCTTTGAAATTTCTGGATACGCTCCTGACCATCAGAATAACAAAGGTACAGAGAGTAAAAGCAATGCAATTGTACTATCACAGCAATAAAAATGGTGCTTGATTTCATTTGTATTGAACTTTATTAAACCAAATAAGCAATAAGTTATATTACTTTTACATTAATCTATTTACTTGTGGTAATACATTCATGTTCGAAAAAATAAAGGACAATCAAAAGGCTTTAATTTTGTGCCACTTAAACAAAGGGCGTTACTTATGCCACAACCTGTGGCATAAGTAATGGAACTACGATTAATGAGGATTAACAATTTCATAAGCTATTTTCACTGACATGGTTTTGTAGATCAGTACCCGTACACTATAGTCGATTACTGGCCATTTTCATTAGAAAATCACACACTCGGGCTCTGATTCGACCTAGGGTTTAGTGATTTTCGAACAAGCAAAAATTGTTAAATTACGAAAGTTTACTTACAACAAGAAAATGCACAGGCGATACTTCACTACAGCAATTGGTTGACATACAATTAACTTCAATTCGGGTTCAACTGCTTTACCAACAACGTTTGTCACTACAAGCAAACGAGAAGAATTTTGTAATTAGGTGGCGAAAGTTCAACTGGAATGACAGCGGTACCGCAGGCGGTGTAGCATTACTTCCAGGACTTTTGACACCGTGAGCTTTTTCAATTTAGATTTCCATTTATGTTGCAGTTTAGTAATATTCGGGCAACCTCACCTACTCTGTATCCATCCATTGGGTAAAACATTTTTATCAGGCTTAATTAAATCACTGGTTTACGCAACAGCTTTATTTCATCATGCTCATTCCTTCATGACATCATGCTTTCGTTTATTGCAATAGGAACTATAACAAGTTCTTTAAACACTTTTCTAACCTGAGATCACCCTTGCTAATTTTCGCTGCCCACATTTTAAGCCACCCCGAAACCTGGGCTATTTAAAATTGCAAAGTCCATTGCTTTTTTGAAGCGCTCGTACGGCCATCATACAGCAAGCCGAATCGTTATAACATTTGCGCTAGTGTTAGCTGTAGAGAAATTGTTACTTAATGAAAATTCAAGTGAAGGCGTCGGTGCAAATCCCAAAGGCGGAAGACGATCAGCACCGGTGGCAAATATTAAAAGATCTTCCAGTTTGCAGTAAGAACTTCCATCTGTATAAAGAATATGAATTAGGTATAGATTTATTACAGAACATGCTTATTTTACAGTGGTTATTGCACAGTTTCGTGCGATAGAAACCCTCTCTCATAATCAAGAGATAGCGAGCTCAATGTGTGCTTGGGCTCAGCGTTGTAGCCATTTCCAACGCTTATGGTAAAATGTACTGTGGCAGTAGTAGTGACACATTCGAAGCAGATCTGCACAAAAGTTGTTCTATGTAATCGGAATGATTTTCCTGTGATTGAAGGATAAATTAAAAATACAATAAACACCACAACTTAGGGTATTGTATTTAAAATGCATAAGACTATGGCGCACTATGAAAACCAGTTGTATTGCAAAAAGATACAAGTCTTTTCATTACTAAAAAAAAGTCACACAGCTACTTGGCGTGCTTTGGTGGCAGGCTGATCGGTCAGTCTTTTCTAGTTTCAAGGTCCAGTTGCCAAAAGCCTGGCTTTACATCCTAAGTGGAGCGTATCGTGTGTTCGAACTCGGGAAGGCAAGCAACTCTCTGTCACTTTATTCATGAAACGATACTATACCAAGAAATCATTCCCAACAAACATTGTTGTCGAGTGGCGCTACCTCACTCTAATATGCATTCAATCAAACAATTTTCTCTTGCCTTCCACATTCATGACATAATCTCTCCAGTAGCAAAGGGCGTCATTTTCATGATGTCTTTGGTTACTACCTAGTGGAGACAATTTGAGTCACTGAAAGCCTCATCCAAAAGTGCATTAGCAGTCAAGTCATTGTTGCTATATACAAATATTTTCCCATATGCTTGGGAAGAACATTTCATTGCTTTAAGTAGGCCCAAACACTTTAGCCCACTGGCAAACCTGATCATCAAAAAATAAAATCGTGAAGACTGCTTGTGAAAAAATAATTTTTTCCGCACGTAAAAATATAACAAAAACATCAATTACACCTTTGTTTACTAAGATGATCAACCCTCCCGCATCCACGTGTCTCCAGTACCACCATCATAGCTACCTACCTAAGAAACAAACATTAAACACTTTATATTTGTTTTGAAATGACCGCACTGTTGCTATTTCAATGGGTGTGATCAATATTTAGTAACACTCGGGTTTTTTACAAAAATCCAGAAGCAACAGTGAAGTAGCTACGCCACTATACGTGCATGCATGCAACTGCAACGCGTCCACAAATTACTTTTCCAGCTCCTCTCCGATACGATCGGTCACATAAAACTTGATTCATCTCTCAACCTTTGCTTGTTTGTTTGTATATAACAGCCTGTTTATTCCAGCAGTTTGTAAGTAAGTGCTTGCGCAATTAATTGCTATTTGAAACTACTTTTCAGTCGCAGCTTCATCTATCTAAAAAATAAAGCTTACGTCAAAGAAAATGCTGATACCACAACCCCTCTTCGATATTGAGACATAACGGAAAGCAGTGGGGCACCAAGAAGACACAAATTCGCCACGGCCTGGACCAGAGTTTTTATACGAAAGTTGGCAAAGAGAGGCGGCGTAAAGTCTGTAACAAGCCAGAACAAATTGAGATGATGAAGTGTCTGGAGTCGGATGACAACCAGCGCTGCACAAAAGATTCTTAACTCTGGATTAAAAAGTTAAGAGAAGGCAGCCAAAATGAGAGGGTACAAAGCAAGTGAGACGAGGAAACACGTGTTTACCTTGGAGAATAGGGGATTTGTGCGTCGAAAAATAATGACGAGACAAAACTGAGTTACCCATTAATTTTTAGTAGTATAGAAACTAACCTTGGAGAGCTGATCATAAATTGGAGAGTATCTCAACAGCTTTAAGGAGTAAGTGTGTGGTCTGTTTACCAGTTGATTGTATAGAGTCCAAGAGAAACAACACGGTCCTGGACCACCATATATTATTGACAACGAGATATTGCGACCAAAAAGAAAGTAGTAATTGTGACTTGACGCTGTAACATATAAAGTAAAACTTAAAACACAAATAATGCATTTGATTTTTTTTTGGCCGGTTAAGCATTGGTAGGGTAAACGTAGCCCTCTTCGCAGACAGCTTTTTTGCGCTTTAAAAAAAGTCATGTTGGCAAATTTTGTGAAAAGTGAATGCAGTACAAAAATAAGAAGATTCACGGTTTTACGGATGGATTTCGTTATGCATGCATATTAAACGCAAGTCAAAGATGGTTGACGTTAAGTTGCAATTGAACAGGCCACATTTAAAGGTCACTAAGCAGCAATCTTTTTAAGACTTTGATCTCGTCACAATGCCTAATTAAATATCGTCAATGAAGTGTGCTATAATTTAATTCACTTAAATTGTAAGTACCTGAAGCGCACTTTTTAAGATACTTAATTTTGGCTACGAGCCATATAAACTATGACCATATAAACATACATGAATGGTGATAGCGAAATAGCTACTTCCTTAAATATATCTTGATAACATTTGAGTGAAAAAAAGTATTGTTTCTGGTTACATAAACCGATGATTTATCTAATATACAAAGCGCAATTCTGTCTGTGTGTCTGTTTTAACTCCCCTGAAACTGCTGGAGGTACAAGCACCAAACTTGGCACGATTGATCACCACTCCGCGGTGAGTGTCATAAGGGTATTGGTGACGTCATGGTGACGTCATA
Source organism: Trididemnum clinides (assembly GCA_963675345.1). Taxonomy (NCBI): domain Eukaryota; kingdom Metazoa; phylum Chordata; class Ascidiacea; order Aplousobranchia; family Didemnidae; genus Trididemnum; species Trididemnum clinides. The sequence goes on from OY776305.1 coordinate 16,421,267, forward strand.
ACTCAAAATAATTTTTTTAGAATTTGCATTAGTTGGCAGAGGACAACCGCTTTTTGTTCAAACGAAAACCAACTTCCGACTTACCACATTACAAAAACTTTCATTTGTTTGGGGTTTAAAATGACGCCACAATCAATGATTCATTGAACAATCTGTTTTTGGTTCTATCTCAAAAAGTACTTATCGCAGAAACGTGATTAAACGTTCTTTCAGGAGATAGTAATAAGCTGCTTTGGATAAAAACAACTTTACAATTAATGTTTATTTGATTATGCTACTATCAATTCTTTACAAAAGCACTTCAAGCCTTCTAAGCATTAATATGTCTCCAACGATTAACATAAATGTTCGCTACTGCAGATCATAATATCAAGATGTTTTCAAAAATTGCAACCTTTTTGCAAAATCACTTTACTAAAACACTTATTTGTGACCTTATTTCTCAATCGATTTTTAAACTTTCTTAAATAAATTAAAGGTTATTTCAAGGCGATTCTGATAGTGTTTAATATGTACAATTAATATTAGTTTTTATACTAAAAAAAACTGAATTTAACACCTGTGTTATAACTTTTTACCCTTCTCAAAAGTGTTGAACTCAGTGAAAACAGATAACTTTAATACAGTGGTCCCCAAAGTACGGCCCGGTGGCCAAATCTGGCCCTTTTTACAATTGCAAAACAAATGTAGAGTGCAGTGTTTTCTTGAAAGAGCCACTTCGATCAGATCAATTTTTTTTTTTTGTTTTATTTGCCATATTTATCCTCCATTCACGAGAAAGCGAATTGTATCGCTATACTTTGGACGGTAAGTCCGCACTCGCTTGGGAGTTGCCTTTTTCGAGGTTTATGGGTCACCTGTCTTCCACATGAAGGTGGGGCGTCCCGTTAAGTGCCTTGCTCAAGGACACAACAAGCGAACTTGCCGGCTTGTTCTCCACAACCTCCCCTAAATGCCGAGCGCCAAGCAGGGAAGCTGTGAATACCATTTTTTAAAGTCTTTTGGTATGACTCGACAAGGGGAATGAACCCCAGGTCTACCGACTGCGAAGCGGACGCTCTAACCACTACGCAATTTGATCACGAAAAGCATAATTTGTGACAGCGAGAAAGTTGATGACCTTTTTTTTGGAGATTATTTAATTTTCGGGAAACATAGCGCGTTCTCCAATGTTACTGACCGTAACTTCCCACCTACTTTGAGTTAACTTTTGCCCACAGGTCTTTAAAATGTCAGGAATGTGGCCCTCCATGGAAAAAGTTTGGGGACCACTACTTTAATACAAAAACATTATAATGAAGTACTAACAACTACTATCCTTTGAAAGCTTAGGAAATATCTTTTCTAGCAATATGTCACTCCAATTACTTGAGGCTAAGGATTAGTTTATAATGGCTGATCAAAACTTGGTTGCCATACATCATGTTTTATTTTTGGTTGTACAATTATCCTACTAGAGCTAACACACTTGCAATTGTTAAACAAAGTTAGCTCTTTGGTACATTTGACTACTTTTCCTCACAAGCGTGTTTTTTTTGCATTGTCTGTCGAAGTTTTCAAAAAGATCCATCAAAAACTGAAGTCACCAAATGTTTATGAAATATGGTCTACCGGTTAACAACACACAAAAGTTTAGTGCCTACATTTCACAAAATTGCAATTAAAAAAAAACTAAGTATTTTGGTAGATTTTGTCTATTCTTTCTCGATAACATGGATCTTTAGCATCATCAATCAAATTACTCAAAAGACTCAAAGTCGACAAATTTTAATATGTAGCCAACTCCAAGCAAAACACTTGGTACACAACACTCTCTTCACCCAAGAAAAAGACGATGGGGTAAAAATGAACCTTTCTTATCGTTTGCAACAAAACGCAAATGCCGAGCTACATATGATCTAAATGTTGAAGCAATTTCCTTTGCAATTGGGCAAAGCTGTTGCAGCAGCCAACTGATTTCATGTTCTTGTCGTCGACATCATTAATGGGGGCTCCCGCCCCCATTACTGCTATAACTGAACTGTGGGTGCTTGATTTCGGGTTAATTAGCTCTTTGCATGGCGGCGTTTATGCCAAGGCCAAGGAACATGCACGCAGTCAGAGACGTTAGTTCATATTAATTCGCCTACACTGCCCTACAGAAACGAAGAAGTCGTAAGTAGCAATCCCAATGATAATGGCTCAAAACGCATTGTGAGGTCATAATGATAAATGTCATTACAATTCTTGCCACTATGTAGTGAAAACAGCAGCAGGTAGTAAAATTATGCACAGTCATTTTGATAGCAAACATAAATGGTAAAGCCCATTGCTGATATTTGTAATTGCAAGGATAGGCCTACTGGTACAAAACACTAGTCTTCATTTAAAAGTAGAGGAGGTCTGGATTAGGGGCAAAGTTAAATGAAACAAAATCCCAAATTTAAGAAAAGATCAAAATTAAACAAAAATAACATCAATCTGTAACACTGGATCAAGTGGAAAGGTTTTTGTTTGAAAAGAGCTTGATAGGAGCCTATTGCAATAAGTTATATGACTTAAAGAAAGGCAGCGCCCCTTTTCATGTTATGGCCAAATTAAACCAAACAGCGCTGGCAAAAATCTTAATGTCACCAATGTTAATACGAAAGCGGGCCCACCAAATCGTCAAACATGCCTACCACCAAATAGCTCATTTCTTTATGAGTCAAAACCACCACTATTTGGGCGACGCCACCAATTTTGACTATGTTTCATTTCCCTCCCTCCCCCCCCCCCTTACACTTTCAAAAATTACGAATGGTAGTTTGTGTCATCGCTCTTTCTTTTTGAATACTTTTAGTCTTGATTAATAAACCAACATGATCACCATTACATGTACACGAGCTATGGCTTATATTTACTAAAACATTTCGTTGTGGCTCAAACAAATGTTTGTGCGGATAAGCTGGTGAAGCTGCATTAATTGATACGTTTTAAATCGGCACGGGTGATAGTATGGCCTGCCGGGGGGGTTGAATCGCACTATACTTCGGAGAAACATTTTTTTTTGATAATAGCTTTATAGAGCTACAGGAATCAAACTTGAAAATTGGTAAAAGCAAGAACTTATTCTTCTATGAACATTCCTAAGCAAAGAAAAACAAATATAAATCATAATGCGTAGTCAGCAAGGACTTAAGAAAGTTTGAGGCGAAATTAAAATTAACAACGTTCACTGTGTCAAATCGCACCACATGGAAGAAATTATTGGTATTTTGTTTTATGATAGCTTTATAGAGCAACCGGGGTCAAACCAAACATTTGAGGAAAAACAAGGACACTTAAAACTCCCCAGTGCACGTCAAGCAGGGAGAAAAGAGCATGCTAGATAATGCGTAGCCAGCGAGGACTTGTGAAAGTTTAAAGAAAAATCAAAAGAAAACAGGGTCGCTGTGTGAAATGGTACCACACGAAAAGACATATTTGCTCTTTTGCTTTAGAATAGCTTAATAACAAAAATGTATCCCCTACTTTCAAGGGAAAAGCAAGGCTCCCTTGGGTTCGTGTCAACAATAAACAGAGCACATAGACCTAAGGCATAGCCAGGATCTTGAAATGAGATATTCAATCAGAAAAAGGAGTACAAAAAGCCATGAACATCTTATGTTCCGAAAACACATAAACTTTTGGTAACTCTTCATACAAGAGCCTGATATGTGAAGCCGGCTTGGCCGCCTATTCCGACACTCTCAATCCTGACGTTTCTGATGGAAGGCCTCTGCCGGGCGACGCCGGAAAAGCCTGCTAGTCACCAATAATATTGTAGTGTCAGAATTATGCTTTCAGATCAGTTTCGCTACATAAGAGCCGAAACGCGTTTTCCTCTGTTTTTCTTTAACTGGTAAGCCGCTGCAACTCGTATCGTGTCAATCTTTTTATTGAATAGCAAAAGCACAGCCCAAAACGGGTTATATAGCTAAAATGATTGATATTCCAAAAAAAAAAAAACATAGAAAACGGTTTCAAAGAAGTTTTTTGCCCAGTTCCAAAGTTGAAATATTTTGATTGATACGAATGTTTTGGCAAATACAATTGCAACATTTGTTGCTGCGCTGCTCATATTCAGTTCCAAAAATAGCCAACGCGGGTGGTAATTTTACTAGCTGAAACACGCATACACAAATGAACAAATAGCAAGCAAGCCGGCTCAGAGCAAACACAAAAACAGTAAAAATTAAGCCTCTCATCCTGGCTGGTGTCACCGGTTCGATTCCAGGAGTAGACGCAACAAATATGAAAAAATATCTTACTCACTATTGCCAACATGCATGGTTCAATGGATGTAGAGCCACACGCTTCATTTGAGGATGTTGCACCAAGATTCTGATGTACTCGAGAAACTATAGCATCCACAAATTGATTTATAATCGCAAAAAATTCTGACTGTGTTTGAGCCATTTCTGAATAATGTGGTAGACTTTAAAGTTGAAAAATACTCGAAATTGAAGGCAAACTTTGATATCTGTCAATGGATAAGTAGCTAATTAAAGTCAACGGTTTTCAACTTTCTTATAGTATTCCTCCATTTCATCTTTTTGAACTTTATTGTAAATGCCGACTCGGTTCGGCCATGCTACATGCAAAGTAACTATAAATGCTAAATTCGCAGCCTTTCTATGAACATATGTTATTACATCTTTGAGCAATTTACCATTCGCCAAACTCTTCCTCTGCTGATGGTATATTATTACTGTATTTAAACTTTTGGCTAAACTCAACAACACAAATCTTCTTTCAAGTAAATAATTAGGGGCTGGATTTGGTTGGGTCAAGATTTCTTATATCTTTCACCTCGCTAAATTCTTAACAGAACATTGGAGACATTTTTAACAGGACAACCACCTCAGTGCCTTCCCACAACATCATGACATTAAAATATTGTTATAAGATCTGTCTTGTGGCAGATTACCTTAAACAACAACCGGTACGCTAGCTTAAACTATTTTTCTATGCGGCTTGCTGTCTTGAGGCAGATTACCTTAAACAACAACCGGTACGCTAGCTTAACCTATCTTGGACTTAAGGTTCTTCATAAGTATCATTATGTTCTGCAAGAAATTGGCAGACTGAGTTCATTGACTAACATCATAAACCTATACAGCCTATGTTGCATTTTTGCTTCCAGCAGTCATCGTATATCCTATCCAGCAGACATCTTATAGTAAGAGATTCGAACCTTAGCTGTTGGTGGTTCAATTTGCTGCAAACAGCCTGTTTTAAAATTTTTAACTATGTCACGCCTGCCGCTCATTTCAAACCAGTCCATCGCAACCCTGTTACGCGATGGTCCAACGACCAAATATGTCAAAAAAGCGTTATTGGCAGTACATTCCCTTTAAAGAACGATACAATACGGTTGAGTGACATATGCGAATGATACTGTTGAATGACAGATGTATTTACGACTAAATCAAATCGATATGTGCATTTAAACAAATGCATTTATTTTATATACATTTGCGAGTAAATCAAATCGATTTGTGCATTTAAACAAATGCATTTATTTTATATACATTTGCGAGTAACTCAAATCGATTTGTGCATTTAAATAAATGCATTTATTTTTGAATACATTTATGACAAATGCATTTATTTTGAATGTATTTGCAATTAAATAAAATCGATTTGCGCATTTAAAACAAATGCATTTATTTTTCAATACATTTATGACTAAATCAAATCGATTTGTGGATTTCAACAAATCAATTTGATTTATTCATAAATGTTATCCTAAAACACGTGTAATCAGCGGTGAACAAATGGCGCCTCATAGACTTTTTCTACTTTTTATCATACTTTAGTATGAACCCAAAATCATTATTCTACTTTCAGCATATATTTAATAAGGAAGAATTTTAAGTCATTTATCCATAAATTTTTGCCGAGAAACAGCAATGATGCAAGTTAATCCGATTACGCGTGACGTCGCGTTGTTTATTTTACTGCCAGTTGTCTGTTAAGAAGGTGAGCGTCCCTTCCTTACGTAGTGGCGAGACCGAAATCCAATCATGTCTGGTAAGCCAACCCTAATTGTTATTGGTATCTTGATCCTTTCTTTGCGTTCACTAAAATGTGCAAACAAAATTGTTACGTGAACTGACAAACAACATCATAGGAAGGAGAAAGTCCTAAATTATGAGCAAGCGAATAAGGCCAGTGTACAATTCATTCATATCTGACATAGAATTGAACGCCTAATTGACATTCGTGTGTTTATGTGGCCGTATTGTTATGAGTCATTTTGGTAAGTTCGCAGTTCTAATGAAAAACAACTTTACACTACGGAAGGGGGTTGATATCACGTTTAGTTTATTTGTTATGACCAAGATCGAATTGTGCCTGAAAAACAAGTCATGGATGCTGCTTTCTCCTATGACTACTACCGGTTCGTACTCAGAAAATAAATTATTCATACCATTTTCTCCAATTCGAAGAAATCACCCCAAGATCGTTATAAATAACGGCCCCAAGTTCTACTGTGGCAGATTAAAGAAAGCATTGGTTACAAAACCATGCTGCGATATCCATCAGCTTTAATAAAGCATAAGTACTGAATGCTGGTCTGTACGAATTAGTAGATATAAAAATAGTAATATGATTCTTTGTATTTGTAGAAGTAAGATATCCCGAATTTAACATCATAATCACTATCTCGCGTTTAACGCTTCCCTCTAATTGTTCTTATGGCCCATGAAACGTGTGTTATATTTTAAATCTTGGATGAATAAATGAATTGCTTAATCATTGTTGGGCCATCGAGTACCGGGAGACGAGAAAGTGAAGTTGAAATTCGTATCCAGACTTATTCAGATAGCATCACTTCGGTTCACAGAGGCGCTGAAAGGATCGAAGATTACATTAAATTCGGTTCTTTACATTAAATTCGGAATCGAATTCTTCGTCTGAATATTCCATCGATTGTCTTGGAGCAAATTTGTGTTTGTGGAAACCGACAACCACATCGTCGCCACGGCTACGGAATCTGCACTTCGGAGCCTCAGGTCAGTGCTTTTTGTGTTTTTGTTGCCACCAAGTTTGTTGGTGTCTGCTTGTCCGGTGGTAGTATTCGCGAAACTGCAAGCAGTTAGCGAGACCATTGCTGTATATTTGGGGGAAAAATTTAAGTTGAACACCCAGAACTGTAATTTGATTAGTGTCTTACGCCTTGACATTAGTAAGCCCCTAAAATTTTAAAGGCTTAATACAGATTTTGCTAAATAAAAATAAATTATGGAATCACCGTCCACTAGCCTTGAAAACCCTACACAGGATAGCACAGTTGAAAGTAACTTTAAAAATCAAGGTTTTATGTCTCACAGTAAAATTGAAAACGCTCTACAAGAAATCAGAAAAACATGGGTAGATAGTCCCGCGCCCGTCAATAATCATCGCAGTTTTTCGCGCTTTTACGCAGAACTAAATATCATGAACTTGGTATTAGAGGTATACGCAAATAGCGAAAACAAAAATGATGAAAATGTCCTTACGGCCGTTTATAATCACATAGTCAAGGCCCATAAAACCTACTTAAAATTAATTCAAGAATGGATAAATGGTGCCAAAGCCAAAGCCCAACAAAATATTTCTGTGCCAGCTTTCCCAAGTGTACAAAAACTTTTAGCGCAGTATAATCCCTCCATAGAAGATAAGCTACGACGTTATTACAACAAGGCGAAAATGAATCCTGACGACAGAAGCGAAGTGGCAGTCATGAGTCCTGCGCTTACTACATTCACGAATTTATTTGCTGAGTCAGCACAGGTCACGCAAAGTGCACAAGAATCAGACGATGACGTAATTCGCCCAAGCAATATGATAATGAAGGCGAAAACTAGAGTAGAAATAGAAGATAGACAAAGAGAATCGCCAAGAAATGCAGCACTATACTACGAAAAAGAGAGAATGACTGAAAAATTCAAAGGACAGACTAACCTTGCGGAAACTGCAAGGACTAGCAGAGATGTGGGGTCGAGAAAGGCATTCCCACAAATAGACTCGCTCTCGTCCAACGACGACATAGATAATGATCCCCTGGCTGAAAGTAAAATGTATCTAATGAGCTCCACTAAGGAAGCTATTAGGGATTCTGGTAATCAAGGATACCCATCGCATGAATCCCTAAATAACCGGTTGAAAGCGGATCATGAATCCGAAGCCGGCTTTCTTTTTTCCAGACGCACACTGATAGGAAGGGATGTATGCAGCAGGAGCAAACATGAGGGTCAGCAGGTTAGGTATAAGCCGCCACCCCAAGTACAAGAATTGCAACATGACGCACCTGAGTTCGTACCATGGCGCACTGCTGGAAACAAGGGTTTCTACAAGCATCCTAACCGGGAAAGTGATTATACGCGTCAAGGAAACGTAAATACTCGACAGAGCCAAGGCTCTAACTATTGTCCCGATTACCCGTGGAACGTTTCGGGGGGACCAAAAGAAACCCAGCCAGGGAGATACGACTACGAGCAAGGTCATCTTGATGGAAGGCTGCGAGCCAAATACTCTATGCTATTTGAAATGGGAAGTAAAGAAACAAGCAGAAAGTTTTCCGGAAGGAAAGCAGACTATCAAGTGTTTAGGCAACAACTTTTGAGAGATTATAGAATGTTGTGGGATATTGATCCTTATACACTGCTGCAAAAAATTGCGAATTCAGTAACAGATTCAGTCTACGAACATATCAGAAGCACTTGGGTCATGAGAGACCCACATGAAGCATTGAGCCGTATATGGGAGATTTTAGAAGACTTATATGGCGACCCACTGGGCATGTTCAAAAACGCCATACGTGAGATTAAGTGGGAAAAAGGCTCACTAACAAACAAGGTCTCATCTCTTCAGACCTATCGAACAAAGCTTCGAAATCTGAAAAGCATAGCGGAATCTATCAACATGGAGGCAGAGCTATCTAATCCAAAACTCTTATTCAGGATAGTAGATTGCTTTAACCCAGCTCTGCATGCACTATTTGTTCAAGAGTTCAGGTACTACCATGAGTGGAGATTCCACACTATACTACAATTTATCAATACACAGATATCCAACCTTCAATACAGAGAAAGTCATTCTTACGACATTTCAGCCATTATTGACGAAGAGGAGATGGGTAGATACAAAGTGCACTATTCTGAGAGAAACACAACTCGTGCAAGGGCAAACAATCTAAATGCTAATGCAACATATGAGAAATCAAGACCCTGGAAAACTCATTCTTACCCCTCTGAAGGAATCCCTAAAGAACCTAAGTGTTACATACACCCATCTAGTAATCACCAAACAGTAGACTGTTGGCAGTTTTTGGAGAAAGACGTTCAACAGCGAAGATCCTTTGCCAGGGAAAATGGTTTATGTTTTTACTGCCTTTGTAAACACTATTCTGCAGACTGCTTAACTAAAAGCAGATGCGTGATATGCCAAGGAGCGCATTCCAAACTACTGCACCTACCTGTAGAATCTGCTAAAAGACCACCGCCCCGCTCTAATGATCAGAGCAAACAAGAAAGGGACGAGTCCTCTACAATTAATTCACAACCAAACTGTAAAATAAATGCCATAAAAGAGAAAGAAAAGGTATACATCGACAAACCCGATTGCTCTTCTTTGGTTCCTCTAATGGCCCTTACAGCCGTAAAAAGAAATCCCGAAAGTGAGGAGGTTGAGGATGACGTTAAGTTTTATGCGTTAGTTGACACAGGAGCAGATACCAGCATTTGCACTCGAGAGTTAGCAGAATCCTTGTTCGAATGGAATCCTGAAGACAAGATTACTATTCAGTTCTTGGAAAAACAACCAGACGAGTACAATTGCATGCGTGAAACTTTGCCGGTTAGACAGGGAGATGGTAAAATTGTTGATATACCGAACATTTCTTTTATTGAAACAACTCTTCCCTATAAAGAGGGCATTCCTAATCAGGAAACAATTGCAAAGTATGACCTGTGGAAACACGGCTTTCCCATCTTAAATGGTGAACCAAGAGTAGATATGATTCTTGGAGCCCAGGAAATTAGAAAATTTAAAATCTTTGAGGAGTGCACGTGGAAAAAAGAACCTAGATCCCATCCTCTCATTGGAGATCACTCCTTAGGACCTATATTTTGGGGAGTGGAGGCCAGCAATAACCAGGAAGATAAGGCCTCAAGAAAAATAACTTTAGAACGTGACAAAAAGTGCCTAGTAGGGACAAAAGGCCCGCCATTCCTATTAAAACCAACTGAGAATTGGGAAATGAGACCCAATAATTTAAAAGCAAGTGACAATATCAACGCTCTAAAAGAGATAAAAAGATCTGTCGCGAGACTCAATCACATACAAGTAAAGGAGAAATATCACACACTGAAAAATTTATCTGATTCAAGTACAAGCACTAAACCTGAAATTAGGTTGATTAAACTACATAAATGCTTTAACGTATTGCGCGAAAACCCCAAAACTCCATCGGAAATCGCATCTTGTAAGAACCAAGTTAATATAATAGAACAAACACGAATGACACTAAACTATTTAAAAGAATGTTTGGGGTGTAAACTGAGATTACAAGTTAGGGGAAAACAGCTTATGGCTCCGCTTCCTGCTTCTAGGCTGAAGCCTAGAACGCACGTGTTTACGTATGCTGCTTCCGACTTGGCTGGTCCCTTCAGCATGGTGGTAGGCAGGAGCACTCTAAGGCGCTGGATTTGTGTATTCGTGTGCATGGTGACTACAGCCGTGCGAATTAAAATAGCTGCTGACTTGAGCACGTCTTCCTTTATAAATGCATTTAGAAGGTTCCTATGCTCTACCGGGTTTTGAACAAGATTCATACGAACAAACAATGGAACAAATTTTATTGGAGCACATAATGTGCCGAAGACAGAAGCACTAAAGCTGATTCGATCCTCAGACGACAACCAGACCGAAGTGCTCATAGCACTGGACAATATTGATTTATCGTTCTTTGTACATATTTGTGCGTGTGTGTTTTTGTTGCTGAAGCCTAGGTTGACCATCTATCAGTTCACTATGATTTAAAAACTTCTACAATTCTTTAAAGAAGTTTTGGGGGGACTGTTACGTGAACTGACAAACAACATCATAGGAAGGAGAAAGTCCTAAATTATGAGCAAGCGAATAAGGCCAGTGTACAATTCATTCATATCTGACATAGAATTGAACGCCTAATTGACATTCGTGTGTTTATGTGGCCGTATTGTTATGAGTCATTTTGGTAAGTTCGCAGTTCTAATGAAAAACAACTTTACACTACGGAAGGGGGTTGATATCACGTTTAGTTTATTTGTTATGACCAAGATCGAATTGTGCCTGAAAAACAAGTCATGGATGCTGCTTTCTCCTATGACTACTACCGGTTCGTACTCAGAAAATAAATTATTCATACCATTTTCTCCAATTCGAAGAAATCACCCCAAGATCGTTATAAATAACGGCCCCAAGTTCTACTGTGGCAGATTAAAGAAAGCATTGGTTACAAAACCATGCTGCGATATCCATCAGCTTTAATAAAGCATTAAGTACTGAATGCTGGTCTGTACGAATTAGTAGATATAAAAATAGTAATATGATTCTTTGTATTTGTAGAAGTAAGATATCCCGAATTTAACATCATAATCACTATCTCGCGTTTAACGCTTCCCTCTAATTGTTCTTATGGCCCATGAAACGTGTGTTATGTTTTAAATCTTGGATGAATAAATGAATTGCTTAATCATTGTTGGGCCATCGAGTACCGGGAGACGAGAAAGTGAAGTTGAAATTCGTATCCAGACTTATTCAGATAGCATCACTTCGGTTCACAGAGGCGCTGAAAGGATCGAAGATTACAAAAATAATGTTTACATCAAACACACTGTTTTGTACAAATGCAATTTTCCAACACCGGTTTCTCACATTTCCTAAATATTTTCAAAAATTTCCATTTTTTTAACAGAATTCGCTTTATGAAGCTGGTTCAAAAACATTCATTTCAGAATAAAAATTTTTCAATAAGAAGGAGCAAAAATGCCTTGAGATATAAACTGGAAGTGTTATGAAGTTTTGTGCACTAGGCCCTACTACCAACTACTGAGATAAAGTAGACAGAAACAATTAGGCCAAAAAAAAGAGCTTTAGCAGATATCGAATAAACTGAAATATTGTTTATGAAAACTTTTGGCGGAAGAAAACGTAAAAAAAAACATTAACCCTATTAGGACCGGGGGGGGGGGGGGGGGGTCGATTCGACCCACAACAAATTAAAACTGTTGTAACTTGGCGACCGCTTGAGATAAATGTTTGAAATTTTTTGACTTTTCCTAAAATTTATGTGGCTTTGGGTTGGTTATGAACTGAAAAAGATATTCACTGTGGTTTTGATTTAAAAATAGCAATTTCGAAATCAACTCGGGAAAATTTCTTCATCGATTGCTTTTATATAATGAAGAAAAAAGGAGAAAATGCGCTCGCGCAAGAACGTGACGAGCTACGTAAACCACAGAATTTGTTTGAAGTAACGCAATGATTGTAAAGTTGTACGGTTTCTCAAAAACCTTTCTTCTCAAAACCTTCTCGCTGTGAATAGTAACTCTTAATTTGACAAGTCAAAAACATCAAGAGTGTTTTCAGATACACAGCTATTTATTAACTTTTAGTTAAATACATAATACCTTCTTGACGCTAAGCCATAACCTACTGATAAAGTAATGCAAGAACATATTTCTTAATTTTGATACTTGACAAATGCAATTAGTAAAAAAAATTGTTTCCAAGCGCAAAGCCAGAAAATAAATTTGGCGGCGTGATAATATAGTTTACGCTTTTCATAATGATTTGTAATGTTGTTACTAGTTAAAATCAGGCTTGGTTGGTTGGAGAGCAACGAGTGCACTTGCAATTCTTTGTGGATAGAAATATACAACTGTGGCAGATTAAGGGACGCAGGGGCGACAGGCAGCAAAATTTAATTTAGGAGTTTTATAAAACGTGATTTTCGTTGCTTTACGAGTAAGCTGTTAGTAATTAATTTACCCTTAATTTTTATCAGCAAATACAAATCCAAAACGCTAGAAGCCAATCGTGAATCACAAAATTTAATTTTTTTTTAAGGGGAAAAGGAACTGTGGAACAATTCTAATTTAATAAAGCTTTGAAAAAAGCTGTTTGAGCCATAAGCTTTTCGTGACGCTCTTATTAGTGGCGGTATCGCGTCAAAAGGGAAAATCTAGAGTGAACAAGTGTTTTATGTGAATAATTTGGACGTTAGGCAATCAAGACAAGCCAATGATAGCGCTAGTATTGCAAAGCGCGCCAAAGAAAGATTTCGCAATTGCGAAAGTTAAAGAAGACGCAGCAGGAGGCCAAATGCCACGATTATCGAAAGAGTTTGAGAGTATAAACAAACTCTTTCTGTCGGCATAACACCGGGCGTTGGGTCTTGATATAAGTAGCCTCTAAAAGATTAGGATGGAAAGAGCTGCGCGCTGCGGCGAGGATTGAAAACCGCCTATCATCATAGTTTAATGCGCATCGATCATTATCAAAAAGATGCTGACCGATTGCCATTGCCAATTGGTAATTAAAATTTCAAACTAATTTCAGAAAAACTGGAAAGCTCTAATTCCAATTCTACTTTAATTTGTGATGATCAGAAATGCTTTAATTTTATTCTACTATAATTCGAGAAAAGCATTAATGCTCTAATTCCAAGTTTAATTTAATCTAAAAATGCTAAAAAAATTCTAAGCGTCCAAGTCTGCATAAAGGATGGAGAGGCTCACAAAAACGTCCTATTGCGTCGCATAAGGGAGAGGAAAGAATAAAAAATCATATGATTCGTGAGCAATCCTTAATTTGAATGAGATTTATGTCTTGATCAATAAAAATATTTATCCGTGACGAACAAGCATAGTTTGCATTTTTTGTCAAAATGAAAAGAGTAATAATTTCATAAAGACATGAGTTGCTAGTTGGCAGCCAGCAATTTTCAAGGCGATCTCCTATCAAGAGGAATCTGCCTCCAGCATCAAAGTACAATAGAAAAATTTGCTCAAAAATGATCACCAGCATCATACGGTACCATACAGCAATCTATTACATCATGTCAATAACCCGCGACCGGTTTCGACCTTATTGGGTCTCATTGGCCTTATTGGGTATTGCTGTATCGTATTGTTTTGTATTGCATTTTTCTTTTTTTTGCACCCAATGGCAAATTTGTGTTTTTAGCATGTTTATTATTGAGTGTTTTTTACACCCGCCTGATGAGACCCAATAAGGTCGAAACCGGTCGCGGGTTATTGACATGATGTAATTGATTGCTGTATGGTACCGTGTGATGCTGGTGATCATTTTTGAGCAAATTTTTCTATTGTACTTTGATGCTGGAGGCAGATTCCTCTTGATAGGAGATCGCCTTGAAAATTGCTGGCTAGCAACTAGCAACTCATGTATTAGTGATAAGTCTTGTTGTCCATGTCATGTGTGTGTGTCCTTGAATGTGACCCCCATGATATAGGTATTG